>LR991096.1:19384007-20016257 GCA_905163515.2 Lymantria monacha
AGCTAAACACACACAAAAAAAAAATCACCTCCTCGAAAAGACAGTACATATAAGTGTGCGAGAAAGACAATACTAACGAAGCCGATATATATTTATTTCCTAAATAGCGTGGTTAATAATCATATGTAATACAATTCCTCTGTAAAGATCTACTATCCATTTTTCTGATGATCACTTATCTGATTTTTTAGATAGATGATAAAAAAAGATAATTAGTGCAGGTGCCTAAATAAAACGTCATATAGAGCTGTCGTGCTGTTAATATTTGCACATCCTCATAAAGTTCATTAGTATAGAATAAACGAGGCTTGAACGAACAAACTTTTAATAATATCTTCTAAGCTCAATCTACAATTTTCTCTGAGTTCTTTCCATAAATATCATTTCTTGTTTTACATGCTCCCCGTGAGGTAATACAGTAACTGAGAATAGACTGCACCAATGCATTGTATACAATTCTTAGAGTATTTTTATTTGTCACATCGCGAAGCTCAAATATGTAAACGATCGTCCAAAGTTATTTTTAGAAACCGATAAAATATGTTGTTTAAAAAGTTAAATTTTCGTCTATGTCGATTCCTAGATTTTTGTGACAAAGGATTAGGACTTATACTAGGATAGTTATAATTTATTTTAATTATAATTTATTTTTGTGGAAAGATGAATTTATGGTCATATATTGTTCGTTATTTTGTTCAGATTTTGTATCGAAAAGGCATATAGACTTTTCAAGTTAGGTTATTTAATATAATATTTTATTTGAATTTCTCTCAAAGTAAAATTCTTGGGGCCCAGATATACCGACAGCATTTTAAGCGAAAATGTTATTTAAATCTGCGGAGCATGCCCAAAGAATAGAATAATTTATTTTGAGAGGTTTGCAACAATAAAATATGATTCTAAGCCCACTAGAAAATATATATCGTATAGAATTAAAATAATTAAATATAAAAAAAAACAGCTGTCACGATGTAGATGTGAAATGGTGATGATGGCTGCCAGATGTGAAACATCAAAATTAATATTAATATAAATAAAATAAATAATATAAAGTAATAAATAAAATATAATTATATATAAATAATATTATTGTTATTCCGAAATAAAAATAAACATGAAATAATATATAATATAAACAGTAGTCTGAGTAATGGCAATGTGCTATTGTGCTTCGTTCGGTGAGCGAGAGAGCCGGCAGCCCAACTGGGTGGGTTTGGGGTTTGTATTGGTAGGCAGCGACCTTGCTATACCCTTGGTATTGCAACGGTCCATGGGTGGCAGTAACACTTACCATCAGGTGTGCTCGAGATATTAATAATAATATAGAGTCACATTGTTACTAGTATAATAAATAATATTTATTATCTGCATGACCGTACTTTGCTCGGTATTTTCTTTTTAGTGTGTTTTGGAAGATATTTAAATATATTAAAACATTTAAAAAAGAAAAAAAGGGAACTAAGGATTCGAACCTAGCTCCGGTTCGTCTGGATTAGATTTCTCGATTTTCCAATTGAGCTACGTCTATTCTTAATGATAGCGTGAAATGCGTGCCTTCATATTTTAAAACTTTTCAGCAAACGAAAAATTATATTTTTTCATTGCCTGAAAATATTGACAATACAATATTTTCTATAAATGAAAGCTAGCTAGATAGATTAATCGCCCCGGAATCCTACGCATGCTTTTTTTTTCACGCTGTGGAAAATGCATTCATGCATTCCCCCTGCACGTTATAGCAAGGGGGGTATTTAGGACTCGCCGACGCAAGATGGCATCGGAATACCCACTAAAAACCAACAGCGCCCCACTACCTCGTCTTTTTTGGGGTTCCAAAGGGTCGCCTTTTGGGCATGCGACTTTGGCGTCCCCGACGTTCGGTGCAGCGGCCACGTCCCAGATTTCAGCTATCATGGGAGGTAGAGACGCGCGTAGTCTCTGCGCCGTCTACCTATTTGTCTTCTGCGGATGGAGTCGGCGTGGGCGTCAGCTTCTCGTGCCCGTTCAGCGGCCTCCTTTTGCGCTATCACGACTTCGCAGAAGGAGGCCATGGCGGACCAGCATCCATCGCTGCCGAGCATTTTAGGGATTACGGACGGCAGTGACAGATCTCCTCCAATGATAGCTACTAGGGCGTGCCGCTGCGTGCTCTATGTGGAGCATTCAGCCAGACTGTGGCACGCGTTGTCGATGAGTGCACCACACTGGTGACATTCGGGAGTTCCTTCTCGCCTTGCAATCTGGTATAGGTATTTGCCGAAGCACCCATGCCCGGTAAGTACCTGTGTCAGCCTAAATGATAGGTTGCCGTGTTTTCTGTTTATCCAGCGGTAGAGATGTGGACTTACCGCGGCTACAGTTTCTCGTCCTGCTACAGGGAATTCTAAATACTCTCTCCACCGCCGGATAAGAGATATATGGGCTACATTTTTTATCCTGCGCCACTCCCTTTCGGAGATCCACTCACCGCGAGCCCGTGCCGCGACGTAGGCCTGGTATATTTCCGCCTGGAGTCCTGCTTGCAACTCCCATGGTGGATCGCCTGCCAGTAGTGTGGCTGCCGTCCATGACACCGTACAGTAGCCTCTGATAGCTCTCACCGCTATAATTCTTTGTGGTCTTCGAAGGAGAGCCTTGTTACGGTCGGTGAGGAAGTCCGCCCAAATAGGGGCACCGTACAGTGCCATAGACCGCAAAATACCGGCGTATAGGCGCCGGTAGGTTGAACCAGGGCCTCCGATATTGGGCAGAAGCCTGCCTAGTGCCGCGTCTGTGTTCACGATATTTGAGGTGAGCTAGATTAGATGGGGTCCAAAGCACCATCTTCCATCCAGGAGCAGTCCCAGATATTTCATGTGAGCCGGTACTGGCACGGCAACCCCTAGCACACTGACGCAAGCACCCCGAGGGGAGCCTCGGCGGGGACTATGAAATAAGAGAGCCTCTGTCTTGTGCAAGGAAACTCTCAGCCCCAGCATACCGATCCGTTCTATGACGAGAGCCGTTCCAACCTCAGCCAATCTGACCGCTTCCCGGAAGCCCGCCCTTCTCGCTGTGACAAGAGTGTCATCTGCATAGCAAATCACTCCCATCCCAGGCAGAAGGACGTCCCTAAGCAACCAGTGGAATCCGATGTTCCACAGAATCGGGCCAAGGACCGATCCCTGTGGAACACCGCACTCTATCCGGTGCCTGAACAGATGCCAGTTAGCCCCTTCCCAAAGCACGTACCTGTCTTGTAGATCGGCCTACAGTAACTTCCGAAGATAGTGAGGCACATTGTGGTATCGGAGTGCCTCCCTTAGCGTCTCGAACGGCCGGCTGTTAAAGGCATTTGCGATGTCAAGCGACACAGCCAAGACAACCTCACCCGCGGAGACTGCGTCCATGGTTAGGGTCTTCAAAGCAGCCAGCGCATCGATAGTCGATCGGCCCACCCTGAAACCGTATTGCGCATCCGATAGTCTTGGGCCTACCACCCTCGAGATGCTGAACGAGACGGTCAGCCAGAATTATCTCAAATACTTTGGCCGTCTCGTTCAGCAGCACTAGCGGCCGGTACGCAGATGGAAAGTCGATCGGTCGGCCTGGCTTTTGCAGCAAGCAAAGTCTGCCAGTCTTCCATGATGCCAGGAAACGGCCAGATCTCAGGTATTTATCAAGGAGTTCTCGAAAACCCGCCTTCAAATATACCGCAGCAAGAGCGAGTACCAGTCCCGGAATGCCATCTGGACCAAGCGCTTTCCTTTTGCCCTGTAGGCGAGAGAGTGCCCTGTCCATTTCTGCTTCAGTGACAGGAGGGATCTCGCTACACACCTCCATCACCGACGGGCAAGCCATAGCTGGAGCGATGTGGTCAACAGGGTGTGGGAATAAATCCTTGACTAGCCTCGACAGGAGGTTCTGGTCCATAGTCTCAGTGACAGGGGCACCATAAGCTCGGCTTTTGTTCCGAGCCGTTAGATAAGGACGTCTCCAAGGGTTTCTATCCAGGCCCAGAATCCTACGCATGCTAAATTTCATGAAAATTGTTGGAGCTGTTAGGAGGAAGGTGGTCGTAGGAACTAGTGATTGCAACATGATAACCTCATCATATTTGGGACCATTAACCTTAGCATAAATCGTTGGCACTTAGGCCATAGCACCATAGTGCAGTCCTTGGAATAGTGTTGATGAATATTATATCCCTAAGTGATATTCAATGTCTCATGGTGGCAGTGGAAATCGGTGCCGACCTGACGCTGCCGGCTGTTGCGCGAGCGATGGTCGACAGCGTCAGGAATTGGGACGCGGTCGCCGCCTTCTGCGAGGCTGTCATCTCGCAGAAGGAGGCGGCGGAACGGGCCCGGGAGGATTCCCGTGACACGGGCCGCCGCCCGCGGCCGGGGCGGCGCAGGCGCGAATACCTGCGCCTGATGCCGCCCTAACCGAGGCTTCGGGTGATCGGACCGGGGAATTGTCCGGTCACCCGACGTGAGGCCACCGCGTGAGGACGACGCCTCGATGGCGAAAGCTGTCGGGGCGTCGACAGGAGAGGAGCCCAAGAGGGCATACCGCCGAGCGGGCCACCGGAGACAAAGATCGGGTACCGGTGGCCCGCTCGTACGGCGAAGAAGAGGTGCTTGCAGGGTGGGTCAATGGGGTTGCGCGCCGCCTCTTCCGTCACCCCGGACCGATTTGGCGGGGTGCGACGTCCATAGCCCACCGCAAAAAAAAAAAAAAGAAATGGTGGCAATGGAAAATGATAAAAATGATCATAGAAACTGATGGACACACCAATATAATCCATTCATTAATATAAATAATCCTTTTCGAATGCCAACAGCTGATGGCGGATTCTAGCTCTGATGATAATAATAACGGCATAGAACCATAGCAACTATTAAATATTAATCTTTATTTTGTTATATACGCTCTTTGGAATGAAAGAAAAGAAATGAAAATTTAGTTTGGTGACATTGAAGAACTAGATTGCCTACAAAATTAACTAGGAATAAAGCTTACAACAATGATTCATTACTATCCGACTAGAAAAAAGTATGGTTCAACCAGATCATGTATCTGGACCGGATCAGGACAGAATGAGGCATGCCAGATCCGGCAAGCCCTATCAGGACCAGGTCTAGTCCAGATAAGGATAGCCTGATATGAAATATCATCAAGTATGGTAAGGCATACCGGATCAGGACCCAGTCTGGATCGAATAAGGACAGCCTGATGTAAAACATAATCAAGTATGGTAAGGCATACCGGCACAGGACCAGGTCTGGACCAAATAAGGACAGCCTGATATAAAATATAGTCAAGTATGGTAAGGCATACCGGATCAGGACCAGGTCTGGATCAAATAAGGACAGCCTGATGTAAAATTTAATCAAGTATATGGTAAGGCATGTAGTATATCAAGATCAGAAACGTTTTCCTAACACAAAAAAATATCAAGTACATGTATCATATCATGATTGTCATATTTACGCCACGGTGTAAGTTGTATTTGCATCGGATGCGATTAACTGAAATCTTTAATTAATAATAATATATATTTATTTAATAATAATATTTAATTAATAATATAAAAATAATTTATATTTAAAGTAAAAACAATAATAAATAATACATTTGAAAAAATAAATAGAAATAAATATAATAATATTGTAACAACCATTCTAACATTTAATGTTTTGGGTCATAATAAATTGTTGATGACGTTAGTAAAGTGACGTCATTATCTGAATCGCGGTGTTAAGATTCTCCGAAGCGTATTGACATCGCTTAGTATTAAATTTATTGTTATCGAATCGGATCAATACAGATCGATAAGGTCATGAATGAAAAATTCAGGCGACAGTAGAAGTAGTTAGCATCTGGTAGTTGCGACCTAATTGGAACAGCTCACTGAGACTTTCTACTCTCTATGAATATAGCACTGAATTCGCTGCCTACGTCATATATTAATTTATATTTTTATTTATAAAATATTTTTTTTAAGATATTCATGTTTTTTAAATTGATCGAACTGGGCATACTCGATTTGGATCAGGCAAGATATGTAACGCAGATGATTAATTGGGACCCGATCAGGAATGTCTAATCTGGACCCGATAAGGTTCTCCTGATCGGGTCCAGATAAATCTTCTGCGTTACATACCTTATCTGCTCCAGATCGGGCATGCCCGGTCCGGTCCTTCTAAGGAACACGAAAAAATTTCTAGTCGCGTTCAAATATGTATACAGAAAAATATAACTAAAAGGGCCAAATAAATCTATATGTATGTATGCATAGTATAAAAAACAAAGTCGCCGTCGTTATATGTACGCTTAAATCTTTTAAATTTTGGAATGGATTTTAAAACGATTTTCGTCAATGGACAGAATGATTTTTAGAAGAATATCGAAGATTCTAGGAGAAAATCGTATCCTCATTATTATTTCAATTTCTTGTTTCTATAATTTATTTTCTTAACCAGACGTTCGTTCGACATTCTTTCGACATGTCCAAACCATCGGAGCATGCCCTTTCGCATCTTTACACCAATACTCTCTTTCATACCTACTCGCTCTCTTACGTCGTCGTTACGAATACGGTTGGTCAGCCTAACTCCACAGATTTTCCGCAGAGATCGCATTTCGACCGCATTAATTTTACTTTCATGCTCTTAAGAAGGTTGGTTAAGAAGATATACAATGCGAAAGTGGAAGGATGTAGGTACCGAGGGAGACCGAGACTAACCTACCTAGACCAGATCGGTCATGTACTGAAGGAAGGTGGAGTCAAGAGTCTCCGAAACCGGCGAGCGTGTATGAAGAGAATTATGAATGTTGAGGAAGCGAGTAAAGTATGCAGAGATAGAGTTCTCTGGCACTCTGTTCTCTCTGCCTACCCTGCAAGGCATATGGCGTGATGATATGTATGTATGTATAATTTATTTTAAATAAAAAATATGTAAAGTGTTGGTTGTTTATCTCACTATACCATGACGATTTAACCTACCAACAACAACGACAAAAGGTGTAACTCTGGGTATGTATTTGGCTTATGTAGGTACGTTTTAAGCACTTCAATGCACTATCCATTATGCTACAGAAAATTCCATGACGAGACCACAAAACTAGGACATCGCTTTGAATGTTTAACCAAGAACACCAACCAAAAGCTTATAACCTAAATTATGATTAATAACGGTGCTAATGCCTGCAAGGTTCAACGAATTGGAACTACTTAATGATCATCTTATGCCTTGATGAAATTTTGAAAATGTTCCTACTATTGTAAATGCAAAAGTTGAATTTCTTAGTGGTAGGACCACGCTGTTGGATGTTGGACGTTGGACGGAAGCCCAACTGGGTGGGTTCGGGGTTTGTATTGGTTGGCAGCGGCCTAGCTATACTTTTGGTATTACAAAGGTCCATGGGCGGCAGTAACACTTACCATCAGGTGTGCTGCTTGCTCGTTTGCCACCATAAGCTATAAAAAAATAAAAAGAATATCTATAGTGAATCTGGATGAAGCAACTTATTACATTCATTAAGATTGGTTTCATCATCATGATGACGATGACATAAACACACCATATAACACCAACTGTACTACTATGGCGACGGGATAAGAATACAGTTTTCGCCAGCTCTTACTTGCTTATGGCAGTCGTAAAAACGGCTGAAGGTTCGCTAGAAGAAAGCAGCTGTACTCTCCTAGGTACCATATACCCCTACTGCGATCTTTAACCTGCTAGTCGAGCATTATGATGATTCGCCTTGAATGACTGTGCATGTAAAATTCTATGTGAGAGGCCAACTTCCAGCAGTAAACAGCAAAAGATTATATAACTGACTTTTGTAGTGTTAGGACTAGGGATGAATCGATACTACCGAGTAGGTACTCGTATGGTATCGATACTACTACTTGTAGTACATAACACTAACATTCGATACTGAGTACTGGTACTGATTTATCGATAGGGATAAATCGATACTACCGCGTACTCATATGGTATCGATACTACTACTATGGTATCGTATAGGCACTCCGGCGTTGAAAGGCGTATGTTGACAACCGCAGACCTCCAAAAAAAAAATGTGGTGCGAGGTACATGGCACGACCGTCGTGTTTCCCCATTGTAAATACGCCTCTGTTGTCTAACACGTTAATCGCCACGATAATATCATAAAAATTTTCACATGGGCCATGGTAACTTTATTAGATAATTTAGTTAAAAATGTATCAAGGAAACTTAATGTATCACAGAAAAAAAATATTTTTGCCAAAATTCCCGGCAAAAAACACCATTTTTTATGTCACACATATATGACTGACATGGCCCTATATTAAAACTTTTTTCTCGACAAGCCGTTTGTAGTAAGCCAAGAAATTTTCAGGTTTTGTTCCTGATGGCCAAGCTTTCGAAACATAATGCAAATGTGTCGTTTGCGTCGGACATCTGTGATTGACGTGGTCTTCTACCAAATCGCGTACGTCAGACATATATGTCTGACATGGCTCATGTAGAACTTCTTAGCCTCAGACACATATGACTGACATGGCGATTAACGTGCTAAAGTATGGCAATACTCTCTCGTTTACTTTGTGTATTGCAAAGTTATGAGTACTCAAAAGTATCGATATTTTGATCCAATACTACTATCGAGTACCTACTAGTATCGTAGAGAGAATAGTATCATTTCATCCCAAGCTGTCGATACTTTGATTCGATACTACTATCGAGTACTAGTATCGTTTCATCCCTAGGTTGGACTACACTGTTGACAAGTTTCTGTCTAAAGCCGCGGACCGATCCATCCGGAGTAGTACCACACTCTTGAAGAAATTTGACGTCGCAACACTAGCACTGTCCTTTTGCGCTTCTTTCGGTGAGCGAAAGTGCCGGAAGCACAAGTTTTTGTGTGAGTTTGGGTTGGTAGGTAGCGGTCTAGCTGTACGTCTGATATTGCAAAGGTCCATAAGCGGTAGGTAGCGGTCTAGCTGTACGTCTGATATTGCAAAGGTCCATAAGCGGTAGAAAGAGTTACCATAAGGTGTGCTTCTTACTCGTTTGCCACCATAAGCAATAAAAAACAACAGTTAAATTATTCTCGAATCTGTCTATAAAGACTGATTTATTATTACGAGTATATGCAACTATATTTTAGCCACTTTACAGTACTTTAAAACTAAATTGTATAACCGCAAATTATTCTATTGGTAACGTACATTGATTCATATTCAAAATCCAATGAACATAATGTATTTTATGGTCAAGGTTTCAGACCAGCCATCTCGTAAGTTCCGTAAACTCAGAGTTATTGTTTAAAGACCTATTGAGAAAATGATTGCTATATCAGAATTCCTTGGTTCAATTTAAACAAAAAAACAATAGGTATACGATGAGTAGTCTTGGGAAAATCTATCATTTGCCAGCCTTTTTTATGATAAGCCAGAGAGTGTCCAGACCATGGTCTGAACATTCTCCATCCAATCATTATACACAACTATAGCTTATCTAATTAAGTTTCTAGTGAGTATCAAGACAACTAAAAGCGTTTTCTGGATCTCTGTGAGAATCTAACAATAATGTCAATTGTGGAAACCGTTACGGGTCTTTGCTTATAGTAGTTATAAATTTTTCATAATGTGTAACGGGATTAGTCTTTAAAAACACATAGATATTTCTATAGTTGGTATGCAATCAGGACTGGAATAAGCATCGCTACCTTTAATGAGATAGATGTTTATATAATATTATGTACTGCGTTCTCGATACTGTTTGTTCTTGTAATCTTAAGTTGCGGAGCATTAAGGAGATATCACCATCATTTACTATTAGATGTAGACCTCCCCATGAAGAGAATAAAACAACAATCGCCACGCTGCTAAGTATGGTGCTTCTTATGGAACTATGACGAGTTAGCGATTTCAATAATTGTTATAAATTGCCCTTAAATCCATTCTCTTAACCCTAAACAGGTTTACGACTCCCTCGGAAAAGTAAGATGGGGTGGACCATTGTAACTGTAACTGATCGCCATACGAGAAATACGTATACATTGCAGAAAAAATTTGCAAAAGATGCAGCAGTATCAATAACTTTTACCCTCAACGGTAACATCGTTAACTGGACCGGGGAATAGTCCGTCACCCGCAGAGAGGCTGACCGCGTGAGGGCGACGCCTCGGCAGTTAGCTGTGGCGTCGACGGGGGCAGGTACCCGAAAGGTTAATAAACCAGCCGGGCTGGCCACGGATGGCAAGGAAGCGGTACCAGCCGGCCCAACGGCGGCCCTTCATTAAGAATATATTTAATGATTCGTGACTTCTGTGTAAACACAAAACAAAGGTACAAGACAGATTTATATAATGGGTCGCTACCCCTTGCTTTTCTGTTGGACTTGTAAAAATTGGACTAGATAGTGGGAACATAGACAGCAGCACTGTCATTTTTTTGTGATAGGCTATGGTTTGGACATACCTGCCACCGATGACAAAGATCGGGTATCGGTGGCCCGCTCGCACGGCGAAGAGAGGTGCTTGCAGGGTGGGTCTGTGGGTTGCACGCCGCCTCTTCCGTCGCCCCGGACCGATTTGGCGCGGCGCGACCACGTCCATAGTCCACAGCAAAAAAAAAATGGTTTGGACATACCTCGTTCATTCCGTTCGGAACAACGAAAAGGCGGCGTGTGACCACAAAACCCACAGTATTCCCTCCCGATCCCACTGGTACTGATTCCGTGACCTCGGTGAGCAGCATATCCTGGACAATTTATAACACCAACTGTGATAGTCAACTGGCGATTATGGCAATGTCTGTCTCATGTTCCTTATCTACACAAATACATATGGTGGAATCCTTTGAAGATCTTGATAATCTGGATGATTTAATAAAAAAGGAACTACTTTTTTGACACCAAAAATAGAAGGAGCGTTAAAAATTGGACTAGATTGTGGGAACATGGAGAGCAGCATATACAAGGTGGAGACGACCATACGACAATAATTTTAATCTAGTGTATCTGATGACTTGCCCAGCCTATATACAAACTTTGAATACCATATGTCGTATAGTTTAGCCGCAGCACATTACTTTGTATTATTAACAATTTCCACACTCTGTATAAAAATTAAAATTATTCGCCTATCAATGAGCTCCCGCGCCGCATCGGTATAAACTAATATGAAACTAGTACCTACATATCGCCATGTTTACCAGTTCAAGTCTTCCCCAAACGTAATACAAATCAATGCATATTATACCTTAATCCTAAATCTTAAGATCCATACATATAAACCGTGTCATCAGACTTAGATGAGAAATTTAAAACTACCTAATGCGGCTTAATGAAAGAAGACCTCGGTCTCATGTTCAAAACTATTATAATAGGTCTGTAGGTCAGTGTGCCATCGTGATCCTGTGACGTGAATGTGCGTAATTAGACGCTTACTTTGTGTTAGAATAGTATTTCTTTCTCATTTACAATGCCTCGTTATAATTACACAGCTTCGGGTATACAGATATGATTTTAATTTATGGAGAATATCACGGAAATGCAGCTTTAACCATACGTACGTACCGAAAGAGATATGGAAACACACGTGTTTGTGCTACCAATGGCCGGACTATTGTGCAAGCTGTCCAGAGGTTACGGGATAATCAATCCTTACTGCCTCATATGGATAGTGCTCCTTCGCGTGTAAGAGTCACCCTAGATGAACAAATTTTAAATTATTTTTCTCGCAAATTTGACAGAGGTTGATAATATGGAGAACTTAAAAAAAGGAATTGTACGATCTTTCGACAAGTTAAAATACATCGCCGTCAATGGCGACTTGTTAACAAGAGTTCGAAATAATATTTTAAGACTATATATTTTGTGCGTTCGGGTCCATGGCGCACATATCGAAAATTTAAAAGTTTAACGACCAAGTGAATTATTAAAGTTATCGTGATTATTTTAATAAAATAATCAAGTGAGAATGAATAGCGCCCAAACATTAAGTGTATGTATGAATTTACCTACGTTTCGAAGTTGTAACATATGATACCACAAGGTCACTCGCCGCTTGCCGACCACAGGTTAGTGAACTAATATTTACAAACGGTGTTCTATTTTGTTTCAATATTTATGATAAAAAGTTTGTTTGAAAAAATTGTTTTTTAAATATGCATGCGAGGACTTTTTTAATAGTTTCGAAATACTACTATACACTAGTATTGACGGTGTTTTCATTTATTGTCGTATTGACGTCTCCACTCTGTATATATCAAGTATCAGTAAATATATATCAAGATGACACCTGAAAGTCAAATAGATGTCGGCATTCTCATCAAAATTGACGTTGATATGATCTTGGAAAAACCTAATAATGTCTTTGAAATACATCACTGATCACATGGTCATTAAAAATGTAATTCGATGCCCTTGACTTTAAAGAAATCTGTGGTTTTTCTTTCGAGATAACACTAATAGTTATTTTCGTATTCATGCCCATATTCCCCTGAATAGGTTTGACCATACTTATATTGATTTTAAAGTGTATACGAAATAAATAGCTTTATGATAGAAAATAAATTAAAATTGACTATTATCTCTCTTTTTCCTGCGAAACTAACTAATTCTAAATCTTAAATCATTTGATATTGTGCGTATAAATTCACAATTACAGCTCACATGTACATATACAGTCAAGATTTTTTTTTTGGCAGCGAGCTATAGAGTGGTCACCCCCGTTAAATCCGTCCGGGGCGACAGAAGAAACGATGCGCGACCCTTAGACCCGCACTTCAAATACCTATTTACGCCCGGTCAGTATATCCTGCGCGACAGCCGACTTATTTACGTAAGGATGGGTAAATTGTGACGGATAGGTAAGCAGAGTAGGAACAGACATAGATGAGTGGTGGTGGTTAAGGATGAATGGGTCGAGTAAGGATAAATAGGAATGGATGAAATGAGTGGGGACGAACGGATTAAGTGGTATTATTATGGGTTGGATTAGAAGAGCGAGGAAGGACAGTGATGGATAAGATGAATGGGACGAACGGGAATTAGTAGTGACGGATATTGATGGGATAAGTGAGATCAGACGGGGAGGAATGTATGAAGTAAGTTCCACTCCACGATCATAGTACGTGATTCGTTTCGATCTTCAAGTTTTACAATAGATATAAGAATTCGAACGGAGAACTCTAATTAGAAATTATCTCCAAAGAAACGTGAATTACCTCTCAGATGAAAAACAAAATGGTAACATATTCATACGTACGGAATCTACGCAACATCAGCCTGTCCACATGGAAAGCTATAGCCAAACAAACTATCCTAGGATCCTTCTTGTCATCCAATGGACATAATCCAAGACTGCATACTACAGCTACTTATTTTCTAACAAAAATGCCAGTTACAGGATCCTTACAGTGGGTATCAACACAGAGCAATATATTAAAATTAGCACAGACAGCGCCTATTGTCACTGAATAAAGCCCGTATAAAATTTACAAATACTTTTATTTTTTATTCCAGTAGGTTCAGAAAGATTTTTTACGAATTTATTTATATTTTTTTTCAAATAAATTCATCAATATTAATGTATAATAATTTAAGATTAATAATATTGACAAATATCAACAATGATTCAATGTTTACGCTTTATACTTCTATGGAAATAATCGTGATAGTGGCACGCCTAACAATCAATACAGAGCAATACGTGTATTATGTATAATAAATCCGTCTAATAAGTTCATAATTATAAGTGTTCATAGTTATAAGTCGATTCATCCTCGTCATCATTTCTGCCCATATATGTCCCACTGTTGGGCTGGGGCGTCCTCCATAACGAGAGGGTAATTGACCTACTATACCACGCTGGTCAGACGTGATGGTATAGAGTTTTGTTTCGAGTTTTCTTTCTCTTGTACAGGTGTTATATGCGTTTTATATCCCTTCTCGTCGTCTCTTACGATCACCCGCGGGCAAGATATGGAGTGATGAATTGTATTCTTAGTCCGTCACCACACGTATAAATCTAAAAGTATCACTACAACACTTAAAGTATGGAAATACAATCCAATGTTCATTTATTTCTACTGAAGAATAGTTTACATAGTTTGAAAACAGTATAGATATAAAGATTGTTTAGTTGTATTTTCTAAAAACATTTTTCAGACTCTGTAAGTCTTAACGTCACAAAAAGAAACTATTCTGAAAATTTCATGTTTCTAACTTCAGTAGTTCAGACTCGGCGTTGATGCGTCAGTCAACCAGCTCCCTTATATAAATATATACAAAAATCGATAATCATTATATACTATCTGGTCTATGATGACTATTGATTTTTATATCCTACTGGCAACATCGACTATGACAAATAAGTACAGAAATAATGAGCAAAGAAACAATATAGAACGCGTTTAGTTTTAACACTTATCCTGGCTATGGCGTAGAGTTCGACTTTCCTCTTCTATGTGATCGGTATAGGCAATGGGTTGGTAGGTAATATGTCACGAATTAGGTTCATCATATTCATCTTATGATACCAGTAACAAAATATAGCTTCATGTTTTTGTCTCGTCGTAGGCGTGGCTCACTCCGATAGACGGATTTATGTATTCTAATTTAGCACAGCAGTGTAGAAATACATATCATTATATACAAATATCCTTATTATGACGGACGACGACGACTCAGCGTAGGACGACTTCCTACTTCGGACGACTCAGCGTAGGACAACTCCCTACTAGGTTGACTGACGACATTATGAAGGAAACCGTTGGGTGCAGGTGGCACAGGACCTTTTTGAATGGTTTTCTCGTGAGGAGGCTTATGTCCGTATCTGAGGCTTATATAGTGGACGTTTACGGGTTGATGGATGAATAGATGCTTATTATGATTATTAACATCTACCAATGCTCGCTAATGAAGGCGCACGACGAAAAGACTAAGTCTTTTCGTAATGATTTCGGTCACTTGTCGATGGATAACAATATTACGTATCGTATCGTTTTTCTTTTATTAATATTAACTTAGGAATTAGTACCGACACTCGGAGCAGTCGAAGGGTAGATTAAGCTAGAAGGTAAAGGAAGGAAGGTAAAATCCACTTCACTCCGTTTCTACGTGAGCTTTCGTCATTATTGTTTTTAACCAGCGAAACAAGGATTTCGCTGGGCTCCGTCAACTCAACTTGGTAAGATTACAACTACATATATGTATAAGTAACTATTTGTACCGAAATGGTTACGAAAAATATTTTAAGACGTACGTTCACCAGCTTCGGTAGAGGTCAACGTATATCTAACTACACGAGTAGGTATCTTAAAAACCGCTTCGGAAATTCACTATAACATTGGTATATTGCCTTGTTATTTTCATTACTTTTTAAACAATGGTTTGTCATTATAAGTGAAAAAATACGTTAAAACGCAAAACATGTTCTGTTTACCTACATGCGAAAAAAAACTTAATTTAATGAGCTTCATATGCCTTTTGTGCAATAATCTGTTGAAAAACGGATATACCTATTTGTTTTGTAATAGAATATATATTTAAAACCAACAAAATAAGGCATATATTATGAATGTACAATGTGCAACCATATTCTATAGTTTATTGGTGTTCTCCTTTGAAATAAAACTATTTTTATCACATTTATATAATACTAGCAGACCCGGCCACGCGTTGTTGTGGCTAAGGTAGTCTCAGTAACACGTGGTGGTTATGCTAATACATTGTAGTTTATATGAAACGTTTCTACGTTTAACATAGTGCCTAGATGGCGCTAATGTATTAAATACTTACTCAATCCAGTCAACAGATACCGCCATCTGTTAGGATCGTTTGGAGATAACAGATAATTGTGACTGTCAAATAATACACAAATAATTTGCAATAAAATAATATTGTGACTATAAATTGAGATGGAAGCTATCCTATCTTTTAAGTTGGATCAAACTACACATATTATGCAAATTTTATTAAAATCAGTTAAGTACTTAAAGAGTACATGGATGATATATAGGCTGTGATGATGATGCGGCGGAACTACTGGGATGTAGTGAATATCATATAAAAGTGTTTTACAACGTTTTCGTTTTCCATCAAAATTCCCACAAGATACCATTAACAGTGTAGCCATAGCAGTGTTGATGGTGACATTTTGACTTAGACAATGACCAAACTGAAAGACTAAAAACGTAAAAATAATTATAACTTGACACTGGCACCAATAGCTCGTATAAGTAGCTGATTGCCAATACACAAAGAGAAGAAGAAGAACGTTTATGTGACATCAACCTTTCTAGAGTTCCATACCCAAAAGGTAAAACAGGACCCTATTACTAAGACTCTGCTGTCCATCCGTTGCTTCGCCTGTCTGTCACCAGGTTGCTCTCATGAACCGTGATAGTTGGACAGTTGAAATTTTCACAGATGATGAATTTCTTTTGCCGCTACAACGACAAATACTAAAAAATAATAAAATAAATATTTAAGGTGGCTCCCACACAACAAAGGTAATCTTTTTGCTCGTTTTTGCTCGATATTGATAACAAAAATGGGTAGACGTTTGAAATATTCACAGAATATTTAGTAATATATTCCCTTTAGAAATAAATAATTAAATTAAAATAAAACAAATAGAGAAGTTAAGCTCCCATACAACAAACATGATTATTTTGCCATTTATAGATAATGGTACGAAACCCTTAGTGCGCGACTCCGTGTCGCTCTTAGTCAGTTTTTTTAATATAATCGAATTGAGTTTTCAAATATGCGTCAAAATAAAATGTCTTTTAAATCAAAATCACTATAGTTCATCTAATCTAAGAAGTGCATTTTGACGTTTTGCATATTTTAATACACAATAACCTCGGTCAAACGTATACACATGATTGTAAACACTAAATCTGAAATTTTAAACAACTATTAAGTTGTTTACATAATTAAAATTGCAGGTGACTTTCTTGTACAATAATCTAATGTTGAAACTCGTAAAACTAATTTAAAATAGAAATAACATGGTAAATAGTAATTGTTAGTGACGACCTAACAATGTCACGTCATCACGTTCTATACAGTAGTGCTTGACAACTTCCAATTCACGATTATCCAAATAATTGGTAAAAATATTAGAATAATACAATTAATCGAATATTTTGACAGAGATGTACATTTCGACACTTTGATTAATGAGGAAATAATTATTAATGTTCGCGACGCTGATAATTCAAGTAATAGTAGTAATTCTTAATAAATAGCTATTTTCAAATCCAATTTTGGTTTTTAATTAACCTAATCCTACTAAATATAATGAGTAGATTCTATGCTGAAATAATTAAATTTGTTTAGTACTAATTTAGCACTTAATTTATTCATCAACTTTTTGAAAAATAAAAAATAAACCGATTATTAATTATAAAGAATCAATATCGATTTCTCAGTAAAATCGGATATTTTCGATAGCGATTATTTGGTTCACATACCTAGACAACTTACTCAGACAGCTGTCAAAGTGCACTTCTTAGATTAGACAGACTATAAGAAGTATTGATATCAACTTTAAAGCAAATCACCCCTAAAATAACTTTTCACCCCTTTTTAACCCAGTTAGGAAATAAATCTCAATAAAATATGAATCACATCTTTCATCAATTCTGTTATAGAATGTTTATGCAAAATTTGAAATAGATTGGACCAAGGAATCACGTTGTCCCATACAACTAACTTTGCCCTGCTTTTTCACCCCCTCAGGGATATAATTTCGTAAAATTCGTTCTTAGCTGACCTCTACTTGGCGAATGAAATATTCCTACCAAATTTGAGGTTTGTAGGCCTTATGGTTTCAGAGATATCGTGATGAGTCAATACATAGGTGGAAATCTCTTATATATATATATATATATATATATATATATATATATATATATATATATATATATATATATATATATATATATATATATATATATATATATACATATATATATATATATATATATATAGATTTAATTGTTAATTTCCAGACGTTTCGAACACTTTTCAGCGTTCATGGTCACGAGAGGACTGTCCTTCCAACACACAAATGCGATAAAATCCCTAGTTTTTTTGCAAAATAATAAAGCTGTTGCATGGGTAGACACTTCAAACGCTTTGCGCGTGGCCTTCCTGCGTGCGAGTCGTTCGACGCCAAGTTGCCCCAGCCCATATAATGTTATTACAATATTAGCAAATATCACTGATTTAATGGGTTTGAACTTTTTTTTTGCTTTTGGTGACAAACGAGCAAGCAGCATACCTGATGTTAAGTGTTATTGCCGCCCATGGACCTTTGCTATACCAGAAGTATAGCTGGGCCGCTGCCTACTAATAGAAACCCCAACCCCACCCAGTTGGGCTTCCGGCTCTCTCGCTCACCGAACGAAGCCCAACAGCACATTGCCATTGCCCAAACGTCGATCTTCTGCGATAGTGTGGTACTACCCCGGACGGACCGGCCCGCCGCTGTAGACAGATATCTGTCAACAGCGTGGTCCTACCACTATCAAAAAACTTTGACTGAACTTACCGGTGAATAGAAATCCATTCTCGGATTACACACAGCCGATTTCTTTATTGGTGTAAGTGACAACAGTGCAAGACAGCATGTTTTTATTTTTTCGCTGAGGTCTGTTCAGTATCGTAATATGAGCGCAACTATTAGCCGGTAAAACGTACTTTGACATTGATATGACCATTTGCTCATATGTGCGGCGCCTGCCCTAGGGGTGTCCACTTTGAAAAAACATCGATGTTTTTTTCGATTCGATAAATCGAAACTGTACATCGATGTCTTTCGATGTATCGGATGAAAACATCGATGTTTTTAAACATCGAGTACTTTTTCTAAAGTCATATCAAAAGTGTTACTTCTAAAAAAAAAAAAAGGTCTTTTTTGTGGCATTTATAGCTATTCCAATCCCTTATAAAACTGACTTCTAAAAAAAAGGTTCTTTTTGTGGCATTTATACCTATTCCAGTCCCTTATAAAACAGATATCTAAAAAAAAAAAATTAAAAAAAGGTCTTTTTTGTGGCATTTACTGGTTACCATCGTTTCGATGTTTTATGAAAAAACATCGATACATCGAGTATATCGATAGCTCTTCAAAACATCGGATCGATTCAATGTATCGCAGTGTAAACATCGATGTTTTCGATGCATCGATGTATATCGAATATCCCTAGCCTGCCCCACCCACAAGGCCGTTCTAAGGTTTCTGTATAGACAACATTAATAAGTATTAATATTTTTGTGTAGGAATCGTTAATAAGAAATACAATAAGAAGTACGGTTGCATTGTTGTGGTGCAATGTTTTGACTTTGTCAAAGTAGAGCAACGGCTGGCAGTAAGATTACACATCCGCAAACATCATTAGGCCGCGATATGAGCTAAAAATAAACTATCGAGTATACTTGTTTGAAATGGCCTATAAATATGTTGTTTATTTTTTTAAAAAGATATTCTTTTGTTATTAATATCTAACAACATAATAATGAGGTTAAGCGTAGTTAAACTATGAATTTTGGGTTTCTACTGATTACGATTCATGATCGATTAAAGACTAGTTTCTGTCAGGAGACTCGAAGACGGAGATGTTCGCCAGACCTCATCGGCGGATGTCACCGATGCTGACCAGGGAAGGCAATATCTCGCCGATCGACTTAGCCGCCTGACAGTTAGAGAAGAGGTTCTTCAGCCGGTACTGTTGAAAGAAATGGAACGGTAGCACGCAATCCTCTATTTCCAACTGGTGAAGATCTTGTCAGGCGTAGTTACTTAGGGAAGTACCTGTATACGGTCACGAGGAGGAACAGGACACCGTCTTTCCACCACTATGATTGTAACTTACCATTGCCCCGAACGGCATGGACGAAGCGTGTCTACACCATAGCCTCTCAAAAAAAAGGTTGTTCATTATATAGAGGTGGTAATGCTCGTCTGCAGAGGAGCGTCAACCTTCGTCAAAAGAGTTGACTGCTTAGCACGACCACGCTCGCAGAGACGTCATCCCCCGTCGCACAGCCCGGCTGGTGAGGCCTCAGTTCAGCATTCGGATCCCATGGAGGTCGGAGTAGTTGGAGTGGCAACATAGTCCTTTTGAGAGTCATGATCTGCGTGGTCAAAGCAGAGCAATACCCCGAAGTCATTGCAACTATCGGTTTCGACCGGTTACCGACTGCTTCGGAACTGGGAAGCGGTCTCCACCTTCTGTAACGCAGTTGTCACAGGGAAGGAAGCAGTAAAGCAGATCAGTGCGAACAACATTAAGCTGAATTATTCCAGCAGCGGTGCATGAGGCAGCGCAGATGTAAAAGCGCAGTCAGACTACAGATCTGATCAGATGAAAGCCTGAAGACGAGTGAGCCAGCAAAGTCAAATAATTAGTTCTCGTGGCCCATTCAATAGACTAAAAGGAAAAATAATAGTAAAAGGACAAATAATAGTAAAAGGAACTCATGCCGTCCTTACATCGTCCCGGATCAAACTATCCCTGGAATAAATGTCACCAGATCACAGTCAGCCAAAAAAAATTACACCATTCAGACTTCGTTCAGTTGATTTCTACAGCTTTAATTCTACTTCTGTTGTTCATAATATGATTCTAGCCTTAAAATTTATGGTTGTTCGGTTTTCTAGAATACACCAATCTTAGGCGAATGCCAAGATGCGTAGCGCAGATTTAAAAAATGCAAATATGGTTTAATAAAACAGTTAGTGTCACTTAATTTTGTCAATTATTGAATTTCTCTATTAAATTTGTAAGATAAAAGAAATATATAGGATGTTTAAAGCATACTAGTAAAGCTTAAGGCAATTAGAATAAACATTTAATTATTATTTTTAATTAAATAATGTGGCATTTATTTGTTATTTTTTACTAACTTTATCCTCATCGTTTAACAAACATAATAATAAATTTAATAATAAATTTAATAACATTGCTGAAATAAACACACATTAATAAGTAGCAGTTGCTATATTGATAAAAGAAGTTATTTAATTTTATTTCCTGGTATTTCCAAGGCCTCTTTCTGTGACTACTCCCGGTACAAACGTTTAAATTATAGTGTTCTTTCAAAACGTAACAAACGTTTATCTTATGTAAAAAAAAAACTGCAACTTTTTAAATCACCAATTTCACTCGTTCATAAATTGATTCAATCTACCTATAAAATTTCATAATGGAACTCGCTTACCTGTTAATAAATACTATAAACCGTCCCAGATCTGGAAGAAAATATGCTGACAATCACATTAGCCAGATTGTCTGGTATAGTTTCCATTGCAGTATGGTCATCTGTTTACATTACTTAGTTGTCTCGTATGACACCTATAAAAAAGTAAGAGGATATGATACATTGAAAAGGTTTGTAAACGACAGCAGTGGTAATTTAGGCTTCGAGACACGTGTGTAAAGTAAGTAACCTCATGTTATTGTAGAGTTTTTTGTATCCATATACAAGGGTCATCCTTCTGATAAATCATGATAAACTGTGTTCGTGTTATTTATATCAACTTGTTTACGATTCAATTTTGGTGTCATACTAACGGACTCATTCAAGTCTCAAATCGCGTACGCTATTACAGCTTGAGTTGCTCGTAATAATTAAAGTTACGTGAATCAAATCAGCCTTTGCTATAAGAAAATATCATTTTATTAAAAAGTTTGTGTTAGCGAAAATTGTTTACGCGGCTAGAATATTACTAGGGTGTTATTTCCGGACGGGTCAAGTATAAAACGGCAGGATTTGTTTGTTTGCCAGTTATTAAATGTGGGGATATTGAGATATTCACGTTCTTCTGTGTTATCCGTCTCTGAAAATTTTAAACAGGTGAGTTCTCTTAATACCAATTAAATTTTGTTGTAGCATAGAATAGGTACATGAGAACTTGAAACGAGATATATTAAAACTGTTTATATCCTATCTTATTCAATTAATTAATATATTAAAATAATATAATATTTCTTCAATTTTAATTATAATATATTTCCTTAGTGCTAATTTGAATGTTTTATCTTCAGATAAAGAAAATGGAAGGCAAATATTTAATATTAGTACTCGCTGTTACATATACCCAAAATATTGTCTCGTCACATATTCTAACATCAACTTACGAGGATACATCTATGGCAGTATGCAAGAAGATGTTAACACATTCTGTATTAAACGATCTATGTCCTACATATGGAGATTATTCTGGTAAGTTTACTATTTTAATAAGGGTAAATTTATCTTTCATAAAATTTATTTTATTTATTATTCAACTATAAAAGAAGTAAATGAAATAGATTAATTGTTTTTATTATTCGTCCATAATAGATCTAATACACTACAAAACAGATTAGATAGACCTAAATATATTTCTAACCGTATTTCGTGGCACAGTAAACAGTCTCAGAAATCATCATCACAGCCCATATATGTCCCGCTGTTGGGCTCGGGCGTCCTCCGTAATGGTAGGGAAATTAACCTACTATACCGCGCTGGTCAGACGTGTTGGTATAGGGTTTTGTTTCGAGTTTTCCTTCTCTTGCCTATGCAAGACATCTATATGTTATATGCGTTTTATATCCCTTAGTCGTCTCTTACGATCACCCACGGGTAAGATAGGGGGTGGTAAATTGTATTCTTACTCCGCCACCAGACGGATTCATTTTGAGCAAGACATACACTGAATTAGATGCATTTTCTAGTACATTAATAAAACGCGCAGCAACTATACCTACATAACTATAATAAATCCACTATTTTGACTTTATACAGATCAAAATAATAAAGTCTAGCGACAATTATAACAGCTTCAAGCTATATTTTTTCAATTATCTTGATAATGACTAACTACCAACAACATCAAAGGAAGTTCTACCTGTGATAGTCGTGGCTACAAATCTCACATAAATTATAAAATAATAGTCGTCACAACGCCTAATTCATTTTGTTAAAATTTAAATACAGGAAAGGCATCTATAATAGTTAATAATTATATAATATTTAATAGCCTTTCCTGTATTTTAAATACGGAACATATATTTTTAACTTTTACCTTTTAAGTCCTTGTAACAATATAGCGGGAGCTTGTTGTAGTGTATTAGCCTTAATTCTAAGTAAGTATTATTCCAGTACTGCTACTCCTCAGATCTTAACGAAAACAAGTGTAATGTTTACATACTATTCGCTGCTCTATTGTGATTTGTTACCAGTTTGTTAATAACTTTAATTGCCTCATGACTTTTTGCAAAACTTAAAATTAAAAATAAATGGTAATAAGTATTTTCTGTTTAGTAGAGGTTAGAATATACAGACCCTAACATTACTTGCAGGTCTAGTAAAAGGCGACTAATGCGTTTTCATAGATGTCAATTAAATTCTATGTAACACCTAAAGGAACGTACCCATATTTACAATTTTTAACATTGCTGACTAAACTGCCTTAGGTTGTTACCTATAATTTAGATATCGTTTGTGGTTACGGTCACAAGAATTCTATATTAATATACGTGTATTCCGCCAAATGTCGTCTGGTTAACCATTAGATCCTAAAGCAGCATTAACTATAGGTAGACAGCCAGTCATAAAACTTAGCTAAAACACTGGTTGCTTTCCATTTACAACACAGAGGGACTCTGCGG
This sequence comes from Lymantria monacha, assembly GCA_905163515.2. Classification (NCBI taxonomy): domain Eukaryota; kingdom Metazoa; phylum Arthropoda; class Insecta; order Lepidoptera; family Erebidae; genus Lymantria; species Lymantria monacha. Next base: position 19,407,667 of record LR991096.1, read on the forward strand.
TACATTATGAAACACTGCCAAACACTGTGTAAAAGAAACAACTAGCTGTTTCATTTAAACTTTAAAGAAACAGCTAGCTGTTTCATTTAAACTTTTACACAGTGTTTGGCAGTGTTTCACAATGTACCGCAGAGTCCCTCTGTGTTAACTAAATGGAAAGCAACCACTATGTAGCATATTTTTTGTTATTCTACTTGTAGAAGACTGCTGTTGGATGCTGTAACAATTCTATATAAATAAATATGAAGTTGAGTTTAGTGTATTCCGAATCCATCAATATGCTTACTTTTGATATCTTTACAGATGAAGACCTGACATCTACTACACAAGAAACAGAAACTATAGAATGGACACATAAAGACGAAATAATTGAAAAGTGCTGTACGCGTCCTTGCACTTTATTCGAATTAATGGCATTATGTTAACGAATCGCTGCTGTAAATTATTTGGAGAAAATTATGTATTTAACTTATGATACGTGGACGGCAATGAAATGAGATAATCATCATTGTATATTTATAGAAGAATAAGTGAAGTAAACTCTTTACTGGCTGACACATAAAATTGACATTCTGTAGTAAGAAGTCAGTTGTTCTTCTTTAGCATATACATAAAAGTCCCAAAATTGGGCGCGAGTCTCTTCAATGCAGGGATTAGATGTATATGCTATAAGATATAATTATATGGTGTTATTTCGAGTTTCACTTTTATGTAGTGGCGTTATCAGCTTATATCCTGTATAAATGGACCTTGTATTGTATTCTTACTTCGTCCGGACACGGCACCGGTCACTGTACGTAGGAGCAAATATTAGGAATACATTTTTTTTGTATGAAAGTGAAATGTATACCTCACAACAATATTGTTATCATCGACAAAGTAATGTGTTTATTATTGTAATCGTTCGATGCCAATAACTATATTTCTGGACCTGATATATAGTGCTTTAATTATATTACCCACCAATTTTAATTGTTATTTAAATAAAATCTATTATTTAAGACAAATTATACGATATTACATTATTAATTAATAGATAATTGTTCCAAAAACTATTGTTAAATATACTATAATTCTGAAAATAATATTTGTTTTATTAAATTAAAAATATTCTTCTTCTTATATATTGGCAATCAGCTACTTATACGAGCTATTGGTGCCAGTGTCGAGTTATAAATATCTTCACGTTTTTAGTCTTTCAGGTTAGTCATTGTCTAAGTCAAATTGTCACCATCAACAGTGCAATGACCACACTGTTAATAGTATCTTGTGGGAATTTTGATGGAAAACGAAAACGTTGTAAAGCACTTTTATATGATATTCACTACATCCCAGTAGTTCCGCCGCATCACATTACATTAAAACACTAAGATATCGAATATAATACAAGAGCACCACATGGCGTTTTCAAATTCCCGTCAAAAATCCTGAAAATATTTTTTGATTAAATATAAGAAATATTAATCAAAAAGGGCAAATTTTACAGTAGGTACCCGCACTTCTTTTTATGTATTGGCAATCAGCTACTTATACGAGCAATTGTTGCCAGTATCCAGTTATTTCTTATATTTATTTATTTCATATACACATCTATGTATATTTACAGGTCAAATACCTAATACGATAAAGCAAACATTACTATATACAACTTAGTTCTACAGCATACATAGTTTGTTATATATTTTAGCTTACTCTATAACGTAATGTGAATAAAAGTACTTTAGTGAATTCACTTAATGGACACATGAAATAAAAAATATCAATTTTTATATGAACCTATATATTAGGGGGGAATAATGAAAATATATTAGGGGGGCATAGTCCGGAGCGTGCTCGTTCGCGTCCCCTGTCAGTCTAATTAGACTGCTAATCCGGCTCGATATGCGTACCGCAATGCGGGTTAGGGCGTCCCCCGGAGGCGACGCGTACCGACCCGCCCCCGTCGGTACGAACATCGGCAGTTGCGGCGATGGGGGCCGCCACCCATCACGCCTTGCCCAGTCAGGCGAGTCGAGGAGAGCAGAGTGCCGGGTGGGCACGTGGAATGTAAGAGGTTGTGTGGAAGGTAAGTTGCACGAGCTGATATCCGTCATGGCGGACAAACAGCTAGACGTGCTCTGTGTAACAGAGACCAAGCGAAGGGGCAGCGACACCTGCGATCTTCCTGGTGGCGGGATGGCTCTGTGGTCTGGTGTACCACAGAGCAATCGAGCCAGCATGGGGGTAGGAGTGCTGTTGTCCTCTCGCTTGGCCTCAGGTGTGAAGGATTACGGAATGTATGATCCCAGACTTCTTTGGGTCCGTATAAAACTAGGTGTCACCAAGGTATTTATGGTTGTAGCATATGCTCCTGTAGGATCCTCGGTAGCATCAGACCTAGAGAAGTTTTGGGACAATGTTAGGGAAGTTCTGGATATGGCAGAAACCAGTAAACGCGTGATTGTATGCGGAGATTTGAACGGATGGGTGGGGACCAAGCGTCCCGACTATGAGGACGTACTTGGTCCATTTGGTGATAAGAGAGTGAACGACGCAGGTAGGCTCATAGCGGATGTATGCATTGAGAGAAACCTTATTGTGTCAAACACATTTTTCCAACATAAGGACATCCATATGTATACATGGAGAAGGAATGAACAGAAAAGTATAATAGATTTAATTTTGGTAGACAGTCGCCTCCGAAGCAAAATATTGGACGCAAGAGCCTACAGGGTCCCCACAGTCGATACGGACCACTATCTCGTTATTGCGAGATTTAGTGGTCTGTTCAGAAAGTGGAGGCACTGGCGAGAGCGTGTCCACTTCGGAGGGCTTGAAAGAATAAAGGTTGAAAGGTTGCAAGAAGAGTGTGTAAGAGAAAAGTATGCAGAGGGTGTCCGAGAACGGCTGACGATGGAAAGCCAGCCGCAATCGGACATTGAAGAATGCTGGAGAGTATTGAAAGAAAGTATGGTAGATATAGCGAAAGAAGTATGTGGAAGCTCAAAGAAGCATAGTAAAACAAATGGTGATGCATGGTGGGATGCGGAAGTGGCAGCTTCCGTAGAGCAAAAGAAGAAAGCGTGGCTGGACTATGTCTCTTCTTTGAATCTGAATGACAGTATGACTGAACAGAAGAAAGAAATATATCGGCAATGTAAGAATGACACCAAGGCCTTAGTGAAAGAGAAACGTGATAGAGCAAGTATGAGTGCAGAAGATAGGCTGACTAAAAACTTCGAGGGTAACACCAAACTCTTTTGGAGGGAGGTGAAGAAGTCTCGGGGTGGTTGGTCAGCCTTCAGAATAAATAAAATAAGGTCTAAAGGTGGAGACATTCTTACACAAACACAAGACGTGTTAAGCCGATGGAGTGAATATTTTGGCGATATGTATGCGGATGCTACGGTTGGCGCCGGTGTTGCATGTGGTTTAGTAGATCAACATTCGACAACGGCGTCCTCCGATGGCATCAGTATGGATGAAGTTGAATGGGCGATAAGAAGTTTGAAAAATGGTAAGGCAGCGGGCATTGATATGGTGTCTGCCGAGATGATCAAGCTTGGTGGCTCCTGTGTCTGGGAGGCGTTCCTGTTGCTCCTCAATTTATGTTGGAGCTCGGGAATGGTTCCCGGGGACTGGAATAACGCAGTCATCGTGCCTTTGTTTAAAAACAAGGGTTCACGTTATGACTGCGCAAATTACAGAGCAGTAAGCTTGACCAGTTTGGCAGCAAAAGTGTATGGTAAAATTATTGATAGGAGAATGAGGATGGTGTCCGATGGTTTACTGTGTGAGACACAAGGAGGTTTCAGGAGTGGAAGGGGATGCATGGATCAAGTGTTCTCTCTGCGCAACATTGTGGAGAAGCATCTGGCTCTAGGTCAGAGGGTATTCTGCAGTTTTGTGGATCTGGAGAGAGCATTTGACACGGTTGTACGAAAGGAACTTTGGGACATTTTACCGGAGTATGGTATTAACGGTAAACTGCTACAGGCTGTGCAGTCCAGTTACATGGGCTGTAGAGCCTGTGTGCGGCTGGATGATGGAATGTCGCCTTGGTTTGACGTCAATATCGGCGTTAAGCAGGGGTGCGTTCTGTCGGCCAGGCTGTTTATCATATATCTGGATAAATGTCTCCAAAGGTTGAACGATATGAATGTGGGAGTCCAGATGGGCGACTCAGTGGTCACTGCTCTGCTTTATGCAGATGATACAGTCCTGCTGGCACAGTCAGCGACTGACCTGCAGACCCTAGTCGACACAATGACAGAAGATTATAAGAAAAGGGGTCTACGCGTGAATGTGAGCAAAACCAAAATAATGGTCTTTGAAAGAGATGAAACCAGAACAGATGTAAGAGTAACAATAGGTAATGATGTACTAGAGCAAGTGGATGAATTTGTATATCTTGGATGTGGGTTTAGCCGAGATGGAAGGTACACCACTGATATAGAGCGAAGAGTGAATGCGGGAAATAGAGTGAACGGGCAACTTCTCGGCAGCCACCACCTCAACCAGAAGGCACGTGTAGCAATACATAACGCAGTGCTTGTCCCAACATTACTGTATGGAAGCGAGAGTTGGGTATGCAGAAAAGAGTATGAAAGTAAAATTAATGCGGTCGAAATGCGATCTCTGCGGAAAATCTGTGGAGTTAGGCTGACCGACCGCATTCGTAACGACGACGTAAGAGAGCGAGTAGGTATGAAAGAGAGTATTGGTGTAAAGATGCGAAAGGGAATGCTCCGATGGTTCGGACATGTGGAAAGAATGCCGAACGAACGTCTGGTTAAGAAGATATACAATGCGAAAGTGGAAGGATGTAGGTACCGAGGGAGACCGAGACTAACCTACCTAGACCAGATCGGTCATGTACTGAAGGAAGGTGGAGTCAAGAGTCTCCGAAACCGGCGAGCGTGTATGAAGAGAATTATGAATGTTGAGGAAGCGAGTGAAGTATGCAGAGATAGAGTTCTCTGGCACTCGGTTCTCTCTGCCTACCCTGCAAGGGATATGGCGTGATGATATGTATGTGTATGTACCACCACATGAAATTCTCAGATTCCCGCCAAAAGTCCGTACACGCTCTTAAATTTTTTTATAGCAATTTTTTTTTTGGTGTATGTATATGCCTTGGTTATTAAGACCTTTAAGCCAAATCTTTGTTTATAAATTAACTTCATTTAAAGACATTGTCCGCCAGTACCTAAGTCAAATCATCGCGTCCAACAGTGCCATGGCCACACTGTTAAAGAATCTTTTGAGAATGTTGGTGGATAATGACAACGTATGGCACTATCATATCATATTAACTAACACCTCAGTACTGCCTACGCATCAAATTATATAGAATACCATGAAAATTACTTGATAAAACTCGTTAAAACACTAAGATATTGAATATGATACAAGAGCCCTGCAGATACTCTTCCTTGCCCGCTAAAACTCCAATTTTCAACAATAAAGATGGTGGTTTAACATAGAATATCAAAATGACACTTCGGACAGCACAACGTTTTTGACGTTTAATTTAATGATGTAAGGACGAAGTGCTCTGGGGTCTTTTGACGTGAATTTGAAAACGTCATGTGTTGCTCTTGTATTATATTCGATATCTTATTGTTTTAACGTGTTATATTAGATAATTTTGATGGCATTTTATGTAATGTGATGCGGCGGAACTACTGGGATGTAGTGAATATCATATAAAAGTGCTTTATAACGTTTTCGTTTTCCATCAAAATTCCCACAAGATACCATTAACAGTGTGGCCATAGCACTGTTGATGGCGACAATTTGACTTGGACAAAAAACTAACCTGAAAGACTAAAAACGTGAAGATACTTATAACTCGATACTGGCACCAATAGCTTGTATAAGTAGCTGATTGCCAATACATAAGAAGAAGCAGAAGAAGAAGTACTCTGGATTTTTTTAATTTAAATTAATTAAATTCAACATTAGCGAGCCAACGCGTCTTTATGTGTAATAATAATAATAACATCGGTACGTCTTAAATTCTAGCACACCCAGTGGCAGAAAAGAGATCTAAGATCTAAGTTTATTTTATTATTGTGTGAATACTATGGAAAAGCCTATACTTTGTGGATGTAGGTATCATTCTTCTATAATATTGAAATACAAAGGATAACAAAACGTTTTAACGAAAAATATTAATTTTAAAATTCTTGAGAATTGTCACTCTTCTTTTTAACCGACGATATATTTCTTATATATAAATCTATGAGACACTTGAGTATCGTCTATTAAACATATCTATTATTACATATATAGAAAAGGAGTTCTGATTTAAAAATCATTGCTCAACACAAATTACTGATCCTATAGAATACCTACATGATGTTGACTAGGCTATTTTAAAAAGACAAACTGGGAGACATTATTTAGTACAAATCTTTATTTTTTTTTTTTTTTTTATTATGAGTATGTTATTCTACAGACTTTTTGTCCGTGCTCTTTTTACATTTAATTTAATTATTATGGTGGTTTGTTTATAAAATTAATGTTCTTGAAGTGGCTTTATTACAATTGGATAAAGCTTGAGGAGCGCAATTAATGTGCACTGTGTTACACTAACTAGACCAAAATCAGCCTTTACCAGTCCCAGTTGCCGGGTGGGCCACTGACGAAAAAGATCGCGTACCAGTGACCCACCCGCACGGCGAGAGGTATATTGTAGGGTGGGTCTGCGGTAGACATGTGTAAGTAATGCGAGTGATGTATCACACGTAATATTACCCGATCGTGTGCTGACCCATTACACATTACGCGACTAAACATTACATCACATTAAACAAGACGCGAACACCCGTGTACTGTGCTGCATTTCTGCAATGTTCGGTGTCTGGCAATTCAACGTTAAGGCTTATATTTCTTGACGCCGCCCGCCGTATGTATAGATATATATATAGATTTCAATATATAGCAGTATTTCGACGATTTATGCAACAATTTTATTTCATAATTTGTAAATGCTTAGTATTGCCAGATGAGGAAATTATTTTTCCATTTTAACGGACGCTATTGAAACGATATTTTTTTCAAATTTGAATTATTATGCAAAGTGTCATTATCTTAAGTCGTATTTAATAGTAGAATCACACTTTACTCACATTTATTAGATGATTATTTTACTCACAGAAATTATAATACCTTAATATTTCTGTGAGTAAAATAATCATCAAATAATTACGACTACTAACACTATCCCACAACCTGAGCCTTTTTGTGGTACACTTTACTGGAAAACTATCACGCCTATAGATTTGTGCTTTAACACAGTAATTTAACTTCATATCTAAATCTGATATCTGTAAAAAAATATTTAGAACCATTAAAAAAATAACATTAACAATTAAATATTCATTGGATGGGATGTTATTGTACTACCAATGCCATCTGATAGAAAACCAAAGAGTTAACATCACTGCAACAAAACTAAATTAAAAAAACTGTCTTAAAAAATTATTACCCGTTAGACAATGGCACCAATAGCTCGTATAAGTAGCTGATTGCCAATACATAAGAAGAAGAAGAGTTGAGGTCGAGGCCAAGTAAGTAAAAACATGAAATACAAAAAGGGCATGTGAATATCTAAGAAATAACGCATTTAATTTTCCCCCATTTTTGGGAAACCACATTATACATAGGAAACTACATATTCTTAATTATCAGAGATAAAAAATGAGATATTATCTGCAATAATTATACAAAATAAGAAGAAGACCAACTTGATTAAGGCCGGTCATAACCCGCCCAAACTGCCCAAGACAGCATAAGGGACAGCGAATAATTCCATAACCTGCGTATTGTAACTCTCTATAAGCGCACTTTGAACCAACGATACTGGTACTGACACTCAGTCCGTCTTTGTGTGAACTTCGTTAAAGCTGCTAAAAGACCTCCCCCGCATAGACGCGATAATGGTCAAGCCTTTTATCAAAACAACCCTCTTTTTTAACGCTACGGAATTAAATAAAGTGAAAAGCAATGAACTATTATATCTTAATTTTTTTAAATATTCTTTTTCGATTTGCAAACATATACACTATCTATCTTTTCCTCGATTTTACACGTCCTCGACTGGTCTATAAATATCGTGAAATTCGTATATAATAAATAAATTCAGAATTACTAAACGGTATTCGTTGAAGGTCATACAGGTTTACGCACCGACTTCGACATACTCCGACGACGTAGTGGAGGCCTTATACGAGGATATCTCGAAAGCATGAGGATATCTCCAAAACCCACTTCACGGTAGTTATGGGTGACTTCAACGCAAAACTATGCAAAAGGACAGACGATGAGTTGAGAGTGGGGCAATATGGATTTGGACAGAGAAATCAAAGGGGCCAAAAACTGACCGACTTTTTGGAGAAGGAAGGCCTCTTCATGATGAATTCCTTCTTCAAGAAGCGGCCACAAAGGAAGTGGACCTGGATTAGCCCTGATGGATCCACTAAAAATGAGATAGACTTCATCTTAACGGACAAACGACAAATATTCAATGATGTCTCTGTGATCAGCAGGATTAAAACTGGGAGTGATCACCGGATGGTTCGAGGCACATTGAATCTTCGTACAAAAGTCGAGCGGTCCCGCTTGATGAAGTCTACACTCCGACCTACAACTGTCCAATACCAGAGCCCCGATAGCTTTCAACTCGAATTATATAATCGCTTCCAATGCCTTGAAGAGTGCGAATCTTCGAACGATATGAACAACAGGTTCGTGGAAACTGTCCACGCGGTCGGGTCAAAATTCTTTAAGGCCCGTCGAGCTACTAGAACAAAAAAACTTTCTGACCAGACTCTTCAACTCATGGAGAGGAGAAAGGAAATGACAGTACAGTCTTCAGCCGATTAGTCCGAACTCAGGCAGCTTAATAGACAAATCTCTAAATTTATGCGACGCGATATTCGCCGATTTAGCGAATGGCGATAGAGCGAAATCGAGGCTCCAAAGTATTCGCACGAGATTTGTCTATTGGGCAGAGCTAAATGACTAAGCTGAAGACCGATAACGGTACTGTCATTTCATCCCAGAGTGAGATCTTGGGAGAGATCGAAAGGTTCTATGGGCAGTTATACAAATCATCCCTGAATCCTGTTGTCGGCTTGGTCCAAGACCCCAGATCCAAGCTAACACGGCACTATACCGAAGAAATCCCGAAAGTCAGCTTGTACGAGATCAGTATGGCTCTAAAACAATTAAAGAACGGAAAGGCACCGGGAGATGACGGAATTACCACAGAGCTCCTGAGGGCAGGCGGCAAGCCTTAAAAGCCCTACAGAAGCTGTTTAATTCTGTCATTCTCGGGGGCGACGTTCCAAAGTCGTGGACCAGGTGTGTGGTGGTGCTGTTTTTCAAGAAGGGCGATAAAACGCTCTTAAAGAATTACAGACCCATCTCACTCCTGAGCCATGTGTACAAATTGTTTTCAAGAGTCATTACGAACCGACTCGCGTGCAAGCTAGAGGTACTTGGGTCTGGATGGTGGTTCCGGGAGCATTTCCGTCAAATTACTCCCCGGCTGGTCTAAGGTCTAAAGGTGGAGACATTCTTACACAAACACAAGACGTGTTAAGCCGATGGAGTGAATATTTTGGCGATATGTATGCGGATGCAACGGTTGGCGGCGGTGTCGCATGTGGTCTAGTAGATCAACATTCGGCGACGGCGTCCTCCGATAGCATCAGTATGGATGAAGTTGAATGGACGATAAGAAGTTTGAAAAATGGTAAGGCAGCGGGCATTGATATGGTGTCTGCCGAGATGATCAAGCTTGGTGGCTCCTGTGTCCGGGAGGCGTTCCTGTTGCTCCTCAATTTATGTTGGAGCGAATTGTTAAAGAATATCTTTGCGGCCTGGGAGGAATCGCATGATGCCTTGGGTATATTTTGCGATTTATCTAAGGCATTTGATTGTGTGCACCACGAAACCCTTATCAGAAAATTATATCACTATGGGGTCAGGAATAACGCTCTTGAGCTTTTAATTTCTTACCTAGGCAACAGAATTCAGAGGGTCGATATTAATGGTGCACGATCATCTGGTTCTGTTGTTGAAATGGGCGTCCCGCAAGGGTCCATTCTGGGGCCATTTCTGTTCCTTGTATATATTAATGACTTACCCTACTATATAGGAGACAATCAAAACATTGTGTTGTTCGCAGATGACACATCTTTGTTATTTAAAATTAAAAGACAAATGCTTAATTTTGACGATGTGAACAACGCACTGTCTAACGTTGTTCATTGGTTCAACACAAATAATCTAGTTCTTAATGAGAACAAAACAAAATGTATTAAATTTACCACACCTAATGTAAGACAAGTGGGAACCAATTTTATTTTTATTTTATTTTATTTATTGGGGACATAAAACAGTTACATGTTACAGTGTACAATAAAAAAAAACATAGCAAACAACTTATCTTACATATAACCCACACAAATGTCCACATATTAGCATAGAATTAAGGAAGTTAAAGACATGCATACATAAGTAGTTTTATGCAGTGTTATTCATAAGTAGCACATCAATAATTTGTTTTTTAAAATTATACTTAGAAAGTAAAAAAATATCAATATCTAAGAACTGTGTGTTATATACATCGGTCAGTCGACGAAGGGGCGCTCGTGTTCCGGCGTTAGTTTTGCACGTGTCCAAGTGAAACAACCGTGGTACACGAACTTGCCGTCGCATAACAGTTCTGGGTACGGTGTAACACAGTTTATTCGTAATTTCCATGCAATCATATTTATTGTTACATATGTTGTACAACACCATAGTTCCGAGAAGTCGTCGTCTGGATTCTAAGCTTAGAACATTATAGCGCTGCAACAAGTCAGCATAAGAAACTTTGGAATTTTGACATTTATAATTCATTGCTCTTAAAAATTTCTTTTGTACATTTTCAATTCTATCACTATATTTTTTATATAATGGATTCCAAATTGAAGTCGCATATTCTAATTGGGAACGAACAAGGGTCTTATACAATAGCAAATAAGTAGAGGGACGCACAAAATCAATCGAAGATCTCATAACAAAACCATACATTTGAAGGGCTCTATTGATAATGTTGTCTATGTGGATGTCAAAATGTAAAGATGAGTCAAAAACTACTCCCAGGTCTCGCACAGCAGAGAAAATATTTAAGCAATGGTTATTTAAATAATAATTAAAATTAATTTTACTTCTGTTTTTCGTGAACGATATACTATGACATTTAGGTAGATTAAGTGATAAGCTATTATTTATACAATAATTATACAACCTAGCTAGGTCGTCCTGAAGCAGTGTACAATCTGCTATATTTTTACAGGATTTGTAGATTTTAATGTCATCAGCGTACATTAAAAACTTGGAGTGTCTGAAACAGTTTCCAATGTCATTAATAAATAGTATAAATAGGAGGGGGCCCAAAATTGAGCCCTGAGGCACGCCTGACTTTATAATTGTAGAGTCGGACATAAATCCGTTAATGACAACCTGCTGTGTTCTATTAAATATATAAGAAACAAACCAACGGAGTAGATTACCACGAATGCCGTTGAACGCGATTTTATCCAAAAGGAGTTTGTGATCCACCCTATCGAAAGCCTTTCGAAAGTCCGTATACACCACATCTACTTGAACTCTACGATCCATATTATCAAATAAATTATTGGCAAACACTGTAAGATTTGTTGTGGTAGAGCGCTTTTGAACAAAACCGTGTTGCTCTGGTATAATTATCTGATGTAATTGTGGATATATAGCGTTTCGAACAAGACTCTCAAAAAGCTTCGACAGCGTGGAAAGTATTGAAATTGGTCGATAATTTTCAACATTACTTTTTTCACCACTTTTATAGATAGGGGTAATGAGCGCGCGCTTCCAAATGGTCGGGAAAAAGCCCTCATATAAACATTTATTGAAAATAATATATAAGGGAATATAAATGTTGTCAAGAATTTTTCTAAAAAAGTAAGGTGGCAAGCCGTCAGGACCAGCACCCTTAGAAGCATCTAATGACTTAATTGAAGTAATTATTGATTCCTTGTCAATAATTATATTAGACAAATTAATAGAATTACCTGAAACGCTAATTGGGGGTTTCCATGTCTTAGGATCCAGTGTAGATGGTACGTGAACAGAACAAAAAAAAGTTGAGAATAAATTGCATATGTCTGTTGGATTCTGTGAGGAAATATCACCAAAATGCATATTTGCTGGATATTTTGATTTCTGCTTCCTATTAGAAACATAAGACCAAAAGCTTTTCAAATTTTTGGGTATGCTGTCCTCCATTAAACTTATATAATTACGATAACACCTAGTGGATTCTTTAAGAAACAGTCTACGTTTACTTGCAAAGTTTTCGTAATCGGAAATATTACGATATTTCTTCCATTTAATCCATGCGTGTTCTTTTTTCTTGAAAATATGTACCAGAGAGGAAGTAAACCAGATGGGAAATTTAGAATTCCTTTTTTGTGTGAGTGGAACAAAAAGACGAATTATATTAAAAAGTTTGTCATAGAAAACATTAACAGCTTGCTCAGAAGAAAGAGGAACAAGCACTCCCTCCCAATCTATCATACCTAATTCTCTATTTATGGCGACATAGTTGGCCTTGTAATAATTATATCTACGGGTCATATGACAAGTCATTGGAATGAATTTAATATTCAAGTTCGTTGTCAACTCAAACTGTGGGTGATGTATATCCGGGTCTAAAAGTGCACTACATGATACGACCTCGCTGTCAGTGTTAGAGATAACTAAATCGAGAATGCGTCCCAGATCATTAGTGATTGAGTTAAATTGTGAACTATTCGTCAGCGCCATAAAATTCAGCAGACTTCGGCACACTGATGTAGACATGTGAGTTAGAATATGGTTAGTTAAGTTCAACCAATCAATGTCAGGTAAATTAAAATCACCAACAATATAGAAGCAATCAGTGGTAGGGTCATTAGCAATCGCTTGCAGCATTTCAAAGTAATTAATGTAGGATTCTTCACGCGTACGTGGCGGGATATATGCAGCACTAATAAAGTGCACACGCCCAGAGTGAGAGGTTGGCAACTGAATAATAATTTGCTCAATATCTCTAGGAGTAAATGTAACGCTCAATCTAGAGGGGCGCAGCACTTTCAGCACCGCAATAAGAACGCCCCCACCATCAGATTTCCCAGTAGAAGCACGATCACGGTCACAACGAAACACCAAGTAGCGATCGTCAATGAACTCCTCATCCTGGATGCTGGGGATGAGCCAGGTCTCAGTTAATATAATCACGTCGTAAGAGCTCGACAAAATATTCATATAAAGCGTATTTAACTTTGTGCGAATCCCTCTACAGTTCTGATAATACATAGTTATATTATGAGTAGCCATTTATAGCAGTGATGATTAAAAAATAAATAATGGATAAATGAGTTACTAAGAACGGAATAAGCTGCGACTACAATACAACACATCGAGTGTGTACTTATTAAAGAATTATGCGAAAATCTCCATAAAATATTCATCAATTTAAAATTATATACAAGCAGTATCCATAAGTTAAACCAATAAGATAAGAATTTAAATAATGACAATGGTCGCATGGAGTAGTAAAAATACATATATAAGAAATAAACACTTAAATTAATTACATGCCATATATAGAAAGTGCGGAAATAGTTTATAAAAATATATATTCGAGTGCTAACATAGGTACTATTCGGGACTATTATCGGTATTTGTCTTCTCACGACTAATATATTTGCTAATGTCAGTCTCCGATCGTATTGCAAACGCTGACATTCCATCTCGTTCTCGTACGAGAATGGTCGAGTTTTTGATCCAAACATATTTGTATCCATATTTTCTGGCGTTTTCTTTAGTTTGCCGAAATAAACCTTTATTTTTTAGTGTGAGGTGTTCGTTTAAATAAATTAATACCGAAGTGCCTGAAATATTTAACTGATCCGACGTAATGCTCTTTGTTTTTCGGTAGGCGCTCAATACGTTATTGCGAACTATTTGTGATTTGAACTTAACAATTACGTTCTTGGGTTTACGGTCGTTTTGGTGAGCGTGAGGGACTCTGTGGATGGAAACAATATCATTCGGCGGCACTGCGTAATTTATAGCGTCACCAATTGATTGCATGAGGGTAAGCAGATTTTCATTGCGTTTATCGGGTAAGTTGCATATTTCTATGTTGCACTGACGTGCTTGCTGCTCCATCGTATCAATTTTGGCTTCTAATTTAGTCACCAATTGTTCACAGTTACGATTCGCCATAGAACTCAAACGCTCTTCGTATTTTTTGCGCTCCTCCTCCAAAACCGTAATTCTTGTTTTAATATCTTCGTAGCATTGATTTATGAAGGTAACGGACTTTTCAATTTCTAGGTTTGAGTTTTTAATGATAAGATTTTGCTGTTTCAATTCGGATACTTCTTCAACTAATCTATTTAGAATGATCTCTTGGTCATCCCTCCAAGTTTGCAGCATAGTCTTCAATTCATCAAATTTATCACACTCAGAGTAGAATTCGTCTCCTCGCAAACGCTTGCCTGGTCTTGTATTGGTATTGACCGACTTGCAAACACTCGGTCCCGGCGTCCTAGAGGTAGTAGAAAGGTCAGGCTCAGACTGTGCCTCTGGTAGCATCATGGCATTTGGCGAGCATTGTGGTGGAGAGCGCGTCACACGTGGCATGGTTTATGAGAGATATATAATATAGATACTTTAAATACACTCCGATTTAAAGGATATTGAAGATTTTTGACGATCCGCTTACTTGTTCACGTGGCGCAGCGAGAAAGGCGACAGCCAGAAGCGCGCAGGCCGCAAGTTCGATCCCAAGGCAACAGATACCGAACTTTTTGAGTATTTGTAAAACATAAAATTTTCAAACTTTACTTGAGGTTGGAGTTGATTAAAACAAGTTGTCCCGCTTTAACACCGCCCACTGGGCGGGTACCACAGGTAAGAACACTGTACGAGCGACAAGAAATCCAAAAATTCAACGTGCGCCAATCATAAAAATCGTATTATAAAATTTACAGAAACGACAGCACAGCAGATAACACATCTATTCACTTCAACGAAAAAATCTTAACTTGAATGTGTTCCAATGTTCAAATGAATGGTGTGGCTCTAGATCTTGTGGAATCAACCGTTTTTCTAGGCATCACTATAGATGCTAGACTCCAATGGGGCCCTCATATTGAAAAATTGTCAAGCAGGCTTAGCTCAGCGGCTTATGCGGTCAAAAAATTTCGAGTATTGACCGATATTGAAACAGCTAGAATAGTTTACTTCTCTTATTTTCATAGTCTTATGTCTTACGGCATATTGCTGTGGGGATGCTCCGCGGATTTGAGTAGTATCTTTGTTCTGCAAAAAAGGGCTGTCCGCGCAATTTTTAATCTAGGCCCAAGAGTTTCACTTCGAGAGAAATTCAAAGAGGTGAATATTCTGACTGTTGTATCACAATATATATACGAAAATGTTTTGTATGTAAAAAAAAATTTCAGTAACTTTGAAAGATATTGTGACATTCATTGTGTGAATACTCGGAATAAGGACAAATTAGTTGTAAGGACAATGTATACGCTTCTATAATAAATTACCAAAAGATATCCGAGATATGACTGTGAACAAGTTTAAAAGGGCTGTCAAGAACAGACTCTGTAAAAAAGGTTATTATAAAATCTCAGATTATCTAAGTGATAGTTCAAACTGGCTATGAGCAGCTCCTCTTTCAGCAATTACATTTTTTTTTTAAACTGTTATTTACTATTTCTTTCTAATAATTTTACATACTTGTAAAGCGTAGCGTGTGTTGCCTGACGAATTTTGACTTTTTTGCATTTATAGTACATCATGGTATTGGTCATGCTCACTGAAAGGTCCGCTTGCGGTAGCTGCGTGGAGCGGGTCTCTCCCTTCCCTCCAAGGTGGTTGAGGGGAGTGATGGCTGCTCTAGTAGTTAACTCGTGATCGGGTGCCGCTTGTGGGATCCGGTCCAGCCATGGTCTTTCTTTATTGTATTTTAACTATTGCGTTCGAAGGTCATCGCACTGAAGCTAATTAAATAATAAACATGTACTATTTTTTTTATATATAAAAAATTAAAAAAATTATAATAACAGATAAAATATAAATAGACAAATCCACTGAGTTTCTTGCCGGATCTTCTCAGTAGCGGTCTCATTCCGATCCGGTGGTAGTTTATTAGATTAACTTTAAGTGTAAAAAAATGACAATATGTAAGTGCCCTCGCAGGGTTTATGCATAATAAATGTTTTGAATTTGAATTTGAGCTCGGGAATGGTTCCCGGGGACTGGAATAGCGCAGTCATCGTGCCTTTGTTTAAAAACAAGGGTTCACGTTATGACTGCGCAAATTACAGAGCCATAAGCTTGACCAGTTTGGCAGCAAAAGTGTCTGGTAAAATTATTGAAAAAAGAATGAGGATGGTGTCCGATGGTTTACTGTGCGAGACACAAGGAGGTTTCAGGAGTGGAAGGGGATGCATGGATCAAGTGTTCTCTCTGCGCAACATTGTGGAGAAGCATCTGGCCCTAGGTCAAAGGGTTTTCTGCAGTTTTGTGGATCTGGAGAGAGCGTTTGACACGGTTGTACGAAAGGAACTTTGGGACATTTTACCGGAGTATGGTATTAACGGTAAACTGCTGCAGGCTGTGCAATCCAGTTACATGGGCTGTATAGCCTGTGTGCGGCTGGATGATGGAATGTCGCCTTGGTTTGACGTCAATATCGGCGTTAAGCAGGGCTGCGTTCTATCAGCCAGGCTGTTTATCATATATCTGGATAAATGTCTCCAAAGGTTGAATGATATGAATGTGGGAGTCCAGATGGGTGACTCAGTGGTCTCTGCTCTGCTTTATGCAGATGATGCAGTCCTACTGGCACAGTCAGCGACTGACCTGCAGACCCTAGTCGACACAATGACAGAAGATTGTAAGAAAAGGGGTCTACGTGTGAATGTGAGCAAAACCAAAATAATGGTCTTTGAAAGAGATGAAGCCAGAACAGATGTAAGAGTAACAATAGGTAATGATGTACTAGAGTAAGTGGATGAATTTGTATATCTTGGATGTCGATTTAGCCGAGATGGAAGGTACACCACTGATATAGAGCGAAGAGTGAATGCGGGAAATAGAGTGAACGCAGTGTTGGGGCAACTTCTCGGCAGCCACCACCTCAGCCAGAAGGCACGTGTAGCAATACATAACGCAGTGTTTGTCCCAACATTACTGCATGGAAGCGAGAGTTGGGTATGCAGAAAAGAGTATGAAAGTAAAATTAATGCGGTCGAAATGCGATCTCTTCGGAAAATCTGTGGAGTTAGGCTGACCGACCGCATTCGTAACGACGACGTAAGAGAGCGAGTAGGTATGAAAGCGAGTATTGGTGTAAAGATGCGAAAGGGGATGCTCCGATGGTTCGAACATGTGGAAAGAATGCCGAACGAACGTCTGGTTAAGAAGATATACAATGCGAAAGTGGAAGGATGTATGTACTGAGGGAAACCGAGACTAACCTACCTAGACCAGATCGATCAGGTACTGAAGGAAGGTGGAGTCAAGAGTCTCCGAAACCGGCGAGCGTGTATGAAGAGAATTATGAATGTTGAGGAAGCGAGTGAAGTATGCAGAGATAGAGTTCTCTGGCACTCTGTTCCCTCTGCCTACCCTGCAAGGGATATGGCGTGATGATATGTATGTAGGTATGTGTAATAAGAATGTTATCGATTTACGTTTATCGATTGCCCCATCTCTATCTTATTCTCAGTTCAGTATGATCTTGTACTTGCGTAAGCACCATACTTTTATAAAATGGTTACTAAGTACTTTAAAACATATGAGGTACTAGTTTTAGTGTAAATATTCATATTTTTATATTCAATTGAGATATAACTGGCAGCTAAGGAATGAAAATATAGGCGATATAATCAATTGTGGTGGTACCACACTCTCGCAGAAGATCGACATCTGAGTAATGGCAATGTGCTATTGCGCTTCGTTCGGTAAGCGAGAGAGCCGGAAGCCCAACTGGGTGGGCTTCGAGATTTTATTGGTATGTATGTGTAATAAGAATGTTATCGATTTACGTTTATCGATTGCCCCATCTCTATCTTATTCTCAGTTCAGCATGATCTTGTACTTGCGTAAGCACCATACTTTTATAAAATGGTTACTAAGTAGGGTCAAGTGGGGAACAGTATAACAGGGGGCACAGTGTAACATGAGGAATATCTTTGTCTATTTATTATTTATCTGTGGTATATCTAGACGTGTTTTATTAGTTCCATGCGCCGCCATAGCAAACAGCTGTCATTAGATGTCAAATTACCAGGTAAACGGAATAGTGCTTAAATTTATGTTTTTTGTGAAAATATTGTGTAAATTTTAAATTGTGAAGTTTTATTGTTGTCGGAAACTACTGGTGAGTAAAGAGATGTTACTTTTATCTTCAATTAATAGGCGATTTTTTTTTTATTCCAGGTGTGTTACATCAACGATGGTGCGAAATCGGCAAAGAAAGACAGATATTGGCTTACATGATGCTAATGATATGAGAGAAGCAATAGAGTTGGTTGGAAAGGGTAATTAACTAACCCTTAAGAAAAGCAGCCGAGCGAAAAAACGTGAATTACGGCACCTTATATCGTTATATTAAAAAAAGAAAGGCCTGTTCAGCCGAGGAGAGTAACGATCTACGATTGACTCCGAATTATGCGGTTAATAAAGTATTTTCTAATGCTCAAGAAACAGCGCTTAAACAATATCTTATAATATGCTCAAAAATGTGTTACGGTCTTGATACGATCGAAACCAGAAAACTAGCTTATGAAATGGCTACATATCATAAGCTTAAAATGCTAGCATCTTGGGAAGTTAGACGAACTGCAGGAATAGATTGGTTGTTTGGGTTTAGAAAAAGGAATCCCGATTTAACTTTGCGAAAACCAGAACCCTGCAGTCTTTCAAGAGCTACAGCATTCAACCGCCATAATGTCAGTATGTTTTATGACAATTTGGAAGAAGTAATGAGGTGTCCAAGTTTTGGTGACGGTACTAGACTGTTTTGTCTTGATGAGACCGGTACAACCACGGTACAAAAACCGAAAAGGGTTTTGGCAACAAAAGGATCGAAACAACTTAATAAAGTAACAAGTGGCGAACGAGGCACTCTTGTAACAACATGCTGCGCGATTTCTGCAACAGGTAATGCCTTGCCGCCTGCGATGGTATTCCCTCGAAAAAATTTCAAACCATCTATGTTAAAAGACGCTCCTAATGGCACATTGGGTTTGGCGCAGACTACGGGTTGGATGAACTCTCAGTTGTTCCCTGAGGTTATAAAGCACTTCGTAAAGGTTACTGGTAGCTCAAAAGATAATCCATCGCTTTTTATCCTTGATAATCATGGGAGTCACTTAGCCCCGGAGGCTTTAAACATAGCTAAAGAAAATGGCATGACTTTACTTACTATTCGGTCTCATTCCAGCCACAAGTTACAGCCGCTTGATGTATCAGTGTTTGGCCCTTTGCAGACATATTATAATGCCGCAATAGATTCATGGTTATTACGTAATCCAGGAACATATTTAACAATATATAATGTTGCGGAACTTCTAGATCAAACATTTGAAAAAGCAATGACACCCATAAATATAAAATCGGGATTTAAAAAAACGGGTATATTTCCTTTCGACCGGGATATTTTTACAAGCGACGATTTTATGCCAAGCGAGGTTACAAACCGGCCTTTGGAATCTGAAACTTCATTGTTGCAGCAGAGTGAACGGGTAACAAACCAGACTATAGCTCCTAAAGATCCTTTAATGCAGGAAAATTGTCAATGTATGAACCAGTCAATTTCGAAAGATTTCTCCATACAGCATCAAAATAAACAGTCACCAAATCTACAAAAGACTTTTAAGAATTTTGAAGATGAGGATAAACAGCTTTCGGCGCAGACTAAATTGTCTGAAGTCTTGACGTTGTCGCTGCCACAAAATCTTCAAGAACCGCAGGAGCTCAGCGAATCGATCATTCTAAACGACTTCAGCTTAAAAAAAACACATCTTGTACCAATAGGCGATACTTTAATAAGTCCAATCGGATGTAGAAATCATCCGAAGGCCGGTCCCAGACTCTCTAAAAAGGGAAGAAAAAGAGGAAAAAGTTGTATTGCCACTGATACACCTATTAAACAGGAATTCGAAGAAGTAGCCAAAAAAAGGGAAAGCAAGAAGCGTAAAACGAAAACATCAGATGCAAGAATCCTAAAAATAAAAAAGAAACCAAAAAATGTCGTTAAGGTTTTATTTTCAAATTCAGAAGAAGACACTGATAATTGCGATGATTTAAATGTTCTATCTAGTGATTCAGGTGACAATAGCATCCCACTGTCTTTACTGAGACGACCAAAAAAAGATGATTTTGTTATAGTAAAATTTTCGGGAAAACAGGTTAAGCATTTTATTGGAAAATTATTGACAGATATTGAGGAAGACGATTGGCATGACGTCAGTTATTTACGCAAGAGTAGTAAAGTGGATAATATCTTTTATTTTCCTATAGAACCAGATCTCGCTACTGTTGGAGTCGACGATATTAAACTTATACTGCCATTACCTAAAATGTAAAAGAAAACAAAACGTCAAGCTGATTGTTACTCGTTTCCAAAAAATATCCTTAAGCGCTTTAATCTAGGCTAAAATAAAATTTGGATACTATTTTTTTATATATTTCGAGTGCTAAAAATATGTTATAGAACATAATTGAGGTTAAAAGTTTATTATTTTTCATATTGTATTTTAGTTGGTGTACGTTTAGTCTATTGTTATAGTGTGCCCCATCTTGTTATATTGTACCCCTATGGCTGTTAAACTGTGCCCCGCCCCTGGGGTACACTATAACAAATTTATGATCTCACAAAACCAAAAAACAATAAGCAGAATTATGATATTATTTCCAGTCGAATATGAAAGTTAATGACTACTGATTTTGTAATAAATAATAAGAAGATGATATATTAAACGGATTTTTGTCTAAAAATAAAAATGACTTTTTCGTTACACTGTCCCCCACTTGACCCTACTTTAAAACATATGAGGTACTAGTTTTAGTGTAAATATTCATATTTTTATATTCAATTGAGATATAACTGGCAGCTAAGGAATGAAAATATAGGCGATATAATCAATTGTGGTGGTACCACACTCTCGCAGAAGATCGACATCTGAGTAATGGCAATGTGCTATTGCGCTTCGTTCGGTAAGCGAGAGAGCCGGAAGCCCAACTGGGTGAGCTTCGAGATTTTATTGGTAGGCAGCGGCCCAAGCTATACCCTTGGTATTGCAAAGGTTCATGGGCGCCAGTGACACTTACTATCAGGTGTGCTGCTTGCTCATTTGCCACCATAAGCAATAAAAAAAAAATACAAATTAAAATTGTAATAATGACGCGTATTCATAATTACTTCATCGGTTTTGTCACTATCTGTCACAGAGATCAAGCTATATTTTAAGGACTATAAGCAGTTTGGACTTTTGACGTGAATTTGAAAACGTCATGTGGTGCTCTTGTATTATATTCGATATCTTAGTGTTTTAACGTGTTATATTAGATAATTTTGATGGCATTTTATGTAATGTGATGTGCGGAAATACTGGGATGTAGTGAATATCATATAAAAGTGCTTTACAACGTTTTCGTTTTCCATCAAAATTCCCACAAGATACCATAAACAGTGTGGCCATTGCACTGTTAATGGTGACAATTTGACTTAGACAACGACTGACTTGAAAGACTAAAAACGTGAAAATATTTATTACTTGACACTGGCACCAATAGCTCGTATATGTAGCTGATTGCCAATACATAAGAAGAAGAAGAAGACTAAGCAGTTGGACTTTTGACGGAAATTTGAAAACGTCATGTGATGCTCTTGTATTATATTCGATATCTTAGTGTTTTAACGTGTTATATTAGATAATTTTGATGGCATTTTATGTAATATGAAGCGGCGGAACTACTGGGATGAAGTGAATATCATATAAAAGTGCTTTGCAAAGTTTTCGTTTTCCATCAAAATGCCCACAAGATACCATTAACAGTGTGGCCATTGCACTGTTAATGGCAACAATTTGACTTAGACAACGGCTGACTTGAAAGACTAAAAACGTGAAAATATTTATAACTTGACACTGGCACCAATAGCTTGTATATGTAGCTGATTGCCAATATAGAAGAAGAAGACTAAGCAGTTTAGTTTTTTATTAATTGCAATTAAACGACAAAGAATTACCAAGCCATTTTCGAAAGTAAATAGCGCGTTGCGATTATGAAGCTATTAAAAAAACAAATATTTTGATACATTAATTTTTACGGTCGTGATCCTGCCAGATACAAAATATTTTATCCGACGACCTCGAATATTTTTTTAATTGACTATTTTCTTACTTTAAACAAAATAATTGCTTTTTAAAAATATCAAATACGCTTAAACGAATGGTTTTTCTTGACATATGTATTATAATATTATCCTATAAGTGCAATGTGAGAAAAATACCATCATTTTTATGTTTGAAAAGTGCTTGATTTTCATATGTCGAGAGTAGAGCAAGACCTCAACGCTTCGCTTATGAGGCGTGCAATAAGTTCACAAAGAATTAAAAAAATGCAAATGTACCTATAT
Organism: Lymantria monacha; assembly: GCA_905163515.2. Lineage (NCBI taxonomy): Eukaryota > Metazoa > Arthropoda > Insecta > Lepidoptera > Erebidae > Lymantria > Lymantria monacha. The sequence goes on from LR991096.1 coordinate 19,430,399, forward strand.
ATATTCGGTAGAGTACACGGGTATAGGTATAGTACCCGGAAATAAATATTGCACACCGATCTTTGAAAAGAGGCAATCGGTTGATTTCGGCTTTGTAGAGCATTATCTCTGTCACGCATCTGTCTGGCGCTTTTCAGTTGTAAAACTGCAAGAGTGCGGTTACGTCCTGTCAAAAATAGATATATCTATGGAGTTGTTAAAGCCGTAACAATTTAGAATAGGAGTATTTTATTTAATAACAAAAATGGATCATTATTTTAATAGCTCCTAAGAGATTGACTGTCAGTGCTTCGTGCGATGTCACATTGTGTGCGACAGGGACTATGCTCTACGAAGCCAAGATTACTTGTCTCTTTCCAAGGTTCGATGTTCAATATTTACCGTCAGCTACTCTATGTAAACTATTAACAACTACATATGTCTCTGTTGCTAATTAGGTAGCTGGAGATGTTTTCTAAATCATATCTGACATGTACCCAATACAATAAGGAATATAAATATATTTTTATATTTTCTATTCACTTGTCATTCTACTAATAAAAATATAAATACACTTAGCAATCAAAATTAATTTTTAAAATAACACTGGAAACATTTATAAGATTCAAATCTTATAAATTTTTTCAGTGTTATTTAAAAGGATCAATCCTTTTGAAAGAATTAAAATAGGGTAGGGGCACACTGTTGAACTAAGTAATTGGGATAGGAGCGCGAGAATGATGATATATAAATAAACAAACATATGGATAGTAGAAAATTAAGACATTTTGTTTTAAATTTACATTTGTTTTTTTTTTTAAAGACAAAACACCCCGCAATGAGGAACAAATCTTTGTATTGCAGGGCACTTTACAAACATAGATTAACGGGCACAAGTTACACTCAGACTCGGAAAAACAATTCGTGGATCGCACAAAGTATTCGCGTGCGTGAGAATGGAACCCGCAACACTGGCACGGTAGGTCGGTACCTTAACCATACGCCATCTGTGCAATAGTATATGTTCCTCTAATAAATACATTTCAGAATTGTCTACAGTACTTAGTACCTAATTATAAATATCAAGTTTTTTGTCGGTAAAATTGACAAGCACACCATATTTATCATAATATTTAACTTGACACCCATTTTCACATCAATGATTAATGTTTTTGGTTGGATATTCTCGTTCAAACAGATGCGTAGTGCCACGTAACTCGAAGTGTCTATAGTCTGTCTAATCTAAGAAGTGCACTTTGACAGCTGTCTGAGTAAGTTGTCTAGGTATGTGAACCAAATAATCGCTATCGAAAATATCCGATTTTACTGAGAAATCGATATTGATTCTTTATAATTGATAATCGGTTTATTTTTTATTTTTCAAAAAGGTGATGAATAAATTAAGTGCTAAAGTACTAAACAAATTTAATTATTTCAGCATAGAAACTATTCATCATATTTAGTAGGATTAGGTTAATTAAAAACAAAAACTGGATTTGAAAATGGCTATTTATTAAGAATTACTACTATTACTTGAATTATCAGCGTCGCGAACATTAATAATTACTTCCTCATCAATCAAAGTGTCGAAATGTACATCTCTGTCAAAATCTCTATTCGATTAATTGTATTATTCTAATATTTTTACCGATTATTTGGATATTCGTGAATTGGAAGTTGTCAAGCACTACTGTATGGAATGTAATGACGTGACATTGTTAGGTCGTCAATAACAATTACTATTTACCATGTTATTTTTATTTTAAATTATTATTACGAGTTTCAACATTAGATTATTGTACAAGAAAGTCACCTGCAATGTTAATTATGTAAATAACTTAATAGTTGTTTAAAATTTCAGATTTAGTGTTTACAATCATGTGTATACGTTTGACCGAGGTTATTGTGTATTAAAAAATGCAAAACCTCAAAATACACTTCTTAGATTAGATGAACTATAGTTATTTGTGTCCTTTAAATATATATATCTGTACAGTCTCCGCGACACAAGGATTCATTTATAACTAAAAGAGTGCTCGTTTTAAATAAGAGGTATTGATGCCTTTACCTAAATAAAATCATACGGATTTGGCACGTGACCTCGTTTTGCACAAACAAGTTATTTTTTTTTGTTCTAAATGATAACCTTACGCCTAAGGGTCGCATATTATCACCGATGTTAATTATAGCATAAAATTATTGTTGTAAACAAGCAATATAGATAGGAAAGTTCCCACGAAAATATTGTTACTTGTATTCCGTCTGGGGAAAGATTAAGAATACAATATGACCATTGACTGTCTCATTTCTTAGGTATAAAGCAAATATCACCACTCGAGGGGGATAATTCGCACAAAGATCTACAGTAAACCGTCTAGATAGTACCTACTCTACCCTTTCCTATTTTCCAGACCAGATTTTCATTTTGTTTATACTCTCTCGACCTTCCGAATAGTTTTCAGGTGCCATGAACACGGATGGCCTAATTTATTTGACGTTCAACAACCCTTCATTATCATCGCCTCAGCTCATATACATTCCATTACTGGGTAAGGAGTCACCTTCGTAACAGGAAGGAAAATGTACTACCACTATACCACGCTGGTCAGACGGGTAAATAATAGGGTTTTATTTCGTATTTTCCGTCTCTTAAATAGGTGTTATATACCTACATATTATATCTCTTAGTCGTCTTTTATGAAACCACGACCAATCGGGCCTCATCCGTAATGAGAGGGAAATTAACCTACTACACCGCGTTGGTCAGACGCGTTGGTCAGACGTGTTGGTATGTTTCGAGTTTTCCTTCTTTAGCATAGATGCTATGTGCGTTTTATATACCTTAGGGTGGCGAATTGTATTCTTACTCCGTTACCATCAATGGGGAACATGCGTAAATGCATTTTACATCAGCGTCAAAAAAAATTGTTACACAGGTTGTTACACCATGGGTTTTACACAGGTTTAAAATTTAGTAAGAATTAACTTATGGATTTTTAAGACTATTTTTTGTGACTATAGGGCGGCTTACTTTAGCTTACCTACCTAGTAAATATTTTAAAAATCCACAATATTTAATAGTTAACTATTAAGTATTGTGGAACCGTTCTATACAATAGGTGTCTCACAGTTTCATAAATTAATTTAAAAACACTATAAAACCGATATAGAGCCATTACCAGACATAGGTATGTAGGTATATTCGCCTAAGACCGATTGCTAGTCTAGTAGAATGTACAAAGCAATTCAGGAGAATACAATGTTGTGTGATACTTCTAAACCAGAAGAAGCAATTGGTCTTCTACGTAATTTTTCATAAATTATCTTCGTAGCACCTTTTTTTAATGGGCCGATAGCTTAAGCTGTCCGAAGTACAATTTTCACTTATCAACCAGATGTTTTTATTAAGAGATAGATAATTTACTTCAAAATAAATGGTAAATAAATATATATATATATGTTTCTACGCACGTAACTTCGAGAAGTTAAAGTATTATACTCCGGGTAGCAACAATAACACAATTTATGTGTATAAATTACCTACTTAGATAAAAAAAAATACTGGGATGTATGCACCATTATGTATGCAACATTACCATATCATATTTGTTCAAATTAATAAGGGGTAAGATATATAATGCTGATATTTTACAGCGGGTGGGTCTATATGTGTACCTACCTGATTTGTTAATTAGTGATCGATGACCTGATAGGTATGTGTGGCGAAGACGACGACCACGCCTGCTAGCAGTGCCTCGGGCCCGTACAAACCTACTGCTTGAGGCGCCACTGTCGCGTGCACTTCGAACTATAAATAGTGTTTCTGAAGAAATAGACATATTTTGTTGTTCTCCGAATGAATTTACAAAAACCGCTTTACATATCATATGTTACACAAATAATAAAGATTTATAAAATGTTATATGTTATAATTTTAACTTATTTTTTTAGGCAATTTGCATTAGGCAAATCCTGTAATGATAGTTGTGTGTATGATAAATAAATAAATTATTAGTTATTAACTGCAGATAATGTTTTGCTTTTATTAAAAGAATGCCTATTCTATTCCAGGTTTCAATAAAAAGATCATGAAATTACACAAATGATAATTTATGTCACGTTGTATTTTTTTTTTCATTACGCATTATGATATCGATTTGTTAAAAACGTGGCGGTTTCGTTACAGACGACGATCGTAAACAACCGACGTAAAGTTTATTTGATAAGATTTGGCAGTTTTATGATGAGTTTTCCTTGTCATACAAAGATGTTATTTATATTCATTGACTGTCCCGTACGATGCCCGCAGTAAATTTAATATTAACAACGTAGTTTCTTTTTTGTATGTGTGACTCAACTGTTAGCAACAGATGACTATGACAACATTGCCCGAATTGTTGGGCGAGCGCTGAGGGCTCTCAACCCGACAAAGTTTAAGCACCTTGTTCTAGGGAAAGTGAGTTTTCCCACGTTTATAATTTCAACGTCACGCGGTTTCCGAACTGAACGGCGAGGACGGAGCCGTGGGTAATTATTTGTTAGGACCTCGCGGGCTATGTATGTCTCAATCTTGCTAAGAACGTCGTGGTTTCACTGCGTGTTTATTAGATTTCTGATTCGTTATATTTTTCCGAATGGTGACGGAGTAAGAATACAATTCACCACTCCTATCTTGCCCGTGGGTGATCGTAAGAAACGACTAAGGGATATAAAACGCATATAACATCTATGCGAGAGAATGAGAACTCGAAACAAAACCCTATACCAACACGTCTGACCAGTGTAGTATAGTAGGTCAATTTGCCTCCCTTTGAGGAGGCTCAAGCTCAACAGTTGGACATATATGAGCTGAGATGATGATGATAATGACGTTAATTCATTAACAAAATCTACTAAATTTATAAACGTATCCCATATACATATTTTATCTAAATGTCTGGTAAACGAGTACCAGTCATCTAATTTATCATGATTTTGTCTCGTGTATATGTCGTGCATACGGGTCAAAGCTTACATGTTGATTACATTGAAACTAGGGATGACAAATATAAATAATTATTTAATACTTTCTTTTAAGACATCTGGCACAAAAAAATAAATCCTATTTTCGTAGGTAGATCTAATCTCTTATTATCAATTACAAGTATCTAATGGACGCAAATTAAGCGCAATCTTAAGAACGATTAGTAATGGGTTGCTTAAAAATTATCCTATGCGAATAAAATCCTCAAGAAGCTTGTTTGACGTCGCTATTTAAACCCAATGGTCGCTATTTAAACCCAATGGAGTAATCCATGTTACATACCTTCTTAATCCATATAGGTCGTAGCGTAGGTCACAGGCCTGCTCCTAATAGGTAAAAAAAATTGCCTAGGACGCTGACCAGAGGAGTTGGTACATTTAATTCCGAATTTTACATTTCTTAAGTGGATATGCTCTTCTTATGAAACCAGGGAAAAGGAGTTTTATTTTTAATCCCCTTACAACGAGATAAGTAACTTGTATGAATACAGTCTACGTTGAATTTTCTAATTCAAGCCAAACTGCTTGGACAGGAGATAAGGCATACAATTTTGGACTCTAAAATATGTATAGTTTTCGTTTTCATGCCTTGATGATTACTGGTTATATCCCGTTCATCCATCCATCAACCTACGACCAGTGTTGAATGTAGTCCCGCCCACGAAGGAGGTATGTCACAATTACCATGGTTGATAGGCAGAATGGTAATCTCAGTTTACGTTATAAGTTTCCCAGGAGATTGGTGCTATCCTTTACCGCGATGATCATTTAGCTGATTTTTAAGACTCCCACGGAAAAGTACGGGAAGGTGACACATTGTATTTATAACCCACCAAACGGGAAGTGGCATTTCATATGGTGAATGAAACCATTTTTACTGATTTTATCGCGCATGTGTAATACTTGTGTAAACATCAGAGAACTTATTAATTTCCAAAACAAATTATTATCATATATTTTAATATTATGTTTGTATCAAGCCATGTCTAATGATCGTGTCATTTCTATACCGTTTCTCGAAGTTGTCCATAACTATGTTTACTTAGGACAAACAGTCTAATTAGGTAGATCCAATTTCGAGAAGGAGGTCAATCGACGAATCCAACTCGGCTGGGCAGCGTTCGGGAAACATAGGAGGATCTTCTCGTCCAATATTCCATAGTGTCACTCGTTTTGATAGAAATGAAAAATCAAACTAAATTAATGAAATTCCATTCGTCTAGTGGCACTAACTGTACAACTATCAATAATTAGTTACATACCAATTAACGGGAGTGAGACTATAATCACACCTATCTATCATGAAGACTGTTTATTTAAAATAACATCAAATTATTTCCCCGTATACTGGTATTTAAATACAAAATGTTGACAATACTTTCTTTGCTAAAGCAATCGTAAAATGCTGTTTAAGGGAGCACTGCGAGACTCTTGCAGCGACTCAAGGTCTTGTATTTGGGCAACACACTGGCACAGGACTATTCTTAGTGATATTCTCGCGGGGAGGCCTATGTTTAACAGTGGACGTCTAGGAGCTGATGGATGGATGGATTTTTATCAGGGATGTTATGGGAATAACTACTATATAACTGAAACTGTTTAATATCCAAACAAATTTTGTATAGATGCGAAGTCTGAAAGAAACACGTTATGTTGTGTTATCTACAACACGTTATTCTAGAAATAATGTGAAATCATTACTTTGTATTGTCCATTAAGCTTTTCAACATTTTGCCGTCCACTGACTTTTTTGATTTGGACGTAGACCTCCCTTATAAATATGAGGCGGTAGCGCCATAATCGTCACGCTTGGCAGGCGGGTTGGCGATCGCCGCAAAATATTATACATTTCTCAGGAGGAAACTGCTGCCTGCTCTCCTGGTCAGAACCTCAGCCGATTTTAAGGACTCTTACGATTCTTATCCCATCGCTACACAGTGTCTTCCGTTTAGTTCGCTAAAAATTAATAACCACAAAGGAAACTCTCGGATAGGCCGAAATTAATTGATAAGCGTAACCATAATATTGTGCTAATATCCGTAACGGAATCCAAAGCCGAAAATTGAATAGAACCTCCTCCTTTTTGAAGTCGGTTAATAAATGCAATATCCAAGGGCGTACCCAGGATTTCAGATAGGAGGGGGCAGCTCATATGATGGTCATGATGGTCGGTCGGGTAGATTGAACACTTGCCAGGAAAATTGACGTTTATTTTATCTTCTAGGGGGGGGGCAGCTGCCCCCCCCCCCTGCCCCTACCTGGGTACGCCCATGCAATATCCCTATTCTGTATATTGATTTTACAATTTCTAAGATACACATCGACTCTCGGATACACTTGGCTACATAAAATCACTTGTTTTGAGCGTGTTACCAATATATTTGCTATAAATAAAACCGTAGACAACAATGTTGCCATCATACAGTAATTTTTATTACATAGATAAGAAAAATTCTCTGATAATTATTATAAACTATTTTTAATTCAATGTCACTAATTTGGAATGTAATCAGAAAACTAAAAATTATTATTAAAATGTTTTTTATTTGTCATTCATATTAACTAAATTATATTTACATAAAGTTATTTACATAAGAATTATATTTACCAGACGAATATAAACCCTATGTATGTTGAAATTACTGAGATTGCAATACTTTTTATTTGTATTACGCCATGTCATTTGTACTGCAGATTAGGCATGCTAAGCATATATACCTTTGTTCATTACATGATATAAGTCAATTCTTAAAATTTATACGAAAAGATGAGATTATATAAAAAAAAAATTATTAAAAAAATCAAAAAACCCGACTGCGTAAAAAGTCACCAAAACTACGTACATAATAAAAAAAACTGAAAAGAAAAAAACAATACCTTTGTTCATTACATGATATAAGTCAATTCTTAAAATTTATACGAAAAGATGAGATTATATAAAAAAAAAATTATTAAAAAAATCAAAAAACCCGACTGCGTAAAAAGTCACCAAAACTACGTACATAATAAAAAAAACTGAAAAGAAAAAAACAAGCACTTAGATGTCCGGTGGTCTAGAATTCCATAATATATTATTGAATAAATACTATTGCAGAAAATGAAATATATTTTAATAATAGAACATGACAACTGAACAGTAGGGATCCATTGAAAAGTTAGATTTGCTGTCGAATAAAGTTAAAGTTTTGGTGACTTTTTACGCAGTCGGGTTTTTTGATTTTTTTAATATTTTTTTTTATTTTATACTTTTAGTTATAAATACCTAGGTAGCTATAGTTATCTTATTTATTGATAAGTAGGTAAGTACCTAACTATATATAGTTTTTCGACTGAAGAGTGTACGACGTACGACTGTAGATACTATATCGTTAGAAATTGGAGATGGGCGACCGCGTCAGACATTAGATACTTTAGGTAGGACTACCTATGGTATATTGGACAATATACCTAATAGATACTTCAGTATATGTCCATCCACATCCAGTTATATGAATTTTTCGTCTTTTCATCGTAAATTTCTATTGTCTAAAAAACCTATATGTGAGAAAGGTTGTTACGAAACTTTAAATCGATATAGATCCTAAACGGTCGGTCAAATCGAAATATATTGAAAGAAAACTAATAATGATTTTTAAATACCTATTTAACGATACCCCACTCGATATAGTTTGTTGACTTTAATTTTTTTAATTTTCACAATATGGCGTCCAGTAGTCGCCATATTGAATTTTCAATAACGTCATATCTTTAGTGACACTCGCCGGATTAAGAGGAATCGATTGACGTGCGAATCATAAAAATCGGCCCAGGCGTTTGGTATATATAGTGCTTCAAAGGAACATACAAACATACATACATACATAGACTGTTAAACACAATACCACTCCTTTCAGTCGGGTAAAAGTACAACACCTTTTCAATTCCCCTGGGGATCGTAAAAATTTATTAATCGGTCAATTAAATCACAGGCAACACGTTTAGTAAATATGGTGTAGTAGACTAATTCAGTCTTTTTAGAACCTATTGCGCACTATACCTTGTAGAATATATTGCTACTGGGTAGTATATGTGTGATGAGAAGAAAATAGACAGATTATTCTAAGATACATTTGACTAACTGTACTCACATTTGATCGCTCGTAATTAAAATTATCGAGAATTCCTCTTAGCTCATCCTCATAATGCAACATTTACTCTATGTTTACAAATCCACGTTCTCAAAAACTGATATCGCAAAAAACTCTTGATCTTCCGTTTGTTGCAATTTATTTTAAAGAATTTGTTCAGAAATATCACCCTATTAAAAAAGTTTCCGATTATTGAAACAAGAAAAAAAAAAGAGTATAAATTATTTACGCCACAAAAGTAAAGGAGTCTGTTCCAGTGACATGCTTATTAAGCGGAGAGGGGGCAATACGGGTGTTTACGGGACGCCTGCCTTCCATCAGCCCGGACGGTCGGCCAATCTGAGGACCGTCGCAAATAAGTTACAAATTATTATTACTTTCATGAGTAACTGGGAAGGAATGTCTAACACATTATTTTGTAATAGTTGGAATGAACTATGGTGTTGAATTCCAAGCTGTGGAATGCATGATTTGTATTTATTGGATTTGCTATAATTTCTTATTGTTAATTAACGATCACAAGTATAAAGCTTGAGAGAGGTAAGGTTTGATCGTTTAATTCGACGTATGGTGTCTAAGTAATTAAGAACATACTTTGGTAAAGTGAACGTTGATATGGTCTGAAATACAAGTATTTACGTACGTACGTAAATACTTGTATTTCAGACCACGTACGTTTTATATTTAATTGGTGGCTGAATGGGAGGTAAATATTAAGAATAGCATTGAAAATTACTATTAAAAAGCTTGCAATTGAATATGTGAAGTGTTTATATTTTTAAAAGACAAACGAACAGCTTACATACATATCATAACGCCATATCCCTTGCAGGGTAGGCAGAGAGAACAGAGTGCCAGAGAACTCTATCTCTGCATACTTCACTCGCTTCCTCAACATTCATAATTCTCTTAATACACGCTCGCCGGTTTCGGAGACTCTTGACTCCACCTTCCTTCAGTACATGACCGATCTGGTCTAGGTAGGTTAGTCTCGGTCTCCCTCGGTACCTACATCCTTCCACTTTCGCATTGTATATCTTCTTAACCAGACGTTCGTTCGGCATTCTTTCCACATGTCCGAACCATCGGAGCATGCCCTTTCGCATCTTTACACCAATACTCTCTTTCGTACCTACTCGCTCTCTTACGTCGTCGTTACGAATGCGGTCGTTCAGCCTAACTCCACAGATTTTCCGCAGAGATCGCATTTCGACCGCATTTATTTTACTTTCATACTCTTTTCTGCATACCCAACTCTCGCTTCCATACAGTAATGTTGGGACAAGCACTGCGTTATGTATTGCTACACGTGCCTTCTGGCTGAGGTGGTGGCTGCCGAGAAGTTGCCCCAACGCTCCGTTCACTCTATTTCCCGCATTCACTCTTCGCTCTATATCAGTGGTGTACCTTCCATCTCGGCTAAATCCACATCCAAGATATACAAATTCATCCACTTGCTCTAGTATATCATTACCTATTGTTAGTCTTACATCTGTTCTGGCTTCGTCTCTTTCAAAGACCATTATTTTGGTTTTGCTCACATTCACGCGTAGACCCCTTTTCTTACAATCTTCTGTCATTGTGTCGACTAGGGTCTGCAGGTCAGTCGCTGACTGTGCCAGCAGGACTGCATCATCTGCATAAAGACGAACAGCTTACTTTATGGTAAGTGGTAACTGCTGCTCAGGAGTCAATTCTCTACAATATTAGGGACACAATTAGGTCGCTGCCTACAGCAAGATTGAGTTCGGGTCTCCAGCTATCTCACTCACCGAAAAAAACACATTAGCAAATTGATATTACTCGGACGACGATTTTCTAATATTATGGTACTACACCGGACGGGTCCATTTATGGTTGGTTGTATGATTGTAGACGAAATACTGTCATTAGCTTTTTTTGTAGGCAATGGTCTGGACGCACGCTCTCCATTCCATCCGGGGCGACGGAAGGGCCGTGCGTGGCTCCATAACCCACCTTATCCCCTCCCCATCGACTGTTATTAGCATAGACTTTCATCCACTTTCCAGTAAATTCATAAGAGAAATTAGAACAGAAAATATTAGGATCTCATTAATAATTACCAACATATATACATAATAGAAAATCGGAAAAGTCTCTCCAAGGATTTTCATTTTAGTATAGAATGGTTACGGATTTAATAGTCTTTATGGGGCACAAGAGTTGTCTTTCAAAAACAGCATTGACAATTATTCTTCAAATATTTATCTATTAATATAGGTTTGGCCAAAGTATAAAAGAAAATACATTTCAAAACTACTTTTTTTTTCAAAAATTGTTGTCCAGAGAGTTAAAGATAATAAAACACTAATAAATACTTTTATTTATAGAAGTCCTTCCATCTCTTTCATAAATTGCATATATGCGTCATCTTTGCTTGGCGCTTGTTTAGGAACATCGGCAGGTCGTTGCACAGTCCCAGTTTTGATTCCCATCTTCGATTTTTTATCCTCGCGTTTGACTCGCAAGGCTGAAGGCACGAATCTTGTGACGTCAGCGGATAAGTTCCGAATTTGTGGCTTTGCGCTTATTGTTGCACCTAAATTAACAAATTATATTGTTTATATATATACTTTCTATAATATAATTTATTGCCATTCAGTTGCAAAAATACAATATGATAGCTAACGTTAACGGTAAAAATATTTTTATCGTTTGTTGGAACAAACTGTTTCAGTTACACTAGCGTAAATTATAAAATTACTACCATTATTGTGATCATCCTCCTGCTAAGTATTCCTCATTCTCCTACTCTTATCCCAATTACTTGGGGTCGACGCAATATGTATTCCTCTTCCTACATATTGAAAAGTTATTGGCAATAATTTTATGAACAGCCACCTGCTTGACGTATCCTCTTTGGGAATGTATTTGTTGACCAAACGATATCAGTTGGTGTTGGCTCAGGTTGATATAAAGCTCTTAGGCGTCTTTTAAGATATCCACGAGCAAAGTAAGGGTTGGTAGTATACGCAGCCGCTACCACACAGCGATCCTGCTAAATATTATATTCAATATATCTAGGAGTATCTACCTAGTATTACCACCGGTCCTTTGCTTGACGTCAACCCTATTTGTATAGGATAAGGAATGTAATTATTCATCAAATAGTATCAGATGGAGTTAGTTCAGGTCGATATAAAGCTTTAAGCCGTCTTTTACAACAACCACGAGTAATATAAGAGTTGGTTAGTATACGTAGCCGCCATAATAGAACACATTTCTATAATAATACATTATTTTCCTGCTCTTATCTAAATTACTTGTTGTCGACGCAATAGGTACTCTTTTTCCATCGTACATATTGTAAAAATTACAATAGTTTTATGACCGGCCGCCTGCCTGACTTCGACCTTTTTTTTTTTTTTTTTATTTTTTTTTATTGGTGGGCTATGGGTGCGTCTCGCCCCGCCAAATCGGTCCGGGGTGACGAAGAAGGCGGCGCGTGACCCCATAGACCCACCGTAAAATTCTCTCTCTTCGCCGTGCGAGCGGACCACCGGACATCGACCCTCCTTGGGAATGTAATTGTTGACCAAACAGCATCAAATGGAGTTGGCCCAAGTCGTTATAAAGCTCCTAGTCGTCTTTTACGACATCCACGAGCAAAGTAAGGATGGGTATAATAGTATTCGTAGCCGCTACCACACACCTATAAACAATGCTAAATAAAGAATCAAAATATTGTAAGTTTCGTTAATTATTTTTTTTGCTATTAAATTTCTGTAAGCCTATCGACACCGACTATCGAAACAAAGTTCTCCTCACGAACGCGGTATCCGAGCAAAAGAGTAAAATAACTCCATAATTGCCACGCTTTGCAAACAGCTTTGCGATCATTATTTGTAGTTATTGCGTGATCGCAGTGGTGCTTTCTTAGGCTATTAAAATTAGGATTAAAAAAAAAAATAATGCAATTACCTTGTTGGGCATCTTTCTTCGTTATAAGTTGAGGAGCTGCTGTAAGTACCGAAACTTGTGGATGGGGTTTTGGTGGCGGTGGTGGCACTAGAGGCCGCAAAAGTCTCGGAGGCGCGCCTGGGGGAGGGCCAGGCGGTCTTAACATTGCTCGAGCACCCAAACTAGGTGGCCCTGGTGGCGGACCGGGCGGACCGGGTGGAGGTCCAGGCGGACCCGGCGGCAATCCAGGTAGACCCGGCGGACCTGGCGGCACCATTCGCATTGGAGGAGCTAATGGTGCACGCAGAGGTGGTGGACGAAGACCTGTAATATTTGTTATTTATATATTATTTTTAATTGTTGATTTTTGTGTATTTGTCGTTTATTTGGGAATGGTTGCCAGTTTTACCACACTAGGCTACCACTAGTATCGATTCCTTGATCTTGGTGGTCAGCCCGGCAGTTTACTTTTAGAGTACCGTTTTCGTCGAGACCTCGACAACAACTAACAGTGCTGCCGGGGCAACGATCTCACTTGATCGGTCTCTCTGTGGGTGACGGATTAACCTTCGTTTCATTACCCGCGACCTCGGTTAGGACGGCATCAGGCGCAAGTACTCGCGCCTACGCCATTTGAGCATCATTTGAGCGATGGTCGGCAGGTGAACATAACTATCCTGTTATATTTCACTTTCCACTCCCATATCTAACGAGGCGAATAATAATACGATCGCTTAGATTTTGTAACACAATGCTTTAATATATGTATGTTATAACATATGAATCCCATCTTAAAACTCTCCAAACACTTCAAACCTTTTTTTTTTTTGCGGGACAGAGTATATATAGTTCGACTACATCCCACCTACACACCATAGCTCGGCAAGGACTTCGTACAATCCCATGACCTATCACCATTTTAGCAGACTACCGGGTCAGAGCCCCTGTATTCGGTAAAGACTTACAGTCTAAACAATTTTGTAGTTTTTACTGTTTCATATATTTTTAGCACAACAGAGAAATTTGTAATGTGTGTACCACTTTTCAATCACACAGCCCCACAAAAAAGTTGATTGTGCGCGAATGAGACTGTTTTTGCCGACGTATTTTGAGCCGATGAATCGATGTTAGAAGTCAGAATTAAAATTGTGCACTATAACGCTCACAAGCAAATGCAGCGGGGCTTAATCACGGTATACTGAATATAATAGCGGCTGTACACACTCGACGAGACACCCCGAGACAGGCCGAGAGCGAATATGTCCATGGTACTCTCGTCTCATCTCGCGCTCTCATTCTCGCCTCGGTTAGTCTCGGTCACCTGTCGGTTTTTGTGCCCGAGTCAAAGGGTCTCGTTAAGTCTCGCTAGAAAAACGAGACTGAGCATGTATACACTCGATCGTTTAATTGTCCGCTGACAGTGTTTTACCTGTTTCTATTGTAATGCATAGCAATCATCCACCATCTTCTTTTTCTCCATGGCTTACAGATTTTTTATTACAGTAAATGTTTAAATAATTATAAGAGCTCACGGCACAAAGACAAATAGCAGTAGTAGTTTCTACGTCCATTATCTCGGGTGTTTACAGTGCAACTGGCATAACTAGTGTGTACAGGGCGTGATGTCGCCTAGAACCTCTTGGACGAAACTCTCGGCGAGAGGCTTTCGTCGAGTGTGTACAGCCGTTATAACACTCAGAATCAAGTGCAACGGCCAAAATCGCGGTCATGAACGTATGAGCGCTTAATGCCTGGGTTCCTAACCTGGGGGGGAATTACCGCCGCGGGAGTAAAACTTGTATTACGCGGGGTTAACAATTAGCTGGTTGTTGTCTCTCTGTTTGCCATAAACTTTTATCATATCATTCCTAAATTATTTTATTTTTAGTAATTATATATTCATTAAGCTAAACTTAGCTTATAAATGTAATTTAGAGTAAAAATAACTAAATTTTTCATGTGCAATTGTTTTTATGTTTAATAAAGTCTACGTATTTGTATTAACTCGTATTGTTTGAGATCATCGTAGCGAGGAGGGGTAAAATCAGTGACCCTAGTTAAGTCATAAGTGTAACGGACCTAATAAGGTTAAGATTAAGAACCACTGGCTTAAAGGAACGTAGCGCATAATGCCACTACTACTTATTTGGCCTTCAGAAATGTCTATCAGCATAATTAAATGTCCAGACATCGTCACAATATAGTCTCTAAGTAAAGAATTTTCTTTAAAGCAAACAAACACTGCATAAAAGAAGCGATCCTTATACATAATTGCGTGTAATTTTATCTTTGCCTTCTTTTCAGCCTGTATATAATATACCACTATTGGACATAAGCCTTCTCCAGATAAGGGCATTTAATGTATTACACCACACTAGACATGCGCGTACTTCGCGAAGTGATGTTATATGGCATTACATTTCGTGCCGTGTAATATTACATTTTACCATCACTTCAAACATCACACATGACATTTCATTTAATATAAGCCTTAATGTTCTAAAAATAGAGCTCAAAATAAATATTTAGCGAACGCAGGCGCAGCGCGGTCCAGTCGTTCTATCCCTCTCACTCTCCCGAAAAGACACACGGCGCGTTTGAGAGATAGATAACCATTACCAAATTACCGAACATTGCAAAAATACAGAACAGTACACGAGTGTTTGGCGTCATGTTTAATGTGATGTGTGATGTTTAATGTCATGTCATGTTTAGTCGCGCAATGTGTAATATGACAGTACGCGGTCGGGTAATATTACGTGTGATGCATCACTCGCATTACTTACACATGTCTACACCACACTGGCCTGAAGGGTTAGCAGGATTTTATTTCGAGTTCTACTCTTACCGTGATACTATCTGCTGACATCCCTTAACGATTTTGATGATACTCACATAAGAGGAAGGAATGTAAGAACAACTTTTTATTCACAAATAATTTTGCATGAAAATCGAAACCGGGTGCCAATCAGTGGAGGTCACTATTTAGACCACTACGCAATCTGTGCAGTCCAAAATGATACATTACCAGGAGGCATCAAGGGTGGCGGTAGTTGCCTAACCTCCGCCCCGGGAGGTTCGAGCGTGAAGTCCGCATGGTGATGATGACCGTGCGCTGCATGCGCGCCCTCTGTATCGCTGTCCGAGTCACTATCGCGACTTGCACCCGGACGCTTCAAAGCACTTAATCTACACGTAAATAAATAAAACATACATTCAAAATTCTCAATACACAAGTAAATTTACATACTCAAATTTATAAGCTTGCAGGTGGATTGGCGAAATAGTAAGTCGTAGTAGTGGTAGTACCACGCTGTTGACAGTTTTCTGTCTACAGCCGCGGGCCGGTCCGTCCGGGGTAGTAGGTACCACACTCGCTGAAGATCGACGTCTGAGTAATGGCAATGTGTTTTTGTGCTTCGTTCGGTGAGCGAGAGAGTTGAAAGCTCAATCGGGTGGGTTTGGGATTTATATTGGAAACAGTGGCCTAGCTTGATATTACAACGGTCCATGGGCGGCAGTAACACTTACCATCAGGTGTGCTGCATGCTCGTTTGCCACCATGAGCAATAAGAAAAGAATGCATTGGGTGCAACCAAATCAATTAGCGTTGTCCGTGTGGTGATGAAGTAAGAATACAAATCACCACCTCAACATTACAAGGGGGTGTCGAAAGACGATTAAGAGATATACCTATAACATTTATGCAAGAGAAGGAAAATTCGCAATAAAACCCTATAATAACCTTCTGACCAGCGTGGTATAGTCAAATTCCCTCTTATTGTGGAGGAAGCTCGAAACCCTGCCGAGTTGGTGGGACATATATATATATATATATATATATATATATATATATATATATATATATATATATATATATATATGAACTGAAATCAATTCATGTGGCATTTTTTAATTCGAAATACATATTCAATACTATATGCCGATGAGTCGCTGGGTGGATAGAAGACATTTATGTAGAAACTAGCTTAACCACGCGGGCTAAGCCCACATAAAAGTAACTTTCACAATATAAAATTTTATCACTAAATTATCCCAAGACAACACATTACACGGTCGATGGCCCTGTACGGCGCACCGGTGTGGGCGGGGTCCCTGACCGTACGACTCAGGGCTCTTCTGTGGCGACCACAGAGGTCCATGGCGGTCAGGACCGTACGCGGGTACCGCACGGTGGCAACGGAGGCAGCGTGCCTGTTAGCTGGGAGTCCCCCGTGGGACCTGGAGGCGGAAGTGCTCGCCGATTTGTATCGGCGGGTGTCGGGGGTGCGCGCGGAGGGCGGTGTGGTCTCTTTGAGGGAACTCACCGCCTGGCGCGTCGACGCCCGCCTAGATGTCATTGCCCGTTGGGCAGTCCGGCTGAAGAGGCCTCGGTTCGGTGTGCAGACCGTAGAGGCCCTCCGGCCGGTGCTGATGGAGTGGTTGGAACGGCAGCACGGGGTGCTCTCCTTCCGACTGGTGCAGGTTTTGACGGGGCATGGATGCTTCGCCAAATACCTGCACAAGGTCGTCAGGAGGGAGAGTACACCGTCCTGCCACCACTGCGATTGCGACGAAGACACGGCGCAGCATACGCTCGAGGTTTGCGCCGCTTGGGCAGACCAGCGTCGTGAACTCGTCGCAATTATCGGTGCCGACTTGACGCTGCCGACCATCGCCAGGGCAATGCTCGACAGCGTCAGGAACTAGGACGCGGTCGCAACCTTCTGCGAGGCAGTAGTCTCGCGGGAGGAGGCGGCGGAGCGCGTGCGCGAGGAGCGTCTCCTCGACGACGCGAACCGCCGCCGGCGACTGGGGCGGCGTTGGCGCGATTACCTGCGCCTGATGCCGCCCTAGCCGAGGCCGCTGGTGGCTGAATCGGGGAATTAGTCCGTCACCCGCCGAGAGGCCGACCGCGTGAGGAAAAACTGACATCCTACCCGAGAGGGGGACATCGGTCGAGGAGAGGGTACTCCTCAGGGGTATTCCGTCGGGCCGACCACTGACGTCAAGTCAATCTGTTCCGGTGGTCGGCCCAACGACGATGCTTACGCCCCTCTGTCACCCCGGACGGAGTGGTGCGAGGAGTGGACGGAGTGGTGCGAGGAGTGCGCGGACCGTAGCCCACCCCAAGAAAAAAAAAAAAGACAACACATTATCAAGATCAAAAGTATCCTAAGTGTTAATCCGGGAAATGGTCTATCTGTATGCCAATTTTAATCCAAATCTGTTCAGCAACTTACGCGATTTAAGTAACAAACATTCAAACGTCTACACAAACTTTAACTTTTCTAATATTAGTAGGATGTATATAAACTTGTGAACAGTTAAATAAAATCTACAATACCTTGCATTTAGATCCGCGGCTCTATCCCTTTCCCTCTTCCTGTGTACTTCTTCCATCTCTTTCATGAAATCATCTATATTTTGTCCCGATAATGCCAACATACGTTGTTGTAATGAAGTGGGTTTAGGAGCGGGGGTGGCAGCTGCAGTGCCATTCGTGTTACCGTTAGGCGCCACTGGCTCGTGGTCATCCATTCCTTCATCATCAATATCATCTATATGTTCAGCGTGATTTGATATTGGTACTTTAGCATGAACCGGCGGCTGTGCAGGTTGTGGTAATATCACCTATAATGTAAACATTAATTTTTTAATTATCTTTTTTAATTACTTTTATTGCCCGCGAATGCAACGGATTAACACGCTCTTAACTCGTGTAACAGAGTCCCCATGTGGGGTCGGTTTAAAAGTATGAAATGGCGATTGCAACACTATCCCTGTTCGTGGAAAGTCCTATGTCTAACAGTGGACCTCGATTGGCTAATGGATTAATAGCTGGACGGATGGTCGGTTTACCATAAAGACAAGAATGTGGACGGACAATTCGTTGCTACATCCGTCTGCCACTATCTTAATTGGAAAGCATTTGAAAAAGAGCTCCTATAGATGTGATTTTAACGCCTGTCTGTGTATTAATTATTTATCTGTTTGCAAGGTTTTTTTTTCCGTGTGGTGCCAGAGTAAGAATACAATTTACCACCCCCTATCTTACCCATGGGTGATCGTACGAGACGACTAAGGGATATAAAAACGCATATAACATCTATGCGAGAGATGGAAAACTCGAAACAAAACCCTATACCAATACGTCTAACTAACGTGGTATAGTAGGTCAATTATGTATAGTAGGTATAGTAGGTATAGTAGGTCAATTACCCTTCCGTTGTGGAGAAGGCCCGAGACCAACAGTGGAACATATATGGGCTGAGATGATGATGATGATGATGAAATAAGTTTTTATAAAAAAACCTAACATGAAAATGCTAAATGAACAAAAAATAATCAATAATTTAGAATTACTATCCCTTTCTTTTTTTAAATATTACTTTCTATATTTTTTTATATTACTTACTATACTTACTATCCCTAGCACTGAGTAATGCCAAAGGGGTGTAAAGAGCGAGTGACTGAACCGAGGAATAGTCCGTCACCCGCAGAGAGGCTAACCGCGTGAGGAGACGACGCGCGAGATTTCGTTGTAACCCGCCGGACTGGCCACGGACATCAATAATTCAGTACCAGTGGCCCACCCAATGGCGATCAGGAGCGAATACGAAGTGTTATGGGGCCACGCGCCGCCCTTTCGTCAACCCGGACGGAACGCACGATGTGTGTCCGGAGCATTTATTGTCAAAAAAAGGGGTGTAAAGAGTTTAAATATTGCACATACACTTTCACCAGGAGGACCTTCGTCTATCATATCAGAAAATCTAAGGCTCTTTCTCTCCTTGGTTTTTTCATGAGAGGCTTCATGTATCAACTGCTCATAGTCTACAGGTGGGCCTGGTGGTACACCTGGGGGCTCCACGCCAGCTGGTTTCTCCTGAAATATTTAAATACTATAAAAAGAACATAATAAGAAATGATAAACCTGTATGATATAGAGCAAATTAATTCTGATTTTTCCACTAATAATTATAATAAACTACTAAAACTTAATTTAAAAAAATATATATGATTTGAAATTGGATCAGTTATGAATGCCTAGAGTGTAAAACTTTTAGTATACTGTTAGCACATTGATAACTCACTTTGTAAGCAGATTCCTTCTTCAATATTGGTTTGACTGTTGCTGGTGGTGGTAAAACAGGATGTGCAGTGTCCAAAGGCAATGGAATTTGTGAAGGTATATTGCTGTATATTAAATTCTCTGGTATCTGGAATATTTAAATATAAAAAATTAAGTAAGTAGATAATAACGATTGGAAATTGACTAAAAATTAGCGCAATGTGCTAATTATCGACCTTCCACAGGTACTAAGTCGGTATTGGCCATCGATTCTCACAAATCTTTATGCGATCACTTACGACGACAATAGGTTGCCTACGCCTAAATGTAAGAGTACTTTGTGTTAATTTATTATTTATAGGCATTTAAGCCTGTAAAGTTCCCCTCAACTACATTTTAGTTCTTATTAGCTGTCCCTGCCAGCTTTGCGTGACATATTGCATAGTACTAAGTTTTTCGTATGCACCCCCACGCTACGTACCGACGGCTGTAGGTATTCGGTCGATGCTATCGGTCGGTGGCGGACAGGGCTATACGTGGATATAGCACAATGGCGACGGAGGCAGCCTGCCTATCAGCGGGTACTCCCCGTGGGACTTTGGAGACAGACGCTCGACAGATTTTAGCGGCGGATGACAACGATGCTGATAGGGGACGGCAATATCTCGCCCAGCGAGCTGGCAGGGCATCTATCGCCAAGACGTCATTGACCCTAGAGCAATTCGAGACCTTCCAGCCGGTGCTGGTCGGATGGTTCGGACCGCGGCAGGGGCTATCCACCGAGATCACAGAAATGATACCAGTGATCAGCCCTATCGCGATAAAGAGGTAATAAGGGCTGCACCCTGTCCTTCACCGCCTCGGACGGATTGGACATAGCATGTCCAGACTATGGTCTAGGCTCTAGGCTATGACCTGACACGAAAAAAGAGGATAGCGAAATATTAGGTCTATTTTATTTGTGTTGTCTCTGGTTTAGACACAAATCATTCTTTATTTTATTTATAGCCTACTTCTTTTCGACACATTACCCTTAATTCCACCTAATAATAGTCAAGTTTATCACCATTATTTAGGTACGGTTTCAAACCGATAAATCTGCACAGATCTAAAATCTGTTTTTCCCAACCCAAGAATTAACTCCAGGACCTTTATTGCTTATAGAGACAAATGAGCAAACAGCACACCTGACGGTAAGTGTTACTGTTGCCCATGGATCTGTGCAATACCAGGAGTACGGCTAAGCCACTGCCTACCAATGAAACCCCCAAACCACTGCCACTTTGTGGATGCACAAATTTGGGCTGCTGTCTTGCTCACCGAGTGAAGCACAAAAACACATTGCCACTACTCAGACGTCGATTTTCTACACGAGTGTGATACTACCCCAGATGGACTGGTCCATGGCTGTCGATAGAAAACTATCAACAATGTAGCCCTACCACTATTAAACTGTAATCCTAACAATGAAATAGTATAATTATGCCATTAAATTGACAGGACAATTGTGTAATTATGGATAAAAATCCAAATATATTCACTTAAACTAGTCTATTAACTATAGATCAACTTTGAAAATAATGGAAATGTAGGTATATGGCAATGCATCAAATCTTGGGTCACTGCCCACCATGAGGTACACCACTCAGTAGAACATTCTACTCTCTGTTTTAAAGATGTACTGTTATAAAATCACCAACACTACCTGTTTTCCATAATAGTAATATATATAAGGATATTATGAAAAGCCTCAAATCAAAACCAAGAAATATCTATATAATGTTTTTATTTCAAGCAACTTTTTTTTTGCCTCCTCAATTCATAACTTCTTTGTTTGACAGGGTTTGGTTTCATCACACCATATATAAACCATCTGGGGCAAGAACAAACTAATATGGGTCTCCATAACATACAGTATTACCCATCTTTCTCAATTGAGCCAACCATTGCAATGGATTTTTGTCTTCAGTGATGTGATGGGTAACATCCCTTTTAAATATCTACCCCTTCGATATTGGCACTTTTCTGCCTTCACCCAGTATTATAACCGTAACCTACTTAAATGTAATCTTTCAAGAGGATGCATCACAAACACGAATTATATAATAACTTACTTGTAATGTAGGTAATGGAATATCATCAACTTGCACAGATTGAGCATGCTTCACAGATTCATAGTATGATATTAAATGTGCTCTCCTTTTCTCATATTCCATTTCTTGACGTTTCAATTCTACCCATTTCTCTGGATCATCTTTGTCCTGTTAATAATTTTTTAAATTTGATCTATGCTGACATGAGATTATCATTATTACACTATAAATCAATCATTTTCATTAACTTTATAATCTACTATTGTAATATATATAATAATTTAAATTAACCTATTTAATTAACATGTTCACTGCAGTCATAAATCGGTTACTACTACCCTATGATGTGGCAGATTTTTTTTTTATATTATTTAACTTAGTGTTGTAAGGGCATACTACCAGATCACCACTATGAGGAGTTTGGTAGTGTTAGATGTTCGTATAGAGCTCCCAACAAACGAATTATTAAATCATTTTATTAAAACAATGGCTTTTTTTTTAATATCTGCATAACATCTTGCACGCACTGACCCACAATCAAGAGTTATGTAATTTACATTTGGCTTTCTGGGTAGCACCATGCACTGGGTGACACCTATGGTATTTACACCACTGGATACCACACCATAAATTTCACTGAAAAATAGCACATGGTAGTGTTTCAATAGAAAATAAAAATTGATAGTAGATGAAAATGATTATCAATAATATTAATATCAAGGTTATTGAGAAAACTAGTAAAAGTGACTATGTACGTATGAATTTAAAATTGAAAATAAAATAAATAAAATTTAAAAAAAAAAAAATTATAATTTAAGTATGGTACAGCGAAAGAAGTATGTGGAAGTTCAAAGAAGCATAGAAAAACAAATGGTGATGCATGGTGGGATGCGGAAGTGGCAGCTTCCGTACAGCAAAAGAAGAAAGCGTGGCTGGACTATGTCTCTTCTTTGAATCTGAATGACAGTATGACTGAACAGAAGAAAGAAATATATCGGCAATGTAAGAATGACACCAAGGCCTTAGTGAAAGAGAAACGTGATAGAGCAAGTATGAGTGCAGAAGATAGGGTGACTAAAAACTTCGAGGGTAACACCAAACTCTTTTGCTTTTCAGATGATGCAGTGCTGGCACAGTCAGCGACTGACCTGCAGACCCTAGTCGACACAATGACAGAAGATTGTAAGAAAAGGGGTCTACGCGTGAATGTGAACAAAACCAAAATAATGGTCTTTGAAAGAGATGAAGCCAGAACAGATGTAAGAGTAACAATAGGTAATGATGTACTAGAGCAAGAAGATGAATTTGTATATCTTGGATGTGGATTTAGCCGAGATGGAAGGTACACCACTGATATAGAGCGAAGAGTGAATGTGGGAAATAGAGTGAACGGAGCGTTGGGGTAACTTCTCGGTAGCTACCACCTCAGCCAGAAGGCACGTGTAGCAATACATAACGCAGTGCTTGTCCCAACATTACTGTATGGAAGCGAGAGTTGGGTATGCAGAAAAGAGTATGAAAGTAAAATAAATGCGGTCGAAATGCGAACTCTGCGGAAAATCTGTGGAGTAAGGCTGACCGACCGCATTCGTAACGACGACGTAAGAGAGCGAGTAGGTATGAAAGAGAGTATTGGTGTAAAGATGCGAAAGGGAATGCTCCGATGGTTCGGACATGTGGAAAGAATGCAGAACGAACGTCTAGTAAAGAAGATATACAATGCCAAATCTGGAAAGAATGCCGAACGAACATCTGGTTAAGAAGATGTCCAATGCGAAAGTGGAAGGATGTAGGTACCGGGGGAGACCGAGACTAACCTACCTAGACCAGATCGGTCATGTACTGAAGGAAGGTGGAGTCAAGAGTCTCCGAAACCGGCGAGCGTGTATGAAGAGAATTATAAATGTTGTGGAAACGAGTGAAGTATGCAAGGATAGAGTTCTCTGGCACTCTGTTCTCTCTGCCTACCCTACAAGGGATATGGCGTGATGATATGTATGTATGTATATATGTAATTTAAAATTTGTAAAATATTCCCGCTTTGTTCTAAAATCTAGACTGTTCTCTGTTTTGTGTAACAATAGCAGAACGGTCATAAAATGATGACCTTGGTTTTAAATGTATACAAAAAAATTACAACTAAGGTGTACCATAAATATACTATAAAGCATACCCTGTTCTGTATTCTTACAGCATATTTTTTAATAGGTGTATTATGGACTAATTATATTCAATAACTAAACACAAAGGATTATGATTTATGAGAAATGCAGTATATATTTTTAGAAATATAACACCAATGCCTCAGATATGTACAATTTTTGTATAAAAGTTCATGGATAACACATACAGAAAGTAATATGTAGTACACCTTTTACAAAATTAATACAATAAGGTAATACTATATAGGTTGAATATCTATATTGATCACTAGTTTACCATGATACTTACATACATCTTGAGAACTCTATCGAAAGTTTCTCTTAATTTTTTCCTTTTTTCTTTTAGAACTTTTTCATTTAAAGGTGATGGTTGTAACACATTATATTCTGAAAAATATTAAATTATGTACATGATATTATCAAGCAAATATAAAAATATTATTAAATTTAATTAGCTTTGGTACTAACCCATTTCATCAATTTTCTGTAGTTCATCCAAGATTTGTGTAGGATCTTTCATCTTAAGTACAGCTGCACGCACCATTTGTCTTTGCCTCTTATTTTTCTTCAATTCCTTTTTCCTTGCTTCTTTTCCTGTATAATAGAAGAATATATTGCGATCAGATAGCAAAGACGACCCGTGTAAAAATCATCATTTGCATACTTGAACATATCATATATGAAAGAAATTATAAGAAAATCAAAATAGGAAAACTTGGGAAATTGTAAGCGGGGTCTAATAAAGTTAACATCAGACTTAATTATTGTATGTAATTGAAGTGCATATTTTTAGATCATTATCCTCCTGTTCTTATCCCAATTAGGGGCGTTCAAGTATTACGTAACACAATTTTTGAAGATTTTTGATCCTTCCTCCCCCGACATGTAATACGCCGTAACATATGTCTGTACCCCCCTTCCACCTCCCTGAACGTTACGTAACACGTAAGTGATCGTTTATAAAAGTGTTTGAGGCAATAATAAATAAAAAAGAGATTTCAAACTGCACTACATGTGTATGTTGTTTATTCATCATCTAAAAAATATTTATATATTTTGTATTTAATAAAAAACAAAGCTAGCATTGTTTGAACCCCCTCGGCTATATAATGCATTGTAACATTTAACAAGACCTCCCCTACCCCCAAATTGCGTGTAACATACATATTGCAAAAGTTATTGGCAATAGTTTTATAACTGGCACTCTGCCTGATGTCAATCCTACATGGGAATGAAATTGTTGACTAAACGGCATCGGGTGGAATTGGCCGAACTTGATATGAAGCTCTTAGTCATCTTTTACAACACCCACAAACAAAGTAAGAATTGGTAGTACAGTGAAAACTTGATTACCTATATTCATTAGCATTTTTAATTCCTTAGTCGTCTATTACGATCACCCACAAGTAAGTTAGAGAGCAGTGAATTGTATTCTTACTTTGTCACCACACGAAAAACACTAATACAATAAACACCTAACTGCTGCATAATATCATGTAATATGTACAAAAACAGCTTTCCTTCGTACATTCTGGTATCCGGATTTTCGATTATCCAAATGCCAGACAGCAATTAGTCCAGTTAATTGAGTTTCTATTGTAGTCGCAGCCACACAGCCACAGCATCATCATCATTCTCCTACTCTTATTCCAATTACTTGGGGTTGATACAATATGTACTCTTCTTTCATAGTACATATTGTAAAAGTTATTGGCGATAGATAGCCGCCTGACAGACGTCAACCCTCTTTGGGAATGTAATTGTTGACCAAATGGCATCAGATGGAGTTGGCCCAGGTCGTTATAAGGCTCTTAGTCGTCTTTTACAACATCCACGAGCAAAGTAAGGGTTAGTAGTATTCGTAGCCACTACCACACAGCGTATTACTAATAATAATATTTTAATTATTGAATATCTAAATATTCAATAATTTATAATGTAATAAAATTAAAATAACTTTGTATAAAATACATTGTGCAATACCCATTGTGTAATGTATTAGTACCACAAGTAGACTTTAAAGTACTTAATTTCACAAGGATAGGCATTTTGGTAAGAATTGTCACTCGTTCCACTGACCACCCCAAGCATACATTCTTGTGATAACTCAATCTTCACCTTGTAAGAAACATAGCAACCCATGTTTAGTAAAATACGTGATAAATCGGAGAGTTATGAGGTAACTTTGAATGTAACAATATATTTTTGGGATTAGAATTAATCGGTAAAAAATATTATTATTATAACCAATACTTACTGGCTTGATCAGTGGGGTTCATGTATTTACCACTTTTAGTGGTATTTATAGATCGTCGACCCATTGTGTACTAGTTCTGTAGTATCCTTTTTATTTAAATATCCATATACATTCACAAGATCGAATTAAATTCAAAATATATAAAAGAAATGCTAAGCGCTAAAATTAAAAACAATCAAATTTAATGAAACCCTTTGACAGGTATATTTTTTTTTTTAATGAAACATAGGCAACGGATCTTTTACTTTACAAAGGACGAAATCTTGTATAACATAATAGTGTTGCATACTCTTTGGCAAAGAGTAAAGTCATTAAACTGAAAAAGAGTGGCAACTCCATGATAAAATATGCATGTATGGAAGGTGCTGCTACCCAGAGTTTACGCGGTGAACTAAAGTTGAAGTGATATATATACATATCTACATGTGTATGTGTAATTATATAGAATTTTCTTTTACTATGAAAGCAACCCTGAAATATAAAAAAAACATATCAGCTGATAACGAAGCAATAATAATATCAGCTTAACAATGAAAATTGAGATAATTTTCAGAAAGTACATCAATAACCGTAAATAGATTGATGACAATAAGTACCTACGCTAGGAACAAAAAATAATAATTCTCAGTTGTCAAACGTTTGACATACAGGACAAAATGGCACCAGTTAAGTTTGTACAAACAATCTGTAGGCGGCGCGACGGTCAGTAAAAATAAGTAATGTTTTAAGTGTGCCCCCCCAGCTCTTTGGTCTCGGCCAAAGAGTAAAGTTATTAAACTGAAAAAGAGTGGCAACTCAATGATAAAATATGCATGTATGGAAAGTGCTGCCACCCAGAGTTTAAGCGGTGAACTAAAGTTGAAGTAATATATATACATATCTACATGTGTATCTGTAATTACATAGAATTTTCTTTTACTATGTAAGCTACCCTGAAATATAAAAAATAACATATCAGCTGATAACTAAACAATAATAATATCAGCCTAACAATGAAACTTGAGATAATTTTCAGAAAGAATATCAATAACCGAAAATAGATCGATGGCAATAAGTACCTATGCTAGGAACAAAAAATAACAATTCTCAGTTGTCAAACGTTTGACAGACAGGACAAAATGGCAGCAGTTAAGTTTGTACAACCAATTTGTAGGCGGCGCGACGGTCAGTAAAAATAAGAAATGTTTTAAGTGTGCCCCCCCCAGGTCTCGGCAAAGAATAAAGTAGTATACTGTATAGTAAAGAAGAGTAAAGTAGGTAAGCTGATAATATTATTGCTTCGTTATCAGCTGATATGTTTTTTTTATATTTCAGGGTAGCTTTCATAGTAAAAGAAAATTCTATATAATTACACATACACATGTAGATATGTATATATATATATATATCACTTCAACTTTAGTTCACCGCGTAAACTCTGGGTGGCAGCACCTTCCATACATGCATATTTTATCATGGAGTTGTCACTCTTTTTCAGTTTAATAACTTTACTCTTTGGTAGTAGTATAGCAACTGAAAGGTCTCGGACAATAATTTTGTTCATAACTTATAGAACACCGCTTTTTGAAATTGACTTTGAGTATCTTATTATAGTCATTGGCCATCAGTAATCGAAGCCCTCAGCGCTCACCCATAGTCCGGGTTAAGCTGTGACAGCTATCTGCGGCTAATAGCTAAAAGACAGACATAAAATAAAAAAAAAGTAATCTAAGTCACTACTAGTAATTGGGTGCTAACAAACAAATTTCAATAATTCATCTGGATATTTTGACAGAAAACACAATAAAACACTAAAATATTAAATATTTAAGAACGCTACATGACATTTCAATATTCTCGCTAAAACTCCGACCACCTATTTCCATGGAAGTAATAAGCACAGGTAATAAGTACTCTACAGAGTACTTATTACTTCCATGCCTATTTCACACACTATTATGTTCGAGCGTTCGGAGAGGCAAAGAGAATATAGCCCATACAGCCAAGTCCCAATTTTCTTTAGATATCAACAACGTTTTTATATTAAGTAAACTATGAATATTCAATGTCCGTCAGTAAGTCAAGTGGTTACCATTAATTAAATACTGATAACCAAATTAATTATTTATTTGAGAATTGAGGCAAAACATGAAAATATACATAAATCACTGTTATATCATATTCACTACATTTCAGCACTTGCATCTGTATTATATTTCGTAATACCAGTAAAATTATTCAGTATACCACTTTAAATACTAAAGAAATAAATATAATGTAAGAGCGCAACATGACAGTTCCATATTTCCGCCAAAACTCTAAATCAGAGAATACCTACCTATAGTCCATTTTTTAATCTCAGAGACTAAACTGACATTACGTGGGTTACCAGGTTTTCGCGATTCTTTAATAATGGCAATTTGCGTTAATATAATCAAGTCATCATTCATCATCATTCAGCCCATTGTCATCCCCTGCTGGACGTAGGCTTGCCTCATATTTCGTCACAAAATGCGGTCTTGGGCCACCCGCATCCCACGACTCCCAGCAACCTTCACCAGGTCGTCGGTCCACCTATAGGGATCCAACACTGCAACGTCCGATACGTGGTCGCCACTGAAGAACATTTCTTCCCCAGCGGTTATCCGTTCGTCGAGCAATGTGGCGTCGTCCTCACGCGGTGGCCTCACGTCAGGTAACCGGACAATTCCCCGGTCCGATCACCCGAAGCCTCGGTTAGGGCGGCATCAGGCGCAGGTACTCGCGCCTGCGCCGCCCCAGCCGCGGGCGGCGGCCCGGGTCACGGGAATCCTCCCGGGCCCGTTCCGCCGCCTCCTTCTGCGAGATGACAGCCTCGCAGAAGGCGGCGACCGCGTCCCAATTCTTGACGCTGTCGACCATCGCTCGCGCAACAGCCGGCAGCGTCAGGTCGGCACCGATGACAGCGACGAGGTCACGGCGCTGCCCGTCCCAGCCCGAACATACCTCGAGCGTATGTTGCGCCGTGTCCTCGTCGCTACTGCAATGGTGGCAGGACGGAGTCCACTCCCTCCGCACGACCGTGTGCAGGTACTTGCCGAAGCAACCATGCCCCGACAAGACCTGCACCAACCGGAAAGAGAGGACTCCGTGCCGCCGCTCCATCCACTCCATCAGTACGGGCCGGAGGGCCTCAACGGTAATAACACCGTACCTAGGCCTCTCCAGCCGCGTAGCCCAACGGGCGATGACTTCTCGGCGGGCGTCCTCGCGCCAGGTGGCTATCTCGTTGAACGATGGGGAGCCACCCTCTTCGCGCATTGAGGTAACCCGCTGGTAGAGGTCGGAGAGCATCTCCGCCTCTAGGTCCCACGGGGGTGTCCCAGCCAATAGGCACGCCGCCTCTGTCGACACCGTGCGGTACCCGCGAATGGCTCTGACCACCATGACTCTCTGTGGCCTCCACAGAACCGCCCTGAGTTGGGCGTTCAGAGCCCTCGCCCACACGGGTGCGCCGTACATGGCCATTGAGCGGATCACCCCCGCATACAGCCGTCGGCCCTGAAAACTGGGTCCGCCCACGTTCGGCATGAGCCGAGAAAGGGCGGACGCCGCGCCGACCAGCCGGGGAGCAATTTGACGAAAGTGCTCCCGGAACCACCATCGCCCGTCGAGCACCAGACCCAAGTACCTCATATGGGCCTGGATACTGATGTGGATGGAGTTGACGACTAACGAGGCGCCGATGGGCAGCCTCACACGGGGCCCATGGAATAAAAGGGCCTCCGTCTTGTTTAGGGCCACCCTGAGCCCCAGCGCCTCGATTCGCCTGACCATCTCCTCGGTGCCGAGAGTGGCCAGGCTCGCCGCCTCTTTGAGTGTCCTGCCCCGGGCTGTGACGAGCGTGTCGTCAGCATAGCAAATAACGCTCAGCCCGGGGGGGAGACTCCCTCTCAACGCCCAGTCGTAACCGATGTCCCACAGAGTCGGCCCCAGAACCGACCCCTGCGGAACACCGCACGACATGGGCGTCCGCACAATGTCCCCTGCGGGGCTCGCGTAGAGAACACTGCGCCCCTCCAAATAGTCTGCCACCAGCCGCCTGAGGTACAGGGGCACTCCGTGGAACCGGAGCGCCTCCCTGATGCAGCTGAATGGCAGACTATTGAAGGCGTTGGCGATGTCCAACAACACCGCCAACAGCACTCCTTTGCCGGCGACAGCCTCCGCGGCCGTCTGCCTCTGCAGCAGGGCCCCGATGGTCGAACGCCCCCTTCGAAACCCAAATTGAGCGTCCGACAGATCGGGCCCCACCTCTTCCAGGTGCTGGACGATGCGGGCAGCGAGGACACGCTCCAGCAGCTTACCCACATCGTCCAGAAGCACAATGGGCCTGTAGGCCGACGGCGAATCCGGGGGCCATCCCGGCTTTGGCAGGAGAACCAACCTCCCTTCCTTCCAGCACTCAGGGAACTGTCCAGACGTCAGACAGGCGTTGAACAGTCGCCTGAGGCGAGGTTCGAGATGCTCGAGGAGCAACGTCAACACCCGGACTGGGATTCCGTCCGGGCCGGGGGCCGTGGTGGCGGAACGAATCTTCGCCACGGCTGCTCCCACTTCCGACTCCGTCACGGGCGGAACACTCTCGACGGCCTCCCGGTCGTGATCTGGCGAAGCCATGACCGGGGGCGTGTGCTCCGACTGCCGCGGGAACAGCTCCTCGACCACTCTACGAAGGAGGTCGGGCTGGAGGGTCTCGGTGAGGGGGGGTCCCTGCGCGCGAAGCTTATTCAGCGACGCGCGATACGGGCGACCCCAGGGGTCACGGTCAAGACCGTCCAGCATCTCTTGCCAACTCGCGTCCTTGGCGGACCGGATGGCCAGCCGAAAGGCGGTACGCCTCGTACAGCTGGCCCTCCCGCTCAACATCGCGGTGACGCCGCCGACTGCGGGTGTAGGACCTTCGGGCACTAATGCACGCCGCACGAAGGTCCGCCAGTCTTGGGGACCACCAGTAGACCCCCTGCCTCGGAGGTAGACGCCGGACCCTGGGCATGGCCGCATCGCACACCTGCGTTAACGCACTGCGGATGCGAACAGCCTCAGCGTCCACTCCGTCCGCTGGGGGTGGTGAGGACAGCCACGTGTTCACGATGGCCGCACGAGCGATGTGGCCTGCCTATTGCCATTTCAGCGTGCTGATTCGTGCTATATATATAATCTAGTAACGACTTTTTGCCAGAAAAACGTATAAGTATTTATTTAGGTTTTATACGTTCTTAAGTATTGAAGCCGCGACTCTTTGCCGACTAAATTATTACATGTTGGCTTTTTAACTAAGGTCTATATTAAAAAAATAGCACCTAACAGGCAACCACGTTTTGCGGATGGTCCAACTTGTAATTACAAATCGTAACCACCATTTTAGATTCGTTTATTTATTGCCGCAAGTTATAAATCATATATATATATATATATACATATATATATATATATATATATATATATATATATATATATATATATATATCTAATTATTATTTAAAATTGTAAATGTTTTTATATAGTTAAATTCTAATAATTGTCGTAATTTTTAAAAGTGCCGCCGCTTTGTAAGTGTTGTGAGTTTAGATTGCCGTTTTAGCGTGTACAGAAATAATACTGAAGGCGTCGATTCATTCTTTTTTGTTTAATTTAAAGACATTGAAACATTTGAGTATGTAAAGTCGTACGTCGCGTTATACTAGTGTATAGCGCCTTGTGCGGCCATGTATACGTATGTGATCTCTAATACGCTTTGGAATAAAAATCTTTAAAGTTAAACCACTAATAGCTATAACATATTAAGATTCGATATACCGTAGGTACACCATGACACAAAAAAGCTGGCAGCATTATTTGTAAATTTGACGTTCGCATGTGTCAAATTAGTGTCTGAGATTAAAAAACAGACTATAGCAAATATTGATTTTTTTAATCATATTTATTTATGACTATGAATACATAGTCCTTTAGTCAAATATATTGTTGGCTTAACAATTTGAATACAAATAAATCTTATACAATTTGTATCACTTCTAATATTTCATTTCTTTAAGTATTATTTTTTAAGGCCAACCTTCACTAAGGAAATAGTCCTTATATTACGGGGGACTTTACAAACATATAGTTAAGGCAGACAAATTACACCCAGACTCAGAACAACACTTTGTGGATCGCAGAAAGTATTGTATTTAATACCGACCGTATTTTAACCACTACGCCATCTGTACAGTAATTATTGATAATAATAGTCCGTCAGTAAGCCGTTACCCTTAATTAGACCTAGACAACCAAATTCACAATTTATCTGGAAATTTAGGCTGAACATGAAAATACAAGTAAACCACCATTATAAAAATACTTACAAAATTTAAGCATTTAAACAATTTCAGAATTTAAGCTCTTAAACTGTTGAGCAGGGAAAGCGTTACATAAAATATTAACAGAAATTGTGTTTTACATATGACACTGTACAATATTGAATATAATATAGAAGCGCCACTTGTCATTTTCATATTTCGGCAAAAAATTCAAATAGATACTAAAATAAACTGGTAGAGTTGCCCACAAAAAGTCAATATCTAATGAAGATCGGTAGATGAAAAAAGTAGTCAAAAGAGTCTATTTAACCAAAAGAAACTTACACACCAATTTACATCGAACAAATAATCTTACATAAATAAATGTAGTTACTTTTTACAGTGAAATCACACCAATATTCTTTCTCCATAGCCGCCACGGTCAGCTTTGAAGTTATAATAAATTGGATCATCAAATATTCGTTTAGTATGTAATAGATTAGTGATAGATGCAGTGGAGAGTGTATGCCGCTGTTTTAGGTAATTTTATAACATTTAATATGCGAGAATATCGACTCAATGTAGGCAAATATTTGAAATATGAAAGATATCAGTCGTTAAAAGAGCAAACGTTAGCATGAGAAAAAAGCATTTTGTATACTTACAGAAAGCGGCTTTGTCCCAAGATAGTAGTAATTCCCCGTATCGTAAAACATAAATTGAAAAGGTTTGCTGATCGAATACTACGAATTGTAAAATCGATAAAAGATATTCTTAGAAACTATGAAAAAAATCATTATATTCCGGTATTTTCGTAGGAAGTATTCTTATATTATGTAGAAATACGAAAAACTAAATCAGTTTGACACCACTGTAGGAATGGCTAATTTATTGTATAACGTACCTATCAAATATAGGTAGACCACTGCAAGGACAAATAACATTAACTTCGACTCAAACAGTGCTGTGTATAGCTTTTTATCATAGAAACTTGAAAGAAAGCCAATTATTCAAAACTAATTCTTAAGAACAAAGAGCTATAGAAAATATTAAAATTGAAAAGTAAGCAAACCTTGAAATAACTTTTTGGAAAACATGAGTGTAAATTTCAAATACATAAAAAAAAATAGTCAAATTTAAAAACGTACCCATACTACGTGACCTGTTTAGGGTCAAGAATACCACGCTGGAACAAAATTGGATCTTGGCTGCATACATTTGTGATCACCGAGGGGTGTAAATTGCAGTGTTTCCACTATCAGATTTTAGTTTTACCCTAGATTTTTCTATTAAATGCCCTAAATACCTTAATTATTCTCTGAAAATCCTTGATTTAGGGCGCAAAATTTAAATGAGTTCAAAATAAAACAAAACTTAATGGTTTGAATATTTATTTTAATTTTCGTCTATTAATCAGAGGTATCCGTGTGGTGACGGAGTAAGAATACAATTCACCACACCCTATCTTACCCGTGGGTGATTGTAAGAGACGACTAAGTAAAAGGCATATAACATCTATGCAAGAGAAGGAAAACTCGAAACAAAACCGTATACCAACGCGTCTGACCAGCGCGGTATAGTAGGTTATTTCTCTCTCATTACTGAGGAGGTCTGAGCAGTGGGACATATATGGGCTGTGATGAATCAGAGGTAGTAAACAATTAATCATAAGAAAAATTCATTTTAATCTGTGAAAGTAGTAGTTGGTGAACAATGTTTTAATCTGTGAAAGAAGTAGTCGTCAATTCATTTTAATCTGTGAAAGAAGTAGTTGGTGATGCTGATGCTGAAGCTGAAGCACTGGGCTTAAGTTTTTGAGCTGCATTCAATATTTGTGTGTTGGGTTCTAAAATCGAGCCATAACAGGCTCTAGTTTGATATGCAACAAATCGTTGAGGGTTTCATTGTGAAGCCTATTTCTTTTATAAGTTTTACATTTTTTTGCTAATAGAAGTGAAATCACAACTTCGAGGTTTTGGTATTTGTAAGTTCCAAAATGATCTTTCAAGCTCAACACTTTATTCCAGTATAGGTACTTCCGTTGGTAATTTTGTGACCTCTTCTTCACTTTTTACCTTGAAATAATTCGCTTCAATAAGAGCTTATTGACGCCATTTATTATCCGCTTTTGTATATTACATTTATTACTTTAAAAAACTGAAATGGCTGAACACAGGATGTGTTAAAGAACGATTTTCCAACTGTCATGCAATTTGTGTATCTACATATCAAATATCAAATAAAAAATCATTTTTAAGTCAAATCTGAATTTATCATTATTTCAGCGTATCGCCGCCCAGCGATTTTTACCAGGTCATTTTACCCCAAATTACCCTAAATCCCTAAAAATATTAAATAGCCCTAAGCCATATTTTAAACTAGTAATTTCGCCCTGAAAAAGGGCGAAATCCCTAAAAGTGGAAACACTGGTAAATTGGTGTTAAAAATGTAAGAAATGGGTTACGTAGTATGGGTTTGTCCTCTTAATAACTTGCAAATATTATATAGAGTCTATTATATGTATGTATGTATAATTTTAGAGCCATTGGGATCTCAATTTTTGTTTACAAATATTACGCCACATGTACTTTGAAAAATTAAGGTTGCGTATCAATTTTAGTGTATTCAAAATGTGCGTAGTACCTATGTATATAATGGGCAATAAGAACCAACTTACAGCTCAGCTTGTAACGATCAATAGTGGGTTCATTTTCTTGTCTTTACGGAAACATTTTACCATGGCCGCTATAGGATTTCTTTATACATTATTCTGACTTAATAATTTTATAACTTTTAACATAGAATTGTACTAAACTATGACCCAAGTCAATATTTTAAATTAACGTTGACTTAGCATTTGATATGCTAAGCTCTTCATGTCTTTAAAAAAGCAATTGGGAGCTGTGCTTTTTTCTAGATGAAAAGTACTCTAAAGTCTTTTCTTTATGACAGACAACGTATATGAGAAATTTATAAACGATCGGTTAAATAGTCTAGGCGTCGAAGCATAACGTGGAAACAAAGTCAAAATTCACATTTATAATATTCTAGCTTCTGCCCGCGGCTTCACCCTTGTAAAAGGTTACTTTCCTGAAGTTTTCCATCTCCTATTTTTATTTCACCCCTTAAGGGTAAATTTTTACAACATGTTAATGCCCTATTTATTTATATCTAATCAATAGCCTAAAAATAAGTTTCAAACTTCTGGCTTTAAAAATGACGATACTCCCTTACATCTTTTCGTCCCCCTTTACAACCCCTTTTTTGCATTAAAAAGTAGCCTAAGTCCTTTATCAGGCTCTAGACTCTCTGTGTACCAAATTTCATTTAAATCGGTTCAGTAGTTTTGGCATGAAAGAGTGACAGACAGACAGACAGACAGAGTTACTTTCGCATTTATAATATTAGTAAGGATTATTAGGATTTCTTTGCAATCAAATCTTTACTACTTTATAACTGTAATTTTCATATATACTGCCCACTTCATCATCAGCTCAGCTCATATATGTCCCACTGTTGGGTTCGAACCTCCTCCATAATGGGAGGAAAATTGACCTACTATACCACGCGGTCAGACATGTTGATATAGAGTTTTGTTTCGAGTTTTCCCTCTCATGCATAGATGTTATATGTATTTCATACCTCTTACGATCACCCATGGGTAAGATAGGGAGTGGTGAATTGTATTCTTACTCCGTCACTATACGGAAACTACCTACTTTATAGCAGCAATATCGTTCTGAGATAAAATGATCCCGGGTGATTCCCGGGATTATTTTGATGTTGGCGTTATGCGTGTTATGTTTTCTCATAAATTTTCCTAAAATTATCAATATTTTGTTGTTTCATTATACTGCTGAGGTTTCGTGAAAAAAATAATATTCTGCCGAATGCGGTTAGGCTAGAAGTTTGTTGCGTGATGGTGGCTTCGAATACTACCAACTCTTACTTTGCTCATGATTATCGTAAAAGACAACTAAGACCTAGGCCAACTCCATCTGATGCTATCTGGCTATCTTGCCTCGACCCCAAGTAATATATAAGTAGTGGCATGCGAGCAAGATGATAATCCGGGTTCAGAGCCCTCAGCGCTTACCCATAGTCCGGGTTAAGCTGTGACAGCCATCTGCGGCTAACAGCTAAAGGACAGACACAAAAAAAAAACAAAATGATGATGAACAATTTGTAAATCGCATAAAATATTGTCCTACGTAGAAATAGAACCCACGATACTGGCACGGTAAGTCGATATCTTAACTAGTACACTAACTGTGCAGTCCGATTGGATCATAAAGGAGAGGAGTATTGTATGAAAATTGCGTACCTACTTGTTCTTAAAAACGAAAGTCCTATATTGAAATGATTTCTTGGCATGGGTGAACCTAGTTATTACTAGGCTCGCCCATGATTGAGTTTAGTAAATAACTAGGCTCACTCATTTCTACAATTCAACTATTAGGTATAGTTATATACAATTCTCAATCTCTTATATATAATTCAATCCGTGTGGTGACGGAGTAAGAATACAATTCACCACCCCCCATCTTACCCATGGGTACAAGACGACTATGGGATATAAAACGCATATAACATCTATGCAAGAAAAGGAAAACTCGATACAAAACCCTATACCAACACGCCTGACCAGCGCGGTATAGTAGGTTAATTTCCCTCCCAATACGGAGGAGGCCCGAGCCCAACAGTGGGACATATATGGGCTGTGATGATGATGATGATGATATACAATTCAACTATAGCTATAGTATACAATTTTGAGGTAAAAATAAATTCACTGCACAGATGGCGTAATGGTTAAGATACCGTACATACCTTCCGTTCCAGTGCCGTGGGTTCGATTCCTACGCAGGACAACAGTTTGTGCGATACACAAAGTGTTGTTCTAAGTCTAGGTGTAATTTGTCTTCATTAATTATACGTTTATAAAGTCCCCCGCAATACAAGGATTATTGCCTTAGTGCAGGGTGGCGTTTAAAAAAAAACCAACTAAGTAGTATAGTTGAATTGTACTTAGGTATATGTACACTATTATTTGAAAAACTGAATAGTAAAAATGTGAGATTAATCTAAACAATCTTAAATACTAGGTTTGTATATAAATCAGGTGGCTTTAATATTTTTTTTATTAAAGCGCCGCGATCATCATTCTCCTACTTTTATCTCAATTACTGGGGATCGAAACAATATGTACTCTTCTTTCATAGTACATATTGTAAAAGTTATTGGCAATAAGTTTTATGACCGGCCGCCGCTGCCGGCAAGCTCTTAGTCGTCTTTTACGACATCCACGAGCAGATCAGTAAGGGTTGGTAGTATTCGTAGCCGCTACCACACAGCTAATTAAAGCGACGCAATGCTTTATATTCAAAATATATAAATAATTTTGTAAGATCCCACTTGAGATTAGTGGAGAGGTGAGAGGATTGAGACAAATCTCATCACATTGCACCATACAGGAAATTCTCAAAAATGCCTTAAGTAAATAATGAACGAATCTTTAAATAATATTAAGTTTTTTTGTCTGTTAAGTAAACTAATTCTTGTTTTTGTTCTATCCACTAAATCATATCTGTCTGATAATATGTTACCTACTTAATCATGCAAAAACTAAGTAGGTAACTTAAACAGCTATTCAATGGTTTTTATGCAGGATTAAGTATAAATTCTAAGTTAAGATTGATAACTTAAAGCATTCTTACATGTAGTTATAAGGATAGGTATTGTGCACCTTTTTTTTCGGTAAGCTTTGGTCTGTACACACGTTGCCCGTTCCGGTCGGAACGCCGGAAGGACAGCGCGTGGCCCCATAACCCACACTATTCTCTCCCCATCGCTGTTTAGCCGGCCATTTGGAGCGCTTCCTAGACATCCGTGGCCAGCCCAGCGGGCTACCCTTTCGAGTAAGGTATTAAGCACCTGAGGTATAGAGTCTTCAATTGTTTAAGGTCAAATTAAAAATAATGTTTATTATTTAAATATTACAACAGCCAAGGGCATATCGTGCAGATAATGTTGTCAAGGTGCTAGTGGATTAAGGGGGAAGGTCATAAAGTTTATTCTAAAAAAATGGTTCCCACATTTATTAATGCAGTTTCTATCGTTTAAGTGTTGAGTAACGTTTATAATTGAAGTCCAATAGCTTGGTTCAGTTCAATATGGAATGACTGTAGTGCCGTTTCTATATATTTACACTGTTAATTTTTTTTGTAAAATTACAATTGTTTTACAAAACAAATAACAGCAGAATCAACGTATACTAATACAAAACATAATACAATTCGAGTAAAATTACAAGACATATGAAGGAATGAAAGAAACTTACTATAGTGATTTGTAATTTTAGAATCTTTTGGAAGAAACCTACACGTATTGTAGGTACCTATAGTAAATTTACAAAACGGAATTATAGTATTACTTTCTTGTTGTGCGTAAAAACTGACAACGTTTTTTATAAAAAAAATTGCAGAAATTTTTAACAGTGTATGGAAACGTCCTTATACTACGCGATGCATCTATTTAAATCTATTATAATTTTTATCGGTGACTACTCGAAGTATAAACCCCGTTCGTGATATAGGTAAGTTCCCTAATGAGAGAGAGAGTGCCAGAGAACTCTATCATTGCATGCTTCACCCACTTCCTCAACATTCATAATTCTCTTCTTACACGTATGTTCGTATATAATTTTTAATAAAAAAATGATTAAAAAAAATCAAAAAACTCGACTGCGTAAAATGTCACCAAAACTACGTACATAATAAAAAAAACTGAAAAGAAAAAACAAGCACTTAGATGTCCGGTGGTCTAGAATTCCATAATATATTATTGAATAAATACTATTGCAGAAAATGAAATATATTTTAATAATAGAACATGACAACTGAACAGTCGGGATCCATTGAAAAATTAGATTTGCTGTCGAATAAAGGATCCCACCGGACATCTAAGTGCTTGTTTTTACTTTTCAGTTTTTTTTATTATGTACGTATGTAGTTTTGGTGACATTTTACGCAGTCGGGTTTTTAATTTTTTTTAATCATTTTTTTTATTTTATACTTTTTGGTTATAAATACCTAGGTAGCTATAGTTATCTTATTTATTAATAAGTAGGTAAGTACCTAACTATATATAGTTTTTCTTTTAAATACCTATTTAACGATACCCCACTCGATATAGTTTGTTAACTTTAATTTTTTTAATTTTCACAATATGGCGTCCAGTAGTCGCCATATTGAATTTTCAATAACGTCATATCTTTAGTGACACTCGCCGGATTAAGAGGAATCGATTGACGTGCGAATCATAAAAATCGGCCGAGGCGTTTGGTATATATAGTGCTTCAAAGGAACATACAAACATACATACATAGACTGTTAAACACAATACCACTCCTTTGCAGTCGGGTAAAAATACAAAATATGAAATGATCTAAGTATAACATCAAATGAAAGGAACAAGTGATCGGTGGTTAGGGCTTAAAAGATAGGAACTTCCTCGCATAAACAGTCGTGTCCAATAATACCGCGTCTGCATGAGATTTCTAATCCAACTACCTAACGTGAGACTAACGTCTATATTGTTATTATTTTTATCTTCATTCGGTAGTTTCCAATAGGTAAAATTCTCGATTGTTAGAAAGGCTTACATCGGACTTGGGTACAAGAGGCAGCGGCCTTTGAAGAAATTTGAACTAAATATAATTAAATACATATTAAATGTAATTTTTAAAATAAGGCTTTATTTAACAATGAAACATTAAAAAATATGGAAAAACAAATTTTTACAAAACTAAATTTAGGTTGGAAATATTTTTTTTTATAAAATAACACCCCAGTTTTAATATTTTAAATTCAACAAACATAATTATCACATTTCTTTACAGTGTTTCTGTATTCGTACGATTTGAATTAATATCTAGGGTGCTCATTAGAATTAGTATCTATAGTATTCACCATTATTTTCATCTCCTATATTTAAGTAATTTTATTATTTAATTTCATTTTTAATAGTGGTAGGACCACGCTCTTGACAGTTCTCTGTCTACAGCCGCGGGCCGGTCCGTCCGGGGTAGTACCACACTCTCGCAGAACATCGACGTCTGAGTAAATGGCAATGTGCTATTGCGCCTCGTTCGGTGAGCGAGAGAGCCGGAAACCCAACTGGGTGGGTTTGGGGATTGTAATGGTAGGCAGCGGCCTAACTATAGCCTTGGTTATAGCAAAGGTCCATGGGCGGCAGTGACACTTACCATCAGGTGTGCTGCTGGCTCGTTTGCCACCATTAGCAATTAAAAAAAATCTACCCTTTAGTTATTTTCACATTAATTTTACTATGCTTATTACAAATGGCGTCAATAAATCAGGTATTATTTATTATTTAGTGTCTCATTATAGGTACTTATTTGAGACTTGAACTCTTATTATTATCAATTTAACAACTTCAGTTAAATTTGCTATCAATCTTTGCCGGTCTCTACTTGCGTAATATTTCAGAATAAGAGTCTCTACCAATTGAGAATCCCCATTTCATAGGGGTTACTATGAAAATTATAGATCTCTATTTTGTAACAACCGATGTATTAGAATAGCGTCATCACACTTACTTTGTTCCACTTATCAAATCCTTTTATTTGATACCCAATATCATAGAGGTTACTATGAAAATTATATATATCGCCGTTTTGTGACGTTCTCCATGTTGTGTCAAAAAATGGCGGCATTTAAATAATCGTGTATTGTCACATAAACTAATCGTCTGTGCCAATTTTCAGCCCGATAGCTCCAGTGTAAGTGGGTGAAATATTAATCGAAGAATTCCAGGACATACAAGTAAAGTTAAATAAAAAGTTTTAAAATGGGATAAGTTGCCGAGTTGAGAACCTCCAGCGCTCAGACATAGTTTGGGCTAAGCTGTAAAATCCATCTGCGGCTAACAGCTAAAATACACGGCAAAAAAATGGGATATAGATGATATTTACTATTACCTACTAATTGCAAAGTCAACACATAATTCACATTTTGAGGCAATCTTTACGTTTGCTAATGTAATACCTATATATAACCACGCAATATAAAATTGACGTTTCTACACTCACTGAATCTCTAAGTTACCTACATATCTTAATTAATTAAATATATGTTAATTTAGTCATAGTGCCTCTTCTCTGCACAAACAGACTAAAAAACAGTTAAATTAGATGGAGGCCTAGTTATCTAAAATAAAATATTTACTTGTAGAATCTACGCGAGACGCTTGCTTGCATTCGCGTAGCATGATCGCATCACGTATAATTTATGTATATATACATAGACAGATACAAACTACGTACGTAATACACACTGCTTTTACGAGTATATCCACTATCATCCACTACACACTGGTTTCATTCATATACCGAAACTAGACATCTCTTTCTATCTCATTCATGCTAACTAAACGTAAATATGTGCGAATGCAATGGCGTTCTTTAACTACGTAATGGCGTTAAAACCGATTCGTCCCGCGTCGGTCGAAGTCTCGCTCGCTCCCTCGCGCAGTGGCAAAGAACGCGTTCGTTCGAGGCGTTCGACTTACGAGCGGCGACGTACGCTAGCTAGTGTATGTCTTCATTATTGATGCAAAAGTTCCACGATGGTAGATCATAACCAGAAATTGTTACAGGAGTTGCAAAAGAAAAGTGGAAACAATGTGTGTGCCGATTGTGGAAGTCCGGGTATGTTATTATTAGTGATTCTTGACGATTTAGGATTGTATTCCTTTTGTGCGTGGTATTTTCATGAGGTAGTGAATAGGCGGGGGGCGTAAATGCGTCCATGCTTTAAAGTTCAGTGACCTCAAAGTAAAATGCATCGAATGAAAACAAATCATGGACCGGTGCATTTAAACGATTGTTTAAATCATGGAAATAGGTTAGTATCGCCTATCGGTAACAAAACAACAAATTGTTTTGTAATTACGTCTGTGGTAGTCAACATAGAATGTAGCAGCAATGTTAGTTACCCAATTAAAAATAATTTCCGCTCAGCACTCGTCCAAACAAGGTACTTAATTTATTGTTAAATTATCCCAGAATTATTAACATTAATTAAATATTACAATTTATAAAAGAAATATTGAAAATAATTTGCTTAAAATAAACCATTATTCTATTAACATATTTTATTATAGGTCAGGTATGTAGTTAGGTAACCTACGTAGGTCACTTTAATTTATACCTAAGTATTTGTGCCTTAATAAATAAGTATTGGGTACCTATTACCCCGATTATTTTTGCAATTATCACCTGTAGATAAGTAAAAACAGGTACAATAAACAACCAGTAGGTACTCACTTGATAGTAACAATGAGTCATTCATTAGTAGGTAAGATAACTGTACCTACATTATTATTAGGTCTATAGTGTACAATGTTGTTTAAGTACCTATCTACCTACTTTCCAATCTTTGATTTTCATTCAATAGATCAATAAGTCTCTCTCTATAACTATAACCTAAGAAATTAGGAAGTGAACATCTGTGTTCGTGTGACCTAATTTTATACTCCAATGTCTGTTTATACTGCGGGGCACTAGTCTAAACTCATATGTAATGTTTCTGTTTCGTCGATGGGTTCTGTGTAATATGTAATTTGATCAGTTACTAGGGATAACTTACGGTACTGAAACGTGGTCTCTAAGCGTTCGCCTTACAATCTAGCACAAATTCCGTTCAGAATTTTTTACGAAACAAATGCGGCATATGGAAACTCATGGAGTGCGATTTTGATTTAGCTCCTAAGAATTTCGACGTTAAA
The DNA here is from genome assembly GCA_905163515.2 of Lymantria monacha. Taxonomy (NCBI): domain Eukaryota; kingdom Metazoa; phylum Arthropoda; class Insecta; order Lepidoptera; family Erebidae; genus Lymantria; species Lymantria monacha. Next base: position 19,474,143 of record LR991096.1, read on the forward strand.
ATGTCAATGGTCGTACCACATCTGTACAAAACGATAACCATCAGTGAAAAAAATAGTGTTTTTGTGGGGAGGCTTATGTCCAATAGTAGAGTTTGATGTTGATGGGATCAATGTATATAATATATGATGTGAGGATCCATCGAATATCTAATTTTCGTTAGCTAGATATCTTCATCTTTAGATTCACGTTTATTTCTCTAAGAGATGAGCAGTCTATGGATTTCTACTAGCCTATAGCACATTCATTCAGATTCACACTCATCATATTATTCACGATTATTCGTCGGTTATTGGTACTCTTTATCTTCATCATTAACATTTTAATCTTAAATGTCTATAACTGATCTTTAACCTCCTTAATTTGGATAGAAAAGTTACATTGCGGACAGGCCTCTAAAGCCATTTCATTCATATTCGCTTCTTCACACCTTTCGATATCTCTATGTCATATCACAACAAATTTCTGTGAAGCTTTGAACATCTTTTAATACCCAAGTCCTCATTATAACATAAATTACCTACCTTCAAAATAGGAGGACAATTGTCCTATTGTACTATGCTGGCCAATAAGGCTCGCAGAGGCTTAAAGTTTTTATTTTTCTTTAGCCATCTCCTACTACACTCGCGAGATAGAAAGGAGTGATAGTGAATACGTGCATGTTGGAATGAGGCGATTGTGGACCATGTGTTCGCTAGTTCCACTGTTACAGAATGCCTGAGGAGTCGGTATCTTCTAGAGGGTGTGGACCCTATCCGACTACCATCGTCCCGATGGTTTTCGGTCACTCCAGAACCCCAGCAATGCAGATGACATCTGGTGGACAGAGCGCCCACATTGCTGCAATAGCTTTTGACTGGCTAGGTCGTGACCGCTTCGCTTGGTTTCAAACTGCTATCTGTCTGTGTTATCTGTCAGATGAAAGTTGTAAAACCTAGTTTGTGGTACCTACTGACCAAGCTCCGCAAGCAGGTACGGTTGTGGAGGCGCTGGCCACAGACGAATGCTATTAGTGATGTTTTTGGACTTAGCATCGCATGAGGTGTGCCATAGAGGTTAATCTAGGTGCAAACTCTGTGGAATATCAGCTAAGATTGGATTGCCTCAAGACTGTGCGTAGTTTGTTACAACGACGATACGCTCGCCAAAACTAAGACTGGGACGCTTGAAGAAGAAGAAGGCACCTGGCCAATTTAGTGAATCGAGACATTTTTTTTATGAGACCCCTGGACTCGTGTTGGCCTTACACAAGACGGGGTTTCTATTATTCCATGAGTTCCACAACGGTCTACCCGCCAATGCCTAGCGTCCAGTCGAGGTAAAAGTAACTGGGCCTGGTAGTTTGCCTTGCTCTATGCTTTATAAAAGAAATTTGCCAGAAAGGCTTATGTCGAATAGGGTTGAATCACCGCTACTAGTTAGCGCTAATACATAGTTGTGCGCGGGGTTAGTTTGGTCCATTACTCTGTATGGCCTACCGGTGTGCAGTGTCTCTGACAGTTAGTATCAGTGCTACTCATGAAGATCATCTACTAAATCCAATATAATATATTAAATTTTGAATTGAAAGCCCTCAAGACTTATCCGAAGGGCCGACAAAATTGTCATAGCCATCTGTGACAAACCAGCCGAATCTTTTTGTTGTTGCACACTCTCGCATAAAATTCACGTCTGAGCACTGGCAATATGCTGTTGCGCTTCGATCGTGTTGGTAAGCAGCGACTTTGCTGTACCTCTGGTATTTCAAAGGTCCATAGGCAGCAGTGGCACTTACCATCAAGTGTACTGCTTGCTCGTTTGCCACTAGGTATAAGCAATAAAAAGAGGCGAAAAACCACCGAAGTCAAAAAATCTCTTAATGCCAAGATAATGGGGATATTGCCATTGTATCGCAGCAATGTTACAAGCTACGGGGTCGCTCGCCGTCACGAAATGAAGGATGGGGTCAGACCATAGGCTCTTAAAAATGAATACGAGTTTCTTATTTCTGGGTATTTAACCCTTCAATAAATCGATTTTTCTATTTTCAGGGTTTTTAATCCTTCAATCAATTGATTTTTCGATTAAAAGAAAATTAAGCGTTTAACTTTTGTAGCATTTTTTTTTATTACTGACATAATTCTTCATTTGCCTCTATTACGTTGCCTCCTAGGTGTATATGTATTGTTTCTTAGAAACTTAAAGTTCGCAAATAGCTAAGCAAGCGATATATCAAATACCTCAGTCTTATCTTGAACAGATTAAACGAGTGTGCCTTTATAGGTCATTGAACATCCATTTTTATAAATATGATATATTAGACTAGGTGAACTTCGTACCACATACAAATGATTCAATTGCAGGAATTGTTAATTAACAATTAAAATTGTTTTTATTTTTCGACAGTTCCTTTGGTATTTTATTAATTTAAATTCCTACTGGGTGTAATTAAGACGAAACAGAAAATAAAAAATATTTAAATTGGTCTTCAAATTCGAGGTTTCGCTGCTTGAATCCTCTATGTTTAGGCAATGGTATGGAACAGGATGATTTATTTTTATTTATAGAAATACATTTTTATAGCAGTAGTATGATCCTTAGACCGTAGGTGAATAGCAACATTTCACGAGTAGCAACAGCTATCTATTAGCTACAAAATTTATGAAGAATATTACGCAAACAACACTAATTAGTTTTGTAAAGAACACACAAATATTTAGTGTATTACATTAATAAAAAGAAAGATAACTCTCGATATACACGGTCAACATAAAAACAATATTTCTTATCTATAAAATAGTTATATAGACGAGAAGGCTTGATGTCTGAATCATCAAGCATCATCTTTTTCTTTTGCAAGTCATTTCAGGTGAGCCTGTCCATTAGTCTATAATAGTGCTGCACTAGTAAAAGATATGGTTACCAACCATATTTTATAATAACTAAATAAAAAACTAAATGCAATAACTATCTACTTTATAATTTTCTATAAAAAATAAAGGATGCCGAAATAGTTTATTACCAATTTTTAACTACATACATACCATCACGCCATGTCCTTTGCAGGGTAGGCAGAGAGAACAGAGTGCCAGAGAACTCTATCCTTGCATACTTCACTCGCTTCCTCAACATTCATAATTCTCTTCATACACGCTCGCCGGTTTCGGAGACTCTTGACTCCACCTTTCTTCAGTACATGACCGATCTAATATAGGTAGGTTAGTCTCGGTCTCCCCCGGTACCTACATCCTTCCAATTTCGCATTGTATATCTTCTTAACCAGACGTTCGTTCGGCATTCTTTCCCATGTCCGCACCATCGGAGCATTCCCTTTCGCATCTTTACACCAATACTCTCTTTCATACCTACTCGCTCTCTTACGTCGTCGTTACGAATGCGATCGATCAGCCTAACTCCACAGATTTTCCGTAGAGATCGCATTTCGACTGCATTAATTTTACTTTCATACTCATTTCTGCATACCCAACTCAGGCTTTCATACAGTAATGTTGGGACAAGCACTGCGTTATGTATTGCTACACGTGCCTTCTGGCTGAGGTGGTGGCTACCGAGAAGTTACCCCAACGCTCCGTTCACTCTATTTCCCGCATTCACTCTTGGCTCTATATCAGTGGTGTACCTTCCATATCCAAGATATACAAATTCATCCACTTGCTTTAGTAGGTACATCATTACCTATTGTTACTCTTACATCTGTTCTGGCTTCATCTCTTTCAAAGACCATTATTTTGGTTTTGATCACATTCACGCGTAAACCCCTTTTCTTACAATCTTCTGTCATTGTGTCGACTAGGGTCTGCAGGTCAGTCGGTGACTGTGCCAGCAGGACTGCATCATCTGCATAGAGCAGAGCAGTGACCACTGAGTCGCCCATCTGGACTCCCACATTCATATCGTTCAACCTTTGGAGACATTTATCCAGATATATGATAAACAGCCTGGCTGACAGAACGCACCCCTGCTTAACGCCAATATTGACGTCAAACCAAGGCGACATTCCATCATCCAGCCGCACACAGGCTCTACAGCCCATTTTAATTTTTAACTCTTATGTATAAAATTAAATATGTACTAATTTGAGTAATTATTGAGCTGTTTATCGAGATTATGTCTCGTCTATGCTTAATATTTATTGATATGAGTTTAAGATAGGTATATGAAACGAAAATAAGTGGTCTTTAATTCTTTCCTAGGATATCTTTGAAAAAATACTTTGAACTAAAACATTTTGGAATCGCAATTACTAGAATGATAATATGAAGTCCAAATTACTAGATAGATTAAATATTATGATGGCCTATTTATATTCGAAGTATATAAGATTTAAAGAGAATAAAAAATCTGTTAACAAATAGTAAAAGATATATGTTTAAAAATACACCTGGTATTTTATAATATAATATAAAAAAGAGATATTTGATTCGGGATTGATATACTCCTTCGCTGAGACAGTTTTTCGGGTAATAAATCTAAATGAGGAGAAGAGAGAAAGAGATCGTCCATAAATTTAATAAATAACGAGTTATTTAATCTAAATTCCTATTCTGAAACCAGCCATTTGAAGATACATATAACATTTAAAGACAACAATAAAATGTTGTGGTTTGCTAAAACTAATCAATAATGTTAAAGAAAATAAAATTAATTTTGAAAAAAAAATATTTTGTTCAAAATATATAGGTACTTATTTTTTACTATCCAAACTATGTAGATATCTTTTTCTTAAAAAATTACTGATCAATCACTGGTATACAATTTTCTGGCAAAAATATATCGCAAACTTAGACTAATAACCATATATTACCCTACTCACACTCACTCTCTTTTTTTCAATCCGGTGTCGTCATGCCCTTTTAGCGCAGGTAAATCATTGATCTCGTGGACGTGTCTCGTAGAACAACGCAGCTTAAAAATGTACTGTATTTTATAATGCTGTAAAACTAGATATTTCTTTTTGTCGAATATTGTATTCTATTACAGTGTTAAGTTTCAATATTTCTGCAATCATCATTCATCATTCTCCTGCTCGTATCCCAATTACTTGGGGTCGATACAATATGTAAGTACTCTTCTTTCATAGTACCTACATATTGTAAAAGTTATTGGCAATAGTTTTATGACCGGCCACTTGCCAGACGTCAACTCTCCTTGGGAATGTATCAATATTTTTGTAATATGACAATCTAATAGGAATGACTAATGTCGCTTTTGTTTGAGCTACTTTTTGAGTTTGCATAAATAAAAAATCAAAATAAATTTGAGATTTTCGCCTTCTTCGGCATTACAGAGACATATTATTACGGCATTACAGAGGCATTACAGATAATTACAGATAAACGGCATTACAGAGGCATTACAGATAATATGTATATTTATATACAGAATATAAAAATATTTGAGTGTTCAAAAAAAAGTTAGATGTCTCGAGTTTTTATTTCGGACGTGTTTTGATATAAGCTAGAAATTAATTAAGGATATTACTGACACCTGTTAGATTCAAAATGACTGACTAATTAAATTCTTAATAAAAAGGTAGACTTAAAATTTAACGCCGCTTCTAGATCTAGTAAGAAGGCTATTGCCAGTGCCAAGGCAGAACATGTTGCCAGAATTGGCGAGCGACTGGAGAGTTATCCCGCTGGGAGTCGTGCATTCTGGTCGGTCGCCAAAGCTGCCCAAGGCAACTCCTGCCGGTCCAATCGCCCACCACTACAGAAAAGCGATGGAAGCCTAGCCCACGCAGCGCAAAGGAGAAGGCCGATCTTTTGGGTCAATTCTTTGCCTGTAACTCGACTTTGCATGCGGGAGCTGTCCACCACCTACCATCCCGCGGTGTGACAGCTCTCTACCTGAAATCCGTATCCCGCAGCGAGCGGTCAGGCGGGAACTGCGGCTTTTAGACGTCCATAAGTCGAGTGGGCCGGATGGCATCCCTGCAGTGGTCTTAAAGACGTGCGCCCCTGAGTTAACCCCCGTCCTCACGCGTCTATACCGACTTTCCTACGATACTAATAGGGTTCCATCTTCGTGGAAGGTCGCCCAAGTCCACCCGATCCCTAAAAAGGGAGACCGGGCGGACCCATCGTATTACAGGCCGATTGCAATGACATCCTTGCTCTCCAAAGTAATGGAGAAAATTATAAACCGCCAGCTTCTGCAGTACCTTGAAGATCACCAGTTTATCAGTGATCGCCAATACGGCTTTCGACATGGTCGATCGGCTGGTGATCTTCTTGTGTACCTTACACACCGTTAGGCAGAGGCTTTGGAGGGCAAGGGTGAGGCGCTAGCATTCAGTCTAGATATCGCAAAGGCGTTCGATAGGGTCTGGCACGGGGCCCTTCTATCGAAGCTACCTTCTTATGGAATCCCCGAGTGACTCTGTAAATGGATCGTCAGCTTCCTGGATGGTCGGAGTATAAAAGTCGTCGTCGATGGCTCTTGCTCCGATACCATGACCATTAACGTTGGTGTACCACAGGGCTCGGTGCTCTCCCCGACGCTGTTTATCCTGCATATCAATGACATGCTCTCTATAGAGAATATGCATTGCTATGCGGATGACAGCACGGGTGACGAGCGGTATACCGAGCATCAGAATATCCCTCGGAGTATATTACAGGAAAGAAAGACTCAGCTTGTGTCTGAAGTCGAGCGCTCTCTGGGGCGAGCCTCAAAATGGGGTGAACGGAACTTATTCCAGTTCAATCCCACTAAGATACAAGTTTGCGCGTTCACTGCAAAGAAGGACCCGTTTGCCATGGCGCCTCAGTTCCAAGGAGTAACTCACCAAATTGCCGAGAGTATTGGGATCCTCGGCGTCGAACTATCAAGCAAAGTCCAGTTTGGGAGTCATTTGGAGGATAAAGCCAAATTGGCAAGTAGAAAGCTGGGCGTCCTGAACAGAGCCAGGCGGTACTTCACACCGAGACAACGTCTTGTGCTATATAAGGCACAAGTCCGCCACCATGTGGAGTACTGCTCACATCTCTGGGCAGGCGCGCCCAAATATCAGCTAGACCCACTTGACTCCCTGCAAAGACGTGCTGTTCGAATCGTCGGTGATCCCAATCTCACGGAAAGACTGGAGTCATTGGGGAGCCGGAGAGACTTTGGGTCTCTTTGTGTACTCTACAGGCTCTTTCACGGGGAGTGCTCTGAGGAATTATTTGTCTTGGTACCACCGTCACCATTTTATCACCGTACCACTCGACACCGGGTGGGACAGCAGGGTTCATCCATTTCACCTGGAAACGATACGGACATCTACTGTACGTTTTCAGCGATCATTTCTACCACGTACGTGCAAGATCTGGAATGAACTACCTGCTGCCGTGTTTCCCGAGCGCTATGACATGTCCTTTTTTAAACGAGGTTTAAGAAGAGCTCTTTCTTCACGGTTGGCAGCGGCCTAGCTGTGTCCTGGTATTGCAAAGGTCCATGAGCGGTAGGGTCACTTACCATCAGGTGTGGCTTGCTCGTTTGCCACCACCGGCAATAAAAGAAAAAACGACTTGAGAAGAATGTTAACATAATCTTAATAAACGTTATGCTTTTCTTAAGTTTTCGAAATATCGACCTTCTCCGAAAAAAATACTTTAAAAAAGTTTTCATTTCCCAAATACTGTTATTTCAAAACCAAAGGTTTTATAAAAATAAAGTAGCTCAATATTTTGCCAAAAGTAGCGCAGGTACAATATTTTATTTTAAATTAATTAATGAGACTATTCCCCGTATGGTAACGGGATAAGAATACAATGTCGCTATTCCTTGCTTGCACATGGGAGACGTACTCGGCCAAGGAAACGTCAAAAGAATGGATAGCACTCCTCTGAGAAACGTATAACACCTTACTGCGATCGCCAACCCGCTTTTCAACGGGGCGATTATGCCAATAATCCCTCTATTCAATGATCGCGCCATGCGTTTTATATGGAAAGCCTACGTCCAATAAAGGACGGCGAAAATTTGAATAATGATGAAATAATAATATGAAAATCTATTTTAACAACATATTAAATGTTTGACCTTTCAATATACTTATTTTGCTGGCTATCATACTGATTGATTATAATGTGAACACAATTAAAAATAAACACAAATGATAAATGTCACTGAACACGTACCTAGTAACTACTTAAGGAGGTATGTGCTAATTATAACTATGAAATTTGTTTGTTATTTAATATACTTATTTAATGATAACCTAATTAATTTATTATCCATTTGCACGAATACATCGTCTGTAAAATCTTAAAACAAATACATACTTACCAATATAAGTGATGAGACTTCGACGTTTAATTTTCTTAGGCCTGATTTTTGATTTGGTACCCAAGTCAAGATAGTTCTTGTCCTTCTCGTCCCTACTCGTTCCAAAGTCCCGCGGCAGGTTAATCGTCAATCGTCATCATCATATTGCTCTTATCTCAATTATTTGGGGTCGGCGCAATATGTACTCTATTTTTAATCATACATATTGCAAAAGTTTTCCATTGTAGATATTACAAGGCAATAGTTTTATAACCGATCACCTGCTTAACGACTTGAACCCTCCTTGGAAATGTAGATAAATGTTAACCAGACAGCATCAGAGGAGGTTAGGCCTAGGTCTTAATCTTTTTTTTTACGTCACGCACGAACCATTACTTGGTTATACCAAGTCGTTCCACCAAGTTCGTAGCGTCCTAGTAGTACAATACATACATACATACATATCATCACGCCATATCCCTTGCAGGGTAGGCAGAGAGAACAGAGTGCCAGAGAACTCTATCTTTGCATACTTCACTCGCTTCCTCAACATTCATAATTCTCTTCATACACGCTCGCCGTTTTCGGAGACTCTTGACTCCACCTTCCTTCAGTACATGACCGATCTAGTCTAGGTAGGTTAGTCTCGGTCTCCCCCGGTACCTACATCCTTCCACTTTCGTATTGTATATCTTCTTAACCAGACGTTCGTTCGGCATTCTTTCCACATGTCCGAACCATCGGAGCATTCATTCCCTTTCGCATCTTTACACCAATACTCTCTTTCATATCTACTCGCTCTCTTACATCGTCGTTACGAATGCGGTCGGTCAGACTTACTCCACAGATTTTCCGCAGAGATCGCATTTCGACCGCATTAATTTTACTTTCATACTCTTTTCTGCATACCCAACTCTCGCTTCCATACAGTAATGTTGGGACAAGCACTGCGTTATGTATTGCTACACGTGCCTTCTGGCTGAGGTGGTGGCTGCCGAGAAGTTGCCCCAACGCTCCTTTCACTCTATTTCCCGCATTCACTCTTCGCTCTATATCAGTGGTGTACCTTCCATCTCGGCTAAATCCACATCCAAGATATACAAATAGTAGTACAATAAATAGCAATACTAGTAGTAAATACATTTAGAATATGTCAGTGAATATATAATCCAGTAATACAACTTCTTAATTTACTTTTTTAATTAGTTCAAATACAATTTAATTGACGAATTAATTTAGTGAGGCGCTTGAGAAATTAAGATCGGTTTGAGAGCTCTAAGCGCTCACCCACAGTCTGGGTAAAGTTGTCATAGCCATCTGCGGCTAACAACAGGTCAGCCAAAAAAAAAGAACTTAAGATCTGCATGTTATTCTTTCTATCTGAACCATATTGTCTACTGATGGATATAAATTCCTTAGATATAGACACTTCAGATTTGAGACGATTATATCTTAAGAGAAAAGTAAAATAAAAAAAGCAAAACTCAAAATTAAACTTTAGACCCACCTATCTGAATAGGTTGGTTTAGCAGGTAATTTTTCTCCTATTATGGAGGAGGATTGAGTCCAGCAGTGGGAAGTATGTGAACTGAGATGATGATAGCTTAATCGCCACCTTGATAGGCAGTTTAAAGATTGCAGTGTGATGTCATACGTTTCCCAGGGAAGTGGTACCCTTCTTAGTCAGTTCTTAAAATATCTAAGGGCCTATCTACACATGTCAGATCCGGGCCCGGGAAGTGCACGGGCCGGGTTTCGTCAAGGATTCAAAAAAATATCGTCGTGTACATTTTTTTAGGACCTCGTTCACACGTGTACGCGTCCGTACCGGTGAATTTGTGTGATTTTTTTTAAATAACCATATTTTCTGCGGTTTAAATTAACAATTTTGACATCTGTTGGGCTGGTAATTTATTACGTATCCCGTAGAAAGAAATATTCTCTGTGAAGTTACTGAGATTGCTTGTACAGAAAGATTTTATTTGGTTTCAACTGTTTCAAGTGTTGATTTACACTCTAAAAATTTTCAGTATACTTATTTTATAACTTGAGGGGAATAATGGCCTCTCTAGTAGTTAACTCGTGATTTGGTAGCTTGTGGGGTCTGATCCAGCCAAATTAATAGTAATAGGCAACCCCGCTTTTCTTACCGGATGTTCTCAGATGCGGTCATGTGCCGATTCGACAATGTGACTGACAATATTTAAGTGCCCTCGCGGGGTGTATCCCTCTCGCTGTTAAAAAAATATATGAAAGTACAAAACTTAATGATTACTGATGATTACGCGAGTACCTATTATACGTTTGGACTAATAATTTTACGGATACTATCGCATTTGTATTTGTTTTTTAATACGGGAGGACAGGTCTTCCTGTGACCATGAACGATATAAAGTGTTCGAAACGTCGGGAAATTATAAATCAAATACATATTTGTACGTATTCCTAAAACATACATATAATTTAGAAATATATACAAATTTACTTTATTTGCTGTGTGGTAGCGGCTACGAATACTACCAATCCTTACTTTGCTCGTGGATGTCGTAAAAGACGACTAAGAGACGTATAACGACCTGGGCCAACTCCATCTGATGCCGTTTGGTCAACAATTACATTCCCAAGAAGGGTTGACGTCTGGTAGGCGACCGGTCATAAAACTATTGCCAATTACTTTTATAATATGTACTATGAAAGAAGAGTACATATTGTATCGACCCCAAGTAATTAGGATAAGAGTAGGAGAGTGATGATGCAATTTTACTTTATTAATATTATCAATGATTAACTCATTTATTTATTAATTATTTATCATCCTAATTCGTAATATTGTAATAAGGTATACCAAATTTTATATGAACGCAAAATCTTATGTATAGTCTTGGTTTCTTTACCAATTTTTAAACCGAAGTTGTACAAATCCACCTTGTCAATGGCACCTGTAGTAATCTATGTCCCGGCCTGGGTCAATAAAAAAAAAGACGTATAGGAATTCTCGAAATGCGTAATATAAAATATAACAAGTGTCCTTGCCGTCTTCAATGTAGCTCGACGTTAAATTGTCACAGACACAATTGTCAGGTACTATCCTAACAATGACCTTTAATAAGACATAAAATTATATTTTACAACATAATACTATTCTTTATCATATAAACTAACGGCGTTTGTACTTTACCTTTTATATTAGATCCACTAATGAATTTATGGCAAAAAACGCTTAAACTGAAATTTATTGGACTTAATTCTTATGACACAAAATAACACGATACAGCCTTTGGGCAATAGATCTATATTATCCATAGGCTAGCCGCACACACGTAATAATATTGTCAATCCAAGATTGTCAATAATGTTCTTCAATATATGGTCCCGCATACTACGCAATATTATTGTCAATATTTTGTGGTACAATCTGACATAGTCGCTCAGCAGCTAGACGCGTGTGCGAACGTTTTATGTAATGGATAGAAAGAAAAAAGTCGTTGCACTTAGTATTGCATTAATTTTATCTACTAAAAAAAGGCAATCAAGAAAGAAACGATGGATTAGGGACTGGATGAGAAAAAAAGCTAAAGTTGAATCATTTTCATCTAATAAATGAACGAGTAAGAGTTATTGAAGAAAATGATTTTAAAAATTAGAAAATTAGTTCGTAGAAAATTAAATTTTTCTTTACATCTTCTCTCGTGCTATTTGGTTTGATTTTTTTATAAATATCGAGCAACTTATCAAGCGCATTGTTTTTCTTAATTTTATCAAGATATGCTTTGCTGGATGTATTTCCTAATTCTGGATACGTTTCCCATGTTTTAATTAATGTTGACAAATATTGACTTTGTGTGAAAGTAGTATTATTAACACTATTTTCGCTATGGATGCTGTTTTTGTCGTTCATTTTTTACAAAAAACATGAACGTCCGTCTGCCTTGAAATCTTTTTCTCAACTAAAATATTGCCGCGTGCCCGCATACGACAATATTATTGACAATACCCATGCCTCCCCCTGATATTGCCGTGATAAAATCAGAATTTCTGGAAATCGGCAATAATATTGAACAATACCGCAATACGGGCCGCACACACACAATATTATTGACAATATACACTTTATTGACAATATTATTGTGTGTGTGCGGCTAGCCATAAAGATTTACTTACGCAGCTCCCTAATATTCTAAATCATAGCACACATAAATATGTCCGAAGAGCTATTGACGTTCAATTATCCTCTTATGACAAAGCGTTATGTTATTTACAAGCAGATCAAGGTCTATGTTTGCATGCGGTTACGTCCTATCACTTATTATTATATTGTGCAGCCTTTACGTGTTTATAAAAATATAAAGGCGGATATCATACGGTAACTGAATACGTGTATTTTTAAGAGTAAATTTAAGCTTTTTTTATCTCGCACATTGACCAACTTTGCGGGGACCCAAATTCTATTTAAAGTTCGACCACCGCGATGTACGTATTTAGTTGCGAGAACTGCAGAGAAAGGTAGGTTCACCATGTGTTACATGTTGGGAGTTCATTCATAGATGTAGGCATACAACTATTGGCGAAACAAAATGAATGATTAATACCTATAACAGAAATTTGAAGTGGTTGCGCCTACATAGAAATTTTTCTCGAATTTTCTGATGTCGCCATAAACGGTATCAGCGACGTTCTATGGTATGACGACGAAAGTTCATCTTAGCGCTGTTATCATACCGACCCTTACCCACGCAAAACATCTTCTGTAGTTAATAGTCATTGATAATGTAATTACATTCTAAATTTGGTGTAGCGCTTAGAAATAGTTTTTAAATGCTATTTTAAATATCCTTCATGATGTTATTTGAAAAAAAAGGATGAAATGTGGTTTTATGAAACCACGCTAAAAGTGAATCTTTTTTTCGCCTTGTAGACATTTAACTAATAATTTTTGGAAAAATATTCGATTTACGGTATTAAAATCGCATCATCATTCTTAATTGTATACTTGGCAAATGGGAATGATTATGGGAAATGATAACTAGGTCTCCAATTAATATTTTAATTTAACTCTGTGTTTTAGAGTACGATATACATAGTATATACAATTATTTAGATGAAATACATATATTAAAAACAAATAAATTGCGTGGAGCACTGGCACAAATGAGTAATAGTCTATACACTACACGGTTAGCTGATGTGAACCATAGGCGCCGCCATATTGGTCTCGGCTGCTCTGTCGAGCGCCGTCACGCGACATGCAATAGATGGACGACAAAGTTTGAGGCGATGTAGCTTTATATAGACTTGGGCCAACTCCACCTGATGCTGTTTGGTCAACAATTACATTCCAAAAGAAGTTTAACGTCAGGCAGGCCAGTTATAAAATTTTGCCAACATTTTTTGCTATTTGTACGATGGAGGTAGGGTAAGAGCAGAGCGATGATGATGATGGTATTATTTAAGATCGCTTTTTAATTCTGAAGACCCGCGATAATTCCTTAAGTACTTGTATCGAATAAATTAAAAATATATGTTCTTAATTATGTATGTACCTAACCTTTAAAAAATACCAATCAATCGAAATAATGCTTGGGCAGTTTTGTAACATATTTTTCAAAAAGAACAACTTATCTGCTCTAAATACCTAATAATAAAGAAATGAAAAAAAAAAAAATTAAAGAAATCAAAAACACGACTGTATAAAAACTAACCAAAACTACGTACATAATAAAAAAACTGAAAAGAAAAAAACAAGCACTTAGATGTCCGGTGGTCTAGAATTCCATAATATATTATTGAATAAATACTATTGCAGAAAATAAAATATATTTTAATAATAGAACATGACAACTGAACAGTCGGGATCCTTTATTCGACAGCAAATCTAATTTTTCAGTGGATCCCGACTGTTCAGTTGCCATGTTCTATAGATTATTAAAATATATTTTATTTTCTGCAATAGTATTTATTCAGTAATATATTATGGAATTCTAGACCACCGGACATCTAAGTGCTTGTTTTTTTCTTTTCAGTTTTTTTATTATGTACGTAGTTTTGGTTAGTTTTTATACAGTCGGGTTTTTTGGTTTCTTTAATTATTTTTTTTTATTTTATACTTTTTAGTTATGAATACCTAGGTAGCTATAGTTATCTTATTTATTAATAAGTAGATAAGTACCTAACTATATATATTTTTTTGACTGAAGTTGAGTACCAAATCGTTAGAAATTGGAGATGGGCGACCGCGTAAGACATTAGATACTTTAGGTAGGACTACCTATGGTATATTGGACAATATACCTACTAGATACTTCAGTATATGTCCATCCACATCCAGTTATATGAATTTTTTATCTTTCCATCGTAAATTTCTACTGTCTAAAAAATCTATATGTGAGAAAGGTTGTTACGAAACTTTAAATCGATATAGATCCTAAACGGACAGTCAAATCGAAAAATGTTGAGAGAAAACTAATAATGATTTTTAAATACCTATTCAACAATACCCCACTCGACATAGTTTGTAGACTTTATTTTTTTTTAATTTTCACAATATGGCGTCCAGTAGTCGCCATATTGAATTTTCATTAACGTCATATCTTTAGTGACACTCGCCGGATTAAGAGGAATCGATTGACGTGCGAATCATAAAAATCAGCCCAGGCGTTTGGTCTATATAGTGCTTCAAAGGAACATACAAACATACATACATAGACTGTTAAACACAATACCACTCCTTTGCGTTGCGCAGTCGGGTAAAAAAAAACTTTTAGTGCAGACGAGAAAACTACATTCTCGTCTGTATAGTGTATTGAATTAAAAATTATGCTACCAACCACGAAGGAATTATTTTTGTTTGTAAAATACATTAATTATATTTAGATCTCCCAACATGTTTCATTTTATCTGGGTAGGTCTCTGTCCAACAGTGAAACTCTAGCGGCCGGCAGGTATTATATGTAATAATATTTATAGAGCTTTTTTTATAAGTAATAGTATAGGGTAAGTGATTAAGGGAAAAATTTACAAGAGTGTCATTAGACCTGTCGTTATGTATGGATCTGAATGTTGGGCATTGAAAAAGACGGATGAGAGACGATTGCATGCTACTGAGATGCGTATGTTAAGATGGATGTGTGGGGTGACAAGACTAGATAAGATACGAAATGAGTATATTAGGGGAAGTTTAAAAGTAGCACCAGTGATAGAGAAGTGTAGGAGCGCGAGATTGTCTTGGTATGGACATGTGATGAGGAGGGATGAAAAGCATGTGACAAGGAGGGTTACCAATATGCTTGTGGATGGGCGTAAGAGTCGTGGGAGACCCAAAAAAAGATGGATGGATTGTGTAAACGAAGATATGTGTATGAAAGTTGTGAGTGCAGATATGACGGCTGATAGAAGATTGTGGAAGGCAAGAACGTGTTGTGCCGACCCCACTTAGCGTGAGATGAGGGCAGGCAAATGATGATGATGAGTATAGGGTAAGTGAAAAGGTCTTCTTAAAAAAAACTTTCATAAAGTGAAAATTTGATATTTAAATTATGTACGCATTTGAAATCAAGGACTTAAAATAAACTGTAAAATCCAAGAGCTGTTATAATAATAAAAAGGCCCCCACATCTGTCCTTACTTTGTATAATTGATATGCAAATTGCTAGTCCTTTAATCAATATGTATCGTGGTTCATATCGTAGACCACTTCACTTACTATAACTTTTTTTTTGTATTTATAATTTTAAATAAATAAATTTCTATTATATTAGTATATATATAGTAAATTGTTTTTTTTTATTCCTTCTGTTCAAGTATTTACTTCTCTTCTCTTCCGAACAGTTAATTTTGTTTTTAGTTTTCTTAAGAATCCCTTTTAAAGGTATAAACCTCTCATTTAATTCTTTTCGGATCCTATAAGAATTTCATAGAGATTTTCTATTGCGAAAATCTATATAATTAAAAAAAAACAAATTAAAATATATTCAAATATTGCCGACTACCATGGAACTGCAATAACATGAACTTATGAGGTCTCAATTTGAACCCTGAACCGTCAAAAACAGTTATTCGGTCTGACTGTCAAATGATAGCGTTATTACATTTCATAGTTGAAGTTTAATATAAATATCTTATTGTTTTATACGATATCATAATACATTTATTACTTAATATTACAAGAATCTTTGTACATCATAATAAATTATCTATTTTAATCTATGAGGTAGCAATATCTCATTTATTTTATCGCCCAAATAAAATCACGAATCTACAACCACTAAATATGTATACTAAATTATAGTATTTTATTGTTTGTTATAATGGTGCATAATATTTTACAATATAACGATGTGGGAACACTAGGAAACTTGTTTCTACTTTTCTAGCTACTAGCCAACCTCGTGCGCACGCAGTCGTATCGAATGAATTGTCAGCTCTTGTGAACTAATATTTTATTACTGAACGATTATTATATATATATTATTATTTCTTAATATTTACAAATAAATTAATATGTTATAGTTTCTTCTTGCGGTGGTGGGATAATAATGAAATGTGTCTATACCCCTTATATTTCCTGAGGCATAATCAGGAGAGCAGGCAGTAGTGCACCAACTGGTCTAGCTTAGCTTGGCGATTGTCACGTATAATTCGAGTTTCGACTGCGAAAGCTGCTGGGGCGTCCACTCGAGATAGTACCCGAAAGTATAATTCGCCGGAGGGGCCACCGATGACGATAACCGGGTATCGGTGGACCTTCCACAAAGCGTTGGGAAGTACGTGGACGGCAGACTATGGGATTGCACCATATCTTCTGTCACTCTGGATGCATTGGATGGGATGTGACTATATCATAGCCTGCCCCCAAATAAAGGGTACTAGAAAGTGGACCCTAATAAAATTCACCTTAATATAAATTGCGTGCTAATTCTTTCAGATCCCGATTGGGCGTCATACAACTTAGGAATATTCATTTGCATGCGATGTGCGAGCCTACACCGTGGTATGGGTGCGCATATAAGCAAAGTAAAACATCTCAAGCTTGATCGTTGGGAAGACTCACAGTTGCAAAGAATGAAGGAGGTAGGCAATGTCACAGCTAAAAACAAGTACGAAGAAAGAGTACCCCCATGTTACAGAAGACCGAATAGAAATGATCCACAGTAAGTAATTTTCTGAAATGAATAATTGTTTAATATCAATGAGATTTCAAATTTAATGAAACTAAAAGAGAAAATATATGTGTAAGAGCCTTTGCTGTGTGTGGCTATGAATCCTACCAATTCTTACTTTTTTCGTAGATGTCATAAAAAACTACTAATATTGACCCGGGCCAACTCCACCTAATGATATTTGGTGAACAATTACATTCCCAAGCAGGGTTGACGTCAGGCAGGCAACCGGTTATTAAACTATTGCCAATAATATTTACAATATGTACGAGGAAGTGGAGTACATATTGCGTCGACGCCAAGTAATTGGAACAAGAGCAGGATCATGATGATGATGAGGAGCCTGCGAAAACATAGATAAACAGCAATCTTATCAATCAAACGTTGTTGTACATTATGTACGTGTGTGCCCTTGTACGCGCTTGAAAGCATCACTTTTATCGCGTGTGAACTTTTTAATTCAAATGCTTTAAATTTTTTCTTAAATAAAGTATCTAGTAAAATATTGCACCTGATAATAATGGAAATACAATCATAAATGATATATTAGTTTCGAAATGAAATGTCTTTCTGCAACATTCCGAAACATGACGTGGTGATTTGTAATATAAGTGGGTGGAGGGCAGTTTAACTTGAATGTGTACGAAGCCTCCCGTTGGATGCTATATTGATAAATGAGCACATGGTTAAATATGTATTCTCTTAGTCTTTTTCTGCAAAATTTGCGTAAATGAAAGAGATCCATTAGCTTATCCACGTCACTATATAGGTAATAGTAGAATCATTATCATCTCAACTGATGTAAGCCATAGTAAGAAGGAAACGGACTAATGAACAACGCTAGTCAGACAGATTGGTATATGGTTTTATGTCGAGTTTTCCGTCTCTTGCAAGGATGTTACCCGCATATGATATCTTTTAGTAGACTTTTACGGCAACCACGGACGAAAAAGGAGTGGTGAATTGTATTCTTACTCCGTCACCACAAGGAAAATAGTAAAGGATCATAAGTATGAACAATACTGGCAAAACGCAGAATTACGATTGTGTCTTACAGACAAAAACTTCTCAGCTCGTATACTAAAGAGGTCCTTGCTTAGTGTAGAGCAAATGCCTCTTTCAGATGAGAAAAATTAGTCCACTATACCAAGTAGATAAGACGGTTTGTCATAGGGTTTTATTTCAAAATTTCCTTCTGTTGCTTCTCAGGCGTCTAAACGATGCAAGTAGATAACCTCAATGTATTTGGTAGGTATATCTTTTAATCGAATAAGATATAAGATACACATGGGCAAGATAGGGGTCATTATCATTATCTTATTACTTAGACACCATGCATCAAACCACTGCAGACACGACGCCTATTGAATTCAATTAAGATTGCACTAATAACCTAAACTAACTCAATCAAAAATGTTATGCACAAATCAATACGGTTTTGTTTAGTCTCCAGCCTCAAATCACGTTAAGCGGGGGCGACACAACAGTCCTTGCTTTCTGTAGACTCACCCACAATTGTCCGTCAATCTCTTTTTGAGTTTCTCACGATTTATATTGAATCATAAGTCTATTCTATATGTTTATACGTTATAAAAAAGCAGTCAACATCCACGCTTGCCTATATGATGCACCCTTAAACACTTGCAGATTTGTTTCACATTTATGATACTGATGAATAATTTTGGAAAATGTATTCTCCAGGTTGCCACGTAGGATTCTGGGCTACCCAAGGACAAAATTTAAGTTCAACGTCACTTTTTTTTTCTTTTTTTTTTCCGCAGGGTGGACCATGGATGTGGTCGCGCCCCGACAAATCCATCTGGGGCAATAAAAGAGGCGGCGTGCAACCTCATGGACCCACCCTGCAGACACCTCTCTTCGCCGTGCGAGCGGACCACCGATACCCGATCTTTGTCTTCGGTGGCCCGCCCAGCGGTTTACCCTTACGGGTTCCTCTCGTGTCGACGCCCTCACGCGGTGGCCTCACGTTGGGTGACCGGACAATTCCCCGGTCCGATCACCCGAAGCCTCGGTTAGGGCGGCATCAGGCGCTGATATTCGCGCCTGCGCCGCCCCGGCCGCTGACGGCGGCCCGGGTCACAGGAATTTTCCCGGGCTCGTTCCGACGCCTCCTTCTGGGAGATGACAGCCTCGCAAAAGGCGGCGACCGCGTCCCAGTTCCTGACGCTGTCGACCATCGCTTTCGCGACAGCCGGCAGCGTCAGGTCGGCACCGATAACAGCGACGAGGTCACGGCGCTGCCCGTCCCAGCTCTGACATACCTCGAGCAAGTTCAACGTCCTGGGCCCCCAACTTCTTTAGTCCGCCATTACGATACCTCGTTGACGCTATTGTAAAATCGCCCGTAACCGTTGCAAAAGTAACATTGGGTACATGTAAGGCCTTTATCCGTCGGTTGACGGAGTAAATTTGAAAAGTGTCACTACCATTTTCTATATTACGGATGTCGTAAGAAACGACAAAGGACATAAGCCGACATCTGTATTGCAAGAAAAGCAAAATCGAAATACAATCTTATGACGCTTTGTCTAACCATTACAGATAAATTTTCCTTTTGCGGAGGAATTTCGTGCCCTATAGCGATTAGAAAATATGGTTTCATCTATTGTTATCGGTTCATAGTGATGATATTAATTAATTTGGAAAACTTATTTTGACCGACGTTGTTCGATTTAATTAACAAAAAGTGCAATTATTTTTTTTTGCTTCTTATATCTTAATTGCATGTATGTCGGATTGTTTGTTATTTTTTGTGATGATTCAGTGATTTGCAATCAGCGTTTTAACCTTTAAATAAATTATTGAAATATAACGCGAAAATGGAAGGATGTAATGAAGGAGGTACCGGGGGAGACCGAGCCTAACCTACCTAGACCAGATTGGTCACGTACTGAAGGAAGGTGGAGTCAAGAGTCTCCGAAACCGGCGAGCGTGTATGAAGAGAATTATGAATGTTAAGGTAGCTAGTGAAGTATGCAAGGATAGAGTTCTCTGGCACTCTGTTCTCTCTGCCTAACTTGCAAGGGATATGGCGTGATGATATGTATGTATTGAAATATAATGGTATGTACTAAATAGAAATCATAATCTAATCGTCATCCCTATATGCATGAGGTAGATGCAATAGGACTTCTTTGCCTAGACACAACTGAAAGTAGAACAATACTACAGGAGTTTATGATAAGTTAAAAGAGTAGCTACTAAAATTGAGTTCAGATAGTAAACTTGTACTCAATTTATTTTGAGTATAGCATACTTGGTTAGTGAAAAATATTGTCTACGCTCTGATTCATGAGTAGGTATTATTACGATAATATAGGATGCCCAAATAAATAGAAAATTGTTTAGGTTGCTTTTTATACGTATTTAAAAATGTTTATTTGCTCTTAACATTAGTATGCGCATATCTAAATGAAAGTTACTGATCTATTGTAAATGTTTATTAATTATTATCCGTGTGGTGACGGAGTAAGAATACAAATCACTATCCCCTATCTTACCTGTGGGTGATCGAGTGAAGAGACGACTAAGGGATTCAAAAGACATATAACATCTATGCAAGAGAAGGAAAACTCGAAACAAAACCATACTTACCAACATGTTTGACCAGCATGATATATTTATAGGTCAATTTCCCTACCATTACGGAGGAAGCTCGAGCCCAACAGTGGGACATATATATGGGCTGAGATGATGGTGATGACTAATTATTATCAATACGTTAATTTATTGTTCTTGCTATTCACGCGTAGTATTGTTCCAATTAAATAATAAGACGGTGAATTATAAACTAATATCGTGCTATCGAAATATATGTAGGTACGGGAGCGGGCGTCCATTATTTACGTGAGGCATTATTGAGGATTTTTTGAGACCCCCCTCCCCATTTGGTTGTCGTAAGATTTTTCTCTATCCCCTTCCCCCTTCCCTAATCTCAAGTGAAATTTTTCAGAACTTTTACTTGTGTATAAAGGTTTTTTAATTTCATTAAACATTAATTTAACTTAACTTTCTCGCAGTTTTACCATTTTCTGCTAAACAAAATTACGTGATATTTGCCAATTACGTGATTTTTTTTCTCTCTGTCAAGTGAGATTTAGTAAGATTCTGCTCGACATGAATACCTCGCGTAATTAATGGACGCTCTCTTATAAATTTCTCAATGTATTAACGTAGGTACCTATCTAATTTAGAAAATTTCCATGCCATTCTCATTCCACTATAACATTACATTGCCTATTAAATTTATTTTATGTTGTAATATTAAAAGTTTAAATTTAATTGAATTTCGTTAATTAACTAATAAAGTATATTTTCATGCATATTTTATTATTTTTAATTATTAAAGTGCGAGGCATCACAACGTATTACGCTTTCTAAATTCCTCAAAGCTCTGTTTGATGATGTTTATCGTTTATACGTATCTAAAATTTTTCTATCAAATAAGTAATTTGCCGTTGCCAAATCGAGGGCGAGAGGTGACTAATACTGTTGCTGTGTAATATACCAACGTAAACATTATCACGAATCGAAATATATAAAAATACCAATCACGATTTTATAATATGGTTATATCGACCTGGGCCAACTTCATATTACGTTCTCAAGGAGGGTTGACGTCAGGCAGGCGACCGGTCATAAAACTACTGCGAATAACTTTTGTAATACGTATGATGGAAGAACAATACATACTGCGTCAATCTCCAATTAATTGGGATAAGAGCAGGAGGATGAATGATGATAATTTAATATGGTTCTTAGTAATATATTAGGCATGGGAATGTCATCATCATGTATACTGGAATTATTGAGAACTAACAAAATGCCCTAGTTTATCTCAAATCGTAGACAACGTATCATCATCATCAGGGGCGGCTCTAGCACATGTAGCGCCCGGGTGCAATCAATAACCTGGCGCCCTCTTGAATCAAAATGAGTTAACAAAATGGTATTGGTTGATAGTTACAACACGTTCGACTAAACTCCGAACCTCGCTGGAATGCGTTGTCGTATGCTTAGTCGCGTTGTTTTGACACGAAACCAGGTAAACGCGATCGGATTATGAAGTTACAGTGAGCATGGTGACAAAGCAACCTACCCAAAACTGTCAAATAACACACCCACTACGTTTATAGAAGGTTAGGCACTCGCTGCGTACGGTGTGTCCGCTCCGTACGGAGTGTTACAGTAGAGGCTCTATGTTTCCCGAGCGGCTCTCGGCGCCCCTTGACACCCGGCGCACGGGTGCGGGGCCCCTCTGCACTATAGGCCCCTGATCATCATTCTCCTAGTCTTATCCCAATTGCTTAGGGTCGATTCAATATGTACTCTTCTTTCATAGTACATGTTGTAAAAGTTATTGGCAATAGTTTTATGACCGGCCGCCTGCCAGACATCAACCCTCCTTGGGAATGTAATTGTTGACCAAACGGCAGCACATGGAGTTGGCTCAGGTCGTTATAAGGCTTTTAGTCGTCTTTTACGACATCCACAAGCAAAGTAAGGGTTGGTAGTGTTCGTAGCCGCTACCACACAGCTAAAATCGTAGACAACGTAATGTAGTTTAAAATGTCGTAGATATAAAATTATTGATACGGTGAAAAACAAAAACTTGTTTTGGTACATTAGGTGGATGGTATATATCGTATTTATTATTTCAATTTTAAAGTTTAACTTAGTACTTGTACTTACTTATGTTTTAATTCCTATAAATTTATTTGTCGAACTATAATCTGACATTTGCCTGACTGCGTTCCAATGGCACTGTGATTTAATGGCATTGGAATCATCCAGTGCCCTAGAAAACAGCTTACTCCATGGTCCAGTCCTTGTGCAGGTCCATCCACCTGGTCTAAGGTTTAAATAGGCATTGGCCGCATTCAAACTTTACCAATGATTATTATTTAACGTTACCAATAAATTAATTATTTGCGTATATGCAATTATCATTTTATACATTTATCACTGCATATGCAATGCCGCTTGGATCACATGCTTTAGAATTAATTTGGTACCGAAAGATAAATACTAAATACCATTCAATTAAAAAAATATTTACAGGATAAAGAGTATTATCCGATACTAAGGTGTTCTACCTTTCTGATAAATTGTCTCTTATTAACAAAATAGAGCTTTGCCGACTTCGATGTTCCATTGGCAAACAGATTTAACAGTCTATCATGAGATCCTGCTAATCGAGGAAATGTTTTATTGTATAGCTTTCTGCTGATTTTCCCAATAAATTTCCAATAGCAAGTTCGAACTTTTGAAACGATGTCCGTGTGATCATATTACGTGGAACTAAAATATGATTTTACACTTTTTTCACTCTGTTCTCTCTGCCTACCCTGCAAGGGATATGGAGTGATGATATGTATGTATGTGTTTATCTTCGAAGATATTAGCGTAACGCTATGAAAGTATTAGGAACGAATGTTGTCCAATGTTTGGCTGATACTTAAAATTGTTGATTTCTGTAGTCACTGCTACAGTCCTAATGGGATGCAGCGATATGCATTATAATCTATAATATCTTTTGTCAATATGTTTATTCATATCGTTTTTAAAAATAATATATTTATTTTTAAATAATATTACATTAAATGTTGTTCAATAGAATATTCATAATATTCTAATGAATAATTTTGACTCAATTCACTTATAATATTTACATGATCATCCTCTCGTTCTTATTACTTAGGCTCGACACAATATGTATTCCTCTTCCATCGTACATATTTCAAAGTTATGGGCAATAGTTTTAAGACCGGCTGCCTGTCTGACGTCAACCTTCGTTGTGAATGTAATTGTTGATCAAACGGCATCAGATGAAGTAGGCCAAAATTGATATATTATTAGTTGTTTTTTACGACGTACACGAGCAAAGTAAGGGTTGGTAGTATTTGTAGCCGCTACCACAAAGCACCCTTATAATATTTATAATATTTATAATATTTACATATACTTGTGTAAATTATTACAGAGTCCTCATTGAACAGTGGATCCGAGCGAAATATGAACGCGAAGAATTCTGTCATCCAGAACGACAAAGCTATCTCTCTGGTGTCATGGAAGGTTTTCTCATGAAGCGAGGAAAGGAGGACAGTCGGTATCAGCTGAGAAAATTCATCTTAAATGAGAATGAGGACACGCTTAAGTGAGTCTAAATGTTTATTTAACTGAATATAACAACAATTCAATAAGATTTGATCATTGGCCGCATTCGATCATTATCGTCATCAAAATATGTGTAATCCTGAATGAATAGAATAAAACTATAACCTAATTCACTCTTATTATTTCTTGGTCATTAAATACTTACCTATATTCAGTTTTACATATATTTATACCACCAATATAGCCAAATATAAGTATTTTTCTACGTATGATTTTGTTATTAATACCTAATTACATGCATATGTGTCTAATTATATATTAGTAATTGTCCAATGTTATGTTGCGTACATACCATTAATTTGTTCCATTTACTAAGGACGTAGGTAGGTGGTAAAGGAAATATGATAGATAAAATTATTAATTATATCATACCTACCTGCTTTCTTTAGCCGGCTTACATTTATATCATGGCTTTTTCATCATCAAAATCAATCCATCCACCTAGACGTTTTAAAAAATATAGATCAATGTATTATATTCAAGCCTTCAATATTTTTTTTTTTATTCTATACAAGCTGTATCTACCTACTTTTCAATTGTTATCCTAATGTTAAAAGTGTTTAAAATGATCAACATAGGGAAATATAAAATAACATTGTAATCATACAGTCCTTAAAAGTAATATTAGAGTATTATTAGATAGATAGTTACCTACTCAGTGATAGCGTTAATATTTTTATGGTAATTCAATGCAAATTATAAAATAACATTAATATTTTTCTTCCTGTCAGTTACAAAGCTAACATTTAACGTATTATATTTTGCGTGTACAGAAGTTTATTTGTTTATATTTAGAATTTAAAACATTACAAATAAAACTTACTGTCTCCAACTGATTAAATATATGATGTAAAATGTTGCAACAAAAATGACTGTACAACTAACGTTCACCTCAAAATAGACGATAAAACGTTTCAGTTAAAGTTGATTTCATAGAAAACTGTTGGTAAACGTGTGAGTCTGACGTACCAAAAGTTCCACACCTCTTATTGTGTTATCTTACGTCAAGTTTTAAATAAATATTGATCAACTACGTAGTTGTGAACTCATCAGATTTATCACGTTAACTAGGCTCTCGAATTTTCACATAGCACCTACTAAATATATAATTTCTTTAGCAAACATTATCTATTACGATTTGTCATGTTTCCTAATTCTAGGCCTTACCCGCCAATTGTGACGTATGATGTCAATAGCAGCTATGTCAATTTTGTAAACACAGTTACTATGTAATGTCGCAGACGTTGTATATTGACATTGTGATGAAAAACATCCTTTACTTTATTAGGTGGTGCTACGTCAGTCCGCTAACTGTTTACGCAATAAAATACATTGTATATTTTAATCATGCTAAATGATACGTATAATGAATGCAAATATATTTTTTAAACTTTCCACTTATCGCCTTTTGAAATATTTATTGAAGTTGTGTAATATACAAGTATAATAAAATATCGCTATGTCCCGCGCTAATAATACATAGGAAAATCGCAATAAAATACCTAGTAAGGCAATGATTTATTATAATAAAAATCTTATTGGAATAATACAATACGTTTATTGTTGTGCTGACATAAAGTAATTCTATTCGTAATCGTATTTTAAATTATAACTGTGTAATCCTTTTACGCTTGTTTACGGATTCTCGGAATATGCTAACGTAGGTAAAAATACGTCCAATTTATACGTCATTATTATACAATTGGTTTATATTTTTAATTTTCTACAATTAAAATATCAAATAATTACAAAAAAAAATCTTTTTGTTATAATGCATGTGCATTTAAAAATAAGTGCAATAATAATTAAAAATATACATAGTTAAAGAAGTTAGAAACGTTTAAAGTTATATTAGGCGGGGCATATTTTAGACGATTCTCGCATAAAGATATTTGTTTAGGGCAGACACAGATTAGTATGGAAATTGTGACATTGGCATTTTATTGTTTTTATAAATCTTTGTGTCTATTTCATCGAATTGAAATGTTCGTAATTATCTCAATATGAAAATAAGCGTTAGGTCGTTTTCTAAACTCGATAAAATATTTGAAATTTTAAAAAGTAGTTAATATTGTTAATGTTTTAGTTAGTAATAAAATCGCAACAAAACTTTTAGGGGCGTAATTATTTAAGTTGAAGAGTTCTAATTACAAAGGATGTAGATCTAGATGTTAGGCTATGGCAGCTAAACATATAAGGACTGCTTCTTAGGTATCATGCGGCTACGTACGGCTGTGGCCGTAACACTGGTTGTCTCGATCGGTTAATCGGTCGTCTCCGTGTCAAAAATCTTGATCCCTTGAGGTAAGAAAGTAAGCGAAATTAAAAATAATAATAATATCTTCCAAAATAAACTTGAAGATTATTAATGTATTGATGATTTTAGGTAATTAGGTACCTTATATAAATATTTTGTCTCATTAGAATCATTAAAAAGCTCATCAACAGCATTATCACAATTGCTATTAAGCTATTGTTATTCTAATTATATAAATATTATGCTTATTGTTGGCATGCAGACTTGCTTTCTGTTAACATACTGTCATATTCTGTTTTCCATAACTTAATAAAATTGAGAAATACTTATAACAGTTTAGTCTCCATTATGGTAGCAGACTGAATAAAATATATCCTCACGCACTTCTTTACCGTAGTTGTTGTATGAGACACGACACGTAAAGGGATAATGTCACAGAATAAGAAGGAAAACACGAATCAAAATATGGCAAGCCGTTTGGCTGTCGTGGTATAGTAGAATAATGTTCGAGGTGTCTTGTGCCTAAGAAAAGGCATTTTTTTGTTCAATTTTCCTGTGTACGGGATATTAACTACACGTCCGTAAATAATAATTTGTTTAATAATAAATATTAATATTGTTATTTTGTACATTTATTGTTCAATGTGCATGTCTACAGGATAATAGTTTATAAATAATAATGGGTGGAGAAGAATAGAGATACAATTATTTTTTCTTGCATTACAGGGTATTTTACTTGTATAAGTTTTGGCAATAGTTTTATGATCGGTCGTCTGCTTGAGGTCATTCTTCTTTGGAAATGTAATGCTTGATTCTGAGGCATCAGATGAATTTGGTTCATACATACATAGCCTCACGCCTGTTTCCCAGATGGGTAGGCAGAGACTACGGATTGCCACAAACCACGATCCTGACATACCTCCATCGCTTCATTCACGCTCATCACAGTCTTCACGCATGCTCTACGATTACGCGTACTCTTAATCTGACCTTTCACTAACACATCTTCAATTTGATCCAGGAAAGTACGACGTGGTCTTCCCCTTGTAATCGTCCCACTCACACTCGCTTTGTATACTTGTTTAGTCAACCTTTCTTCACACATTCTTTCCACGTGTCCAAACCACCTCAGCATACCCTTTTTTATCTTTGTCACTACTTCTTCATTCATACCACAGCGCTCTCTTATAACAGAATCTTGAACAGATCTTGAACTTGATTCATGTCAATCTAAACGCCTTAGTCGAATTTTACGACACCCACGAGCAATTTAAGAGTTGATAATAAACGCAGCCACCACATATCATTTAAAAATTAGTATAGCGTTTAAATTTAGCAGATTTATCGGACCACATTTCCAAACCTGACTCAAGTAGACATAATTCCGGACATAGTTCATAACGGTATATATAAATATTCTTGTAAATATATTAATATAGCCTATGACTAAACATTGTCAGCTGTTTTAATAATGCCAGTGGAATCCAGTAACATAGTAAATATTTCCGATTGCATTTAGTGAATCATGTATGACCAGTTTTGCTCATGTAAATTGAGTTCCTGACGCCAAAGTTTTGTTTCAATGTTGCAGGAGATAAATAAAGGGCCGTCCATTAATCACGTGACGTTTGAAGGGGTGGGGGGGGTAGTTATTTGACAAAAATCACGAAGTCCTAAACCTTCATAGTCTTAAACCTCACTACGTATCACCAAGGGGGAGGGGGGGTTAAATAAAAAAATGCTAAAAAAAAAGATCACGTGATTAATGGACGTCCCCTAAGAATTAAACTGTACGCACATATATAAAGAAAGAAAGAATTAAACTGTACGCACATATAGACCCAATTTTTTTTCATATAGTCATTGGTACAATAATATGGCTGTGGTATACGTCACTACACGTATTTAATAGTATTTTGTTTTTTTTGTTCTTATCTTATACGTTGTTACAGCTGAAACTTATAGATAAATAATGTTTAATCTAATAACAAGATAAGTAAACTAGAATTATTTGTATTGAGTATGAATTAT
This sequence comes from Lymantria monacha, assembly GCA_905163515.2. Classification (NCBI taxonomy): domain Eukaryota; kingdom Metazoa; phylum Arthropoda; class Insecta; order Lepidoptera; family Erebidae; genus Lymantria; species Lymantria monacha. The sequence goes on from LR991096.1 coordinate 19,503,034, forward strand.
GACATATAACGTGAAATATCATTAAAATTATATGGCTAATAAACCTGAAAAAAATGTTTCTGCAAAAATTTGTTAAGCACAAGTTTCGTATTAGTATTTTGCTTAATAAGTATCACTTTAAATTTTAAAGAACTTTAACATCTGAATTAATTTCAATAAGGTACATGTATACATTTATTTTAGGCAGTCTATAGTCCGGACACATGCCGCCAATTCCGTCCTGGACGATGGAAGGGCGGTGCGTGGCCCCATAATCCACCATATTCCCTCCCCATCGGCCTTAGGCCGGCCACTGGTACTGAATCTTTGACATCCGTGGCCAGCTCGGCGGAACAAGTACACATATTGATGCAAATTTTCAATGGCTAGTTAAATGATGGCAAAAGTGCAAAGAGCCGACATATAACATAACTAGTAACTAAGCTAAGTTCAATATAACTTGTGATATAATACATATTTTTATATTATTACTTACAATACATACTAATGATAAATATGTGAAGTTTATTTCAACTAAATACTAATAAACGAATTAGAGTAATCTATATCTATAAAAGTTGATGTTTGTATATATGACATCGCTAAACTCAGAAACTATTTGACCAATAATTATGAAAATTGGTATGTATATGAATTTTTTGACGGAGAAGGATTATATACCCATTTATATAACTTGCCACCAGGCGGCGCTGTGTTGTATTGATTTCTACAAATAAAACAACGGGTTGGGTTTGCTAATGTTTATATATGAAAACTTGACTTTATTAGGTTGAGGACTTGATTAGGTTAACTGCAATCCAATAAAAACCGCCGAGCTGGCCACGGATGTGAAGGATTCAAGGCCCAAAGACGATGGGGAGGGATTGCGGGTTATGGGGACACGCACTGCTCTTTCGTCGCCCCAGACGGAACAGATGATGTGTGTCTAAACCATCCACTAAAAGCCAAATGCAAATCCATATTATTTTTATAACAATGGTTTGTATATGTGTGTTTGTTTGAATGCACTAATCACAAAAACAACATCTCGAATTTGACAAGACCTTTTACAGTCCTTCCATGACCATGATCACTATAAAGTTGTTCGAAATGTTCATCATCATTCTCCTACTCTTATCCCAATTACTTGGGGTCGATACAATATAAGCGATAATGTAATTTTGATATCGAACCACCACCCTCTATTTTACCCGTGGGTGATCGTAAAGACGACTAAGGGATATAAAACGCATATAACATGTATGCAAGAGAAGGAAAACTTGAAACAAAATCCTATATCTACACGTTTGACCAGCGTGGTATAGTAAGGTAATTTCCTGCCAATTACGGAAGACGCCCGAGCCCAATAGTGGGACATATATGAGCTATGATGATATCTATGCATATGCATTCTCTGGTATTTATAATTATATTGCCGAATGTGTTCCTGCCTTTAACTTTTTATCAAATTCACATATATTTTCATCATATCATGATAATATTTTAATGACGTAACTTTTGATATCGCTTACGTATCCACCACCGTCTTTGTTTATTTGTTGAAATTGTGACATAAATAAATTATATACAAACATTGTAGATGAGATTGGGGGTATTGATAAAATCTTAATAACCCAATCCATAATCGATGTATCATCGATTTTATAAAGATTTATTATGACTGATTTATCTTTAAACAATGTGTTTTTATAATAGTACAATCATCATGCATGATCATTCTCCTACTCTTATCCCAATTACATGGGGTCGACGTAATATGTAACCGTACATATTGCAAAAGATATTGGCAATAGTTTTATGACCCGACGTCAGTCCTCCTTGGGAATGTAATTGTTGACAAAACAGCATCAGGGGGATTAAGCCTAGGTCGAGGTAAAGCTCTTAGTCGTCTTTTACGACATCCACAAGCAAAGTAAGGGGACGTCCATTAATCACGTGATCTTTCTTTTAGTATTTTTTAAACCCCACCCCAACCTCGGTGATACGTGGTGAGGTTTAAGACTATGACCCCCCTCCCCCACCAACATCATGTAAATTTTTAGTAACTACAAAAAAATTGCCTATTGTATTCTTATTCCCCTTATATTCTCGGTTTTTTGCTATTCTATACTTCGCAAATATGTCTTTACACAAATCACCTACTTTAAACTTCATTCGTTGCCTGGCAACGGCAAGTCAAAGTCATACTACACGCCGCTTTTCGCTTTAGAAATCGCAACGTTCGACGAAAAAATAAATACACGTGATAAAGATATCATGGGGGGTGCAATAAGGACTGCAACCTCCATCCCCCTTGTGATATTTGGTGATTTTTGTCAAACCCCTCCTCCCCCTTCAAAACCTCACGTGATTAATTGACGGTCCCTAAGGGTTGGTAGTATCCGCACCTGCTACCTCGCAGCATTCTTATAATGTACCATGTGAATCCATTAAATATATATCAGCCAATACACAATAATTTTGAAAAAAAAAAATTGAATAAAGTGACAGTGGAATGCTGTTTTCCACATTAAACAATCGGTTACGCCAACGCCACTATGCCCTTTCGAATTTAAAACGGGGGTAGTTTTCAATTTTATTTATAAAAAAATATATCTTCAAAAATAAATGTAATTATGTTTTCATACTTATCAAATGACCAATGTGCTGTATGGTAGCGGCTACGAATACTACCAAGCCTTACTTTGTTCGTGGATGTCGTAAAAGACGACTAAGAGCCTTATAACGACCTGGGTCAACTCCATCTGATGCCTCGGGTTGAGAGCCCTCAGTGCTCACCCACAGTCCGGCTAAAGTTCAACTAAGTCACACAAATAAAAAATCCATCTGATGCCGTTTGGTCAACAATTACATTCCCAAGGAGGGTTGACGTCTGGCAGGCGGCCGGTCATAAAACTATTTTCAATAACTTTTACAATATGTACTATGAAACAAGAGTACAAATTGTATCGACCCCAAGTAATTGGGATAAGAGTAGGAGAATAATGACTTATCAAATGACCAATATAATTAGTAGTATATAATTAATTATATTTCAATACTAATTAAATATTCAATATTATCAATAATATATCACAGACGTTATCCTTATTAAATAAAATGTTATGTTTATACTATGTTATAATCTGAATGTATGAATATGATTATTTAAGTCAACGATATAATATTTTTTATCACATTTCAGTTCTTCAGAACAAAATGCTAAAACGCATTCCATTTTTGTTTTCTACAGATATCATGTGAGAGAGAATAAGGAGCCGAAGGGCGTGCTCAAACTATCCGAGTTGAATATAGCATTTGCACCGGCAAAGATAGGACATATGAACTCTATGCAATTGACATTCATGAAGGATGGCTCGACGAGACATATCTACGTATACCATGATGATCCTGAGGTCATTATTAATTGGTAAGTATATTTCTATTAGAATCTCTGATAGCGGTGTTAACTAAGGCCCATTCATACATATACACTTGATTCTACGATTGATAACTTAGTGGTAGTTTGTTTCGAGTTTACCTTCTCTTGCATAGATACGTTTTATATCCCTTAGTCGTCCCTTATGATCACCCACGGGTAAGATAGGGGGTGGTGAATTGTATTCTTACTCCATCACCACACGGATAATATGAAATATTAAGCGTACCTATCTATATTTAAGTGAAGGTATGTTTATCAAATTGAATAAACTCACATTTTAGTCCCGATTTTAGGTTTTAGGTACCAGTTATATACCTAACTTCTTAGGTATTAATAAATTCTCGTGCTTTTATCCGAATAGTTCCCTTCCTATGAGAATACGGTTATAAAATGTAGCCTATGTTTAAGGCGGCCAACTTTATAAAAAGTCAATGCGGGACAACTATCACTTTCCACAACAAGACTATTTTTTTGATAGACTATGGTCCGGACACACGCCGCTTGTTCCGCCCGGGGCGATGGAAGAGCAGTGCGTGGCCACATTACCCACCGTATTCCCTTTCCATCACCATTGGGCCAATCACTGGTACCGCTTTCTTGCCATCCGTGGTCAGCCCGACGGGTTACCCTTTTGGGTACCATCCCCTTTTGACGCCGTGGCTAATTGCCAAGGCGTCACCTTCACGCGGTCTGCCTCTCTGCGGGTGACTGACTATTCCCCGGTCCAGTCACTGTACAGGTGCACCGTACAGGGCCATCGACCGGACCACCCCGCGTACAGCAGTCAGCACGTAGCGCTGGGTCCGCCCACATTTGGCATAGGCCAGGATAGGACGGACGCCCCGCCGACAAGCCGGTGGCAAGAGTGGCCAGGCGTGCTGCCTCCCCAAGCCTTCCACCTCGGGCTGCGACGAGTGTATCGTCGGCGTAACAGATTACGCCCAGCCCAGGGGAAGGCTCCCTCTCAACGCCACACCAGACTCTCAATCCACAACAAGACTGAGGATTTGTTGGAATTGTTGGTGGTGTACTTAAGCTAGAATCAAACAAAGCTATTCTGAATTAACATTTATTTTTAAAGTCATATTTTTCACATGAGTGGCCATCTTTTTTACTAGTTCTAGGTTTTGGTTCTGACTATCTAAAAAATTTTCAGAGCTGCCCATATTAAATTTTATAATTAGCCAATGCTAAGTACATTACGTAACGTTTCTACTTTTAGTGACGACTTTTCAGATGGAAAATACTCGTTCCGTAAGAGCGTTTGCGTTTGTTCCTGGCAAACAAAGTAGGTACTGGTACTATGCCCAGGCAATTCTGGAATGGTATTCCGCACGCGGTACGACACGGATGACATGCGCACGCAGCCGTACGCACGTTAGACGATACGCTGCGGCGGCGGTGTCCCGTCGTTGGCATGTTGATGTGGAACACTTTCACACGAGTGGGATGATGGGAATACGGGACATACGGGACGCCTTAGTCCATTTGCGGGACTATTTTATTAAATATTGGAAGGCGGGACTACAACTGTCATTACGGGACGGTCCCGCAGAATGTGGGACGGTTGGCCGCCTTACCTATGTTACACGCTGATAAATAATAGAACTTTCCTTTGAGGAAAGAATTTTTAAAATCGATTTAGCTGTTTAGACGCGAAAACTTAACAAACAAACTCACATTTGCAATCATAATATTAGTTAAGACAAAGTATGTATTATATACCTAATAAATCTTAAAAAATCCTCGAGTATTCACAAAATTTTCACTTGTAATAACTGCTATATATAAGCTGCATAAGGATCATCGACGTGTTTACATATGCGTAAAAATAGTACAACAGAAAAGTCCAGCGTAACAACATAACAAGCGAAACAATAAGCCATTTAAAATTTAAATTATCGAAATCGTCCCATAAGGATACCGATGTTTATGCGAGCATTAAGCGTTTGATATAAAAATACTTTTACTGATTTAGTCGCGTTTGTATATGATTTTTTATTTTTGAAATAAAATCTACTTTTACGGATTCTATCGCGTTTGTATTTGATATTTAATTTCGTGACGTTTCGAACACATTACAGTGATTATAAAGTCCTCCCGTGACCATGATCACTGTAAAGTGTTCGAAACGTCGGGCAATTAAAAACCGAATACAAATGCGATAGAATCCGTAAAAGTAGATTTACTTCAAATGTGTAATATTCGCGTAAACATTAGAAATCATTATGATTTTTAATATCCTGATGTTTTGAACACTTCAGCGTTCATGGTCACGGGACGATGACGGGACGGAACGATAGGACGAAATTCCTTTCTATAAATCTTCAATTGCTATTTGAATACCTTAAATATTTTAATATATTAGTTCCGGTTGGGTTGACGAAAGACTGGCGTGCGACATTACAAGTCAGTGTATTGCCTCCCTATCGCCATTGGACTGGCCACTTCCTTTACCTCGATGGCCAGCCTGGTGGGTTATTCTTTCGGGTGCCGTCCCCGTCAACGCCACCGCATAACAAAAGTGTTGCCGGGACGTTGCCATTACGCTGTTAGCTTCTTTGCGTGTAGCGGACTCTCCGGTCTGTAAGTGAGAATGTATTTTTGCTATACATAATACTTTATTATCTCTATATTTGTTTAGGTACACAGCAATACGTTGCGCTCAATTACATCTTCTCCAAGTCGCATTTCCTTCAACGCCACAATCAGAGCTCGTTCAACGATTGTCAAAGGACTTCTCACGTGAGGGATGGCTGTGGAAGACTGGTCCGAGACCCTCAGATGCACACCGGCGTAGGTGGTTCACTTTAGACAACAGGAAGCTTATGTATCATGATGAACCTCTCGATGCATACCCTAAGGGAGAGATTTTTGTTGGTATGTATAGAAATGTTTATATAGGTAATATTCCTTGCTAACTAGTTGTGTGGTAGCGGCTACGAATACTACCAACCCTTACTTTGCTCGTGGATGTCGTAAAAGACGACTAAGAGCCTTATAACGACCTGGGCCATCTGATGCCGTTTTGTCAACAATTACATTCCCAAGGAGGGTTGACGTCTAGCAGGCGGCCGGTCATAAAACTATTGCCAATAACTTTTACAATATGTACTGTGAAAGAAGAGTACATATTGTATCGACGCCAAGTAATTGAGATAAGAGTAGGAGAATGATGCTATGTAATAATATGCTAATGTATGTATACATAAAATACTTTTGGTTATTATTACTTATTTACATACTTATTTCAGAGCTATTTTGAGTTTGTTAAGTTATAATAATATTTGAATTGTATATAATAATATTTTCATATTTTTGGAACGAAGTTCCTTATCGCGCGTTGTGAAAGGGGGCTAGACGGAAAAAATTCTTACGAAAAGTTGTCACGACACTTTTTGCTATAGTAAGCTATTGTAAGCTGTGCGGCGTCGCTCGTCGGCTCTCTTATAGAAAGCAAGCCAGATATTTTCATTTCTATTTCGCATTGAACAGTGTGGTGTCGCGACGATTTTTTTTATAGATAGAGTGATTCAAGAGGAAGGTTTATATGTATAATATATGCATAATGTACTAGAGAAACACTGATAATTTTAGAGGTTTCTAATGTGATGTCGTAAATAAACACATTATTTTGCGCTTACATTGCAAACGCTGGCTGAACCCTACGAAATAGATCAAAATAAAGTACTACAGTATTATACAGCTTAAAAAGGCCTACAAAAAAGTCCGCGATGGTATATATCTATCTCTTAAGGATAACATACTATATCCATTTTAATACTTTAAAAAATGTTCTATTATAAAACGGTAATTGAAAAGCTATTTACACAAATACTGTATTAATCCTTATCATTTTAAATACATTAGTTGGCTTGAGCATTTCATGAAGATATTTTTTTTCCTTCAGACCATGCAAATTAAATCAATACCTTAAGAGATATAGCAAAATCAAAATAATGCGCAACGAAATTATTTTCGCCCGTGACCGGGCCGCGTGGCCGGCTCGCGTTCGAGCTCGGGGCCGAAAAGTTTTGGTAGTCTAGTGGAATTGTATATCCTATTATTAATATTATAAACGTGAAAGTTTGTAATAATGTATGGATGTGAACATGTTTGTTGCTCTTTCACGTAAAAACTACTGAACTGAATGGATTTTGATGAAATTTATAGTAATATAGCTTGCACATCAGAATAACACATAGGCTATAATTTATAAAGATATTTTGCAAATTGGCTAAAATATAACGATAAAAATCGCTTAAGGCAGAAAAAAATCATATAATTAAAATAGAACTTCGTTCCATCCGGGTGTCCCTTGACACCTCCGGTTTTTATTTATAAATGTATTTTTAATAGTCATGTCTATACTTAGTTCGTTATTTTAACATATCATCATCATCATATCCCACTGGTGGGCTAGAGCCATTTCCATAATGGGAGAGAAATTGACCATAGAAATTGACTATACCACGTTGATCAGACGGTTTGGTATAGTCTTATTTTCGAGTCGTCCTTCTCTTGCATGGTTGTTATATGCAGATTATATCCTTATACTCTACTTTTATGACATCCACGGGTAGAACAGGGAATATTGAATTATATCCTTAATCCGTTACCGTCACGTCACATGAACGGTACGTATTTTTACATATATATACTTCTAATTACTAGTTTCAATAGTGGTAGGACTACGCTGTTGATAGTTCCCTGTCTGCAGCCGCGGGCCGGTCCGTCCAGGGTAGTACCGCACTCTCGCAGAAGATCGACGTCTGAGTAATGGCAATGTGCTATTGCGCTTCGTTCGGTGAGCGAGAGAGCCGGAAGCTCAACTTGGGCGGTTTGGGGATTGTAATGGTAGGCAGTGGTCTAGCTATTCCCTTGGTATAGCAAAGGTCCATGGGCAGCAGTGACACTTACCATTAGATGGGCTGCTTGCTCGTTTGCCACAATAAGCAATAGAAAGAAAAATTAGTAAATTCTTGTGCTTTCATCCGCGTAGTAGTTAAATAAATTTGACTACTATTTTAGTCAAATCTCACATAATATGAAATTAGATATCATAGTTTGGAATGGATAATATTGCTATGGGATAAATTTTATTGACAAAATCTACAGTAGCGCGAACGCATGCGCAGTAATAGCTACTAGGTACATACATAACATTACCTAATTTTTCCGTGTACTAACGGACTAAGAATACAATGATAGTCGTAAAGGGTAATTATATGTATATACCGGGTGTAACAGAAAATGGAACAGCTGGTCAGATGGGTCGTAGGTAAGGATGGTAGGAACCCATAACAAAAAATTTGAAGGAAAAATGTCAAGGGTCATTGACTCATCAGCTGTCTGTAAAGGCGACGTTTGTCATACTCTAGCAAATGTAATTATTAGATTCTAATGAATATTTAAGAAAGTATGAGTAGGTAAGGATAGTAGGAACGCATAACAAAAATTTGAAGGGATAATGTCAAGGGTCATTGACTCATCAGCTGTCTGTAAAGGCGACGTTTGTCATACTCTAGCAAATGTAATTATTAGATTCTAATGAATATTTAAGAAAGTATGAGTAGGTAAGGATAGTAGGAACGCATAACAAAAATTTGAAGGGATAATGTCAAGGGTCATTGACTCATCAGCTGTCTGTAAAGGCGACGTTTGTCATACTCTAGCAAATGTAATTATTAGATTCTAATGAATATTTAAGAAAGTATGAGTATGTAGCAGATTATTTATCATTTACTTGGTACATTTCATTTAGTTTCAAAGAAAAAACGATGACAAAATTGAAAAGTTTATATGCTTCTAATTCGATCGACATTTTTCCTTCAAATTTTGGTTATGGGTTCCTGCCATCATTACCTACCACCCATCTGACCAGCTGCTCCATTCTCTGTTACACCTGATATATTAAATATTCCTAAGTTCCATACAAGCTAACAAAGCAATGTCCTTAATTTAGTGTTGTACGTAATAGAATACTTCAATTGCACATTAATTAGCAAACACCTAAAAAAGCTATGACGCAATACATATTCCGGTATGGAATATTATAAACTGCCATACAATCTTTGTCCGCTATTTGAGTAGCCTATTGGCGCCGTGGGCACATCGGCAGTGGTCGATCACGATCAGACTACAACGGCCAACTGAAAACCGAATACTTTTTCGGATACCTGCCTATCTAGAGACATTTCAGCCCACTAATTGTCAAACCGGATTGTTCCTGTTCCATCCGTGTGCATCATTTCAACTTTTGCCCTTCCCAAAATATTTCTTTAGAGGAAGATATTGCATGAAAGGGACAATAGTGTAAATATTAATGTCTTAATTGTACACTTTTCACAGGCCACGAATCAAACGGTTACTGCATCAAAGTGTCGAATACAGGAAACGGCTGCAAAGAAGCACGATTTCCTTTCCAACTGGTGACACCTGATAGAGTATACTGCCTTGCGGCCACCACCCATGAAGACCGTGACGGATGGTTAGCAGTTTTGCAGCAGACCATCAAAAGACCGCTCTCACCCCAAGATTCTACAAGTGAGTTTTGTACTTAATTTAATTACATTCGTAGAAATAATAGAATAGATGGAAGAATTATTAGTCCAAAAATTGATCTAGAGATTTAAAATGGCTAAAAAGCAATCAGGCTACATGATAGTAAGTGGTAATTGCTGTTTTTGGACTTTGTCAATATCCAAGACACAGCTAGTCGTTGTTTGTTGTAAGAAATATATTTGAACAGACTTTCATCATTATCATTTAGCCTTTTGCCGTCCACTGCTAGATGGTAAGCGTCCCTAAATTAACAATGGATATGTCATAATTAGTTGAAAAAATATGTCAAAAAGGACCAAATTATTAAACTATTTCTATAATTTGCTTCTAACTGAGCGTTCATCCAATTAAAGATTCCTCTTGGGACTTTCACAGAACATGGAATTAAGGCAAACTCTACATATGGTTAAAACGTGGTGAATATTTCACCACGCAGTACCATTTTCTCTCATTATTCTCCTAATCTTATCCCAATTACTTGGGGTCGATACAACATGTACTCTTCTTTCATAGTAAATATTGTAAAAGTTATTGGCAATAGTTTTATGACCGGCCGCCTGCCAGACGTCAACCCTCCTCCTTGAGCAAACGGTATCAGATGGAGTTGGCCCAGGTCGTTATAGGGCTCCTAGTCGTCTTTTACATCCACGAACAAAATAAAAGTTGGTAGTATTCGTAACCGTTATCACACAGCTTATAATTTTCTCTATATTACATTATGTAAAATATTTTCAAAATGATTTAATTAGTTAGAAAATTTAATTAATATAATTGTACGAAGAGCCTCACATGGCATTAATATTCTAAATATTTTGGGGTTAATTAGTTGTGAAGAAATGCGATCTCTACGGAAAATCTGTGGAGTTAGGCTGACCGACCGCATTCGTAACGACGACGTAAGAGAGCGAGTAGGTATGAAAGAGAGTATTGGTGTAAAGATGCGAAAGGGAATGCTCCGATGGTTCGGACATCTGGAAAGAATGCCGAACGAACGTCTGGTTAATAAGATATACAATGCAAAAGTGGAAGGATGTAGGTACCGGGGGAGACCGAGACTCACCTACCTAGACCAGATCGGTCATGTACTGAAGGAAGGTGGAGTCAAGAGTCTCCGAAACCGGCGAGCGTGTATGAAGAGAATTATGAATGTTGAGGAAGCGAGTGAAGTATGCAAGGATAGAGTTCTCAGGCACTCTGTCCTGTCTGCCTACCCTGCAAGGGATATGGCGTGATGATATGTATGTATGTAATTAGTTGTTGATTTAACTTATTGGTTCAGTTAACAAATACTAATTCAAATTGCTATGTTTAGACAATGTTGAGTTGAGAAAATTCTGTAACAGTGCTGCTGCAACTTTGATTGTTTTTAAATTATGGGCAAAAACTTAATATACCTAACTTATAATCACAATCTTTGTTACTAGCTTGACTGCTAACATTACAGCGCAACAAGCAGCAGAGTGTGTTGTACTTGTTTAAAAAAGATATCAATGCCTTTTTTTTTATTTGAGGTGGGCTATGGATGCGCCTCACCCCGCCAAATCGGTCTGGGGTGACGGAAGAGGCGGCGCGTGACCTCATAGAACCACCATGCAAACTCCTCTCTTCGCCGTGCGAGCGGGCCACCGGTATCCAATCTTTGTCTTCGGTGGCCAAGATTTCAATGCCTAGATAAAAGACAAACACATATTAAATTTAAAATTTAATTTTTTTTTACCAGAAATAAAAAGAAAATATTTTAACAAAAAAGAAATATCAAATGAATGAGTGTTGAATAATATTTCAATGGCAAAAAATAATCTTTTATCTAATTTATAATCTAATCACGAATATAGATCCTGTAGTTTAATTTAATCGCTAATCATATAGACATTTGCAAAATGTAATTTGTATTAGTTATTTTTCTTGTAGCCGTAAAAGTCTTTTAATTTTTTTTATGCGTCCCACTATTCTGTAACACTTTTTTCTATGTGGCAACGGGATAAGAACACAGTTGTCAATACCCCTTACTTAAAATACTACTTGCCCATGGGAGTCATAAAAATCGACTATGGGTTCAATAGAAGAGCGGACATCAGTTCTCTCCTTGGAAACGTGTAACACATCAGTGCGATCGCCAACCCGTCTGCCAAGCGTGGTGATTATGGCAATATCTCCTCGATATGAGCGCGAACTATGAGGGAGGCTCACGTCCAGCAGTGGACAACTAAAAGTTGAAATGATGATGATTGCGTATGAACCTCCTCCACGAAGGCGAGAAAATATATGTATCGTATCACACTCATCATTCTCCTACTCTTATCCCTTTGCTAATTGCTTGGGGTCGATACAATATGTACTCTTCTTTCATAGCACATACTGTTAAATTTATTGGCAATAGTTTTATGACCGGCTTCCTGCCAGACGTCAACCCTCCTTGGGAATGTAATTGTTGACTAAACGGCATCAGATGCAGTTGGCCCAGGTCGTTATAAGGCTCTTAGTCGTCTTTTACGACATCCACGAGTAAAGTAAGGGTTGGTAGTATCCGTAGCCGCTATCACACAGCAAAGTATCGTACCACACTATTAGCGTTTTATTTCGAGATTTATATCCCTTTGTTTTTGACTGCACAAATGGCGTAGTAGTCCAAGTGCTCTTAAATACTAATACCGTGGATTCAATCCCCACGCAGGACAGTTCTTCGTACAATCCGCAAATGATTAGATCTTATCTAGAAGTTGTTCTTTTTTCAAAACACCATCCTTTATAAATAACATAATTGGTGTGCTTTACAAGCATGCAATTAACGCAGACAAATTACACCCAGACTCAAAATAACACTCTGTAGATCGCACGAAGTATTATCCTGCGTGGGAATCATCGAACCTACGGCACTGGCACGGAAGGTGTGGATATCTTAATCACTACGCCATCTGTGCAGTCGTTGTTTGTATTCATTTACTGTATATTCATTCACACATAGTATATTCATTCAGACATTCTCGACATAAGGATGTATTATTCCTTGTACCAGAATAAAAGTTTTAAAAAGAAATTGATTTTAACTACTTTCACAGTAAAGGAAGGCATGGCGAAATGTATTTTTATTCCGCCACTAACTAAATTAACTAATCTTTTAATTGGTTACGTAATTATATTTCAGTTGAAGCAACACTTGTTCGCAAAAGGACGACATCAAACTCAATCAGCATATTCTCCGGAAGGTAGTCTATTCGAGTATTACAAGAATAATGAAGTACTACAAGGTTTTGGTGTAACCATTCAGTACCAGCGACTGACAAACTTTGCTTGTCTGTATATTAATATTTATTAGTGGTCGTTCAGTGGTCGAAATTCGACCCAAATTAATTGGATTTGTTAGTTTTAAATGTTCTTGAATTTATTTCGTCAAAGAGTATCTCTTTTAGCATTGAATATTATTATTTGTTCGAACTTAGTTCATCGTTATATCTTGTCGTATACAAAATTTGATTCAAATTGTTAGAGCCGTTTCCGATATAGGCGAAATAAATATATATACAAGTATTATAATCATTTTAATAATAGTCATTCTATCTCGGCAAATATTCGAGATAATATTATATTTTTATAAGTTGAATAGCTTAGTAACATCCCATGTGATGGTTAATCGTATTAGTTTCTGCAGACTTAAGTTTCATTTAGTATGTTACTAACATAACCAACGTCATTTTGTGACACGACTTTACGGTTTTGCCTGTAAGTAATAAGCACTTGAAACCTCTTATTTAATGGTAGGTAGACGTGCAAGAGGTGAAAGGCCTATTCCTTTTATCGTCTTGTAAATCCGCGATAGAAAACTGGATGATAAATTGAATGTTTAATTTGCCATACCACTTGGCGTTGGTATTATATTATAAAAGCGGACAGTAAATTTAAATACCGGAAGGAAAATTTAAAACGATTGCAGTTATGTAACTTATCTATCCTCCAAAATCATATTTGATTACTAGTGATTCTTCTGAAGAGTTAATTTATTTTTTAACCGACTTCATAAAGCAGGATGTTCTATGTTTCATTGTATGTATTTTTGGCAATACAGTTAAAGCATATATTGATAATATTATCATAAAAAAATATATACGGTACTAAGACACTGATACGACTACTAAAAATCAATAATAATTAAATTATTGTCGAAGAATTTAGTTTTATTATTATTATTATTTTAGTTAAATATGACTAATACAGCGTGAAACTACTGTAAATAAATATTAAGATTAAATGATTTATTCGATTATTTTATGCATTCTGTTAACATTATAATGCATCGTTTTATTTCTAGGATACCAATCAAATCATGTTTATCATTACCATTTTTAACTTATTGTATTTAATGCAATGATTAAAGTCATTTTAAATTATTAATTTATATTTATTTTTTAATGATGATGATTTTACTTTGTTTATTTGTCGTATATTTCCATCGTGGCGTTACGCACAATATATCAATGTAAGTAACAAATATTATAGTTATAGTCTGAGATAATTAAATATATCAAAAATATATATATTTAATTATTTATATTTAAATCACAACAAAGCTCTCTTAAATCATGGTAAAAGACGTTCTACAGGGACTTTCTTACGTGGTGGTAATGTAATAAGTATCTATAATAATGTATTAATAAATGAACACCGCAATTAATAAAATAACATTTTACTATAAATATTTCAATGAATTATGTTAATTATTAATTCATATTAGTTACATTTTTAACAATATTTTAAATATCAAACTTATGATTATGTTTACAGATTTATTTATTTATCAAAAAAACAACAGACGTATGTATAGCGGCCCATTTGTAACTCTATTTTAAATTTAGATGAAAAAAGCAAGCAGTCTATAGTTATTTGATAGTTATGATAAAGGTCGCTACGATGGTCTTGCGTTTCAGGACCTATTCGCTGTTTATATATATATTAATCATACAAAGAAGCCACGTTGTGATATGTGTATGGAAAGAATATATATATATATATATATACAGGTAGAATGTTCGCAATGTACTTAAGCGGTCCTTATTCGCTATAGCAAACGGAGAATGGGCGCCAGTAATGCGTGACATGATAAACATAAATCTGGCAACATAAATATACACACATATATAGGGTGGAAGTGGAACGCGCCCGAAAAAAAATTTTTTTTTTCAATCCGAATCGAATTTTTTTCTAGCCTATCATTAGAAGTAGGACTATTAGGGTTACCTGTCTTTGTTTTCGGGAGCGGTCCCCTTCCACCCTGTATATATCTGTATATTTATGTTGCCAGATTTATGTATTATCATGTCACGCATTACTGGCGCTCATTCTCCGTTTGCTATAGCGAATAAGGACCGCTTGAGTACATTGCGAGCATTTCTCATGGTGGTACCACTCTTCGTTATGCGTTAATTGTTATGCGGCTACTATTTATTTGCCCAAATATTTGACAAACACTTTATGACGAACATGCTACTCCACACTTCGTGCCATCATGCCAAATATTTGGCACGCCTTTCACTGTACATGTGGGTTCTCCCATATTATTTTTTATTTCAATCCAGGCATCGTTTATCTTTACTTTTACCTTATGGCAAGCATTTTTTGGGTCCCAGATGCAAGGTTGCATCTGATACAACTCTAGAAACTGCATAACCTTATCGTTCGTCCACTCTATTTTCTCACACTAGACTCTAGTTATGTCTCGACGTGTACTCTGTGACCAGAGTACCTACGCTGTACACGTCGAGACATGACCGCGCCGTAGCGAGTAAACATAACGAATGAATGAACGAAGTGTGGGCAGTCGACACACATATTTGGCTTATTTGTGTCCTTTGAAGTGTGTTAAAAACTGACAAGAGGATGGATAGTGGATACGCGTATTTGCTATTCGTGCTTATGCGTTATGTGTGCGCGTAAAGCAAATATAGACGAATGAGAGCTCCACACTTCGTCGCATGCGGCCAATAATGCGCATAACACATAGCGAAGTGTGGTGCCACCATCAGATGAATACATATTAACGTTAATAGGTATTAACTAAAATTAATATAATTCGTGATCACAGTTACAATAAACATATTATGTTTTTTTTTAATAATTATAATTTCTTCAGTTCTCAGTTTAGTTAATTTCATTAATATTGAATATTACACTGGCAAAATTATAGCCAAGCTATTGTATATATGATGCAAATATTTGAATAGTTATTTATATTAGTTAGCTTTCATAAAAATATATTAGGAATATTTTGTCGCAAGAAGTTGCTTAAACAGTGCTCTTAGTGCAAAGCTTTTTCTGTCTGAACGCATTAACGTTAATTCTAATTTATATGACGTTAGATAATCATCAACATATAGTTTCTGAACCTAAAGAAGAATGTTTCGAAGAATATTGTGCGATCGGCTGTGCCCCCTTGATTGTCTCAAAGTCCTTAGTATGTTTGTCCCACAAGGGAGCGCTATCGTTGAGAATCTATCCAATAAAACATGTTTTTTTAAAACATCGAATTAGAGATATATTATTTCTATTATGTTCATTAAGAAAGGAACATGAACGACCTGGTTTACTAAAAACAAGTAAAAATAAATTGCTTGCAGCATCTTTATATCGAAATAATACTTTTTTGGTTAGATTTATGATACAATGTTAAGAAACCATTTCATATGAGAATTAACTAGTATGGTGAAACGCAATGACGTTTCGTGTTTATCTTACAATTGTATTAGCTGAGGCAATAGACGTAGAACACAACAAATCTAAGAAAATAAAATGTTAATACAATGACATCACTCACAATGCCTCTTACCGTTACTAATTATTAATTTCAACCATTCTTAATCAATTAATACAACTAAAATAAAATATACACGAAATAAATTCAAAATTTTTTATCAAAATCGGTTCGCTCGTTTAGGAGTTCACTCATACATGTTCAGCTACGAACATGTTGATACAAAGAAAAAAAGATTGTTATAAAAAATAAAGAGTGCTATGATTTACCGGGTGTAACAGAGAATAGAGCAGCTGGTCAGAAGGGTGGTAGGTCATGATGGTAGGAATAACAAAAATTTGAAGGGAAAATGTCGATTCGTTAATCATTACAAGCATTTAAAGTTTTCAATTTTGTCATCGCTTTTTATTTGAAACTAAATGAAATGTAAATGATAAATAATTTTCTACATACTCATACTTTCTTAAATATTCATTAGAATCTAAATAAATCAATGATTACGTTTGCTACAGTATGACAAACGTCGCCTTTACAAACAGCTGACGAGTGAACGAACTTGACATTTTCCCTTCAAATTTTTGTTATGGGTTCCTACCATCATTACCTACCACCCTTCTGATCAGCTGTTCCATTCTCTGGTACACCCGCTATATTACAATTTTAATATTATTATTAGTTTTCAACGAATTGGTAAAATGGGATCAAGTTTATTAATTGCGGTATTCACATGACTTTATAGGGTTTATATTGCACATAAATATACAATTCATTGTTTTAAATGTGCTCATTATGTATGCTGTATGATTCGTGTGTAATGTTAATTTAGAGCGCAATAATAAATAATAGGTATGCATGATTATGTGTATTTTATACAGTTATAAATTAATTAGAATCTAATAGCATTATAAAAATATTTTAATGACTATAAAATGATGTTTGCAATATATAATGATAAACTATTATATATGAAAATTATTATTTTGATTGTATGTAGTTATAATTAAAAGTGATATGATTATAATTAATACATTAATAATTTTAAGTTATGATTCTATATTTGTATGTGTTATTTTTTAATCTGTTTGAACAATAGCTTGATATTGTATTACATAAAATAATAATTTTATTATATTTTGACATAAGTCAACAATATTTACAATTATTTATTATGTGTGTTTATATTAGTATATATGTGTTTATATTTATATTAGTACCTACTCTCATGTATGGTAGTGAAAGTTGGATTTGGCAGGGAAGACATGAAAGTAGAATAGATGCTGTAGAGATGAGAGCTCTTCGTAGTATGTGTGATGTAAGTATGAAAGATAAAATTAGGAATAGTGTTATAAGAGAGCGCTGTGGTGTGAATGAAGAAGTAGTGACAAAGATCAAAAAGAGTATGCTGAGGTGGTTTGGACATTTAGAAAGAATAAGTGACGAGAGGTTGACGAAGCAAATATATAAAGCAAACGTGAATGGGACGAATACAAGGGGAAGACCACGTCATACTTTTCTGCACCAAGTTGGAGATGTGTTGACGAGAGGTCTTATTAAGAGTATGCGTAATCGTAGAGCATGCGTGAAGACTATTATGAGTGTGAATGAAGCGATGGAAGTATGCCAGGATCGTGGTTTGTGGCAATCCGTAGTCTCTGCCTACCCCTCTGGGAAACAGACGTGAGGCTATGTATGTATGTATGTACGTGTTTATATTTATATAAAATGTTCTGACTTTAGTAAATTTATACATAAATATTTTAAGTTACTATAATTATCTCAAAACATCTGCTCCGGTTTGTGCAAGCTACCATGAAAGAAATCGTGTTCACAACTAATTAAATTAACATTGATTTAATTAGTTAAATTATAACTTTATTTTATTCATCGTCACAATAGCTTGATGAATTAAAGAATTAATTAACATAATCACATACCATATAACATTATGTATTGTATACAATGATAAATTATTTACGATTTTAAGAAACTGAAACTAAAAATCCCAGAAAGAGCAAAATAAATCCCTAATGATTACTATTAATTTGTATGTTACTATTAATTTGTAGCTGCAGACCCGCTTAGTTTTTTAAATGACATTAAAATTTACTCATTAATACAATTAATTCACTATACAACTTACAATAACTACAGTTCATAACTAACAATAGTACCTATATCATTAACCTATCGACGTCCATTTCTTTTGTTTTGCCCACAGATTCGCAATAAATAGCAACTGAGAATTAATAAAGTTTTAAAACTTCTATTTCTATTGCTAGCCCTGTAATAAAAAAAAAAGAATTGCGTAATGTATAAAAACAAAAGTTTTGTTTCCTCTATGAATAATATCGATGATTATTTTTAGGGGGCTAAATACTTTATAGTTTCAAAATTAAAACTTTAGATTTGTTAGCAACTGGTCATCTCAAGACCATAAAATAAGCTAATGATGTATCACTACAATTTGATTTAAGTTATTCTTTGAATAAAGGTAATACGTAATCTCTCAAATACCTACATACTCTTATTATGTAAACTTTCCAGTCTTGCTATCCGTTTATCTAAATTAAACAAAAATATATTTTTATTAAGATAATTAGGTGAAATGATCGGTCGTGTATGGTATGAAAATGGAACTTGAAAAGTTTTTAGTTTAAATTTAGCCTGAATTTAAAGCTACCAAAAATATGGTAGAGATAAATATTGTAGCATATTAAATCACGACTGTCGCTATAGGCGGATTGATTTAGTACGTACAGTTAGTTGAGAAATGAATATGATTCATTAGGTCATGTGTGGCACATGAATTTAAAGGGAGTGGATAAAATAACATAGATTTAGATTTTTATCAGAAATTACTGTAACACAAGCAATATCAATCATGTATTTACATGTAAGCTTATGTCTAAAACACTAGGCCTGAAGGTACCATAGTCGAATTGCTAAGAGAATGCATTTGTCAGCTCCCGTAAAAATAAAAAAAAATCAAAATGAAAAAAATAATTCAATTCAATAATTAATAACATTATATTGCACAATAATTACAATTAGTTTAAATAATCAACAAATTTTATTAAAATTTTGACGATTCGGGTTTTCGTTTCGATTTGATAATGCGAGCAATCAAACGCCTTCTTTTTGCGGTCGAACTGTAGGTTACCGTTTTGTAATTATTTATATTACCGTGTAACAGTATCTTATGTTAATAGTAGTTTTAGTAATAATTTAAGCTATAATGCAAAAAAAATAATAAATTAATTGGTAAATATTAAGTAACAAAAAGCAATTTAGATGTTTCCTAGATAATGTACAATTTTTATTCATATTCATTTATATAATAAAAAAACAATACGATGTCGTTGTAGTTGTAAATTTAGTGTGATTATTTCAAACAATTTTTTACCAAAACATGCCTCGCTTAAGTTTTATTATATTATGAATGAGTGAAACTATAATTTTTAGAGTGCTCTAGCATAATATACATATGAATACATATAAAATAAACTTTTTACCTGCTAATGAAGTGTTTTATTTTATCAGCTATATAAAAGAAAATTGTGGGTTTTTGAGTTTATTGTCGTCGGAAATAGGATATATAAAATATGATATTAATCAACAAAAAAAAAATTAAAAAACATTAGCCTGAATGTACATTTGTTCACGTTATAACTAAACGCAACTCGACAGTACTCGTAATGTTGTTTATGGATTAATTTGAAAATACCGCAAACGTTGAAATTAAAGTTAACCGGTCGATGTGTTTGTGAGTGCGAGCTGCGAGTGCTTCGAGTTTTTACGAGTATTATTACAATAAATCTTTTTGTGTCGAAATTGTTATTAGCAATGCTTTGACCACGGAGCAAATACAAAGAGGAGCTGTTGTAATGAATATTTTCTATGAAACAATGCGTGTCATTTACAGGGGGTGAAGGGGTCGCTGCTAATGAAGAAAGTGAGACAAGTAGTAGTACTTGTCTCACTCACTCCTTTATGTCCATCTGCCGGCTATTAGCACAACTACTAATTTCGTATATTGTATGCAGTTGAGCTATCTTGCATTAGATGTCAGTAAGTGTATAGTATAACAGGGACGTACTCACAATTTACCTATATCAATGAGTGCTAATTTTTTTTTATTTCGAAGATACAAACAAATCTTATTAGCTGTTTGCTCTATTCAAATACAAATGTTTATAATCAAATAATTCTACATAGCGAATAGGTGTATGACTACTGTTTTTAACCGCAAATTTCTTTATAAGGCTTGTCAGCATTGTTAATAATGCTCCGGTGGTCGGCCCAACGACGAAGGCGACGTCACGGGTGGGTTACGGGTGTGCGCGCTTACGCCCCTCTGTCACCCCGGACGGAGTGGTGCGAGGAGTGCGCCGACCGTAGCCCACCCCCCAAAAAAAAAAAAAAAAAAGAAAAAAAAAAAAAAAAAAAAAAAAAGCATTGTTAATAATTTTATGAAAAATCCATCTTTTCTTAACTGTCATTCTGATAAACTCAGAAGTTTAGAAACCTTTTTTTTCTTCATATTTGTGTCCTTTTCATACGACCAAATAATACAATTATTTGTTTGGGTTTCTAACAAATTGTCGAATGAAAGTAGTTGGACTTTTAGTAAATATGTTAGTTACACGGTATTATTTCCTTCCTTTTTGTCTTTTCCATATAAAAAAAGAATCAAAGCACTCTATTAAAATAAGGCTTTATACAATTGATAATGCAACAATGGTGTCAATGACCAAGACATATAAAAGAGTATTTCAAGCGAGCAGACCAGCCCGCCCTGGGTAGCAACCGTTTGATTGACGCACGGGCCATCTAAAACTTAGCCATGCCAAAGGTAACTTGAAGACCCGGTCTTCGACGCCACCACCATTTTGAATATTTTTGTGACGTGCTCAACCTCGTTAATCTTATCAAGAAATTGCAGCGAGTGCAATTACATTATTAATAAATAAAGGAGAAGGGTGACATTGGTTCCAATAATAAAAATGAAATACTCTTTGGTATCATATATTTCTTGAGCTATACCTAGTCTTGCCCTAAATACTGTAACAAAGAAAAACCTTTTTCTATTGCAAAAAATATTTATGACTTTTACAGTGTTAGTTTAATACATAAATATAAAACAATTTAAAATATAAAAAGCTTGTTCAAAGTGGTTTCTATTGGCTGCAATACAGTCCTTTAAATCTTCATTGTTAAAATGAGAAGAACAAATCTTTGTATATTTCGTAGGAGTCCAGTTTTTCTATTAATTTTTGAAATCCATTGCTTCTAACATCGTCATTGACCGGTATTCTAAAACATACAAAATTTACAGTTTAATTATAATAGGTTCATTTAAAGAATATTTTTCTTTGATGAAAAATCCGAATGTTATAATTATATTCTAATTACGACCCTGGATTTATGACACTTTTATAGTTCTTCATAGTTAACGACAGCTGGCGTATTGCTTACAAAATAATTATTAACTACATATAAAACTCATATTTTTGTTGAGGTGAACGGCTTTGGGTATAAATTTTAATACTCATGGTTATTAGTTATTACAATAATCTTAATAGTTTGAACTGTATGTGCTTTTATTGTTCTGGGTCCTATTACGAAAAGTGGTGCCATCTAGCGTTGAGTAAAATTATTTCTGAACATGATACCGTCAAAAGAACTTTCTAGAAATTATTTTGATAAATTATGAATAAAAATACTTACAAATGGAATGTGATACTTTCCATAGCATCTGTACGTTTATTGGAGTAGTTTTTACATGATAAAACACAATACTTCATGGTTTTCTTCGTAATAACATAAAAATACACCAAAAATATAATTTTATGCACCGTACGAACACCGTCAGCGACGACAGAAGACTAATAGGCCACGCCTACTATTGATGTTAACGTGATGACGTCACGGCCTAGTTGAGAATCACAGTGCACAGTTACTTAGGCCGTCTCCTCTTTGTATTTGCTCCGTGGCTTTGACCGAGAAGATCTAATTTTCCCAAGAAAGGCGTAATGCCATTAAGATTCGAAATATCACGAATGAAACCACTGAAGAAGAACGCAATATTGTACGCGAAGAGCACCGTATTAGTATGGCCTCACTTCGTGCTTTTCAATCAAAATTTTTATAGGCGTAGGTATGCGTGAAAACCTATTGATGATAGAAAAAAATAATGAACTACGAATTTTAGGTCTTATTAAAATCTACAAAAAATATGCTACGGAATATATCTAACAATTACTATTAAGTCTGCTGTTATTTTCTAAAATCAAAGTTAAAAATGAAATTTCAATAGGGGTGCCCTTCAAAAACTATTGATGATAGAATAAAATAATGTACTTCGGGTATATAGATCTTATAAATATCTACAAAAAAGTCTTCCAAGAAATATATCTAACTATTATAGTTAAATCCGTGTGGTGACGGAGTAAGAATACAATTCACCACCCCATATCTTACCCGTGGGTGATCGTACGAGACAACTAAGGGATATAAAACGCATATAACATCTATGCGAGAGAAGGAAAACTCGAAACAAAACCCTATACCAACACGTCTGACCAGCGCGGTAGGTATAGTAGGTTAATTGTCCTCCCACCACGGAGGAGGCTTGAGCCCAACAGTGGGACATTTATGGGCTATGATGATGATAGTTAAATCACAATGCCATATAATATTTTCTAAACCTGAAGTACATAAATTAAATTTGCCTATAGACCTATATTAAGAGCTTACACGGCCCACGAGGCACATAAATAGCCGCGATTTCGTTCTCGCCGTCGAGGTGCGAAATCGCGGCGAGCAAAAATCATAAATCCCCATTCCCCACAAGGGAATCCTTGGACGATGTCGCTTAGCTTACGGGTTCAGAGCCCTCAGCGCTCACTCATAGTCCGTGTAAAGCTGTAAAGCCATCTGCGGCTAACAGCTAAACACACACAAAAAAATCTATAGACCAATACTTCAAAAGTTATTTCGGATAAAATCAAATAAAATAATATTCTATGGGTTTATAGAGCTTATTCATGGCTATAAAAAAGTCTACCATGGAATATAACTAACTATTATAGTTAAGTCACATCTATGTACACTCATTTGCAAAAAAAACGGGCGGTTTTGATTTTCATTCATATTTAAAAAGATACAATACCAAAAAGGTTCCAATCGTCTGTACACGTTACTGGCCGGTTTTAAAAATGCTGTGGTATTTAAAAAAGTACGTTCTAAATTCAATTTTTCATTTGATGTTCATTTTTACAGAAAACCCCTTTTTATCCTACATTTTTGGCGCGAAGTTCCAGAAGTTAACATCGACTTTCATAACTTTTATTCAATTTTTATCGATTAATTTCATATCCTTGACTGTCAAAGCTTTATTTAATGCTGTTTGGCTGTATCAAAAATGGTAGATAAAGTGGTAAAAGCTACCAAAATTATCGCGCTGCTTGAAGAGGGTTGCAGCCAATGTTTCGTGGCTAGGAGGCTAAATGTTAGTCGCTCGACAGTCCAAAGGACCTGGCAGCGATATCAGGAGACTGGTTCCGTCGAGAGAAGGCCTGGTTCTGGAAGAAAACCATGTACCCAACCACGGGATGATCGTTTTCTTGTGAGTCGCGCATTGAGAAATCGCAAATCTTCGTATGTGGATCTTAAGAACAACCTCCAAGAAGTAAGAAATGTGCATATTAGTCTATGGACGGTCAGGAGGAGGCTTCTCGCTGCCAATATACGCAGTCACCGCCCGGCCCGCGGCCCCAAATTACTCCGTGAGCACAGAGTTCACAGGCTTAGGTTCGCTAGAAATTGTGAATCATGGACTCAAGACGATTGGAATAGGGTTTTGTTCTCTGATGAAGCCAGGATATCTCTGTTCGGTGAAGATCGACGTCGGCGAGTGCTAAGAAGACAAGGAGAACGCTTTGCAGAGGCATGTTTCGAAGAAATCACACCTTATGGTGGGGGCTCTGTTATGTTTTGGGCAGGAATAAATTCAATGGATCGTACAGAGTTAGTCTTCATTGAAAACGGCTCACTGACTGGGCATCGATACATAACGGAAGTTCTAATTTCTCATGCACAACCCGCATTGGCCGCTCTAGGTGAAGACTCGATTTTTATGGACGACAATGCTCGCGCTCACCGATCCCGCGATGTTAATGCGTATGTGCAAGAGGTCGGCATTCGTCGTTTGGATTGGCCAGCTCGAAGTCCCGACCTCAATCCCATAGAGCATGTCTGGGACGTTCTGAAACGGCGTGTGAGATCAGTACACCCGGCTCCGCAGACCATCAGAGAGCTGAAGAATGTGATTACTGCGGAGTGGGAACGTATTCCGCAAGCAAGTATCCGGGATATACTCGCTAGCATGCCCAGACGAATTCAAGCTGTGATTTTAGCTAGAGGGGGTCACACTCGATACTAAACATTTATCTGCTTTTACTTTATTAAAGAAAAACAAACAAAAAAACTTTTTTATTTTTACTTCATGAGCATATGCACTACTAGCGAATATACACTACTAGCGAGGTTTAGCATTATTTCCCATAAATTGTATCTAAATTTTATGAAATACTGATGAAAACGATTATTTTCTTATTAATTTACCAAATTGTGTGGATAAAACTACCTATAATTATCAAACAAAGAAATATTAACATTTGAAATGGTTCATTGCTTAGGTGCCCGTTTTTTTTGCAACTGAGTGTATATGTCATAGCAACTATTATTTTCTAAAATCAAAGTTATAATATAAAAACGAAATTTTAAAGGCATGTGATTAAAAAGTTATTGATAATAGAACAAAATAATGTATTACTGATTTATAGGTCTTATTAACATCTACAAAAAGTTGCCAAGAAATATATATAATTATTGTAGTTAAATTATTGACGTACATCATCCTGCAGTAAGGAAACAATCCTTTTATTGCGGGGGACTTTACAAACATGCAATTAACATAGACAAATTATACCCAGACTCAGAATAACAGTTTATGGATCGCACAAAGTATTGTCCTGCGTGGGAATGGAACATATGACACTGACATGGAAGATCAGTATCTTAACCATTACGCCATCTGTATAGACAACTTTATATCTTTACAATTTTATATCCTATTAAATAATTTCTCCAGTAGATACCTACGTCGCGCGTCGTGTTAATTCTATGTGCTAAATCAAACATCCGCGTACCATATTACATTGAAATACATTCAGCCGTTCTATTTTGTGTGATTGAACAAAAATAATGCAAATTATGTTTATTAAAAATAATACAGGGGTAAATTCAATATTTGTAAATTCAAAAGGTTGTGCTTAAATTAAATCAAATATCTACGAAAATATTATAAATACTCAGTAATATTTAGTTTGATGGTATATTGCACGCCTCGCATAAGCGAAGCGTTGAGGTCTTGCTCTACTCTCGAGATATGAAAATCAAGCACTTTTCAAACCTAAAAATGATTGTATTTTCTCCTATTGCATTTATAGGATAATATTATTATACACATGTCAAAAAAAAACATTCGTCTAAACGTATTTGATATTTTTAAAAAGCAATCATTTTGTTTAAAGTAAGAAAAAAGTTGATTAAAAAAATATTCGAGGACGTCCGGATGTTACCGTAAGTATCTGGTATTATCACGACCATAAAAATGAATGTATCGAAGTTTTTCTTTAATTAAAAGCTTCATAATCGCAATGCACTGTTTCTTTTCAAAAATGGCTTGGTAATTCTTTGTCGTTTAAATGCAAATAATAAAAAACTAAACTGCTTAGTCATTAGTATATGTATACTTTATGAAAATTGAGTTGGTTTATATTTTTAGTTCGTCCATTCGGACAGGCAAAGAAAATAAATCCCATTCAGCCTATACAGTTATAATGACTTCTAATGTTTACACGAGTATTATTACACATTTGAAATAAAACTACATTTACGGATTCTATAGCGTTTGTATTTGATTTATAATTTCCCGACGTTTCGAACACTTTACAGTGATCATGGTCACGGGAGGACTGAGGTGTCTTACGTCCAATATGTCATTGTTATTACAGAAATTTATTTATATCTACCCTATAAGATATTAAATTTTGACACACATTTTTATACAAAAATTAATACAAATTCATTGCCAGTACAAAAAGAGAATGATTCTATATATAATATTTATGTTGTTCATGATTTGTTATTATTAAGGTATTTAATTTATGATAATTATTATTGTGGCAATTTTACAATTTTTAATTTTTATTTTTTTTTTACAATTTTTTACAATTTTTTTACAATTTTATTTTACAATTTTCAATTTGTAATGATAATTATTATTGTGGCAATTTTACAATTTTTACAAAACTAACAAAAACTATTCAGCTACTACCGGATCGGAACACGGCCACACTGAGAAAGATCCGGCGAGAATACTCAGGAGGCATGATACTAATTTTATTATTGAATTTTAGAGTGGCGGCTTTACTACTACTTTATGTGGTGTGGAGTGGTACTTTATCTTACTAAAATTAATTAAATTAAAATTTAACTATTGTTGTGGGTCAAATCTATACAATAAGTGCTCACAGTTTCTTGCTGCAGCATGTCTAGCAGGTTCTACGTGCAAACAAGCTGCAAGTTCCTCGCCCCCGTCACGGAGACCGTGTGAAACCACCAACAATTGAACGTCTCCCTGCAGTCCTACCTTATGTAAAAGGAGTCACTGACAATATTGGCTATATCCTAAAACATGCTTCTATAAAAACCTATTTTAAGCCACTGAAGAGGATTAGTCAATTCTTACCACCTGTCAAGTGCCAGATCCCTCTACAGGATGCAGGAGTTTATAAATTAGACTGTGACTGAGGTCTCTCTTATATAGGCCAAACAAAGAGATCTGTAAGAACTCGGATCAAGGAACATATAGCTGATGTGAAACACCGCCGTCACACTAAGTCTGCAGTCTGTGAGCATAGTCAGGGCCGCGCCCGCCATTACATCAGGTTTGATAAGCCACAAATCCTCGCAAAAGAACACCGATACCTGCCTAGAATGGTTTGCGAAGCTATTGAAATAAAAAAAAACATAAAAATTTCAATAGGGAGGATGGCTGGGTATTATCATCAAGCTGGGATCCTGTTATTCACTTAATTAAAAATAAAACTAAGAAAAGTGTCTTGCAGTCTTGTGGTGGACAAGACTGCAAGACACTGTGAGCACTTATTGTATAGATTTGACCCACAACAATAGTTAAATTTTAATTTAATTAATTTTAGTAAGATAAAGTAGGCCGCCACTCTAAAATTCAATAATAAAATTAGTATCATGCCTCCTGAGTATTCTCGCCGGATCTTTCTCAGTGTGGCCGTGTTCCGATCCGGTAGTAGCTGAATAGTTTTTGTTAGTTTTGTAAAAATTGTAAAATTGTCACAATAATAATTATCATAAATTAAATACCTTAATAATAACAAATCATGAACAACATAAATTTTATATATAGAATCATTCTTTTTTTCTACTGGCAATGAATTTGTATTAATTTTTGTATAAAAATGTGGGTCAAAATTTAATATCTTCTAGGGTAGATATAAATAAATTTCTGTAATAACAATGACATATTGGACGTAAGACACCTTAGTCATCCCGTGACCATGATCACTGTAAAGTGTTCGAAACGTCGGGAAATTATAAATCAAATACAAACGCTATAGAATCCGTAAATGTAGTTTTATTTCAAACTATACAGCTATGTTTAGCTCTACGTCGAGAATGGCACGAAATTTCAAAAGTAATTTCTTTTCTTTCATTACGAGTATGCACAAGCTTTTATTTAGTTTCACCTGTCCCGTTGTCTGTAATCAAATCTTGCAAGTTAAATTTGATCCCTTTTCCGGTTTCCAATTAAGCTGAAATTTTTCATGCATGTATAAATTAGATGACAATGCAATATTATTGTGACATAAAGTTGACCTGATGATGGACCAGGAAGCTGTCCATAGGAACTCCGTAATTAAACGACGCAACCCCATCGAAATTGGGCTTATTAGATTCGTCTTGACGAGTACTTTGAACACATACATACATATCATCACGACATATCCCTTGCAGGGTAGGCAGAGAGAACAGAGTGCCAGAGAACTATCTCTGCATACTTCACTCGCTTCCTCAACATTCATAATACTCTTCATACACGCTCGCCGGTTTCGGAGACTCTTGACTCCACCTTCCTTCAGTACATGACCGATCTGGTCTAGGTAGATTAGTCTCGGTCTCCCTCGGTACCTACATCCTTCCACTTTCGCATTGTATATCTTCTTAACCAGACGTTCGTTCGGCATTCTTTCCACATGTCCGAACCATCAGAGCATTCCCTTTCGCATCTTTACACCAATACTCTCTTTCATACCTACTCGCTCTCTTACGTCGTCGTTACGAATGCGGTCGGTCAGCCTAACTCCACAGATTTTCCGAAGAGATCGCATTTCGACCGCATTAATTTTACTTTCATACTCTTTTCTGCATACCCAACTCTCGCTTCCATACAGCAATGTTGGGACAAGCACTGCGTTATATATTGCTACACGTGCCTTCTGGCTGAGGTGGTGGCTGCCGAGAAGTTGCCCCAACGCTCCGTTCACTCTATTTCCCGCATTCACTCTTCGCTCTATATCAGTGGTGTACCTTCCATCTCGGCTAAATCCACATCCAAGATATACAAATTACTTAGTACTTTGAAACTATATGGAAACCCAGGGTCTGATCATGGACCTGGAAGCTGTCCATAGGAACTCCGTAATTAAGTGACGCAACCCATCGAGTTTGGGCTCGTTTGGTTCGTCTTGACGAGTACTTTGATACTCTATGAAAACCAGGATCCGATCATGGACCTGGAAGCTGTCCATAGGAACTCCGTAATTAAGCGACGCAACCCCATCGAGTTTGGGCTCGTTTGATTCGTTTTGGCGAGTACTTTGAGACTATATGGTAACCAGGGTCTGACGATGGACCTGGAATCTGGCCATAGGAACTCCGTAATTAAACAACGAAACCCCATCGAGTTTGGGCTCGCTTGATTCGTCTTGAGAAGCACTTTGATACTATATGGTAACTAGGTTCAGATGATGAACCTGGAAGCTGGCTATAGGAACTCCCTCATTAAAAGACGCAACCCCGCGGAGTTTGGGCTCGTTTGATTCGTCTTGACGAGTATCTTGGTTGGCGTGAATATGCAACTCTAACAAATTGGGGAAAAAGTTCGTTCCGCTTATTATGAATGTGGATTATGTCTGATTAATTAGATGGATGACCCAATGCCAAAGTAAGCACGTGCCGAGGGCTGAATGATATGAGGGTGTATAAACATTTCATATTGCTTACGTTGCGCCTCAGAGCACCAAGGCGAACCCTGTTATACTGAAGCCTTTCTCTCTCCACAATGGACCTCTGGGGTGATGAACCGTTTTTGTCCTATATTTGTGAGCAGAACCTGAATAATAAAAATACTAAATAAATAGTTAAAAATAAAATTAAAGAAATTTTTTTTAAAACAAGTTTTTATTGCTTATAAAATAAACTAAAAAGTTAAAAATAAATTAAATCTAATCAGACATATAACACTTGCAACGTTATACGTTATAAGTTCATTGTAACTTAACGATAATTAAGCTTCTTCGTCTACAACAAAATAATTCCATATCGTACATAATAATATATTTTTAACACTATAATTATTAAATCTTCCCGTTTTTATCACAGTCCCAATTTTATAAATAAAAGTGTGTTGCATTTTTTAGCAATTAATAAACAACTTGCTTTTAAAAAAAGGACTTTTTCTTTAATTTTATTTTCATTTCAGGCATTGACTAATAGTAAATGATAAATAATATAAAAATTATGAGGCGTGCACTTTTGGATTTTCCAAATTATTATTATTACTATTTAAAACTTGCACCTAAAAATCTATGAGTCGCGAGATAGTTTAAAAATATACAATTAGCGGACATAAAATCATTTGTAGCCAACTTTGCCATCTTGCGCAATCAAGTCCGTCATGTAGACTTAGGTAATAGATATAAAATATCTCCTACTTCGTAATTCTGTTTTATATTATTCTTTACAGTCTACAGTCGACTTAAGAGCACTTTTGAACGATAAAATAGTAGTAATTGGCTAACTAACTAATACGACATTGCTCTACGTTTTATCTGTATAACTATTTTAGTCTCATGACACCAGTCACCAAAGAGTACTAAGAGTAACATATTGTACTCTTAAGTCTTAATTAAGGCTGCTAGAATCAAACGGCCTTACTACAAGAACCATGTATTACATTATGGAGGGAATTAAAATTAAATTAAATTCAATTTAATCGATTTGAACATAAGCCGAAAATGTACTCGTATTGCCATCTAGTGTTAAGAGCTTGTACACAACTTTAGGCTGCTGTAGTTTTATAGATTAACATTTTTAGATTACGAAATTATTATTAGGTTAAAAGTTGCAAAAATGCAGTTAGGCTACTCTGGTTCTAGCAGCCTCAATTGATCACTACATGGAAGAAATGCAGTCAAGTTACATATTTATAAAATGTACCGAAGTAAAAACTATTTAGGCAAATGGTTCCTGTTCTGTTGCTGAATATGTAATCTGGCAGTGACTATTTTTATATTTGTTTTGTCAGGTTCGTCGTGCTGTCTCTCACAACGTCTACTTAGTTAAATATCGGGTTACCACTTTACCTCGAATGACTAACGTAGTTTCTGTTCACTGTAAATGTAACCAATGCGTTATATTTTTAAGTATATTTAAGATAGAAGACACGCACTGCTATTGGTTAGTTATTGTATAGAATAGAAGTAAATATAAATATTTATCGATTCAGAATATAGATGACGTTTTAAAATTTAAGTTTTAAATTGTCATTATTTAATAAAAACATTATTTTTTATAAATTTATTTATTGTCGTTATTAGATAGATAACAAATATTTTTTTATAATCGCGTCTGTAAGATGTACGAATACTTCGCATCGTTACGCGCTAGTTATCTAAACAGGACATGTGTACGTAATTTGTAATTATTTTTCGTCATTACATAATTCCTGCTCATATATATCCCACTTCTGGGCTCTAGCCTCCTTCAAAAGGGAAGGGAATTGACCTGCATACCACACTGGTCAATTCCAGGAGTGGCTGGATGAACTGTTATAGGGTATTATTTCAACTTTTTCTTCTTTTGCAATGATGTTATCTGCTTATATGTAATATCATTTAGTAGTCGTGTACGACCCCCATGGGCAAAAAAGGGAGTGGAGTATTGTATTCCCAATCCATCATCACACGAAAAGTACTAAGTATTACTTCAGATAATTATTTTTAGATTACTTTAGATACTTATTTTTACATTATTATAGATATTTATTTTTCATCATTATAAAGATAAATAGTTATCATAATGGCATTTGAAACATCAATATTGATGCAGTTGTATGGTAGATATTTTGTACCAGCAAATAAAAGCTTGAGACGCCTTTGAGAAATAATGTATATTATATAGGTAGCTGGCACTCTGTTCTCTCTGCCTACCCTGCAAGGGATATGGCGTGATGATATGTATGTATGTATGTGTATATAGGTAGCTACATATTATTTAGAGAGAATAGACAGATGAACAATTTGTTATATGTATATCTATCTATACACAGTGTAAAATTAAGTCGCCGCCGTTGTATGTACGCTTAGATCTTTTAAACTACGCAACAGATTTTAATACGGTTTTCATCAATAGAGAGATTGATTCAAGAGGAAGGTTTATATGTATAATAAATGCATACTATAATAGAGAAAAGCTGAGAGTTTAATAAATTTATAAAGTGATGTCGTAAAAAACATTTTTATGTGCTTACATTGCTAACGCTTTTTTTGGCAGTCTATGGTTTGGACACACCCCGTCCCCTCCGTCAGAGGCGATGGAAGGTCGGCAAATGGTCCCGTAACCCACCGTCTTCTCTTCCCATCACCATCGGGCCAGCCACTGGTGCCGCTTCCTCAACATTCGTGGGTTACCTTTTCGGGTATTGTCTCCATCAACTGCCATCGCTGGCTAAAACTTACGGGATATTTCTATTTCTACTATGAAATTCTACATCTTAAAAAGATTTACAAAAAAGTTACCTATGGCATACGTCTATCTCCGAAGGCTAACTCACAGTAATCTATGCACATTACTAAAAACTCATGGGTTATTTTGGCAGCTATTTTTAAAGATACATTATTATATCATATCCAATTAAAAACATTAGATGCGTGATACATTTAATGTACATTAAAATTACCCTTTACAGCATATCATGAGACTTAGAATAATAACACATAGAAACCAATTCCATGCACAACATTTGATGCCATTAAATTGGTATCAGAAGTGTCACCCTACGCCGGCCCGTTCCGTAGGTCCAAGGTCATTTTGTTCCATTTTATATTAGTGGGCGTGTATACTCGTATAATTGCTTACACAATAACAGGATTTTCTGCTTCACTTTTATAAATGCTTAAAACTATCCTTCTATGTATTTTTATTCTAAGATTAAATAAACATATCAAAAAAATATATGTTCTAATTTTAAAATAATCATAGTGTTTTTTTTTTTTTGGTTCTGTTCGTCCATTCGGACAGGCAAAGGGTTCAAAGCCCATACAGCCAAGTCTTATT
Source organism: Lymantria monacha (assembly GCA_905163515.2). Lineage (NCBI taxonomy): Eukaryota > Metazoa > Arthropoda > Insecta > Lepidoptera > Erebidae > Lymantria > Lymantria monacha. Next base: position 19,536,483 of record LR991096.1, read on the forward strand.
TAATTATTTTTCATATATTGTTCATCATTTCTTCATATTATGTAGCCTTAATAGTCATTGTCTGTCAGTAAGTCAAGTCGTTACCATTAATCGGGCGCTGATAACCTATTCAATGATTTTCTTTGGGAATTTTGGGCAAATATGAAAATACACGTAAACCACTATTATACCATATTCACTACACTTCAGCACTTTAACTGTACCATATTGCATAAAATACCAGCAAAATTATTCAATATAACACCACAAAACACTAAAGAAATGAATATAATACAAGAGCGTGACATGACATTTCCACATTCGCGCCAAAACTCTAATCATAGTGTAAGCAAAATAGAACAGAATTTTTAAATAGTTGTGTGACAAAGGCAAATGTTAATTCAAAGCCAAAAAAAAAATGTGAAATGTGTCTCTGTCTGTGTGTGTTTGAAGGAAAAACCACACAAATACTGTATTTCATTAAATTTATTAAAACATTGTCATAGAGGTTACTGAAATTCAAAGATAAAACGAAACAAAATATTGTGCTGGAAGGTAAGATAATACGCCTGTGATATTTAATCTTAATTAAATTCCTTTGAAGTTCGCAAAGCAATGCTATGTCATTATTTACTTATCAGTAATTATTATTAGTTTTACGATGTCTGAGAATTTCATGTGAATAATTTAATGTCGCGATGACGGATTCATGATGACACTTGATAGATCGTGTAATCATCAAAGGTCATTGATGATATCAAACATCTGGGTATCTGCGATTGGAATGATTTAATGATGACCTAATATGCTCTCATTAGGTTAATCTTAGAATGTATAATTAAAATTAAAAAAATCTTTTTTCGATAAGCTAGATTGTATTTTAATGCGCTAGATTAAAGAAAATTTAACTTTAAAACTTTTACTATCAAATTATACAGGGTGGAAGTGGACCGCTCCCGAAAACAAAGACAGGTGACCCTACTAGTCCTACTTGTAATGATAGGCTAGAAAAAAAATCGATTCGGATGAAAAAAATGTTTTTTTTCGCAACGAATTTTAAGTTTTTTTCACATTCCATCGTATTAAGACAGTGCCATATAACGATAATTCCATAAAAAATACGTAACTATACTCGGATGACAAAAGACGCAATCTATTCAAAACTCACGATCATATATATATTCAAGAGTTCAACGACCTAGCGTGGTGAAAATTTTTTTTTTTTCCGAATCGATTTTTTTTTTGGCCTATCATTATAAGTAGGACTAGTAGGGTTACCTGTCTTTGTTTTCGGGAGCGGTCCCCTTCCACCCTGTATATATATCTATAAAAGATAATGTTTGTATATACATCGCTAAACTCAGAAACTATTTGACCGATAGTTGTGAAAATTGATATCATGTACATAACTACAGGTATTTTTCACGGAAAAGATTTATATGCTATTCCAATTGATGTAACTCGCCACCAGGCGGCGCTGCGATATATCGACTTCTACAAACAAACCAAACGGGCTGGGTTTGCTAGTATGATATAAATGCTTATCGCGAGAATGAAGTACTTGTATTTATTTCACATTAAGTTATTTAATTTCCTTGTTTATCTAGAAAAGTAAATCTAGCGACTAGTTTTTTTATCAAATCAATTGGGTAATGACTTTATAATTTGAATGATAGTAAAAGCTTTAAAATAAATGTTTAATTTTTTTCCTTTTAGAGCATTTAAATAAAAAGCTTGTTTTTTAAAAAACTGTTTAATTTAATTTTATTTTTTACATCTTAATTATCGGGGGACATGTTTCTCAGTCGATTCATTCAACGCATCATTGTTGCATGGTCGTATGCCGGTAATTTAATAAGTAGTAGTAATTTTGTAGTAGTAATTTTGCTCTTTAAAAACATCCCACAACTAACCAGGTATTGTTATCCATGCTGACCGTGTATATAAAATTTCAGCTCAATCGGTTGAATATATCCGCTTCAAAATTGAGTTTCAAGCTTTACATGTCCACATTATTAGATTTAGTGTGACGTCATTTTATTTTTCGAGTTACATTAACAGTTCCTTTCACTTGAGACCCATATTTTAGGAAAGCATTCAAAATAACCGGTCCGCCATATTGGGTGTGCCGCCATGTTGGATTTAGAGTGATTTCACAAAGCTAACCATCACCAGCATTGTCATCCAAACTGAACGTGTATAAAGTCGTTTGCAATAGAATCCAACAATCATGTAAACAAATATGGCGGACTGACATTGACAGCGTATTGTTTGTGCCCATAGTGATGTCATAGTGTTCTAATTTAATTTTAATTAAATTTATTTTTCTAATTATTTTAATTTTAAGCCATAGAGTATGGCCCATAGTAGTATAAGTACTAAAATAAAACTGACTAATAGATTAAATATATAAGCCATAGACTATAAAATAAAACTGATTATATAGAAAAAAAGTGTTTATTAAAACAAATTGAAATCTTCGTCTTCGTCATCATCACTATCAGAAGTGTCGCCGGTGACCGTAATTATAAATGGAACCACTGTGTCATCGCTTGCCGTGTCTAAAATGCCGTCGAGCTTTTTCATTTCTTCCTCTTCCTTTAGGACGTGACTTACGCATTTCGACCATTGTTCGGCTTCTCGCCAACCCTTCGTTCAATAAAGTTTTTATTTCCGCCATTTTAAAAGATTTGTTATTTCTCCCAACATATGACTTAACCTGTGCCCAAATGAGCTCAATTGGGTTGAGTTCGCAGTGGTAGGGAGGAAGGCGAAGCACAGTTATTCCTTTCGATGCGGCGAGCTCGTCAACGTATTTTATAACATATTTTTTTTTATCAAATTTTGTGAGTAACTGTGCTTTTATTTCACTTGTTTCAAAAGCTATATTTTTGCTACGTAACCATTCTTGTATAGCATCCTTCCTCCAGCTCATGTTGGGCACTCGTTCGAGTTGGCGAGAATGGTATGGAGCATTATCCATTACAATTACAGATCCCGGCAGAATTTTGTCTAAAACCATATTAAACCTGAAACAAAAAAGATAATTTTCTGTCATAATGTAATTTTATATCTATAAATACCCTTAATAATATTAATTTTATATAGTTTTATCATAAATGTACAAAAATCAACAAATGAAACCTTACCATTTCTCAAAATTATGAGCATCCATCTCCCCGTGATAATCGCCATCTGACTTTTTTGCTTCAAAAACCCAATCTGCGCCTTCTAAAAAACCATCTTCATTGCCTATATGTGTAATAATCAGCCTCTTTCCTTTCTGAGGATTTTTTAAGCCACTTGAAAGGCCTCCCAATAATGCCTGTCTACTACGCTTGATGTCATTATTCATCCACACATAATTGCAGGTGTGCCCTAAGTAAAAAAAAAGTTTTAAATACATAATTATGTCAATAAAAACATTATTTAGATTTAAAATTAAGCAAACATGTAACCTATCACAATTTAAAATAATGTGTGAAATAAGTATATCTTATCTATCACCATATCTCAAACAAATGTTTTTAAGCAACCTGCGGAACACAAAAAAATCTTAAGCATTTAAATAAATAAAAAGCTCTCACCCTCATTAAGCCATGTTTCATCCAAATAATAAATCTTTTTATTTTGCTTTCTGTATTCATTGATTTTCAACAAATAATTCACCCTCCAAATTTGTAAGTCAGGTCTATCTAGCAAAATGCTTTTTCTTGATCGCTTGCTGTATGTGAAGTTTAATTTCTTCAATATTCTATACATTGTACCGAATGTAAAATTTGGTAGGCTGTCATCTTCATTGACTGCTGTCATAATTTTGGCAATGGTTGGCAATTCCCCATCAAAGTAAAATTTATGCACCTTTCTTCTTATTGCAGATAACATAAAATCATCTAACTTATCAATTATGGCTCGATTTGCAGGTCTCTCCTAAAAAACAGACAGAGAATACTAAATTGCACAAATCATAACATAACAAATAAAGTAAAGCTCAAAAGAGTAAAAAAAAGGCTGGCTAAGTTAATATTATAAATACCTTAGGCTGGGGTACTTCTTGATTTTATGTGTAATGTTTCATTACGTCACGAACAATATATTCTGAGACCTCCATTATTTTTGAGGTGGTTTTATATAATTCCATTTTTGATGGGTATGTAGGAGAGGTTTTCTCCAAGTGATTATAAATATTCACCAAAATTTTTTTCTCCCTTTGCGATAACTGTTTTTTAACAGCCTATTTTGGTTTTTTGACCGGCGGCGGAGGAGCAGTCCCCGACGAACCTGGCTGCGGCTCGCTCATTATAACCTTAAAAACAAATGTAATTTTACACACATACATTTCAGTAATTATGATCTATTCAAATAATTAGTTACGAGGGCAATACAATATTAAAGTGCGTCTAATAGATTTGTGTTGTAGGTAATAGATCTAAATCATTCTTACCTCCTGATTACTCCTTGAGAAAAAATACCAATCGTATGCTATATCAAAGTCCGTGATTCCGTGCAAAGGTCGTCGTTCCAAGAAAAATATGTCCAGCCAAATCGTAAAGCAAAACAAAAGTCCAAAATGAGAATGCAAAGTCGTAGAAATCGAAAACAGAAAACGGAAACAGAAAACACTAATGCACAGCGAACCCACAGAACAGTGAATGACAATTCTATAAACAAAATGGCCACCTGTCAATTTTATAAAACTAACCATTATTTTAATGGCTTAGGATACAATCCGTTTTGGTATAATTATATGAAGCTCTTGAAAAAAAAATTTTTATTGTATTCAAATAATATTAAATAAATAAATAAATTAATTAAATTAAAAATAAAAGTTAACTTCAGATTACGAACAACACTAACTTTTCAACGACTTATAGAGTTCGATGAGTAAAAAACTAAGATGACGGCTTGTCAAATACTTCGAAATTTTTACGTTGCAAATGTTTTAATCAAATTTAACATATAAATACAGTTAAATCGTGTTGAAGATAATGTGAAAACAATGGTGCGTTCGTTGAAATCAGCCTATGTTCATAATTGATCGTCAAATGTATGTGATTACGGAGTAATCGTGACAAATTGGTTTGTTTACATGATTGTTGAATTCTATTGCAAACGACTTTACAAAATTTCAGCTCAATCGGTTGAAGGCATTTGCTACAAAATTGAATTGCAAGATTTTACCCGAACAAACATACATACAAGTTAAACAAAAGCTTGTAAAAATTCCCTTTAATCTTGGAAATTTACTAAAGAAGATAGTAATTTCTGGTGTTTACGCAAGTATTATTATAGCACATATGAAATAAAGCTATTTCACTGATCTTTTGTGTTTAATTTTTACTTTCACGATGTTTCGAATACTTTTCACGGGAGGAACGTCCAGGAGATTCACGGTTACGGGAGGACACACAGGATAAAATTCGTAAAGATAGTTTTACTTTATATTTATTAATTTTTTTATTATTTTCTTCCTATTTCATCAATTTTATTAACTCCATAATCCTCCTAAATCGGCACCTGCGTAATGAGTACCTAACGGTTAGATTTTTGTGGACTGTGTTGCCAACCCCTTGGGTACATGCTATTTGCTATAACATGACATGGCAAGGCGCAAGCGTATTTAAAGCAACAAAAACTGTTACATCAATGATGAACCGGACAAATCTCATCCATTTTCTTCTCGAAACATCTGCTTTCTACTAGTGGTGCTTGCTTGAGTGCTGCAAATAAGAGAAATTAACTTACGCTGGCGGACATGGTCCGTTTACGAGGTGAAATTAAAAAAAGGCTGTTGGTTATACAAGACTACTTGACTTTGAATACGTACAATTTATTTGGCAAAAAAACTTTAAATAATTATTTATATTAAACCATCAATATTTATATTATCTGATCGTAATAGTTTTCTTTGTAACCATAATTACAATATTGCATATTGCACGATTCGTTCGTCGTGATTTCTTCGTAGCATCGATCTTCATATTCCTTTTCAGAATAGTCTGGATTGTATCCTTCGCTATAATTATTATCACGTGAATTTTCTCTGGGAGTTTGTGTATTGTTATGGCTATTTCCAGATTCATTAGACGACGAATTTATATTCCATCTTTGTGATATGGCGCAACTCAGAGAGCCTCCATGATGAAACGCAAATGGCCATGCCTGAAAATAAAAAGATTAGAATAGAAATTATATTTTACACTATATTAATAAACTAGGCTATTACAGTTCCTTCTCCACGAATATTAAGTACAAGTTGATTAAGAATGTGGAGCATCGAAATCTACAAAATGGTTCTAGTGAACGAAGTAAAAAGCGAGAAAAGGAAAAACAACAACTTCACTTTTTCATTTATTATTAACTAACTTTTACCTGCGAATTCGCTCGCGTTGAAGCCCTTAAATAAATATCAAAGATCATATATTCCAATAGAACTGAATCAATGTGATTCAGTATTTAAAAACTACTACATACGAGTACAATGAAGTTACGCTCCGTTTTTTTTAATAATAAGTAACCTATGTCCTTTCTAATACTTCGAAGACTATGTGTACAAAGTTTCATGATAATCGGTTAAGTAGTTTTGGCGTGAAAGCGTAACAAAGAAATTTACATTCATATTTATAATATTAGTCGGGATAGCGGAACGATTAACCCGCTGGGCCGGCTATGGATGTCTATGAATGGGTAACGATGGTCGGTCCGACGTCGACAGTACCGCGCGCCGCTCTTCCGTCGCCCCGAATGGAATGGGTGGATTGTGTGTCCAGACTATAGCTGCCCACAAAAAAGGATGTATCGTAAAGACCATAGCCTGCCATAAAAAGAATGTATCGTAAATACATACGGCAGACGTGAAACTTTTGTATTAAAAAAAAAACATTTTAATATTTCACCAATCACTTTTGACTAGCATATATTGCGATTTATCATTCTTTTACATGCATAAAATTATGATAGCGAGAAAAGCGTATATCTCACTATCTAAGTAAAAGACGACTAAGAGCCTTATAACGACCTGGGCCAACTCCATCTGATGCCGTTTGGTCAACAATTACATTCCCGAAGAGGGTTGACGTCTGGGAGGTCATAAAACTATTGCCAATAACTTTTACAATATTTACTATGATAGAAGAGTACATAAAGACCCCCATGTAATTGGGATAAGAGTAGGAGAATGATAATGAAGTGACAATAGTCCATCCAGCAACTTATCGAAGTCACTTCATTAAGCGGTCTTGTACCATTATTGTGGTAGGACCACGCTGTGGACAGTTCTCTGTCTACAGCCGCGGGCCGGTCCGTCCGGGGTAGTACCACACTCTCGCAGAAGATCGACGTCTGAGTAATAGCAATGTGCTATTGCGCTTCGTTCGGTGAGCGAGAGAGCCGGAAGCCTAACTGGGGTGGGTTCAGGGTTGTATTGGTAGGCAGCGGCCTAGCTATACCATTGGCAAAGGTCCATGGGCGGCAGTGACACTTACCATCAGGTGTGCTGTCTGCTCGTTTGCCGCCATAAGCAATAAAAAAAAAAAAAAAAAAAAAAATACCTCAAACAGCTAGCTATATAAAGTTAATGTGCCTAACAGTTATGTAAAACAACTTTGTAAAATAACAAGGAACATAAAATAGTTGCAACTTTTAAAATATGTTCATAATCACACAGTAAATAAGACAAAAAAACAAGCTACAGAACAATAAAACGGGAGCATCACTTTAACGTCCGGATATAAACTTTATTTATACACATAACAGCTGCAAACTTTTGGTCAGTGAGCGTACAATTCTCCTGTTTATTGTTATAACCTTTTTGTTTCTATGTTTCTACGTTCCACTTGTACCAATCTTCATATTTGTTTATATTTGAGAAAAGGGTCGAAAAGTGACTCTTGATTTTTTTTTTAAAGAAACATATCATAGAACACACACGGAGACTCCGTAAAGATCCTGAATGAAGAAACCTGTACGCCATAAAACTATAAAATATATTTTTTTAATATAAATACTTTGGTTGCTATGTGGGTGGCCTAAATAACGACATTAAAAATTGTTTTTAATAATGTATTGTGCACAAGGCACGATTTTTCGCCTATTGACGGAGTAAGAATAAAATTGCAAACACTGCCCCTTTGTTTATCTAGTTTATCGTAAAAACGATTAAGAGATGTAAGTATACATATATTAACCCTGTGCCGAATTCATCTGGCCAGCATGGTAGAGTAGGCTATTTTCACTACCATTGTGACGTAGGATCGATCTCATAACAGAGATAGCGTTCATCTATTAATTTGAGTTACGTGCAAAAAACATTGGTTGCGTTAAACATAATATTCCTGAAGCTTTTTAGTATAGCTTCCTTATAACATCAGCTACATGACAGCGAAAGTTTCGTTAAAATCGGTGCGGCCGTTTCTTTTTGTTGACAAAAATGTTAACATAGTTTTTTTATTTATTTATTACCGTGTGGTGACGGAGTAAAAATACAATTCTCCACCTCTTTTCTTATCCATAAGTGATCGTAAAAGACGACTAAGGGACACAAGCACGTAACATCAGTGCAAGAGAAGGAAAACTTGAAATAAAACCCTATACTAACACGTCTGATCAGCGTGGTATAGTAGATAAATTCTCTTCCCAGTGTGAAGGAGGCGCGAGCCCAGCAGTGGGACGTATATGAGCTGAAATGATGATGATGACGATGATATTTTTTTTATTAATAGTACTTAGCATATAATACTGTCAGTATTACTGCCCTATTATTAATCCAAATAACTATTTTAATCCTTATAAGGAAATCTATTGGTACAAAAAAATATTATGTTAAAAGATAATATTACGGCTTTTCTTGCTAATTAGACCAAAATCTTATTTTACTTTTGGGTCATAGCTTGCCTCCACTACACTCGGACAGATACACTAGAATAGCAAAAAAATGAGACCCCATTAATTTCTCAGGTTCGAATTCCGTATTAGTCTATATATATCACTAGCTTCTGCCCGCGGCTTCGCCCGCGTAAAAGGTCCTTTCCTAAAGTTTTTCATCCCCTATTTTTATTTTACCTCTTTTTTTTTCCAAGGCGGACCATTGATGGATGGATGACAAATGGATGAATGACCCCGACAAATCGGTCCGGGGCGTCAAGAAGAGGCGGCACGCAACCCCATGGATCCACCCTGCAAGCACCTCTCTTTGCCGTGCGAGCGGGCCACCGGTACCCGATCTTTGTCTTCGGTGGCCCACCCGGCGGTTTACCCTTACGGGTTGCTCTCGTGTCGACGCCCTCACGCGGTGGCCTCGCGTCGGGTGATCGGACAATTCCCCGGTCCGATCACCCGAAGCCTCGGTTAGGGTGGCATCAGGCGGAGATATTCACGCCTGCGCCGCCCCGGCCGCTAGCAGCGGCCCGGGTCCCGGAAATCCTCCCGGATTCGTTCCGCCGCCTCCTTCTGCGAGATGACAGCCTCGCAGAAGGCGGTGATCGCGTCCCAATTCCTGATGCTGTCGACTATCGCTTTCGCGACAGCCGGCAGCGTCAGGTCGGCACCGATGACAGCGACGAGGTCATGGTGCTGCCCGTCTCAGCTCGGACATAGCTCGAGCGTATGTTGCGCCGTGTCCTCGTCACTACCGCAATGATGGCCGGACGGAGTCCACTCCCTCCACACGACCGTGTGCAGGTACTTGTCGAAGCAGTCGTGCCCCGACAAGATCTGCACCAACCGGATGGAGAGGACCCCATGCCGCCGTTCCATCCACTCCATCAATACGGGCCGGAGGGCCTCAACGGTAACAACACCGTGTCTAGGCCTCTCCAGCCGCGTAACCCAACGGGCGATGACGTCTCGGCGGGCGTTCTCGCGCCAGGTGGCTATTTCGTTAGACGATGGGGAGCCACCCTCGTCGCGCTCTGAGGTAACCCGCTGGTAGAGGTCGGAGAGCATCTCCGCCTCTAGGTCCCACGAGGGTGTCCCGGCCAATAGGCATGCCGCCTCGGTCGATACCGCGCGGTACCTGCGAATGGCTCTGACCGCCATGGCTCTCTGTGGTCTCCACAGAACAGCCCTGAGCTGGGCGTTCAGAGCCCTCGCCCACACGGGTGCGCCGTACATGGCCATTGAGCAGATCACCCCCGCATACAGCCGTCAGCCCTCGAAACTGGGACCGCCCACGTTCGACATGAGCCGCGATAGGGCGGGCGCCGCGCCGACCAGCCGGGGAGCAATCCTGCGGAAATGCTCCCGGAATCACCAACGCCCGTCGAGCACCAGACCCAAATACTTCATATGGGCCTGGATACTGATGTGGATGGAGTTGACGAGTAACGAGGCGCCGATAGGCAGCCTTACGCGGGGCCCATGGAATAGAAGGGCCTCCGTCTTATTTATTACCCATTTAAGGGTAATTTTTTTTACAAAATTTTAATATCATATTTATTTACATCTAATCAATAGCCTAAAAATAAGTTTCAAGCTTCTGGCTTTAAAAATGACGATACTTCCTTATATCTTTTCATGGCCCTTTACAACCCTTTTTTGCATTAAAAAGTAGCCTATGTCCTTTATCAGGCCCTAGACTATCTGTGTAACAAATTTCATTTAGATCGGTTCAGTAGTTTTGGCGTGAAAGAGCGACAGACAGACAGAGTTACTTTCGCATTTATAATATTAGTAAGGATTAACATTCCCCGCAGGCTATAAAATATATGAATAACAAGTAACAAATTCAATGCCTACGTGGTAATTGTCAAAATAAAATGTTCAAATGTAGATGTATTCAGACTACTTAACCCGCTTACCCCTTCAAATTTAAAGCCATGAAAAATATAAAAAAGTTAAATATTTTTTATTTGAACAATAATAAAATATTTCTCTCAAGCAACTTTCAACTCTTTACAAAACTATTAGAACAATTTTTAGCGGTATAAAACTGATCAATGTAACTAAAAGTTCACTATTCACTAATCCGGTCATCCATCAAGTACGAGACTTTCATGGAACGTGTTCCTTAATCCTGTCACGTCAGCACCCTAGTACAGTTTGGCAAATGCCTTTAGGGTTGTCAACTAAATCATTGCTGGCACGATTCGGGCTCGCCGCACTCCATTCCGAAAGAATTAAAGGATGACAGTTGTGACAGGGGATTTATAGTGAACAATTATGTGATTCACGCCTCCGAGACTAGTGAAGATAACTTTTTATCACTTAACTAATCGTCACAAAACTAAGGATTATTTGTTATTTTTTTTTATAAATATAATAAATTACAAAAGTCGTTAAATTCCGATTAGTTTTAATAAAAATTGTTAATACATATGATTCATTTTTACCCGACTGCGCAACGCAAAGGAGTGGTATTGTGTTTAACAGTCTATGTATGTATGTTTGTATGTTCCTTTACCGTTACTCAGACGTCGATCTTCTGCGAGAGTGTGGTACTACCCCGGGCGGACAGTAGACAGAGAACTGTCAACAGCCTGGTCCTACCACTACTATAAACTGGTCACATGACAGTCCTCTCATGACTATGAAATGAATGGAAGTAAAAATGAAATACAAACGCTATAAAAATCCTTCATCATCATCATCTCAACTCATATATGTTCCACTGTTGGGCTCGAGCCTCCTTCATAATGGGAGGGCAATTGACCTATTACACCACGCTGGTCAGACCTGTTGGTATAGGGTTTTGTTTCGAGTTTTCCTTCTCTCACATAGATATTAATGCGCTTTATATCCTTTAGTCGTCTCTTACGATCATCCACGGATAAGATAAGGGGTGGTGAATTGTATTCTTACTCCGACCATACTTACCGATCCGATATCCATATTTCGCCAAAAAGTTTTTTTAGAATTAACGTGGCTATGAATTTTTTTAAATGCTAATGATTAATTAATATTGATCATGTATTAAGTATATTATTCATTCGTTAATATTTTTTGGTGTCTCCATTAGAAGGACCTCCTTGACAGCAAAAATTAATAAAATTGGTAGTTCGTCGTATATCAGCAGCCTTAGGCCCTTAATGTAAAATGGGACGTGGTAGGCTCGAGTAAAGGAAATGACAGGTCTTTGTGACTCTACCATGTAGTATAAGCTGCGATAATATTTTAGACTAATCTTACTTTTATACCATATTATATGATTAAAAGACAGGATGACGAGAAAGAAGCGGATTCCTTTCATCCATCCATTTATCGGCCTATTAAAATGCAATATCATACATCTGCCCCGCTAAGGCAGAAAAATGCTGAAAATGCTTCTGATCCCAGTGATCCTACAGCCGGTTTTTATGACTTTCACAAGTAAGTAAGTTTAGTAATACATTGTATTCATTACCTGTCACTACACGGGGAAGAATATAATAATTACGTAAATTTAATGTTTTACATTTTTTATTTTAATATAATTAAAATAAAAAATACGCGTCATATTTTTTTATAAAACTTGTTTGACTAAAAAAGCGCGTGAACTGCGTGGTATATTAGATTAATTTATTTAATATTGTGGAGTAGCCTAAACCCGACGTAAATCTCATTACAGGTTGAGGGGCTGTCAAATGCTAATCTGAAAGACAAATACTCACCAAGCTAAGGGGATGTGGTGGCGTATGTGCCGACCGTGGCTCGTGAAGTAAAGCACGTAGATGAGCTATGTAAGACGCTGCCAATCGCAGTGTGTCTAGTTTGGATAGCTTCGTGTCCGCCGGTACCCACGGTAGTGTAGTCTTCAATCTATTCCAAGAAAAATATATGATTTAGTAAATTGCCTTGGCCGACGAGAAAGGAACCCGCAAGGGTATACCGCCGGGCGGGCCACCGAAGACAAAGATCGGGTACCGGTGGCCCGCTCATACGGCGAAGAGAGGTGCTTGCAGGGTGGGTCCATGGGGTTGCGCGCTGCCTCTTTTGTCGCCCCGGATCGATTTGTCGGGGCGCAACCACATCCATGGCCCACCCAGCAAAGAAAAAATAAATGGTGTTACCTAAAACTGCACAGATGGCATAGTGGTTAAGATAACTTACGTGCCAGTGCCGTGGGTTGGATTCCTACGTAGGACCATACTTTGTGCGATCCAAAAAGTGTTGTTCTGAGTCTGGGTGTAATTTGTCTACGTTAATTGCATGTTTGTAAAGTCCCCAGTAATACAAGGATCGTTGCCTTAGTGCTGTGTGTCTTTAAAAAAAACTTAGGTCTTATTGATGAAAATGGTTGATAAGAAGACTTCTATAACAATTATATTATCGAAAAAGTTTGTCATTAATAAGAAGCTGCAGAATTAGTTCTAATAAGATACAAAAGTTTTAAGAGTTAAGTTAGTCTGTGGATTATAGAAGATATTTTGAACTTCAGCAATCAAACTAGGTAAGTAGAAACAGGGTTTTCTATGTGCTGATGGAGGAAGAAAATAATTCACTAGCCTATCCATCTCTATCTTGCCCGTGGATGTCGCAAAAGCCAATAAAGGGATATGACATGAAGATAATATCGATGCAAGTAAGGAGAACTCGAAATAGAATTCAATAACTATCCATATGTACAATGTGGTATAGTAGGTTAAATTCTCTCTTATTATGAAAGAGGCTCGAGTGCCAGCAGTGGGACGTATGATCTGTGATGATAATTATGATGCTGAAGAAGGAAGATGGACATTACACATTTATATCCCACGAGCACAAACGAAAAAGTAATTTATCTACGCTGGTAAAACTAATTTTGTAGTTGCGCACCTTCATCAGCGAAGATTTAGCAGAGGTGTGACACGCACATTTGGCAAAACAATTGGTAGTGTCACGTTCAAGGTTTACTGAGAAATTACCCAAGAAAAGCCAGGAAATCTGCAGTAACCTTAACAGCAAGTTTTTGCCCAACCAAAAATTCGAACCCAGTATCTAGCAATGGCAATAGCATATCGCAGTCCCCGACGAACACTATGATAATCGCTATTACGATAGAATCGGGTTTATTAAAGATTCGTTATCTACACACCCTATTACAATCATTGAGATTTTTATTTATGATCGGGCGATGAATACTTTTAGATTTATCCATTCAATAATGATCTCTATGTTTTTGTTTGACGGATAACATACGAGTAAGTGAAAAATTTACGCGATCAATAACGCAAAAAACAGATTTGGTAATAACCAAATCTCAAAAGTGAACATTTTAGAGTAAGCGGATATTACATATTAAAATGATCATCGAATAAGCATGTAATTTATGTTTACTGTAATATTAAAGTAAGTTATATCATCGAATACGATTGCAATGTCATTTAACGAATAGTAAGTATATTCATATTTACCATTTTTTTTTTTTTCTTTTTTTTTTTTTTTTTTTTTGTCGTGGGCCATGGACGTCGCACCCCGCCAAGTCGGTCCGGGGTGACGGAAGAGGTGGCGCGCAACCCCATTGACCCACCCTGCAAGCACCTCTTCTTCGCCGTGCGAGCGGGCCACCGGATATTCATATTTACCATGGAATAAGATATTACCATTGTGATAACAATGAACGATTACTATAGCAACACCGATTTGTAATTACAGTCGAACACTATCGTAAAGTTAGTTTAGTTTTAGTTTAGTTATTAGTTAGTTTGCGTTAATTTTTCCATAGCTTATTTCAGTAATGGATATTTTCACAATTTTCTTACTGACAAAGAAAATTTATAACAAAAATTTAGTAAAAATCTAGTGCAAAAAATATTCCCTATTTTTGATAAAAGAATTTTCTTTTTATGAATTTATTAATTTTTTTTTTTTATTTTCTTCTTTTTATCTTCTTTTTTCTTTTTAAGTATGCAGAGATAGAGTTCTCTGGCACTCTGTTCTCTCTGCCTACCCTGCAAGGGATATGGCGTGATGATATGTATGTATGTATGTATCTTCTTTTTAGTCTTGATAGTTTTCTAAATATTCAAGTTTTTATTTGCTCCTGTAAAATTGTCATTTTCCTATTACGATTTTGTTCGTCGGGGACTGCGATATAGTTATTCGCTACTGGGCCAATAAAATAGAGAAATATAATTGGCATGCAGTTTAATTTCGGGTTTTCATCCTACAATAACGATATTATCAATGCTGTCGTGTTTTACAACATAAATCGCGAATAGGTGTGTATAAAATTCACCTAAGTCATTCGTAATCCTTCAGCACTCGAATGAATCAACTATCCGTTTATCAGCTTATCGATGTCAACTGTTGGACATAGGTCTCCCCATAAGGGGGATAATGACTTACACAGCACGTTAAGTAGGTAGGTGGACTATTGCTATAGATGTTATAAGTTTCTCGAAGAACGCTGCTGGCAATTCTTCTAGTGATTCATCAGGTAATTTTTACGATTATCACAGGAAAGTAAGCGGTGAGGGAGTCTCCCCCCCCGGGCTGAGCTTGGTGTGCTACGCTGACGACACGCTCGTCACAGCCCGGGGCAGGACACTCGAAGAGGCGGCGAGCCTGGCCACTCTCGGCACCGAGGAGATGGTCAGGCGGATCGAGGCGCTGGGGCTCAGGGTGGCCCTAAACAAGACGGAGGCCCTACTTTTCCATGGGCCCCGTGTGAGGCTGCCCATCGGCGCCTCGATAGTGGTAAACTCCATCCACATCAGCATCCAGGCCCATATGAGGTACTTGGGTCTGGTGCTCGACGGGCGATGGTGGTTCCGGGAGCATTTCCGACAGATTGCTCCCCGGCTTGTCGGCGCGGCGTCCGCCCTTTCTCGACTCATGCCGAACGTGGGCGGACCCAGTTTTGAGGCCCGACGGCTGTATGCGGGGGTCATCCGCTCGATGGCCATGTACGGCGCACCCGTGTGGGCGAGGGCTCTGAACGCCCAGCTCAGGGCGGTTCTGTGGAGGCCACAGAGAGCCATGGCGGTCAGAGCCATTCGCGGGTACCGCACGGTGTCGACAGAGGCGGCGTGCCTGTTGGCCGGGACACCCCCGTGGGACCTAGAGGCGGAGATGCTCTCCGACCTCTACCGGCGGGTTATCACAGCGCGCGAGGAAGGTGGCTCCCCATCGTTGAGCGAGATAGCCACCTGGCGCGTGGATGCCCGCCGAGACGTCATCGCCCGTTGGGCTACGCGGCTGGAGAGGCCTAGGCACGGTGTGGAGACCGTTGAGGCCCTCCGGCCCGTATTGATAGAGTGGATGGAGCGGCGGCACGGAGTCCTCACCTTTCGGCTGGTGCAGGTGTTGACGGGGCACGGGTGTTTCGGGTTGTACCTGCACAGGGTCGTGTATAGGGAGTGGACTCCGGCCTGCCACCACTGCAGGAGTGGCGAGGACACGGCGCAACACACGCTGGAGGTGTGTCCGGGATGGGAGCGGCAGCGCCGTGACCTCGTCGCTGTCATCGGTGCCGACCTGACGCTGCCGGCCGTCGCGAGAGCGATGGTCGACAGCATCAGGAACTGGGACGCGGTCGCCGCCTTCTGCGAGGCTGTCATCTCGCAGAAGGAAGCGGCGGAACGGGCAAGGGAGGATTCCCGCGCCCCGGGCAAGGGAGGATTCCCGCGCCCCGGGCCGCCGCCAGCGGCCGGGGCGGCGCAGGCGCGAATACCTGCGCCTGATGCCGCCCTAACCGAGGCTTCGGGTGATCGGACCGGGGAATTGTCCGGTCACCCGACGTGAGGCCACCGCGTGAGGGCGACGCCCCGACGGCGAAATCTGTCGGGGCGTCGACGAGAGGAACCCGCGAGGGTGAACCGCCGGGCGGGCCACCGAAGTTAAAAATCGGGTCCCGGTGACCCGCTCGCACGGCGAAGAGAGAGGAGTTTTTACGGTGGGTCTATGGGGTCACGCGCCGCCTTTTCCGTCACCCCGGACCGATTTGGCGGGGCGAGACTAATCCATAGTCCACCAAAAAAAAAAAAAAAAATAAAGGAAAGTAAGCGGTGGTTATTCACCACGCGTGGAAATTAGCACTCGGATGAAAGCTGCTCTATAATTACCTATTAATAAAATATATTACCTGCAAAATGCTTTCGAAAGTACTCTCATTCTCGCCCGTTCTCTAGCGTTGGCTGCGTTCCTGTGTTGAGGTTCTTGAGAACTTCGACCTATTAAAAAAAAATGAAAAAATTGTGCCTGTTTTCACTAAAGATCCCTAAAGTTTAAAAAGAACGTAAGACAATTTAAACAGTAATGTTATGTGTTACCTGATATGGTCGTGTTACATAAAATTTGATTTTAAAACATCAAAAAATTTATTAAACTAAAAATTAACGTTTTCCGTGTGGTGACGGAATAAGAATACGGTTCACCACCCCTTCTCTTACCCGTGAGTATTGTAAAAGACGATTAAGGGATATAAATATGCTTATATTATCTGTGCAAGAGAAGGAAAACTCGAAATAAAATCCTATGCCAACACGTCTGACCGGCGCGGTATAGTATATATAGACTGGCCGGAAGCCCAACTGGGTGGGTTTGGGGATTTTATTGGTAGGCAGCGGCCTAAGCTATACCCTTGGTATTGGAAAGGTCCATGGGCGGTAGTGACACTTACCATCAGGTGTGCAGCTCGCTCGTTTACCACCATAAGCAAAAAAAATAGTATGTCAATTTCTCTCCCATTATGAAGGAGGCCTGAGCCCAACAGTGTGTGGGCTGAGATGATAATGAAATATTGAGGTAGATGCTACCTAAAACTTAGGAGTCGTTGGTGAAAAGGGGTTTAAATATATTTTTATTGTTTCTTTCCCAGTTTAGTAATGGATTAACAATACATTGCGCCACTTCTTTTTGGTGAAGGCTATGGTGTGATCATATTCCGTTCGATTCATCCGAGGTGAACGAGAACGGGAGGGCGGTGTGCCAGTACATGTCACTGTATCACCAGGTGGGCGGGGTAACCAAACCCGGTTACTGTCTTCGCTATACATTGTATCACCTAAGCTTACTTAATGATTTCTAATGTTTACGCGACTATTACACATTTGAAATAAAACTACTTTTACGGATTCTATCGCGTTTGTATTTGATTTTTAATTTCCCGACGTTTCGAACACTTTACAGTGATCATGGTCACGGGAGGACTGACTTTTTTTTTTAGCGGCGGGCTATGGAATGGTCATGCTAAATCCGTCCGGGTCGACAGAAGAAGCGGCGCAAGACCCCATAGACCCGCCCTACTTCTCTACGCCGAGCGAGCGGGCCACCGGAACCCGGTCTTTGTCATCGGTGGCCCGCCCGGCGGTTTACCCTCGCGAGACGGGACAACTGACTAAGCTTACTTTCCAATAGAAGACGTAGGAATCACGAAGAGAATGAGTGGTAGCACTCTCTCTGAAAACTTACGATAGCGAGCGATAGAGAGTGATTATGCTTCCATTACCCCCTTGGATAAGTCTAAATCCAGCAATGGACGTCGAGGTTGTTAAATTTATCCTCCTAAATGCAGCATTCGTCATCATCCGTGTAGTGACGGAGTAAGACTACAATTCACCACCCCATATCTTACCCGTGGGTGATCGTACGAGACGACTAAGGGATATAAAACGCATATACCTAACATATATGCGAGAGAAGCAAAACTCGAAACAAAACCCTATACCAACACGTCTGACCAGCGTGGTATAGTAGATTAATTTCCCTCCCATTACGGAGGAGGCCTGAGCCCAACAGTGGCACATTTATGGTCTGTGATGATGATGATGAAATGCAGCATTTACTATTTTTCTTCATATCCTATAAAGTTTATGACATAAATGTACTTTTGTTAAACACCTGATTGCGTTGATTGAGAGGAAAATTGGCATAACATATCACGCTAGTCAGATGAGCTGGTGCTTTGTTTCCAGTCTTTCTTTTCTTACAGACCTTGCAAATTGTATATGTAACACTATATTCTTGATCCATCACTGTGTGAACCTATCATCTAATTCAATCATAAAGGCGTTAAGCAAATATTTCTAATTTGAACAAATTCTGCGACTTTTTTCGTATAATATGCCGGCGCCGTGGGTTCGATTCCCACGCAGGGCAATACTTTGTGTGATCTACAAAGTGTTGTTCTGAGTCTGGATGTAATTTGTCTGCGTTAATTGCATGTTTGTAAAATTCCCCGCAATACAAGGATTATTTCCTCAGTGCAGTGTCTATTAACAAAAAAAAATGTGTGTTTCCCGAAGGAAAAGGAATTTAATATTTTCATTATTTTTCACTGTTCAAGATTCTTCTTTTTGATATAACGTCCAAAATATAATTAATATTATAACGTAAATTTGGTTGGAATAAATTTGGTACCGTGCGTGGAATCGGGGAAAATTTGGTACTAACGGAACGCGAAGCATGAAGGGTTCTGCGCAATTGCTACGAACTTGAACCTATCGAGCTTCGCCCTGGCTGTAATCCTACTGATCTCCGGGGTAGCAAACACAGGTTTGCCACTGAGGTCAAGCAATAGTCAGTCCTATGGCGATAGGGAGAAAATACGGTGGATTATGGCGTAAAGTATAGAACTCTAAAAAGAAAAGGGTCAAATTTCGGTGTTATCTATAAAACCACTATGGATCCTACCTTACAGGCACAATGGTGGTGAGATTCGTTAGTTAACAAAACTTTGATGACAAGCCAGTTGGCACGCCGCTGTAATAGACGAGGCAGTATAGGTGGCCGTCGGGCCAGCCACGGATGTCAAGGAATCGGTACCCGTGATCGGTCCAACGACGATAGGGAGGGAACACGATGGGTTATGGAGCTGCACGTCACCTTGCCGTCATTCCGGACTGAATAGGCGAGGCATGTCCAGGCCATAGCTAGTCATAATAAAAAAAAGGCAGTATGCGCTCCTCTCCGCCTCGCAACCGAACCACCGTAGGCATGTCACTTAAAGAAGACAATTCAGAAACTTATCTTTTCATATATCTAGCCCATGCTACGTCCCGATGCAACTACGTAGTGTAAAAATATTCTAGACGAATTTATATGATATATGGATTAGCTGAGCAATTTTTATTTTAAAAGATAACTGCGCACTATGGAATAAATACTTGTGTCGCGGGGCTTAACAAACTTTCAAGTAATGGATGCAAATTATGTCTAGACTCAGAACAAACAGTTCATCATCATCATTCTCCTACTCTTATCCCAATTACTTGGGGTCGATACAATATGTACTCTTCTTTCATATTACATATTGTAAAAGTTATTGGCAATAGCTTTATGACCGGCCGCCTGCCAGACATCAAAACTCCTTGGTAATGTAACTGTTGACCAAACGGCATCAGATGGAGTTGACCCAGGTCGTAATAAGGCTCTTAGTCGTCTTTTACGACATCCACGAGCAAAGTAAGGATTGGTAGTGTTCGTAGCCGCTACCACACAGCAAGAACAAACAATTGTGGATCACATAAAGAATTGTCCTATATGGGAATCGAACCTTTAGACCACTCTATCAATTGTGCAATTATAACAATGCGTAAAGAGAGAGATACAGATACGAGATGCAGGTTAGAATGGTGTGATTATTAATAGTTGATAATATTTTAATCGATTTAAAAAATAGAGGTTTCTCAGTTTGACGGAATATTTTTTTTTATTGTGCATAGATTTTTTGATGCTGGACATAGATTTTTTTTACAAAATAATTTAGATATTATTTTATTGATTAAAAACAGGATTCCCAAGAGTGATCCCTTTGTAATTTCTGTAGATACTCGATTTCGAAAATGCTGGGAACCCATAACTATCAAATAGATAACGTATATTATATATATTCAGATATATTTAAATACTGTATATATTGCTTTATTATAAAAATCATTAATAAAATCAAAAAATATTAATTTGTCATAATCCAAGACAAGAGTTCAAGATCCGCCCGTGGAATACCACGGAAATATCCAATAGGTGTAGGCTCCCATCCTATGTATTAATCGCTTTCTTTGGTCCACAAATAAATATTATAAAAAGTCTAACCCGTTAAATTATTTTTTTTTAAAATGCCTAATATGAATTTTTCAAAAATATTCAAAAATTATAATTTTTATTCAATTGTTTATGTATTTTATTTATTTTTCTAAATTTGTTTCGTAAAAATACAAGTATTTCAAGTTGTTGCAATTATTCCTTTAAACTACGTATCGAGATCAAACAGAACTACGCAATTAAAAATTTCCAACTAACCTGAGTTAGATTGTGTATCATCAAAGAAGAAATCATCATCGTCATCATCTCGTTTCTCAGCCGGTGGTGATCGAGTTATTCGTTTTCTTGGCATTATTTATATAGCACTAATACAATAACACTATATAACACTCAACACTATAGCACACAAAACTAACATATAATTGTTATTAAATATATTTTTAAGGTTTTGTTTCTTGCACCCTGTATACTGTTTCATGTGCTTTTACTATATGAGACGCGTGCGCACTAGGCGGGCGGTTTGTTCGTTGGGCGGCGCCTGCGTATGCCCCTCCCGAACGAGCAAAATTACTTCTCAACTAACGATGCTTTAAGTAAAAGCATATAGCTAACGTATTATGTTATGCTGGTATATATACATCTATTTTAATCATGGTTTCCACAATCGCGGTGTTAGAAATGGGATCTGAACGAATAATGGATTAATTGCATAAAAAAAAAATATTACAATCCTTTTTAATGTTTTTTTTTAAGATAATACTTCATGCTAAGGTATAAATCCTCGTGTCGCAGAGAACAATCATCATCCCAGCTCATATATGTCCCGTTGTTGGGTTAGAGCCTCCTCCGCCATGGGAGGGAAATTGACCTACTATACCACGCTGGTCATACGTGTTGGTATATAGGGTTTAGTTTCGAGTTTTTCTTCTCTTACATAGTTGTCTGCGTTTTATATCCCTTAGTCGTCTTTTACGATCACCCACGGGTATGAAAAGGGGTGGTGATTTGTATTTTTACTCCGTCACCACATGGATTCTTTTACAAAATAAGAAAAAACCTAATGTTATCTTCTCAATGGCGATAAATACATTGACGTCCACGCGGAGAACAATACAAATATATAATTAACAGACACAAATAACACCCAGACTCAGAACAGATCATTCATATGTAGATCACACAAAGAACTGTTCAGTGTGGGAATTAAACCCCCGACCAAGGGCAGATTCAGCTTGCAAGTCAGGGGAAGTCACATACAAGTCAAAAAGGAGTCATTTTAAAATAACTTATTAAATTAATACAATCATTCATTTCTTCCACGCACATGCTCTTGCTCTGGAATTAACTACCTACTGCGGTGCTTGCCGAGCGCTATGAGATGTCCATTTTACATTAAACGAGGTTTAAGAACAGCTCTTCGCTCACAGTAAATTGTAACTTGGTTGTACCCCTGGTAATACTGAAGTACATGAGCGGTAGTAACCATTTACCAAGTGGGCTGCTTGCTCGTCTGCTATAAAAACACAATAATATGAAAAGTAAGTTTATATTAATAGTTTAATATATGCATTAAAAAAACGAAATACACAGTGTATTTCACAGCAATATGTTAACTGAAGATATTTAGTAATAATTTAAAAGTATACATACTAAAACCCCTCTCCCTCCCTCATCTTACGCATGGGTAATCGTAAGAGATGACTAAGGGATAAAATATGCATATAACATCTATGTAAGAGAAGGAAAACTCCAAACAAAACCCTATACCAACACGTCTGACTAACGTGGTATAAAAGGTCAATTTCCCTCCCACTACGGAGGAGACTCGAGCCCAACAGTGAAAGATATATGAGCTGAGATGATGATGATTAAATACTAAATGGCCCTATATGCCTCTTTATTTTAAAAACCTTTCTAATTCTTTGGTACTTACTATTGCTGTTTATTTGTTCATAGCAAATACGAATATTTACTATGCGAAATCCGGCTACGAGGTGTGATGATAAACACGTTATATTCTAAAAGAATGTTATTGTCATTTATGTATTTAATCAATTTTATCTTGAAATAAATTACATATAGAATCAAATTACTGATATTTAGCATTTAATATGATTGTTTATTTATAAAAACACGATTACGAGAGAAAAATGATTGCCACAAGTAGGGTTTGAACCCACACCTATTGGAAATCCGTTCTAATCGTGCTGCTACTTACACCACCGTGAACTATTGTAGTAATCGGATATTAAATGCTAAATTTCAGTAATTTGAATAACAGGTGTAGTGGCAGCACGATTGGGCCGGAATCCCAATAGGTGCGGGTTCGATTCCCGCTTGCGACATCATTTTTCATTTCGTAATCGGATTTTATAAATAACAGGGTTGTGTCATAGTTTAATACAATTCTAACTGCAAAGTTTGAAGCATTAAGCCTGTACAATGTGTAATCATTGTTGGGTAGATGGTACACGTCTCCTAAAAGACGTAAATATAATACGATGCGAGAATTGAATGTCCTGTAATAGTTCACGGTAGTGTAAGTGGCAGCACGATTGGAACGGATTGTGTGGGTTCCAGTCGCACTTGTGACAATCATTTTTCGCTCGTAATAGGGGTTTTATATACATATAGAATCATTTTCTTTTTGTACTGGTAATGAATTTGTATTAAAATGTGGGTAAAACTTTAATAACTCATACTGTAGCAGGTAGATATAAATTTCTGTAATAACAACTGACTTTTTGGACGTAAGACACCTTAGTCCTCCCGTGACCATGATCTCTGTAAAGTGTTCGAAAAGTCGGGAAATTATAAATCAAATACAAACGCGATAGATTCCGTAACCGAACAGTAGTTTTATTTCATATGAAATAAACTAAGTCAGAGTGAACAAAACAGATCACAGAACTTCAAATTCACAATGTCATTATGAGAAATAAATAAGGATTTTTGACGGGCATTTGAAAACGTCATGTGGTACTCTTGTATTATATTCGATATCTTAGTGTTTTAACGTGTTATATTGGATAATTTTGATGGCGTTTTATGTAATGTGATGGGACAGTACTGGGATATAGTGAATATCATATAAAAGTGCTTTACAACGTTTTCGTTTTCCATCAAAATTCCCACAAGATACCATTAACAGTGTGGCCATTGCACTGTTAATGGTGAGAATTTGACTTAGACAATGACTAACCTGACAAGACTATAAACGTAATAATAATTATAACTTGACACTGGCACCAATAGCTCCTATATGTAGCTGATTGCCAATACATAAGAAGAAGAAGAGAAATAAATAACAGGTAAAAAATATACATCTCTCTCTCTCTCTCTCGTGCCGTGTTTCTCGTGTCGCCTTTAATCTGTAAAAATTTTAATCTCATGCGCGCAAAGAAGTTTCATTTCAAAATAAATATGGCGCGTAACGGAAAAATGTGACTTAGAAATAAAGATGGTGCGTAACAGAAAACCGTTACATTTTTTTTTTCTCGATAAAGAAGGTTCACTTCAATAAAAAATAACGTAATCAAGACATCGAAAAGTGTGAAGCAATTAGCACCGTCATAAGTGAACGTCACAAAAAGTTGACAGATGCCGCCACGGGTCACGCTTCCGTGACACATTATACTTTCCGTGAAATACACAACACGTGCTTTGCACCCCGTCGAGGTTTAACCTTGCATCAATGAATTTTTATGTGAAGAACGAAAAGTTAATAGTTATCATAATGGTTCCTGATATTTACGCGAGTATTACACATTTGAAATAAAATTACATTTAGTCCTCCCGTGACCATGATCACTGTAAAGTGTTCGAAACGTCAGAAAACTAAAAACCGAATACAAACGCGATAGAATTCGTAAAAGTAGTTTTGTTTCAAATAATTATCGAAAAAATTATATTAAAATATTTTTAAAAGAGGAGTCTGTAAAGAATCCTCTTTTAACACCTCCCGTAAAGAAGATAATGCGAGTCACAATTTGAATGCACAGATGGCGTAGTGGTTAGATATCGATCTTCCGTGCCAGGGTCATGGGTTTGATTTCCACGCAGAACAATACTTTGTGCGATCCACAAAGTTATGAGTCTGGGTATAATTTGTCTGCATTAATTGCATGTTTGTAAAGTCCCCTGCAATACAAGGGTTATTTCCTTAGTGCAGGATGGTGTTTATTAAAATTAAAAAAAATTAAAAAAATGATTGATTTTTTTATAGTAATCTACCTAATTAATAAATCGATGTAGATTCGAGGCCTAGGTCTGGTAGCATGGGCCACCGAAGACAAAGATCGGGTACCGGTGCCCCGCTCGCACGGCGAAGAAGAGGTGCTTGCAGGGTGGTTCAATGGGGTTGCGCGCCGCCTCTTCCGTCACCCCGGACCGATTTGGTGTGGTGCGACGTCCGTGGCCCACCACAAAAAAAAAAAAAAAAGTCTGGTAGCATTTTTCGCTCGTAATGATGTTTCTATAAAATGGACCAATTTGTGCGCAAATACAACAACCAGCTTAATGCTCTTTAGGTAATTGCTGTATATTGTGATCTATGTTAACGAAATCTAACGAATGAAAACTGTATTTTTTTTATTTGTATTACTGTGTTTATAATATTTTTTATAATATGTAACACTAGGCTAATAATTAGTCTATGGCAAAGGTCGCAAAGGCCGATAACGAGTATGAGCGAGAATTATTTTACTCGCCAAAAACAAATTACACAGGTATTCGGCATGCAATAGGCATAAATTTATTTATTTATTTTATTTATTTATCAAGTCAAAAACATAACAAGCTTACAGTGGATACCAAGTCACTCACATGCTATACAATTTAATAAAATAATTTAACAATAAATATTATATCTAAAATTTTAACTAATTACCTAAGTACCTCATCATTCATCATTCTCCTACTCTTATCCCAAATACTTGGGGTCGATACAATATGTACTCCTCTTTCATAGTACATATTGGAAAAGTTATTGGCAATAGTTTTATGACCGGCCGCCTGCCAGATGTCAACCCTCCTTGGGAGTGTAATTGTTGACCAAACGGCATCAGATGGAGTTGGCCCAGATCATTATATGGCTCTTAGTGATCTTTTACGACACCCACGAGCAAAGCAAGGGTTGGTAGTATTCGAAGCCGCTACCACACAGCTAATTACCTAAGTACCTATGAGTAGTAATTATAAATTTACTACAATTTAGGGGGCCTACCACTATATAGTGGTAGGACCACGCTGTTGACAGATTTCTGTCTACAGCCACGGGCCGGTACGTTCGGGGTAGTACCACACTCTCGCAGAAGATTGACGTCTGAGCAATGGCAATTTGCTGTTGCGCTTCGTTCGGTGAACGAGAGAGTCTAAAGCCCAATTGGGTGGGTTTGGGGTTTGTATTGGTAGGCAACGGCCTAGCTATACCTCTGGTATTGCAAAGGTCCATGGACAGCAATAACATTTACCATAAGGTGTGCTGCTTGCAAAAAAAAAGTGATTTTCATACAGAAGGAACCCAGCCTACTAATTAATGATATGATTTACTCGCCACTATTTATCGTATCTGATAAATAGATGGAAACAAATAATTAACTATTATTTCATCAAAACACATCGCATAAAAATCCAATCCGCTATCCACCAGTAGCTTATAAATTTAATTTGAATATGGAGTAGTTAATCTACGTACCCAAATACTATACCTACTTAAGGAATGAAAGATACCTATTAGATAATTGAAATAATTACTGTTTTGTAGACTTGATAGAATAATAATAATAATCTTTATTGAACACAACAGAATAATGTAAACAATTATAAATATGTGAATAAAAGAACATTATTAATTTGTAAGGATGTAGGTACCAGGGGAGACCGAGACTAACCTACCTAGACCAGGTTGGTCACGTACTGAAAAAAGGTGGAGTCAAGAGTCTCCGAAACCGGCGAGCGTGTATGAAGAGAATTATGAATGTTGAGGAAGCGAGTGAAGTATGCAAGGATAGAGTTCTCTGGCACTC
Organism: Lymantria monacha; assembly: GCA_905163515.2. Taxonomy (NCBI): domain Eukaryota; kingdom Metazoa; phylum Arthropoda; class Insecta; order Lepidoptera; family Erebidae; genus Lymantria; species Lymantria monacha. Next base: position 19,563,365 of record LR991096.1, read on the forward strand.
TGTTTTCTCTGCCTACCCTCAAGGGATATGGCGTGATGATATGTATGTATGTGTAATTTGTAATAATAATGAAGAGTTATTGAATAGCAGTCTTACGTGTGTTCTTAAATGTTATAGGGAAGTAAAAAAAAATTACAAGGTTTTTATTTTATAACAAATATTAGAACTAATTTTACTTAAGAGCATGTCAGTCAACCCTAATTGTGGTGGTATTGTGGTGATCAGTACAGCGAGCTCTAACAGACAGAGGTGTTACACGAATTGCTGCAAATAGGTTAGTTATAGGGTTACCAAGTTTCAAAAAGGAATAAATAATATTTTCTAATCAGATTTTCAAAACAATTAAATGTTTAATATAAAACTATTTTATAAATTCGATCAGTTTGTATTTGATTATATTAATTAAATTAAAGAATTAAATATCAGGAACTAACTTTCGTTATTTATTAGCAATTTAATTGAAATAAATAAACTAAATAAATCGTGTACTTATCTAATTAACTAATAGCCTAATTTTCACATAAAAGAACGAACGTTCTGCCCCGTTATTCACCGGTCTAGTCACCCAATTGGAACACATTGGGTGACTAGACTGGGGAATAGTCCTTCACCCGCAGAGAGGCTGGCCGCGTGAGGAGGTTGATGGGAGATAGTACCCAAAAGGGTAACCCGCCGAGTTGGCAACCAACGTCAAAGATTCGGTACCAGTAGTCGGCTCAATGGAGATGGGCGATGATGAGAGAGTCCTGTAGGTTAGGGACCGCGTTCTGTCCTTTCATCACCCCGGACGGAACAGACGGCGTGTGTCTAAACCATAGCCTGCACAAAAAAGGATATGTTCCTATATTACGCGACCCATTTTTACAAATATTTATCTTGTATTTAATGAAAGAGAATATATTATACAGATCCCACAATATATTGCATTCCCTAAATACACCACGTATTGAGATTTAAAAAAAAACTAAAACAGTCATAGCATATCTAAAAAAATATTTAGTATAAGTAAAACTAGTAGGTAATAGGTAAGTGCAATATGCACTTACCATAGCTTGTCAAAAAATATCACCTATAATGCATTTATAATAAAATATACTATTTCATTTTTTTTATTGCTTATGGTGGCAAACGAGCAGGCATCTCACATGGTGGTAAGTGGCCGCCCATGTACTTTTGCAATACCAAGGATATACTTAGGCTGCTGCCTACCAAGAAAACCCCCAAACCCACCTAGTTCTGCTTGCTTGCGGCTCTCTCGCTTACAGAACGAAGCGCAATAGCATATTGTCATTACTCAGACGTCGATCTTCTACGAGAGTGTGGTACTACCCCGGACGGACCGGCCCACGGCTGTAGACAGAGACTGTCAACAGCGTGGTCCTACCACTAATATACCTATATTAAACCCTAGTTTTATTTTTAGGTTAAAATAAATTGTTGTATTTATCTATATTTTACTTAAGTGTAAGTAGCAGCCCTATATCAACCAGGTGGCCGATATCAAAGCGTAAAATTTAACCATTCCGACGAAAAGTGATTCGTTTTAAGCGCCACAGTGTGACTTACGACGTTGCCTACTGTTTACTCAATAAATATTATTCCTTGTTTTACTTTATTCTACCTATATGTACAATTCACATAAATATATCACTAAATACAAAAATAGAATGAATTTATAAGTGAGATGATACATCATCTATAAAAAAGGTTCGATAGAATTTATTTCGTCTGGCATATTGTAGTAATTATGCCAGACGAAATAAATTGTATTGAACTTTTTTCTTATTGCTGATCGTGGTAAACGAGCAAGCAGCGCACCTGATGATAAGTGCTACTGCCGCCTGGACATTTTCAAAACGGTATCATTTAAGCTATCGCCAATTTAATTAGTTTTGTGTTTCTTAAATAATAATAGGCTTTGACTACAAAATAGTAGGTTTGTCACCAAAACACGACTGCACAGATGGCGTAGTGGTTAAGATACCGACCTTCCATGTCAGTGCTGTAGGTTCGATTCCCACGCAGGACAATACTTTGTGCGATCCACAAAGTGTTGTACTGAGTCTGGGTGTAATTTGTCTGCGTTAATTGCATGTTTGTAAAGTCCCCCGCAATACAAGGATTATTTCCTTAGTGCAGGGAGGTGTCTTTCTTAAAAAAAAAAAAAAAAAATGCAGTCACCAAACAAATAAAATGAACTCCACAATAAATCACCTAAAATCATAGCGATATAGGGTCTAGTACCAAATAAATGTTTTTGTACGTATTATAATAGGTTTGTCCTAATAAGTATTTAAGCAAACTAATTTAAAGATATCACCAATAAATCATATATTATGTCACTTTTTTTTTTCTTTTTTTCCCGCATGGTGGACCATGGATGTGGTCGCGCCCCGACAAAACGTCCGAGGCGATAGAAGAGGCGGCACGCAACCCCATGGACCCACCCTGCAAACTCCTCTCTTCGCCGTGCGAGCGGGCCATCGGTACCCGATCTTTGACTTCGGCTTTTGGCAAATATATTATGTCACTAGACAATTTCTAAAGGTCTAAAAAAATCTGGGATTGTCATCATCGTTTCAATCAAAAGAGTACTACTTAACTAGACATATGCCTCCTCCAAGGATCTTAATTTCCACAGTATGATCATGCCTAGTTACCTTTTTTTTGCGATGGACTATGGAGGTTGTCACGTCCCGCCAAATAGGTCGGGGGCGACGGAAGAGGCGATGTGCGACTCCATAGACTCACCCTGCAAAGCGTCTCTATTCGCCAGGCGTGCAGGTCACCGGTACCCGATCTTTGGCTTCGGTGGCCCGCCCGGCGGTTTACCCTCGCGGATTCCTCTCGAGTCAATGCCCCGATGGGGAAAGCTGTCCTCACGCGCTGGCCTCACTTTGGGTGACCGGACTAGTCCCCGGTTCGATCACCCGATGCCTTGGCTAGGGCGGCATTCAGGCGCTGCGGCACCAGCCGGAAAGAGAGGACTCCGTGCCACCGCTCCATCTATTCTATCAGTACGGGCCGGAGGTCTTCGACGGTAACAACACCGTGTCTAGCCCTATCCAGTCGCGTAACTCAACGGGCAATGACGTCCTGTTGGGCGTTCTCGCGCCAGGTGGATATCTCGCTGAGCGATAGGGAGCCACCCTCGTCGTGTACCTAGTTACCTACGACCCATCGTTGAAGCCGGAAAGCGCGTCAATTTGTCTCCGCCTCTTTGAAAATTTTTCATTAAAATTATAAATTGATGTATTAAATTGGTAACGAATACTATTATTTTAATCATTGAACGAAATAAAATGTAGGTAACTACTGTATTGGTGAAAAAATAACAAATAAAAAGGAGTGGCAGTCAGGGATGAGTAATCGATTTATTTGGTGACAGATCTACCATTCTGAGCACAAAGCTATTATTTAAGTAATAAAACTATTATTATAAGAACGAAGTTCATATTCATCTAATGGACTATAATTTTATAGGTAATCCATCTCTTATTTTACACATATATTAACATTAAGAGCCATTTCACGTTTACGCACGAAATTCTCACATTTTGGGCTCCTCAACTAATGTCTTAAGTAACACCTAGATATTGTTGAATACATGTAAAAAATAGGTCAATATTTTGTGTTTACACTGAATGTATAATTTTTACTAAAAGTTACTTGCTCGATCCGTAGTAGCCCATCTCCCACAACTATTTTACCGAAAAATCACCACAGAGTCAATTTCAGAGTCCTATATCTATCAATAATACTTATATGTTTGGCCAAAAAAAATCAGTAATTATCAGATATATACTCTATTCATAATTTAATGCAACAAATTCTTTATTTTTATTACCATTAATCAGAAAAAAAATAAATCCTTCAGCTGATTTTTAAGTTTTACATCGCAGTTTTGCCGCGTATTTTATGGTGTTAAAATGATAAAAATTATTCCAAATTAAATTCTAAATTAAACTATGATCATTGAAGAATCGAATTCTACAATTATTTTGACAAAATTTGTATAAAATTTGATAAAATATCGATATAAACATTAGTCCAAATTACAATAAATTACGATACACAAGTGGGCATCGATTAGTACGGTGCGAGCACCCGTCGAAGGTGGACCTATGTCATTTGCTCCCGCGTCCCGATTCTCATGCGCTCGTATTCTGAAGTCATTATTATACTACGATTACATAGTTTTGATACCCAAATTGACTCGGTTTTACCAAAACTGTGTATTGCTAGGAATCATAGATCCAAGTAAGACCCGATCTATGCCTTTACGGCAAATATTCATTTAGCAATTAATTGACCTGTGATTGTATTTATGGTAGTTGTTATAGTAGGCCTGCGAGGTGTTTCAAGTGCATGGCGGTCGGGCACACCCGGCCAACATGCACTAATTGCTTTGACTGCGGCGGACTCTGTTTCCGCTGCGGTCAGACTGGGCATATAGCGGCATCTTGCGCCGCCCCGCCCCACTGCCCCGCGTGTGCGGCGGGCAATAAGTCCGCCAAGCACCGCATGGGCTCTGGGGCGTGCAGACCTCCGGCTTCGGCTCCAAAGGGGCGGAGCGGCCCTTCGACCCCGGCCGCTCCCGCTCCTAGCGCGGTCCGATCGCCCGCCGCAAGCCAGGAGGTGATGATGGACACGGCCCATTAATGGCTGCCCAGTCCACTCACCTCCTGCAGGCCAACACCAACCACTCCGCCGGTGCGCAGGATCTCCTCCTGCAATCCATGGCGGAGTGGTCGATCGGTGCAGCCGTAGTCGCGGAACCGTACGTCGTGCCTGATCGCCCCAATTGGGTGGTCAGCCGGAACGGAACCGCGGCAATCGTCACCTCCACGCAGCGGCACTTCCCGTCCTTATCCCTCTTGGATAGGGGCGAGGAATTTGTCGCGGCGGATTGGGGAGGGGTCACGCTTTACAGTGTATACCTCTCCCCTAATAGGAGGATGGACGATTTCGGGGCCTCCCTCACCACCTTGGAGGCTTCGATACGGCGACTGGCACCGGGCCTCGTCCTGGTCCTGGGGGACTTCAACGCCAAATCCACGGCGTGGGGGTCCCCGATGACGGACGATCGCGGGCGGGCGATCGTGGAGTGGGCGGCGTCACTGGGCCTCTGTGTCCTAAACAGAGGCTCAGTGAACACGTGTGTGCGACAGCAGGGTGGGTCGATAGTGGACTTGTCGTTCGCTAGCCCCGCTGTCGCACCACGAGTGAGGAACTGGCGTGTCCTGGAGGAGGCGGAGACCCTATCGGATCACCGATACATCCGAATGGAGGTCTCCCCTCTCCGGGACCTCAGCAGGGGTCACAGGGCGGACCGGGCTCCCGCATTTCCGCGGTGGGCTGTGGGGCGTCTAGATAGGGACCTACTGGCGGAGGCGGCCATCGTGAACACGTGGCTGTCCTCACCACCCCCAGCGGTCGGAGTGGACGCTGAGGCTGTCCGCATCCGCAGTGCGTTAACGCAGGTCTGCGATGCGGCCATGCCCAGGGTGCGGCGTCTACCTCCGAGGCAGGGGGTCTACTGGTGGTCCCCAAGACTGGCGGACCTTCGTGCGGCGTGCATTAGTGCCCGAAGGTCCTACACCCGCAGTCGGCGGCGTCGCCGCGATGTTGAGCGGGAGGGCCAGCTGTACGAGGCGTACCGCAGTGCGCGTACTGCCTTTCGGCTGGCCATCCGGTCCGCCAAGGACGCAAGTTGGCAGGAGATGCTGGACGGTCTCGACCGTGACCCCTGGGGTCGCCCGTATCGCGCGTCGCTGAATAAGCTTCGCGCGCAGGGCCCCCCCCTCACCGAGACCCTCCAGCCCGACCTCCTTCGTAGAGTGGTCGAGGAGCTGTTCCCGCGGCAGCCGGAGCACACGCCCCCGGTCATGGCTTCGCCAGATCACGACCGGGAGGCCGTCGAGAGTGTTCCGCCCGTGACGGAGTCGGAAGTGGGGGCAGCCGTGGCGAAGATTCGTTCCGCCACCACGGCCCCCGGCCCGGACGGAATCCCAGTCCGGGTGTTGACGTTGCTCCTCGAGCATCTCGAACCTCGCCTCAGGCGACTGTTCAACGCCTGTCTGACGTCTGGACAGTTTCCTGAGTGCTGGAAGGAAGGGAGGTTGGTTCTCCTGCCAAAGCCGGGACGGCCCCCGGATTCGCCGTCGGCCTACAGGCCCATTGTGCTTCTGGACGATGTGGGTAAGCTGCTGGAGCGTGTCCTCGCTGCCCGCATCGTCCAGCACCTGGAGGAGGTGGGGCCCGATCTGTCGGACGCTCAATTTGGGTTTCGGAGAGGGCGTTCGACCATCGGGGCCCTGCTACGCCTGAGGCAGACGGCCGCGGAGGCTGTCGCCGGCAAAGGAGTGTTGTTGGCGGTGTCGTTGGACATCGCCAACGCCTTCAATAGTCTGCCATTCAGCTGCATCAGGGAGGCGCTCCGGTTCCATGGAGTGCCCCTGTACCTCAGGCGGCTGGTGGCAGACTATTTGGAGGGGCGCAGTGTTCTCTACGCGAGCCCCGCAGGGGACATTGTGCGGACGCCCATGTCGTGCGGTGTTCCGCAGGGGTCGGTTCTGGGGCCGACTCTGTGGGACATCGGGTACGACTGGGCGTTGAGAGGGAGTCTCCCCCCCGGGCTGAGCGTTATTTGCTATGCTGACGACACGCTCGTCACAGCCCGGGGCAGGACATTCGAAGAGGCGGCGAGCCTGGCCACTCTCGGCACCGAGGAGATGGTCAGGCGAATCGAGGCGCTGGGGCTCAGGGTGGCCCTAAACAAGACGGAGGCCCTACTATTCCATGGGCCCCGTGTGAGGCTGCCCATCGGCGCCTCGTTAGTCGTCAACTCCATCCACATCAGTATCCAGGCCCATATGAGGTACTTGGGTCTGGTGCTCGACGGGCGATGGTGGTTCCGGGAGCATTTTCGCCAAATTGCTCCCCGGCTGGTCGGCGCGGCGTCCGCCCTTTCTCGACTCATGCCGAATGTGGGCGGACCCAGTTTCGAGGGCCGACGGCTGTACGCGGGGGTGATCCGCTCAATGGCCATGTACGGCGCACCCGTGTGGGCGAGGGCTCTGAACGCCCAGCTCAGGGCGGTTCTGTGGAGGCCACAGCGAGCCATGGCGGTCAGAGCCATTCGCGGGTACCGCACGGTGTCGACAGAGGCGGCGTGCCTATTGGCCGGGACACCCCCGTGGGACCTAGAGGCGGAGATGCTCTCCGACCTCTACCGGCGGGTTACCTCAGTGCGCGACGAAGGTGGCTCCCCATCGTTGAGCGAGATAGCCACCTGGCGCGAGGACGCCCGCCGAGACGTCATCGCCCGTTGGGTTACGCGGCTGGAGAGGCCAAGACACGGTGTCGTTACCGTCGAGGCCCTCCGGCCCGTACTGATGGAATGGATGGAGCGGCGGCACGGAGTCCTCTCCTTTCGGCTGGTGCAGGTATTGTCAGGGCACGGGTGTTTCGGTCTGTACCTGCACACGGTCGCGTATAGGGAGTGGACTCCGGCCTGCCACCATTGCAGCAGTGACGAGGACACGGCGAGACACACACTGGAGGTGTGTCCGAGTTGGGACGGGCAGCGCCGTGACCTCGTCGCTGTAATCGGTGCCGACCTGACGCTGCCGGCTGTCGCGAGGGCGATGGTCGACAGCGTCAGGAACTGGGACGCGGTCGCCGCCTTCTGCGAGGCTGTTATCTCGCAGAAGGAGACGGCGGAACGAGTCCGGGAGGATTCCCGTGACCCGGGCCGCCGTCAGCGGCCGGGGCGGCGCAGGCGCGAATACCTGCGCCTGATGCCGCCCTAACCGAGGCTTCGGGTGATCGGACCGGGGAATTGTCCGGTCACCCGACGTGAGGCCACCGCGTGAGGACGACGCCTCGACGGCGAAAGCTGTCGGGGCGTCGACAGGAGAGGAGCCCGAGAGGGCATACCGCTGAGCGGGCCACCGAAGACAAAAATCGGGTACCGGTGGCCCGCTTGCACGGCGAAGAAGAGGTGCTTGCAGGGTGGGTCAATGGGGTTGCGCGCCGCCTCTTCCGTCACCCCGGACCGACTTGGCGGGGTGCGACGTCCATGGCCCACGGCAAAAAAAAAAAAAAAAAAAAAAAAAAAAAAAAAAAAAAAAAAAAGTCTGCTCAAAGGAAAGAAAGCGATATCTCGTGAGACTCCATGACTCACTCCTACCCGCTGGGATGTTCAGACCATCGTCATGAAAGTCATTGAGTGACTTTAATAAAACACCTAAATTGTAATACAATAATACAAATGACTGAACAGATGGTGTAGTGCTTAAGCTACCGACCTTCAGCATCAGTGCTATGGGTTCAATTCCTGCACAGGACAATACTTTGTGCGATCCATAAAGAGTTGTTCTGAGTTTGGGTGTAATTTGTTTACATTAATTGCATGTTTGTAAAGTCTACCGCAATACATGAATTATTTCTTTAGCGCAGCGTGGTGTTTTTAAAAAAAGCGCATAGAATTCTTTTCGGATATGGAATTTCTTAAAACTCTACTTCATCCAACAAAATATATATATATATATATATATGTAATATACACACACACATACATACATACATACATATCATCACATACATACATCTTTTTTTTTTCAAATTTTTAATGCTTACCCGGCTTTCACAATATCGCAAATCGATTTGATGGACCTTATGGGGAATATCACGCTCTTCAAAATAGCCTTAGAGTTTTTTTGTGTAACTCGCACTGGTTCACCAGTAGGAGTCGTCAAAGTACAGTTTTTGATAAAAATATATATTTTTTCAATTTTTTGAGCAAACCGCCAAAAGTAGGAAGAAAAAAAGGACTGACTCATAAAATAAAAGTTATCCAACCAATATTTAATGAATTTACAGCCATTTTTGAAAATTATTTTGAGGTTAGGTATGCTATAAAGCATCGAACCCGTTAACAAAGACAAGAGAGTCGGCAATATCATGCTAATTAACTGGAGCAATGTTAAAACATGCCATCTCGGGACTGCTTGGTGCAATTTTTCAAAGAATGATTTTTACTTATACAAAGTTGGCGTGAACAAAGTTGACGATGAAAAAAATTAAATTTTTTACTAATTTTGGAATTTCGCTACAAAAAATTGAATAATCTTCATTTTCATTTTTTTGCTAAACGACAGAAATGTTGAAAAATTGCAAGATCTATGTTACAATTTTATTCTTGTAGTTTTTTTATGAATTCATGTGTTGTTTTTGTATCCATTATGAGTAAAAAATCATACTAATTTTGAAAAAGTTCGTAGTATAAAGAAATAAAATGGTAATAAATAAAAAAAAATTAATCTAAATAACATTATGAGTTATTATTTATTAATTTCTTACATTTTCCGGTATAAAAATGCCTGTAAATTCATTAAATATTGGTTGGATAACTTTTATTTTATGAGTCAGTCCTTTTTTTCTTCCTACTTTTGGTGGTTTGCTCGAAAAATTAAAAAAATATATACTTTTATCAAAAACTGTACTTTGACGACTCCTACTGGTGAACCAGTGCGAGTTACACAAAAAAACTTTAAGAATATTTTGAAGAGCGTGAAATTCCCCATAAGGTCCATCAAACCGATTTGCGATATTGTAAAAGCCGGGTAAGCATTAAAAATTTGAAAAAAAAAAATGAATTTTTTACATGCATTTTAAATGGTAAAACTTTAAATTTATATTGCAAGTACTTAAAATTAATATTATGATCTCAAATTTGGTGAGAATTTCTTTTTCCATATGTAGATTAATATTTTGCACGAGCACAAAAAAAAAATTTTGCGGAAATGAATCACCCTAATATATATATATATATATATATATATATATATATATATATATATATATCTTTTAGTTCATTTACGCGCTATTTTCACGAAAGTGTATTTGTCTTTTGCTCGGTTTTCTTTCAAAAGTTCGTCGACAGATTTGGAGATATAGAATGAATTGTTTAAACAATAGTTCATTATATCATCATTTTTCAGCCATGTAAGATTAGTTACACGAACTCGGTTGAAATGAGTTGGAGTGGATGTGGTGAATGCGGACATAAGGGTGTAATTCTATATAATTGTGCATGAAATTTGTACGTATATGAGGCGTTTCAGAATTGGTTGGGACCAAATGGGCCTTATGTGGGCTCAAAATGTTCATAATAACGTGAACTTTCGAAATCCGAGTGGTGATTTTCAAAAAAATAAAGATGGCCGATCCAATATGGCGGCCGAAAGTAACTACCGTTGAGGGACGTTTTCAACATTTTTTCTGCAAAATGGCTAAAACGAATAGGATCGTCTCGCCTCTCTTAAATTCATTTTTTTATTTTTCATTTATTTCCGAGTTGAGAGCCCTCAGCGCATTGGCAATAATTTATTTACTAAGGAAGATAATTTGATATCACACAATGCTAAAAAGTTCAAATAATAATAAGTACATGTTAAAAAAAATAAACTTAGACTTAGTTGAAAAAAAAAACAAAGTTAAAAATACATAATCTTTTATCAAAATAAAAGAGTGTTATGTTATTTTTTTATGTTTTACTACTTTGAATTTAAGACATTATCTGACTAATTAATTGTTGACCACTGAAACAACTAACCATATCTTAATATACAATATATCCAAGCGGGTGACGCCACGGGAAACAACTAGTTATAATATATAACTTATTACTCTTATCAAATCACATCACGTTTACGGCTCAAGACTGCTTTGTCCATCTCGACGCTCGCGTTATACCGCAGCTGTAGTTAGCTACGCACACATAAACAATTATACAGTCTTTTACCTAAACTCGACCGTTAATATTTTGTGAAATGACTCTTAATTTGATAATTCATACCTGGGAACACTTTTTTTTTATCTGAGAACGAAAATATTTCGTGGCAATAGATTTATTTATTAGGTGATACAACTTGATGACAAATATAAATTTTGGTGACAAAAAATATAGTCGCCTTTTCAAAACCAGTAGTACAGCTAGTTCACTGCCTAAGAAAACCCCAAACCCACCTAGAAAGTTGGGCTGCCGGCTCTCTCGCTCACTGAACGAAGCGCAACAGCACATTGATGCTGTTCAGACGACAATTTTTTTGCGAGAGTGTACGTGGTATTACATGGTACGGACCGGCCCGCGGTTGTGACAGAAAACTGTCAACGGTGTGACTCTACCACTATTAAGGTAGATATGGAGTCGAAAATGTTTCAGTCTTTTTGTATTTATATCTACATAAAAATGTAGCTATATCTAATTATATTCGTGTCGCGGATTAATTCTTACTAAACTTTCCATTAGCTCACTAGCCCACAGATCGGTAAGTAAAAATATAATCAAAATATGTTTTGTAATCAAGTACATAATCTACAGATTAGTAGCTTATGCCAGCGAATTCGTCTCCATCTAGAAATCATTTGTGACGTCCTAGTTAAATATGAATTTCATTATTTATATTGTAGAGCGAAAAATATTAAAGCAATATTCTTTCCATTTACTTTTTCTATAAAAACGAATAGTGTGTGGCCACAATTGGTAATTAAAAAAAAAAAAAATTTTTTTTTTACTTTTATTTTTTTTACTTTTTTATTAATTATATTGATATTTGATGCGAAAAACTTTAAAAAAAATTCAATTGATTTGAAATAAAACTACTTTTACGGATTCTATCGCGTTTGTATTTGATTTATAATTTTCCGACGTTTCGAACACTTTACAGTGATCATGGTCACGGGAGGACTGAGGTGTCTTACGTCCAATATGGCATTGTTATTACCGAAATTTATTTATATCTACCCTATAAGATATTAAATTTTGACCCACATTTTTATACAAAATTAATACAATTCATTATTAAAATTTTATGTTATATAGAATGTATTTTATATAGAATCATTCTCTTTTTGTACTGGCAATGAATTGTATTAATTTTGTATAAAAATATGGGTCAAAATTTAATATCTTATAGGGTAGATATAAATAAATTTCGGTAATAACAATGACATATTGGACGTAAGACACCTCAGTCCTCCCGTGACCATCTGTAAAGTGTTCACTGTAAAGTGTTCGAAACGTCGGAAAATTATAAATCAAATACAAACGCGATAGAATCCGTAAAAGTACTTTTATTTCAAATGTGTAATACTCGCGTAAACATTAGAAGTCAATTTCAATTGATTATAAACAATTAAAAATTGGTAAAATTTTAATAAGAATCACGTGACTGTGAACGCGCCGTGTCTCGTCACCATACTTGTGACGTCATAATTCAAATTTACAAATTCATTTTCAAATTTATAAATTCATTTAGCTGGTAGGTACATTTGAGTTTAGAAGACAGTCATTTATTTGTTTTCCCCTCATTATTTTTTTCTTTGGCGTCGCTTATTACCGCACAATAGCAAACATGAAATATCAGTATATTTACGAGTACCAGTTCTACCGTGGCACCAGTGCTGCAGAAACAGCTCGAAGAATTAATGATGTGTACGCCGCTGGTGTCGCAAAAGAAAGCACGGTACGTTTCTGGATTCAACGTTATCGTTCTGGAAATTTCAACCTTCAGAACCAACCCTGTGGACGGCCGGAGATCAAAGTGGAAAATAAAGAATTAAAGGCTATTGTGGAAGCGGATCCATTACAAAGCACTTCCGAGATAGCTGCAGGCTTCGGGGTAAGTGACAAAACTGTATTTAATCCACTTGAAGCAAATCAGGAAAGTAAAAAAACTTGAACTTGCCCCATGAATTGAGTGAATCGAACTTGCAAACACGCGTCCACTGCTGTTACTTTGCTCAACCGACACAATAATGATTTTAAATCGAAACATTACTTGTGATTAAAGTGGATACTTTACGATAATCGGAAGCGTTCGGCGCAATAGCTGAACCCTAGAGGCCCAGCCAAATCCTGCCCTAAACGCCAGTGTTTCAGTGTTAGCCACTAGTCATTTTTTTGGTTCTGTTCGTTTGTTTGGACAGGCAAAAGTAGCATAACCCATACAATCAGGTCTTATTTTTTTTTCGTATAAGATTTATCACTGCTTTATATTGTGCAGCCTTAATAGTAATTGTCCGCCAAGTCAAGTCGTTGTTACCATTAATCGGGCGCTAATAACCAAATCAATGATGTTTTTGGAAATTTTGGCAAAATATGATAATGCATATGAACCACTATTGTACCATATTCACTACTCTTCAGCACTTTAATTGTATCATATTCCATAAAATACCAGCAAAACTATTCAATATAATACTACAAAACACTAAAGAATAATTGGATATAATACAAGAGCGTAACATGACATTTCAATATTCGCGCCAAAACTCTCCCATTAAAGCATGGAGACTAGAGTAAGGAGTACCATCTTGTATGGGGAGGATTAGTCAAAAAAGTGTCCACTTGTAAACAGCAAATTATTGTTCGAACACTCACCGAAATAGCGCTAGTGTAGCAAGTGGAAATGATATGAATGTAGCAGTAATAAGCAGAGTGAAGTGTGCTGAGTTACCATAGTCAACTGTGATTTGATAAATAATAACCTATGAACCAAAGAGTAAAATTATTAAACTGAAAAAGAGTGGCAACTCGATGATAAAATATGCATGTATGGAAAGTGCTGCTACCCAGAGTTTAAGCGGTGAACTAAAGTTGAAGTGATATATATACATATCTACATGTGCATGTGTAATTATACAGAATATTCTTTTACTATGAGATCTGCCCTGAAATATAAAAAAAAAACCATATCAGCTGATATCGAAACAATAATAATATAAGTTTAACAATGAAAATTGATATAATTTTCAGAAAGTACATCAATAATCGAAAATAGATCGATGACAATAACTACCTACACTATGAACAAAAAATAACAATTCTCAGTTGTCAAACGTTTGACAGACAGGACAAAATGGCAGCAGCTAAGTTTGTACAACCAGTCTGTAGGCGGCGCGACGGTCAGTAAAAAAAAGTAATGTTTTAAGTGTACCCCCCCAGCTATGAACCTATGAAATTTGTGGCGCTCTTTTTAAAATGCTTCCACTTGCTACTATAGCGCCACCTTAATTTGCTCCCGTTCATTGGACACTTCTTAATACACTGAGATGGTACTCCTTATTCTAGTCTCCATGCACTAAAGTCAATAAAAAAGTATCTATTGAGCATAGGCAAATTAGTACTTTTTTTCTAACAGCCTATAGTTCGGACACGCCCATTGTCTCACAGGCATCACCCGCAACCCTATGCTTGGTTTATAAATTTAGAATAAAAAGGAACACAGTAAGAAAAAAAAGCAGATTAGTAGTAGTAGATAGGTATATTAGGTATCACTGTTTTCATACCCGATATGTCATATAATGATAAACAGCTCCAATATAATTTAAGTGTACTATGTATTACAACTGTAATATGCCTACTATTAATACACCTATTATAGTCATATAAATCATAGCTCGACACCGCTGACAGCCAGAAGTAAATCCAAATCCAACAACTTCATTTGAAACCGACGCCATAATGATGCTTTTGTTTCAGAACGCCAGAAATTTCAATATTATACAATTATTTTTTTTATAGTAGTATTTACTACTAAAAAAGACTAAATATATTTTATTTATAAATACTACCTGGTTCCTGCCTAATATAGAAATATAAAACTTATTTCTGTAGGTACATATTACAAACTGTGTATTAATTTATGATTATGCGACTACAAGGTTACCTACATCAATTGCAAAAAAAAACTAAAGTTAAGATAAATCGATTAACTTGTTACGATTGAATCATTCGAATTATCTATTATTATATCAGCGATAACCACTATTAATATTGTCAAAAGATTATTTACTTTGTGTGACTTTCGAAAATAATTTTAAAACAGCTATTTGTTATTTTCAAATTAGTCAAAATATCATCAATCAATTATCCACACATTGATTTAGCCAGTTATGTCCTATCATTATAGTCTATCCATGGAAGTAATAAGTACTGTGTACGTAGTACTTATTACTTCCATGGGTTTTACACGTAACAACAAGTAATATTGCTTTATCATGTCGGTAATAAATTATTATTTATATTTAGAAACATTTTAGAAGTAAATGTTTTTATTTCAATCGATCGCATATTTTTCTACAAACAAGGAAAGGATTGAAATCAACTTAACTCTGGCAATTCTAAGTCACTGTTAGAACGGGACACAGGGTTCAGTGGTTGCCCTCTCACTCGGCTTCATTTTTATTTTGCGCGCAACAAGACTCTTACTACCTTAGCATAAGGTTTTATTTTCTTTATTTTAGCTTCAAGATGCACAGATAGAGCTCATTCCTGTTGTACATAGTATAGTCCCACAAACTTATCTGACCCGGTGGCAAATTGATGAACTAATGACGCCATTTTGAAATGTCATCAAACGTCAATCGTCCTCCCAATATGATAATATTTTAGTTGTTGGTTGTTTACTCCTTGTTTATTAATTTTTTTGTGGTTTTAAAATGCGAAAAGCGATGCAATAAATGTTATATTACAAGTTTTAAGTTATATGAAGGAAGAAAAACATCTTCAGGGATAATTAATACCTTTTGAAAAATCGTATGAGCGAGTAACAGCAGTTTTTTTTTTGGTTCTGTTCGTCCATTCGGACAGGCAAAGGGATCAAAGCCCATACAGCCAAGTCTTATTTAATTATTTTTCATACATTGTTCATCATTTCTTCATATTATGTAACCTTAATAGTCATTGTCTGTCAGTAAGTCACGTCGTTACCATTAATCGGGTGCTGATTGGGTTAATCAATGATTTTCTTTGGGAATTTTGGACAAATATGAAAATACACGTAAACCACTATTATACCATATTCACTACACTTCAGCACTTTATATGTACCATATTGCATAAAATACCAGCAAAATTATTCAATATAACACCACAAAACACTAAAGAAATGAATATAATACAAGAGCGTGACATGACATTTCCACATTCGCACCAAAACTCCAGTAACAGCAGTCACATGTTAGTGTTGTTAGTTTTTGAAAGAAATAGAACACTATTAATAAATATTAAATATAGTTTCTTATGTGTTAAATATAATGAAATTGATTTGTTTTTAGAGTGTAATTATATTTTGAATAGAATTATTATATATTTATACAAATAATACAATAATATTCTATTTATGTAAATTTAATTGTAATGAATGTGCTTGATTGTTATTAACTGCAACTGTATTGATTGTGTTAAAATATAAGTATTTATAAAAACTACATTTATATTTCTTCTCTATTAAGCATAATGTCATGTGTTCATAAGCATTGATGCTTGTATCACACTTACCTACTTCCCATCCGTAAGCTCATGGGAGAAAATTCTATAATTCCATTTTTTATGTCTTCCACAGGAAATTGTGTAAAGGAGTGTTGACTAGTTTTTTATAAACCCGTTACCACATGAGGAAGTACTTACTGATTTTATTGCAAATAGAATCTACTGGCAACACTAAATGCGATAACAGCGACGCTGTCACCGGGTCAGATAAGTTTGTGGCACTATACTTATTACTTCCATGATAAGTACTAACTAATGTTTGATAAATAAAAAAAAAATAGTAGTCACGTGACTGCTGGCAGATGTGAAAAATAACATGTATATACAATAAATAAATAAATTAAAATCAATATATGTAATTTAATAATATAATATTAATAAATAATTATCAATAATATTTTAAATTAGAAATATTTATATATACAACTTTATCATTATAAAAATATTTTAAATGAATTAAAATAATGATCATAAAAAAAATTTTCACGTAAAACACTATACACACGTATACTATAGGTATGCGAGCTCCTGGTGCGGCGATAGAGGTCACAGTGGCTTGCGCATAACATCACGTGACCACTTCTCACACACTACTACGTATAGTACATATATTGAATCGTATAGCGCGCTCGCCACGGCCCGCGCACTTACTAAGCCAATAATCAGTTTAACCCTCGCCTATAGATGTTTCACATCAAAAATCTGAAAATGATTGGTCATATGAATTATCTACCGAAGCCCATATCAATAATTTTATATAAAAAAAATAATCGTTTGAAAACTGTTTCAAAATTATTTATTACCCGTTACAAAAGCTACGCCAGTTCTCACAAAACTCAGCTTTTTGCTAGTGATATATAATGCTGTATCGGTGATGCGATGTATACATACTATAGTATCGAGCATCTTACATTTGATTAGATTCCAGACGATATAATTGTATACCAACATTACCAACTTGGTATAATATTATTAGCTTATGTATCGTGAGTCTATTGTATAAGAGATAAGCCTATATAGTTAGATATCCAAACAAAAATCAAGTGTTGATACATACATATATATATATATATATATATATATATAGTGAGCATCTAAACCACATATGAGATATACATTATTTTCTTATGAGACGTCATATTTGTAAAACATTAATGTAAATAATTTACAACAAATTTTGACTAATTAAATAGCTTTTTCAATTAATGAACTTATAGTGAAAATGTCATATTTTCGTAAATCTTCTTAATTTTACAAAGGCTAAACAATTCACAAGTCTTCACTCTTATCAAGTTCATCTTACTTTTCAAGTTGTGAATCTTCAATGCTCACCTACAATCCGGGATAAGTTATAAAAGTCATCTGCAGTTAATAATTATACATAAACACAAACAAAAATGCCTTTTTCTTGTTTGTCGCTTTTCAAAGACGCTTTGCCGCGCATTAATTTTTTATACCTTTTTAAAATATATAGAGCTTTCTAGTTGATAGTGTAATAAAGTTAAATTAAAGACTGTTTTAGACATAATTATTATATACGCAGCGGACGATATTTTTGTATATTGAGATTCATCATTCATTTTTATATTATTTCTAAATCTGATGGTATTAAATGAGTTGGTACTACTGGCAGCCCTGGACTAGAGTAGAACGGTTGATATTATTAAAAATATCGATATTATTAAATATCAGTATTGGAGTTTGATATATCGAAATAAAAATAACTTACATAAAAAAATCCTTAATTAGATCAAAAATAATTTACACATTTGAAATAAAACTACTTTTACGGATTCTATCGCGTTTGTATTTGATTTATAATTTCCCGACGTTTCGAACACTTTACAGTGATCATGGTCACGGGAGGACTGAGGTGTCTTACGTCTAATATGTCATTGTTATTACAGAAATTTATTTATATCTACCCTATAAGATATTAAATTTTGACCCACATTTTTATACAAAATTAATACAAATTCATTGCCAGTACAAAAAGAGAATGATTCTATATATAAAATTTATGTTGTTTATGATTTGTTATTATTAAGGTATTTAATTTATGATAATTGTTATTGTGGCAATTTTACAATTTTTACAAAACTAACAAAAACTATTCAGCTACTACCGGATCAAACTCAGAAAAAAATTTAACTATTATTGTGGTTGACCCACCCACCATCTATACAATAAGTGCTCACAGTGTCTTGCAGTCTTGTGGTGGTTTTCTTAGTTTTATTGTTAATTAAGTGAATAACAGGATTCCAGCTTGATGATAATACCCAGCCATCCTCCCTATTGAAATTTTTATGTTTTTTGATTTCAATAGCCTCGCGAACCATTCTAGGCAGGTATCGGTGTTCTTTTGCGAGGATTTGTGGCTTATCAAACCTGATGTAATGGCGGGCGCGGTCCTAACTATGCTCACAGACTGCAGACTTAGTGTGACGGTGGTGTTTCTATATGTTCCTTGATCCGAGTTCTTACAGATCTCTTTGTTTGGCCTATATAAGAGAGACCACAGTCACAGTCTAATTTATAAACTCCTGCATCCTGTAGAGGGATCTGGCACTTGACAGGTGGTAAGAACTGACTAATCCTCTTCAGTGGCTTAAAATAGGTTTTTATAGAAGCATGTTTTAGGATATAGCCAATCTTGTCAGTGACTCCTTTTACATAAGGTAGGACTGCAGGGAGACGTTCAACTGTTGGTGGTTTCACACGGTCTCCGTGACGGAGGCGAAGAACTTGCAGTTTGTTTGCACGTAGAACCTGCTTGACATGCTGCAGCTCCCCAGCCAGGTGTTCATCGTCACAGATTCCTCGTGCTCTCTGTAACAAAGATTTTGAAACGGTAGTTAACTGTGAAGGGGGACGGTGAGAATCACCATTCAAGTATTTGTCTGCATGGGTTGCTTTGCGATACACTGTATGACTCAAGGTGTTGTTGGGTTTACGGATAACCAAAATATCTAAGAAAGCTAAAGAGTTATTTGACTCCAGTTCCATAGCGAATTGAATTTTTGAATTAATGGAGTTAAGATGGTTAACGAATATGGTTACTTTGTCTGATGGTAATATTGTGAATGTGTCATCTACGTACCACTTATAGAACCTGGGTGTGACAGGCGAGCTTCTTAGGGCAGTCTCCTCGAAGTCCTCCATGAATACATCGGCAACAACGGGAGAGACTGACGAGCCCATAGCCACTCCATCTATTTGCTTGTAGAATTCATCATTCCATAATAAATAGCCAGTTGTTAGGCACTGACGTAACAGTTCAGCATATTCCAAGGGCATATTATTGTCAGATAGCTTCTTAGTTACAGTTTTGATGCAATCCTCAACAGGTAAGCAAGTGAAAAGTGATGTGACATCAAAACTGACCGTAGATTCATTATCAGCGAGATGTGAATCTTTAATTTAGCTAACAAAATGGTAAGAGTCTTTCACAAATGCACTAGTGTGTCCTCGAAGTTGTGAGAGGACCTTTGCAACCATCTGAGCTAATTTGTAAGTCGGTGTGTCGATCTAACTTACTATAGGTCGCAGTGTTCCATTTGGTTTGTGTATCTTCGGCAATCCATACAGTTTGGGCGGTTTTGCACACGATGGTATAAGGTTTTTGACGTCTAGATGTAATGCATCGGAGTGTTTTTTAATTACATGAATTTGTATTAATTTTGTATAAAAATGTGGGTCAAAATTTAATATCTTATAGGGTAGATATAAATAAATTTCTGTAATAACAATGACATATTGGACGTAAGACACCTCAGTCCTCCCGTGACCATGATTACTGTAAAGTGTTCGAAACGTCGAGAAATTATAAATCAAATACAAACGCGATAGAATCCGTAAAAGTAGTTTTATTTCAAATGTGTAATCCTCGCGTAAACATTAGAAGTCATTATAATTTACACAATTTAGAAGCCAGTATATTTACTAAACAAATTGTATGTAAATAACATACATACATACATATGTATTGCTACACGTGCCTGCTGGCTGAGGTGGTGGCTAACGAGAAGTTGCCCCAACGCTCCGTTCACTCTATTTCCCGCATTCACTCTTCGCTCTATATAGTGGTGTACCACCACTGATATAGAGCGAAGAGTGAATGCCATTCCATCTCAGCTAAATCCACATGTAAGATATACTAATTCATCCACTTGCTCTAGTACATCATTACCTATTGTTACTCTTACATCTGTTCTGGCTTAATTTCTTTCAAAGACCATTATTTTGGTTTTGCTCACATTCACGCGTAGACCCCTTTTCTTACAATCTTCTGTCATTATGTCGACTAGGGTCTGCAGGTCAGTCGCTGACTGTGCCAGCAGGACTGCATCATCTGCATAGAGCAGAGCAGTGACCACTGAGTCGCCCATCTGGACTCCCACATTCATATCGTTCAACCTTTGGAGACATTTATCCAGATATATGATAAACAGCCTGGCTGACAGAACGCACCCCTGCTTAACGCCGATATTGACGTCAAACCAAGGCGACATTCCATCATCCAGCCGCACACAGGCTCTACAGCCCATGTAACTGGACTGCACAGCCCGTAGCAGTTTACCGTTAATACCATACTCCGGTAAAATGTACCAAAGTTCCTTTCGTACAACCGTGTCAAATGCTCTCTCCAGATCCACAAAACCGCAGAAAACCCTCTGACCTAGAGCCAGATGCTTCTCCACAATGTTGCGCAGAGAGAACACTTAATCCATGCATCCCCTTCCACTCCTGAAACCTCCTTGTGTCTCACACATCAAACCATCGGACACCATCCTTATTCTCCTTTCAATATAGTATGTAAATAAAATGTTTAAAAATCTATAAAACCCGATTACGAAATGAAAAATGATGTCACAAGCGGGATTCGAACCCGCGCCTATTGGGATTCCGGCCCAATCGTGCTGCCACTACATCACCGTGACTAATTGTAGGACATGCAAATTTCACTTCGTATCATATTTACGTCTTAAGGTGACGGTATGCTATCTACCCGACAATGTTTACACATTACAATGTTTACACATTTTGTGATTATTATTTAATTTAAATAAAACAATAATATTGTACCAAAATTTTTCAGTGAGAGATTTTCATAATACACTTTTTTTTATTTGTAGTTGTTTGACTTTTACGATTATTAGGCACTAAAAGATTGAGTGTGGAAGCAACTCGTTTAATTGCTACTAGAACTAGCATATATTAATAATTATGAATTGTACATGACTGTATTTTCTAGCTAAATCACAATAAAGCTAATTTTTTCTAACATCTTCTTTGTCACTTTTTCGTATTGGCAATCAGCTACTTTAAGAGGCATTTTGCCAGTGTCGAGTTATAACTTTCTTCACGTCTTTAATATCTTCATGTTAGGTCATTGTCCGTCAGTATGACAAATCGTCGCCATCAACAATCCTATGGCTTCACTGTTAATGGTATCTTGTGGGAATTTTGATGTAAAACGAAAACGTTGTAAAGCACTTTTATATCACATTCACTACACAATACACTTGACAATGATAAGTAACAAAGGTAAGCAAAATAAATGCATCTGGTACTTGTATCTACTTTGATTATAGATTATAGTATTTTTGAAACTACAAAGGTATAGCAATACAAAATTACATTTTAATAACATAATAAGTACCAACAACAATCAACTAGGAAAAGAGAGAAAGATACTATAGAGTACAGTAGATTAAGTATATGATGATGATTTTGTAGACCAAATAAATAATCTAGGAGAACAAATAAAAAAATATTAAAAGAAATATCGAGCGATACTTATCGAATATATTTTAAAATCGGACTATCGATATATCGTCTAAACGAAGTCGTACTATCGAATTATAAAAAAATTAGTAACAAATATCGATATTTTATAGAGGAGTAGATGATGATCAGTAGACTAAACATTTTTCTTCAGTGTTTGTCACTGCGTATGAATTTTGTTTTGCGCAGTGGCTATTTTGCCGAACTACCATAGACAAATGTCAGTTACAGCTTCATATAATTACGTTACAATTGTAACTGTCAATGTCATATTCTTTTGTAATCTGTGGGAAGAGCTAAAGAGTTGCTCAATGAATGAATAATTCAATTTTCGATTTGAGTCAGTAAAAATGCTGTAATAATATTCAAGACTGCAATAATTGAATAAGTTAAACTGAATATTATTCATTCCATAAAAATCCCTAAATTAGTTTTATTTCACATATTATATTTTGATGAAACGTATAAGTGGCCTTATATCATTTGGCATGTAGACTGGCAATAAAATTGTTTGGTATTTCATGAGCATGTGTGTAATTGTGAGAATGTATTGTCGTTTTTGTTTATGTGTTAATGGATTTTGACTGACAGTTGTGGTTTGTTTATTCTATTTTACCGAACTACCAACATAAGATGAGCTTTGACACCATTGCTTTCTATAGTAAACAAAGGTCTAGGACCTGGTTTTTACATATTTGCGTTAGTGTTCTGTATAGATATGGTCCCAAGTGAAGATAGGAATATTGAGAACATTCCTTTTTACGGATGTAATTGATTAAAATTGCTATCAAATATAAAAAATATATAAAGTAAAAACAATATGTACTTCAATGTTTTAAATTAATTTCTTAAAATATTATTATTATAATTTCTTATCCTACAACAATACTTTGTGTATTGTTGTAGGTTGTGTGGATAGTTATATATATAGTTATGTATGTAGGTTGTGTATAATAGTTATAGGATACGTAGTATCCTTAACTAGGCTGGGCGTATATATGCTTGCGTCGTATAATAGGTACATGGTTTCCAGTATAATGATTTAACAAGCCAAAACGTACTTGTGTAGGTACCTATAGTACAGGTCAGGTGGTCCACTGTCTCAAAATAATGAGGGAAGAATACTTACTCCAATTTGAGGAGTAAAATACACATTTAAAACTTCCCTTTTATTCTTCCATTGTACCTAATGCAGGCACGTGCCGACTACTTATACTTGGTACGGTTTCAAGCCGGGTTGGCATATAATTTCGTTTCAAGTTTACTAGGTACCTGCTGCAGTGATGATAACTGCCTTATGTCCTTTAACCTTGCCTTTTGAGGCAGACGGGAAAAGAAGGAGTAATGACATATTGTATTTTTGGAACACCGTCTGCTCTTTTACCTATGTCTATATCTATTTAGTTACCTACTTCAAAATAAATAGTAAAAACTATAATTGTATCTAATATCTATTTAAAATCTTTGTAAACGATTTGCATAAAATATTGTATAGCAGTATTTTCAGCTAACAGAATATAATTTTACTTTGGCTGAAAACTATTAGAATATGAAGGCAAGTTTTGATATTGGTTTTGAAAATAAGTATAACTCAGTTGGGAAATCGAGCAGTGTATTACAGGCGGCTACGGTTCTCGTCTAGGTTTTATCTTTTTAATTTTAACACTTATTTTTTCAATATATTTTTTTTAATATTTTAAGATCTAAATGTGTTTGCCAAAAACATTTAAAAAAATACCTACGCCATCCATATATTGTATAATTTTATGTGTAAAATAATTACCTATAGGAAATATCATGGGTTCGATTCCCTCGCAGAACAGTTATTTGTGCGATCCATAAATGATTATTCTGAGTGTGGGTTTTGTTTATGTAGATTATATATGGTCTGAATGGAAACGTTAAAAATGAAATACTGTTTATTTTTATAAAATATGGTTTATTACTAGCAAAATGTTGAGCCTTGTGAAGGCTCGCGTAGTTTTTTTAACGGGTAATAAATTTTAAGACAGTTTTTTTAAGTATTATTTTTTATATAGAATATCGGATTGATATGGGTTTCGGTAAATAATTCATACGACCAATCATTTTAGATATTTTTTTATTAATCAAATTAAATTATACGTTAATTGATTTAGCGGTCATCTAGTATTATAAAGATAAACTATGATGTCTTCCAGTACAGGGTTTAGTTCGGCTACAGCGATATTAAATCTTTAGTTGTCTAACAGATGGCATTAATGTACTATTATAACATTCTTTTAATATAACACAGTATATTCTTTTAATATAACACCCCAACTATGAATAATACATAAATTCTTGTCCCTAAAGATTACACAAACATTTAACGAACGTAAAGATAATTATCAAATTATATTAAGTGTTATTTTACAACTTGATGTGTAGTGTCATCTAGTATTATATAGATTAACTACGATATCTTCTAGTATTGAGTGTATTTCTGCTACAGCGATGTTAACTCTTTAGTATTTTAACAGATGGCGTTAATAGTAAAATACGTCTATTCAATGAATAAAATTTTTTTCTAATAGTCATAATTTATTTTTTGATAAATTACACATCTAGATATGATGTTAAATTACTATGGCACAAATATATAGGTGTGATAATTTTTCAATAAAGAGTACTACATAAATGCTCAGGTTGTGGGATAGTGTTTGGGCTCGCTTTGTTAAGCCAATTTGTTTCTTATTTAAATATATAGGTAAGTATATTCTACTACTTACTTGTACAAAAAGTGGGCAATCCCTGTTTTTTCTTTCATAAGCTATTTTCGTGTTATGATGGAGAAATAATAGCTTCAATATGACACTTGACCTTTTCCATTCCTACGGATCATTGTAAGAGACGACCGAAATACATAAGCAAATAACTTCATAAACAACGTCACTACAAGCGAAGGAAATCTCTAAGTAATACCCAATATTAACAATTTCCCTTTCATGTGGAGAAGGCTCGAGGGCCGCAGTAGGACACTTATGAGCTGAGATGAGGCTACAGTTTAATCACACCTTTCCAGAACCATTCGGGTCAACGGAAGGGCGGTGTGTCCTAATATCACATGCCGTATATATCTATATCCCTTACAGCTATTTGAGCGGGCCATTGTTACAGATTCCTTGACTTCGATGTCTCGTCCGATGAGTTATCATTTTGGGTACATACACGCTTCGACTACAAAGCGCCGACACGTCACCCTAACGTGGTCGGTTTGTCGGTGGTTGTGGTAGGTATATTAATTATATACAAGCTTCGACTACAAAGCGACGTCACTCTCATTTTGTAGAATACCTATAACTATACCAGTTATAATATATGATTTACTAACAGGATTTATCTAATAGGTCGCTATTTTGTATTACCTACATACATTCATAATTGTGCATAAATAATTAAAACAACACTTAAAAATAATTTATTTATTGTCATACAAAATATTTACTTACATTATGCTTATTTGAGACTCACTAACACAGAAACATAGGTTTATGACCAGTGTGTGTTACCAGGGATGACTTATGGCACGGAAACGTGGTCCTTAACTGTAGACCTCATAATAAAGCTCAAAGTCGTTCAGGGTGCTATGGAGCGGACTGTGCTCGGATTTTCTCTGCGAGAGAGAATCCGTAATACGGAAATCCGCAGAAGAACGGCTGTAATCGACATAGTAAGAAGAATTAGCACACTGAAGTGGCAATGGGCAGACCACATGGCTCGACGAACCGATAACCATTGGGGAAGAAAGGTTCTCGAGTGGCGACCACGTATCGGACATCGCAGTGTTGATCGCCCAATGGTGGGCCGACGACCTGGTGAAGGTTGCTAGGAATCATTGGATGCGGGTAGAACTAGACTGCACTTTATGGTGAAATATGAGGGAGGCCTATGTATAGCAGTGGATTACAAAAGGCTGAATGATGAGACTCACTAAAAATATATTTTTTGAAAATGTGTCAGCAGGTGTGAATGGGAGGATGAAAATTGTTTTGATATTTCTGATATTTTCAACCTACAATACAAATAATGGAAATCATTTTGAACTTCATTTTCGCCTATAGTCAGGTAATTCTTGCACAGAGAAGTAATATCTGAGACTACACTAACACATGTACGTTAATCTATTTTAATCAACAGAAACAGCACATATTCCGTTCACTATTCGACGTAAGCCTTCCCCACAGATGAGATGCAATCGCTACGCTTGGCAACATAGCAGTGCGTCCATATACGTTTCTCAGGAAGAGGCTGCAGCACATTCTGCTGGAGAGACCAACTCTGCCGTTGAAACAAAACGGTCACGTAAGGAGGTGGTGATAATTATATTCTTATCCCATCGCCACACGGTAAATAGGATATTAAAGGCAATATATTTTTTTTTCTTTAGTGACCGGCTATGTCATATAGACACATGCGCACTCCCAAAATGTTCGAATCGACGCAGGACCCCATAACCCGCCGTACGCGTGCCTCTACACCGTGCGGGCGGACTACTGCAACCGAATGTTTGTTAGCGATGGCGCATCCGGTGGGTTACTCTTTCGGGTATCATCTCGATTCGAAGCCCTCACACAATAAACCTCACTACAGGTACTCACACCTGTACCGCCCAACGCACCAACGGTAGAGCGTGTCACCGTAGAGTATTTTCTTTCCCACCCGCCCTATTGCCTAATTCCGCCAGACAACTAATTCGCAAAGGCTGCGACCACATCCTAGATTCTCACGCTGTTGAGCATTTTCCTAGCGACAAAACTTCAACGCCTTGCATTGCTTTTTCTATTTGCCTCCGTCAGAGATGACTTCTGCGTGGACGAAGTCGCGTGCAAAAGCTAGTACATTATAAAAACCACATGGATGGTAACATGAATAATATGGATACTAACCATTGTCAATTGTATTATTTATTATTGATATAATTATCAATTGAAATCATTGTGACGCTTAATTAATTAATTATAACCCCACTGCGCAGAATATGATGTACCTAAATTTAAATATAACACCTGTATAAACCATATTTGAGGAAATAAATTCTCCGTGTGGTGACGGAGTAAGAATACATTTCACCACCTCCTATCTTACCTGTGGGTGATCGTAAGAGACGACTAAGGAATATATAATACATACATACATATCATCACGCCATATCCCTTGCAGGGTAGGCAGAGAGAACAGAGTGCCAGAGAACTCTATCTCTGCATACTTCACTCGCTTCCTCATCATTCATAATTCTCTTCATACACGCTCGCCGGTTTCGGAGACTCTTGACTCCACCTTCCTTCAGTACATGACCGATCTGGTCTAGGTAGGTTAGTCTCGGTCTCCCTCGGTACCTACATCCTTCCACTTTCGCATTGTATATCTTCTTAACCAGGCGTTCGTTCGGCATTCTTTCCACATGTCCGAACCATCGGAGCATTCCCTTTCGCATCTTTACACCAATACTCTCTTTCATACCTACTCGCTCTCTTACGTCGTCGTTACGAATGCGGTCGGTCAGCCTAACTCCACAGATTTTCCGCAGAGATCGCATTTCGACCGCATTAATTTTACTATCATACTCTTTTCTGCATACCCAACTCTCGCTTCCATACAGTAATGTATAGCGAATGGTAGTAATATCCAATAGTGGTTATTTGTGTTATTAGTACCAGGTTCAACCTGGGACACTGAACCTTCCACACGTTGACTGTGAGCACTGCCGATTAAAATGCGTGCAGAGGTCAACAAACTGAAGTACTTACTGGTTCTCAAACACCTCGTGTTCCGCATATGACTCGCTGGAATCGTCCACCAATGCCTCCAGGTCACTATGTAAAACATCATATTTTACGTATAAGTTTCGAGTATATCAATCCAATATTCCGTTTCAAATATTTGCACCTCATTCAACATTTTACAAGCCTTGTTTATGTAACTCGAAAAATGTGTAAGCATAGCTATAAATGAAGCTCGTTTTAGGGCGATTAGGGCATTAATCATTCTTCAAGCAAAACAAACAATTTGACGATAATTGTGAACGCAAAACTTGATAAACAATTGGTAAATAAAAGCTGTAAAAATATTAATGCTCTAAATAGTATAACCGCCTATTAATTTTAAAAACAGACGTAACTATTTAATGAATGCAGTCGCTTTTATGCTGTAAAATACAAGTAAGTAACATACAGACCATTTCCTGTTTTTTTTTATGTATTGGCATTATGTTAATTAGTTTACACTTCATAAGATATTTTTCTCCTTTTTATCCATAAGTTTAGAGTATAATGACTATGTATCAGTATAGCAAAATTAATACACTTTTAGTGTCAGAAGTAGGATGTTATGTTAACATTATGCTACTTCTAAAACATCGGATACTAAGGTGGTAAAAATATTAATTTTCAATATGAAAAAATTTGAAACTTGAAAAATACATAAACATTTTCAATGTTTTACTTTCAAAACGTATTTCTGTCATAGTATATTTCACCTCTATTTAAACCTCTTCAGAATTAAATTATTGCAAACACCGAAACGCAGTACTTTTATTTATAAACAGGAACATGTGTAGAAGAGTCCATGCTTATTATATTCTTTTCATATAACACCCAACTAACAATAATAAACTCTTGTCCCTGGAGATTACTCAAACAATTAACGGACGCAAATAACATTCAGACGCAGAACAATTATTCTTACGCACAAACAGTTGTTCTGCGCAGGATCGCACCTAGGTCTCTCAGCATGGAAAGTCGTTACTTAGACCACTGCACCATCTGTGCAGTTGAGGTTAAAAATTACGAAATCACATACAACCATTCATCCCGTATTATACTTGCTAGGGGTGAAATTTCCAAAAGATCGATCTTAACTAATACCATCTTTTCATGAGGAATCTATGTAGAAAATTTGAAGTTTGTATTATTCACGGAATATACTAATATATAATTATTTAAAGAAAATTAATATTAAAGAGTGCATGTAGAGTACCTGTGCGTTTTTCTGTGAGGTGATGAAGTAAGAATACAATTCACCTATCTTGTTCGTAGCTGTCATAAAAGAGTTCTAAGGACTATATCTATGTAAGAAAAAAAGAACTCAAAATAAAATCCAATACCATCCACACGTTACTACTTTATCACCCATCTGACCAGGGCGGTATAGTAGATTACTTTTGCTCCTATAGTGGAGGATGCTTAGATGCAGTGGCGCGTATATGAACTCAGGTGATGACCTGTGTTTCTGCAATTAATACCAAAGTTCTGAGCGCCGGGGTTTTTTGGTGCAATCACGTCAAAGCCTCGTGTGGTTGGTTTTATATTAGGCATATGCAATATATTTGTTTCATTAAAAAAAAATTATGGCATTTATTAAATGTAATGCATGGAAAATGGTAAACATTTTTTGAGACACAACCAAGAACGGCCACACCCAACGAAATAATCTTTATATTGTGGGGATTATACTATTTACGGACACAAATTACAACCAAATTCAAAAAAACAATTTGTGAATCGCACATAGATCTTTCCTGTGTGGAAATCAAACCCATGGTACCGACATGTTAGGTCTGTATCTTAACCACTGCGCCATCTGTGCAGTCAATAGTTGTGAAACAGTTGTTTCAATATGTATGTTTTCATCTTTTACCAATTAATAGTGGCTATACCATAGCACTACTAGTAGTAATAATTTGATTTACTGACGGAGAACAACTTAAATGACATGATCAGTAGAAAAATAATTGATGGTGTATATTGCACGACATGAGTGTTCATACAACTATTCGATCTACGTAGAGGGCACTGCGCCCTTTCAAATAATCCACCACCAGTCCCATCAGGCTTCAATGAAGAGGGGCCCGGGTAGGGAGTTTATTGAACGCCGCGCGATAGTGGCGACCCCAAGGGTTACGTTTGAGACTGTCTAGCATCTCCTTTCCTCTCTCATCCTTAGCGCAAAAGACGGCCAGCCTGAAGGCCAGACAGCGCTCTTCAGTAAGCCTTTCACGGCTGGCCCTGGCATTGGTTATCGCGATCACGTCTCCGACTGCGGGTGAAGGACGTATATACGGTCACGAAACTACGACGCACGCCTCCTGTAAGAATAAGACCACAACTGAGTGTGTAAGAACCAAGATCAAGTCACATTTTGATCCTGTTGAAAAAAATATCATTCAATTATAACATGATTATAGTCTGACTATAGTTCAACTAATCTACTGATGTGTATTCTCTTAGGAATGGAAGCAGAATGCATCTACAAAGACTTCAAAATCATGATGGTCATGCTCTTATCCCGAATTACTTAGGGTTGAAACAATACATAGTCAATTTCTATCATACACATTGCAACAGTTTTGACAATAATTTTATGAACACTTGCCTGAGTCAAACCTACTTAGAAATGTATTTAGTGACCAGAGGGCAGCATATAGAATTGGCCCAGGTCACTGTAAAGATTTTAATAATCCTTTACAACACCCACAAGCAATAGAAGTGTTAGTAGTATTCATAGCCGTCATCACACACCAATATTCAAAGACATGAGAACATCATCATCATCATCATCAACCTGCTTTTATCCCAATTTATTTGGGGTCGACGCAATATGTCTTCTCTTTCCATACAACTCTATCAGACGTCATGTCTGTGGTCACTCCTTCTCTTCAAGTCTGTTCAAAGACATGAGAACATTTTCTTTTAAATTGTTAAGGCATAGGCTTAGACTGAACTAAGTATAGAGCAATGTCAGTTTATTACCTAAGCAGGGCAATGCACGAATGATACTTCTGATTATAATTTGTATTTATTAACTAAATGTTAATTTTCCCTGTGATTCAAAGTTTTCTCACAAATATAATTCTGTATTTCAAGCAAGCGATAATTTATGAATATAAATGCAAATAAGTGTATATTGTATGTCTATGAGGATATCATGCACATTTGTGTACAATATTAATACTTGTTGGTAATGCGTCTTGTGTTTTACAAAACTTGATATTATGACCACTACTAAAATAACAATTTTATATTCAATATAAATAGCTATGACAAATTATTGCCTCTTTCACGTAGGAATAGCAGTTCTTTAACAACAGGTTGATAATGAGACGAAGATGTATCAATGTAAGGTTATGTTATTGTAATATAAATGTAAAATTTTATAGATAGTTATAAAGTGGATGAATTACATTAAAACTGACTTACGGTTTCCTGTCGAGACAAACATGATCCTATTTTCTAAAACACAATATCTTTAATCTAGAAAAAGTCACAATCGCGATAGAAAATTCACTATCGTCTTGTTATCCTATCTAAATTGTCAAACAAATTAATTGGCCTTAATTGGGTTCAAAATGGCAACATTATCCGTGATGAACGAACTACTTGGGCACAATTTATAATTTTAATTCGCTATTTTGACTTAATAACTCGAAAATAGGTACTTAATAGTCTGTGGTCATATTCTGACAAGCCGGTACTATAGCTGCGGCCTTTGTTTTGTGTACCATAGTTCACAAATGAAAATATATATTTAACGACGAAATTTCACATATGTAGCAATGCTTCGTATGAAACTAGAAATTATTTTGCTTTGACGAGAATATTTGTGATACGAGCGACCTGTTGACTAACAATGTTACCGGGTATTGGGGTTTTTGGGACTGGGGCTATCGCTAAAGTTTTGGTGCCATTTTTAAGAGAAAAAGGATTTCCAGTCGAGGCGATATGGGGAGTAACTGTACAAGAAGCAGAAATAGCTGCAAAGGAATTGAAGATTCCATTTTTCACGAATAAAATCGACGATGTACTGTTGAAGAAAAATGTGAGCCTAGTATTCATTGTGTGTGCACCGAATTTGCATGCTCAAATATCAGTCAAAGCGCTTGGTATTGGTAAACATGTAGTATGTGATAAACCTGCGGGGCTTTGCCAGGCCGAAGCCTTAAAAATGGTGCGTGCTGCGCAGTATTACCCTACGCTTATATCCATTGTTAACCATTCTTTAAGGTTTTTGCCAGCATTTACTCACATGAGGAAATGTATACATGAAGGTTATCTTGGTAACATGGATGAACTCACTCTAGTTGATATCAGAGTTCAAATGGGCCCATTAATAGGTGACAATTATAATTGGTTGTGTGATGATACAATGGGCGGAGGGACCCTAACTTTAGTTGGAAGTCATGTAATAGATCTGGTTTCATATCTAACTGGACAAAAAGTAGTCAAGGTTCATGGAGTATTGAGAACTTTTGTTGAAGAAACAAGTAAAGTGAATGGTATAAGAAAGATTACTGCTCCCGATTTTTGTACATTCCAATTGCAAATGGACAAAGGTTTATTAGTAACAGCAACACTCAACAATCACCTTCCTGGACCATGTTTCAATCAAGAAATCTATGTATGTAGCAAGAGAGGTTATTTGGTTGTGAAAGGTGGTGATTTGTATGGTAAATTACACAAAACAAATGGCAAAATTACTGAAGATGAAGGTAAAAGACCTCAAGACAAAGAGGAAGTAATATATGTAGATGTAGAAAACTTAAGCTGTGCATCTAGTGTTGTACCTAAACCATACATAAAGGGGTTGTGTAAAATGATTAGTGCTTTAAAAGAGGCTTTTCTACCTGTCAAAGAACAAATGGATTGGGTAAAAGAACCAGTGAAGGATGCAGCAACATTTGAGGATGGACAAAGAGTACAAGCAACCATGGAAGCTCTACGTCAGTCAAACGAAGATGGTTGTTGGATATCAGTTCAGCTATTAACAGAGCCACCTGATCCAAATCCAGCCTTATCGGCTGCAGTGAGAAGAACTGCCATATCTTTACAATAAGTTCATAAATATTAATCATCTATTGCTATGCCATTGTCATGTACCTTTTTGTTGTAGGCACTATATGAAATTGTTGTTGCATTTTATTAAAACATATTTTAAGCACTGCATAATGGATACAATCTTCTATTGCATTTGTTGCATATAGTAATGAATTGTATTTTAAAGATTGCATAGTATGTGCAATATATAATGTCCAAAGTAAAAACACTGTAAACTTGTTTTCATATCAGTATAATTGTACACTGAAAAGAACAAATCAGCTTACAATAAATTTCCTCAGACTCAAAAAAATATTACTATGTTAATTGTAATTATCATGGATAAAAATGTCAGAGTTGTTTAGCAATCAGTTTAACCCCTCACGCGCCAGACTTTGCGATGCTTGCGCTTTGTTTTATTGAAAAAAGTTCAATGATTTTTATGTTTTTCCGTAAACTGTTATTGTTGCTATATTACAAGGAAATGTGAAATACAGTGCTAAAAACAAAAAATTGTAGAATGTTTAATTGGATCAAACCTGTGTCCTAAAAGCGCGTTGAGCAAATTTTTTTTGGGTCAAACGGTGTCCTATAAGCGCGTGAGGGGTTAATAAATAATTAGAAATATCTGATCAAAAGTTTAGTGTCTTAGCTGATTAGTCATTGTTCAAACAGTATATCAACCGAAGTACCTTATACAATAGTCACAACACATAAGGCCAAGTAATTGATATTCTATATTGTTTATGCATATATGAAGTGTCATTTTAGATCTTGCCATGATTATCATGATAGAATATTTAGTAGCACTCACAAATGATGTATCTCAATTAATCTTAGCATAATTAGATACTAAGAAGAATATTATATTCAATATACTCACAGCTTTGCTTGTGTAGACTTTGTACTTATTATTTTGACAGTATACACCATTGCACCAACCTGTGTATATTTAATTAACTAAGACTTATTTTCCATTTGGTTAATAATTCAGATTATAAGTCATTACTTCGTTATAAAAACCCTATTACGGTGGTGTACGTGGTAGCACGATCGGGCCGGACTCCCAGTAGGTGCGGGTTCGAATCCCGCTTGTGACATCATTTTTCGCTTCGTAATCGGGTTTTATAAATAATTAAGCATATTAAATGCTAAATTTCAGTAATTTCCATTACTTCTTCTTAAACTATTCAAATTGAAATTATCATATATTATGCTCTAAGGATCTAAGTTATATATATGTCGTATTTTATTAGAATTTATTTGTCTTTTTGGGATAATGAATTATCTTATAACTTGGTTAGTTTTAATTATAAATCTTTTCTATATGCTGAATGAAGCATTTCAGATGAATTGCTGAATTTATGATGCTTACATAAGTTGCTGTTTTGTAATCCCACCTTTGCACTATGGATGTGAGCATACAAAAGTCAAATTAAAATGGAAGACTTAATTAGTGTACAATAATATTTTTACATTTTTTTTTTATATATTGTAAAAAATGGTAAGACGAGAAATAAAAAAAAGGCGAGTTTAAAAGTTTTAGAAGAAATTGGAGTATTTGCCTTTTCGCCAGTGATACCTAGATTTTAGGTAAAATCAAAGGTGATTTATCAATGTTATATTTTGAATGACACGTAAGTTCAATCAATCATTGATCATGTTATTTTGATTATCTTAGGGCATCATCATCCACTTGCCCTCATCCCACATTAAGTGCTGACCAGCACATGTTTTGTTATCTTAGGTTTTTTTCACTTGATTATCTTAGGTATCACCTAAAATTTTTCATTGGTGAAAATGTTAGGCATCCTATTCATAGAACTTAATAAAAAAAATTGCAATTAGTTGTGAATTTATATGATTGCTTGATTCTTATATTTATAAATCGAACTAGGCCATTATATGTATAAAACATTGTATTTACTGTGATTTATATTTAGTACACATGATAACAGCAAATATAAAGAAATATTATATGGGTGAATATACGGTATTTGATTTTTTTGTGTCCCTGAAAGAAATGTAATCTGTTCCATTCAATATTGATAATTTCTCTATTTGACACAATTTTTAAATTTGTAATGATGAGGGCCAGAAGATTTTACATTATTTTTTAATTTTATAAGCACCAGAGGAAAATGTGTTACCAGGGGAGTGACACTATTGGCAGAATAGTGACAAATTAAAGCAGAGAAGTGACAGGCTAATGATTATTAGCTAAGAAAGGGGACTAATATTAAATAAAACATATATAAATTATAGTATTTGGATATTTTTTAATATAAGAAATAAATTCAGTCTTTACAGTTTTGGTGTGTAGATTTTTCATGGTGTCCTGTAACAATCTCTTCTGTTTTTTTATTTTATTTTTTGTAATGCTATCTTTTATACCTGGGCATAATCTACTATTGCAATCTTCTTCAAAAAACTCTGCGACTATTTTCTCTAACTTCGGATTCGTTTTATCGTTTCTTGTCTTCCGTGTCATATCTAACAAACTTTTATTCGCAGTACATGACTGTCTTATAGGGTTCATATTAATTTGGTTCAACACTTTATACTTTTTGACTATTTTACCACTTATTACTTTTTTAAATATCTTTTTTTCATTATCATTCCTTATCAAATTTATATTATCTTTGAGTTGGTTTTGAATCACCTCACTAAATAATAATTTTTTTCTTCACCTGTTCTACATTCTCTTTACTATTATTCTGTAAAAGATCGGCCACTTTTGAGTTTGGAGTCATTTTTTGTTTGCTAATGCGCCGTAGTTTCTTTTGACAATCACGTATCCTTTGACGTAACCGTTTAATTTCATATTTTTGTTTTTTTATAAGTTGATTTCGTCGTTTGCGCTGAATTTCTAATCGCCTTTTAGCAGCCAGAGCAATAGTGTTTTGTGGAAGTGGAGGTTCATTATCAGACCCAGGTGGTGTTACTGGATAGTTTCTGGTAGATTGTAGCTTTACGCGATCTCTATGCTTTTTAGTCTTCTCTCTCCATATTTTTCTAACAGCCCTTTGTTCCCTCTTAGTCATATCATTTATGCTCTTAATCTGTCCCATTTCTTTTTCTTTTTATATCGCTGTTTTTCTTTTTCTTTTAATTCAGCATTTTTAACAGGATCGTTATTAATTCGTTGGTAGCGTAATTTTTCAGCTTGACGTTTTTTTTCTAACCTCTCTTCACTTGTTTGTTTCTTTTTAACATTCACGATGATGTCTGATGATACTCGAGTATCTAAAACAAATGAAATGAAGCCTTATAACATTATATATCAACAAAAAAATATTGTCACTCCCCTGGCGCTCATGTATTTCTTCTAGTATGAAATATGCCAGAGAAGTGACGCCAGAGAAGTGACAAAATCGCACATAACCTACAAAAACAATATCACTCGCTTTTCTGACCATAGTTTAAAGTAATACATGACATCTATACAAAATAAACATGGCATTGTGCAAATATACAATTTCGTAACGATAATATACAAAAACATATACTTACCAAAGGAAATACTTCAACGACTGGCACAAACACGCTTTCCTACAGTTAATCGCAAACTGACGCAATATTAATGGAGTTTTGCTCAACGTCGTTAGCTTGCTTCTGACTTCACACTGTTGTACGCGCGTTGTTCAAGGACAAAAACATACCTTTGCGGTTTTAAGTCAAATTTTATTTCTTTGAGTTTCGCCAGATGAAGTGACATTATTATAACATGACATGAAAATAAGTTATTATTTTTTATATTAATAAATATTTTTATAGTGTTTCTTGATAAAATATGTTTCGATGTTTATAACAGCATATGATCATGTGTAAAAAAAAACACAATGGAATACATATTTAAAGTATCTGGTCATAAAACCATTATAATTTAGTAATGGGGAGGCCAGAGGAGAATACATTTATAACTATTTTAAACTATTAATGCCTTAAATTAAACAATTATCGTGAATAGATTATGTGGGCCAAATAATATACTATATTCTTTATTTTTTAAGCATATAGAAATAATAATATATTGAGTTTAACATAAAATTTGCCTATGGACCACTGGAATTCAAATAGCGTATATTCACCCATATATATATTTTTTTTTCTGTAGTGACGGAGTAAGAATACAAATCACCTGTCGCAATCTTTCCTGTGGGTGATCTTAAGAGAAGACTAAGGGATATAAAACGCATATAAGATCAATGCAAGAGAAGGAATACTCAAAACAAAACCCTATACCAACATGTCTGACCAGCGTGGTATACTAGGTCAATTTCCTTCCCATTATGGAGGAGGCTCGAGCCTAACAGTGGGACATATAGAGCTGAGACGCTGAGGATGATGATTATTTATATAAGAATGATAAATCCAAAGCATTAATTTACTTAAGAGTAATTTGCAATAGTTTTCATGTGCAGTAACTTTTGAACCAAGAGACAGGAGTATAGTTTACATGGTGATGGAGTAAGACTATAAATCATCAACTCTTATCGTACTTATGAATGTCGTAAAAGATGAGTGAGTGTGTAACACCTATGTAAGAGAAAGAAAACTCAAAACAGAACCCTATACAAACCCATCTGATGTGTGATGTAGTAGGTCAATTTCTATTCTACTAAGGAGGCACCAGCTCAGCAGTGGGTTGTCTGAGCTGAGATAACGATCATTGAAACCAAGGTTAGTGGCATCCTACTAATAAAGTGTAATTGCAAAGTCTTCAGATTTTTACATACATACATACATATCATCACGCCATATCCCTTGAGATTATTATTCCCAGATTTTTATTATTGTTTTTTATTTAATTATCCTTTCTAAAGGTGTAAATGGTACAATGGATGGATAGATAGAAATATGTTAATAACAGCTTTGTTCAGGATATATGCTTTTAGGTTCCAGTCTGGTTGTATATGCTTAGTGGATAAATTGATATTTTGTAGAAATCACTTGGGCTAGAAATATAATTAGAAGAAATTCAATAATTTGCTGATTGATGATTCAATTAAAATAATCAATATGTGAAAATTGTATGTGCGAGATGGCACAGTAGCACAAGTAACAATAAAGCATATAGTTTTGCAAACTGAATTTCTTCAATAAATTAATTACAATTTTTGATTGATCCACAAAGGTTATTCTGTCTCTAATATGCTCAGAACTCATTCATAATAGAATTTGTGGCAGTTGTTCAAAATAGAAGACATCTAATTTTCTTCTTACACCCCTTAATGTTAATTATCACGTGTTTCTAATGAGTAAACTATAAAATAATGACTTGCCAACTTATTTCGAAACTAATCTAATATCTAGACTTAGTACTATAAAATAATAACTTATCTCGAAACTAATCTAATATCTAGACTTAGAGAATTGTCTTGAGTTTTTTGAACAGTAAGATTGCCATACATAATAACTCTCCCATTTTAGCATTAAGTTCACCCAGGTATACTTAGTTCTTTCGATAAAAAAAGATATTTGTAGTTTAGGTTATGACAGCAATGTGCGGATAATTTGGAAAAAAATAGGTTATGTTATCTGATGCAACATGACTGCCTAGGTATATGTACTTAAAATTTTACGAGAAATAAAACTGCTAGTTTCAATAACAAATTTATAATAAGAAATGCAACAGAGATAACATTGGTATCCCTTCTCACAACAAATTAACAGTTATTACACAATCACATTGCTCTTCATGCACTAAATTCTAATTTTTATGACTAACAGAATCAGAATCACCAAAATTAAAGCTACCACTAAGTTCAATTGTCGATCTTGGCCAAAATATCAGATTCTCGGAATAGGTGGTATTCCTTTTCATCGTTTTCTAGAGACACTTTAGTGCCGCCGTATTCAGGAAGAAGGACTTTATCGCCCACCTTGACAAGAATTGGAATGAAATCACCGTTTTCTTTTCTGGCACCAGGTCCAACTGCAACCACTTCACCGTGTAAGACTTTATTCTGTGCTTTTTCGGGAATCACGATGCCACCCGCTGTTTTCGTAAGAGCTTCGGCTCTTTTGATAAGGACACGATCGAGTAAGGGAATAAGGCGTTTCACGGCAGCAGCCATTTTTCTTTGGTGAATGTACTGTAGACTAAAATTGGCAGAAACAAATGAACTGACAGAAAAGTCAATTCTAGAATATTCGAGATTTCGAATAAGTAGATAGGTACCGCGCCGGCAACCGATAGTACAAATTCGGTCGGATTTTGACAAAGTTCATTGAACATGCGCGTGCCGTGTTGCCATGTATATATTTATAAAAAAATTAAGTATTACATACCATTTGCTTCATAAATTAATACATACAATATGATTTCGTAGTAAATATTAACAGTAATTATTTTTTAATAATATTCTATGACAATTTTTAATAATTTTATCGTTGTACCTAAGGTTTTTTATTAGTGACCTCTTTTGACAAGTAGAAAAACTAAGAATAAAATTTAGTTGTGTAACCTACAGTAATTTACAAGATAAATTGTAGATGTCGCTAGACGCTATATATTGATATCAAAGTTCAACATTAGTGCTCTCAAGTCTCAATTAATAAGGGTTGATCAAGCTGGCAGAGTATGGCGCAGGGGTCCGTCATTTTAAAAAATAAATTCATTTTCTGTGCGGTGACAGCTAGAATACATATTACAATTTGTAAAAATAAATCACGCAAAGGTAAATTGACCATTAAGAGAAAAACAAAAG
Organism: Lymantria monacha; assembly: GCA_905163515.2. Taxonomy (NCBI): domain Eukaryota; kingdom Metazoa; phylum Arthropoda; class Insecta; order Lepidoptera; family Erebidae; genus Lymantria; species Lymantria monacha. Next base: position 19,603,036 of record LR991096.1, read on the forward strand.
CAAAAAGGTAATTTAGTTACTGAAATTCATAAATTAGTTTCATGTTAATTTTTATTGTTTATATATTTATGATAATTATAAAAAAAATGGTAAATTCTCAGAACTGAACAAACATTGTTTTTTAATTCTACACGGATGAAGTCGTTGCACAGCTAGTTACACCTATAGTTCATAAATTGTTACATGAGTAGGTGTAGATTGATTCTGACTGACGTGTCTATCTACTTACTGTGAGTCTGCAAGAGCTATGGTTATAAATGGCAAAGGGAACAGTTGCCACGGCGTCTAAACCGATTTGAATATAAATTCAGTTCATCATCAGCGTTTTGTGCAGACTGGCTTTGTCTAACAAAAAGAGGAGACAGACAGACCTACATACTAAAGTTAAAATACTATACAGACCTACATACTAAGTAGAATATTTAATGATATTCTGCAGTTGTTTTGAAAAAAGTAAAATTTTTGTAATAGATAAATTTTTGTACTTAAGGTATGTACAATCTATGGGTAATGATATTTAGATAGACACATGATTATGAACTATGAGTCGTCCGCAATCGTTATAGCAAGTACATGGTTACCTATGCTTCGGCGTGACCGCTGATGGAATGTGCGCCGGCGCCGGCTAGTCTCGGACACACCTGCGCGTCCAACAATTGTACACACAATCTCGCCGCACCACCCACACACGCATATGTTATTGTGTCTGTAGGTATGTACTTACAATATAGTTGCCTCACTTATTAGAAAAGACGCCGCTGTGTACTCTATGTAGGCGTACATCGCGATTTATGGTCACCTCCGCATATGCGCGGTCACATGAAAGCAGCTGCATGTTGAGTTTTTAATTGACATTTAACAAGTCACAAATATTATTTATTACTAGAAGAGCCATGCGAATACCATCGCACCATTTTACATTTGGACCTATTGCTAGTTACAATTATTAGATACCTAGGTTTTTGTAAAAGTCATAACGTTTATCCTATTTGCATATAGAAATCCTATTTCTCAAAGATAATGTCATAATTTTTCTGATTATTATTTTTACTTTATATTAACGACAATATAGCAAAAGTGTACAAATTGTTTCCAGATGGCTTGTTAAAATATAAATAAGGTATAAATAAACAATTTGTCAGTTAATGTTATTGTATACCTAATATTATTATAAATTTTATATACACCAAAAAACGCCTTTCAGAAATAATAGCTGTGGTTATTGTGTTTTTTTAAACTCAATTTTCATTTATAAAGATGCACATAACTCGACATAAATTTTTGCCACCTCTTACTTATCGTGAGAGTTGTAAAATCAGTTGGTTCTTACCAGGAAAATGGGAAGCAGCGTTTTATTGGGAAACGTATAACACTTTAGTGCGGTCGCCAACCTGTTTATGTGGCGATTGTGACAAGAAACTCACTTTGTGAGGAAGGCATACGGCCAGCAGTAGACAGCGAAAGCTGAATGATTATATATCGGGACAAAAATCAAATAGATATTCCTTAACGTTTCTGCAGACTTCATCATCTATCCAATAGCCTATCAACGTCCAATGTTGGACACAGGGCCGGCTTTACCTATAGTGCAGAGGGTGCAGTGCACCCGGGCGCCAGGTATTAGGGGCGCCGAGAGCTGCTCGGGACACATAGAGTCTCCACTGTAACGCTCTGCACGGAGCGGGAGCACCTTACGCAGCGAGTGCCTAACCATTTATAAACGTAGTGAGTGCATTATTAGACAAGTTTGGGTAGGTTGCTTTGTCGCTATGTTCACTGTAACCTCATAATCCGATCGCGTTTTCTTGGTTTCGTGTCAAAACAACAAAACTAAGCATGTGACAATGCATTCCAGCGAGGTTCGGAGTTTAGTCGAACGTCTTGTTAGTATCAACCTATTCCATTTTGTTCACGCATTCTGATACAAGAGGGCCCCAGGTTACTGATTGCACCCGGGCGCTACATGTGCTAGAGACGCTTCTGGTTGGACATAGACCTTTTTATGAGAATACCACGTTAAAGAGTCAATGTCTGCATCCAATATTGCCTGCATCTTAAACAATTTCTTTTTGCCCTTCATATTTCAATCTCATGAACACCATGAGCCATTGAACTCGAATACAGCAGAGATGTTAACACAAGCGATTTTCACTTTACAACTTTTATGTTCCATCATAGTATGTGGAACGCTAATTCGAAATATTTGATACATTTCCAGAGATTTTTTGATAGATAAACCCCGTAACGATCGATTTGATTCGAATCTGGCCCCTAACGGATAGTAGGTATTCGTATACTTGTGTTGTCAGAACAACTATGAGATGGCTATATAAAAATATAAAAAACACCAATAAAGGATTTATTATTGCTTTAACATCAAACACGCCTCAAAAGCGCCGTCGTATATATTCGTACGAATTACATCAATGGCAAAAGAAAATGTTTGGTGTATTCACAACAAATATCTATTTTAATAAAATTGGCTGAAAGGAATTTGAGTATCTATAGCATAATCGTTGAATTATAATTCAATAGGCTTTTTTTTCTTTGTCAAAAAGCATAAAAAGCTGGTGGTCGGGTTCACACGGTGAACTTGTACATTTTGCAAACTCCTTACCAGTATTATTAGTAGTGTGAGTAAGATTTACTGACCGAATTGAGATACATAGATATTATTGGAGAAAAGACATTAAAAATATATATTAGCTACTTGATTCTGCTTGTGGTTTCGGTCACATAAAAAGTAATTTTATTAATGTTGAATAATTATCCCAAGGGAACACATTACCGAGATAAAAAGTATCCTATGTGTTGTGTTAACCCAGGAAATGGTCTGTCCATGTGCCAATTTTCACTCAAATCTGTTTTCGCTTTACGTATGATCGAGTAACAAACATCTAAATATCTTCACAATCATTCACATTTTTAGTATTGGTAGAATATCTACGGAATTACCAAGCACTTTTCTATCCCTCCGAAAATAAAAATGCCTGCATGAAAGGTATTCTGTAACCTTTTCTATATCTCTAATAGCATATGTAAAACTTAAAGATAATTGATCGAGCAGTTAAAGCTTTGATGCAAATACATCATCATCATCATGCTGCTTTTACTCTCAACGTTTGATTTCAATTACTTGGGGTCGACGCAATATGTCCTCTCTTTATAGCGTATACATAATTACGTATATTAATAAGTCATCATTATTCTCCTATTCTTATCCCAATTACTTGGGGTCGATACAATATGTACTCTTCTATCATAGTACATATTGTAAAAATTATTGGCAACAGTTTTATAACCGGCCGCCTGTCAGACGTCAAACGGCAAACCTCCTTGGAAATGTAATTGTTGACCAAACGGCATCAAATGGTGTTGGCCCAGGTCGTTATAAGTACATATATAATATATGTATATAATTTACAATATCTACTTTGTAAGAAGTTAAATCATAATATGCAGTGACAACTATGGTGGTTTACATTTGGGTGGGTGGTCACTTAACCAGCTAAACATGGAATGCATTTTAACCATTTCAACCGAGGTGGTAGTCTGTTAATTAAATCTAAATTCTATCAAAGATAAAACGCGTTCTCAAAATCAAGTACTTTATCAATTAAAATCTTATCTCATAGAATTTACATGTTTGGAATACCATGATGTTTCGAAAGATATTTAGTTAATATATTTTGTTAATATAGTTATTAAAATACTTAGTTAATAGTTATAAAAGTGAAATTGAAACGTGAATATTTTTGCTTGCTAAATCGTAGCCATCCTACAATAAAAGGTTGCGATAATAGCGCGGATGTTAAAAGCGTACAAAATAACACAACAAACAGCTTAACAGAGAACTGTGTATGGCCTTATATGTACGTAGCAATGTTATGAATGCAGTTTACCAACTCGCGTACCGCCTTATTTCAAAGGGATAGAGTTTAGAAATGTTTGATGAAATCAAATGTGTATTTGAATAGTGTTGGCTTCAAAGATCGTGGTCTGTTCTCACGACTTGACGACGAAACACAGGTGCGCATCCGGCTATCTCAGCCTGCGCGGGATTCGAATCAGTTTAGTGAAGCATTCTAATTGTAGCTCTAAACCAATATTATAGTCTAGAGAAATATTTATTCTAAATTATTATGTAAACGTATGTATATTATAATATACTACTCTACAGTAGGTTGTTAGTTTCCGTGTGGTGACGGAGTAAGAATACAATTCTCCACTCCCTATCTTACACGTGCGTGATCGTATGTCACGACTAAGGGATATAAAATTCATATAATACCTATGTAAGAGAAGGACTTTTGTGTTGGACTACATTGTTGACAATTTTATGTCTACAGCTGCGGGCCGGTCTGTCCGGGGTAGTACTCGCTGACGATCGCCGTCTGAGTTAATAATTGCGCTTCGTTTGATGAGCGAGAGTGCTGGAAGCCCAACTGGGTGGGTTTGGGTATTGTATTGGTAGGCAGCGGCCTAGCTATACCTTTAGCTCCATGAGCGGCAGTAACACTTACCATCAGGTGTGCTGCTTGCTCGTTTGCCACCATAAGCAATAAAAAAAGGAAATCTCGAAAAGCACCCTATACCAGCACGTCTGACCAGCGTGGTAAAGTAGGTCAATTTCCCTCCCATTATGGTGAAGGTTCGAGCCCAACAGTGGACACGTGGGACATATATGAGCTGATGATGTTTATGATGATGAAAGAGTTATCTACGTATGTTATCGTAACTTCATGTGAAAACGAAATAAGAAGCAATGGTCATCAATTGTCATCCATTTCTTTCCTGTAGATGTCTTACGCATTGATTAAAAGATGTAGGCAGTTACCATCACCGCAAGAAAACCCTATGATTGGTGTGGTATAATAATACAATGGAATCTCGATGACTAGAATGTCAAGAGAAATGCAAAAATATTCGAGTTAATGGTACATAATATATGGCCGGTCATACAACTATTGCCGATAACTTCTGCAATATGTACCTACTATGGAAGACGGTTATTACGTCGACCCCACGTAATTGAGGTAAGAGCAGAATGTCCAGACTGGCCAGATTGTTATACCTAGTATTTCATGTCGAGATGGCCCTATTTACAGTTTCATCTTTCTCATTCCTTCGTCAAGCATATAAGAGTCGTAGACTCAAACGACGGTGAGCGCCAATTACCACTTACCATCATTTTACTTGCTCGTCTGCCGCCAAGGACAATCTACCTAATTATTATTAAATATTAGTAAATGGACCTTTGCAATACTGCCACGAGCGGGAGTAACATTTGCCATCAGGTGGCTGCTTGTTTGTCTGCCACCATATTCAATAAAAGAGAAAAAAGGTAACTTAGTGGGTAAAATTTATATTCTCGCAATTTTATCGTATTCCTATAAATATAATCATACAACTTGTAGGTCATATGAAGTTAATCGGGTTCAGGTAATTTATAAAATGAAATATATTATTGAAAAGGGTTACAATTAATTGTGTTACAGTGCCATCTTTTGTTTAAATTTATAACCACTTACAATTTCAAGTACTACGTAATAATGGTAATGTGTTAGTGAATATTGATAATAAAAATAATTAAAACAAATAGGTAAGCTCGAAGACAGAGGTTATTATTTAGTAATAGTTGTGTACTGTACTGTAGTGGAGTAATTGTGTTCATTAATATTCACTACTATGGAGGCTCCTATTGTTCAAATAAAGCTTGGAAAATTAAAAGGCCAAGTCTCAAAAACTTGCAATAACTATCAGTTTTATACCTTCAAATCTGTTCCCTATGCGAAGCCTCCTATTGGTGACTTAAGGTTTTCTGTAAGTATCCACTTAAGTACTCGTAATGTAAATTAAATAGGCCAAACTGCTTATTGAAATTAAAGGTAAGATTTTTACCTTTAATTTTAATAATTAGTTTGGCATATTTAAAACAAGTTATTTTAAAATATGTAGGCACGTATTTTAAACACGGTTTAAAAAACCTAGAAATGTTTTTATTAAATATTTAAAAACACAATTTAAAATAAGTTTTAATCAGAGTTTAAAATATAAAAAAAAAACAGTGTTTAATAAACATTTTGTGATGTGTGGTAGCGGCTACGAATACTACCAAACCTTCCTTACTTCACTCATGGATGTCGTAAAAGACGACTAAGAGCTTTATTTCGACTCCACCTGATGTTGTTTGGTGAACAATTACATTCCCAAGGAGGGTTGTTGTTAGGCAGTCGGCCGGTTATAAGACTATAACCAACTTTTGCTATATGTACCAAGTAGAGTACATATTGCGCTGACCCCAAGTAATTGGGGTAAGAGACACAACAAAGTTGTAACGACACAACATAAAACAAAGTCGCTTTCTCTGTCCTTATATCCCTATTTATGCTTAAATCTTTAAAACTACGCAACGGATATTGATGCGGTTTTTTTTATAGATAGAGTGATTCAAGAGGAAGGTTTATATGTATAATATATGCATAATGTAGTAGAGAAACACTGATAATTTAAGAGGTTTCTAATGTGATGTCGTAAATAAACACATTATTTTGCGCTTACATTGCAAACTCTGGCTGAACCCTACGAAATAGATCAAAATAAAGTACTACAGCATTTTACAGCTTAAAAAGGCCTACAAAAAAGTCCGCGATGGTATATGTCTATCTTTTAAGGATAACATACTATATCCATTTTAATACTTTAAAAAATGGCCTATTATAAAACGATAATTGAAAAGCTATTTACACAAATACTGTATTGATTCTTATCATTTTAAATACATTAGTTGGCTTGAGCATTTCATGAAGATATTTTGTTTTCCTTCAGACCATGCAAATTAAATCAATACCTTAAGAGATATAGCAAAATCAAAATAATGCGCAACGAAATTAATTTCGTGTCGCCGCGCGGCCGGCTCGCGTTCGAGCTCGGGGCCCAAAAGTTTTGGTAGTCTAGTGGAATTGTATATCCTATTAATTTCCTATTAATATTATAAACGTGAAAGTTTGTAATAATGTATGGATGTGAACATGTTTGTTGCTCTTTCACGTAAAAACTACCGAATGGATTTTGATGAAACTTTATAGTAATATAGCTTGCACATCAGAATAACACATAGGCTATAATTTATAAAGATATTTTACAAATTGGCTAAAATATAACGATAAAAATCGCTTAAGGCAGAAAAAAAATATATAATTAAAATAGAACTTCGTTCCATCCGGGTGTCCCTTGACACCTCTCGTTTTTTATTACTTATTTTACAACGTAAAATTTAGTTTTGTGTATAGAAGTTTCTTAAAGGATTTAAGTATGTATATAGATTATTCCGAAAATGCATGTTTTTCAGCGCCGGTAAATTCCGTTTTAACACAAATATGCTATCGACAATAAAATTCATACTACCTATTAATAACTATTTTCCAACAGAAATGTCGCTCTGGTAAATACCCGTCGTGAAAAAAAAGTGTTCGACGGGCGATAGTAGGTACTTCCGGGAGTAATTCTCTAGTCTTGCTTGATAGCTCATAGGCGTGACGTCTGCTCTGATTTTGGGACTTCTGATGAGCCAGGACACACTCTGTGCCATATGTCGACAGCCTAACGCGGAGATGATTCGATCTATATGTGCACCACATATAGATCGAATCATCCTTGGCATCATGGCGGATCCCTGATTGTCTAAAATAGGTGAAAACTCTCTTGTAGAGACCACAAACAGTTAGGGCAATATACAGACTCTACAAAGTTTCGAGGCACCGTGCATGTTGGCTGGCACTCACACTCCCCATGAAACTTGGAGCCTGAGATATTCACCGATATCTACCAGCAGGTGATGCAGGAAGGGGATGGACGCATCTTGCCCAGGGAAACGGTCACTATCTCACCTGTTAGGTAGTTTAACTACTTTGTTTATCGCTGCTGGCGGTTTTTAGGTGATGGAGGCTGGTTGCTATCTTCCTTGAAGCAGTTCAGTTTTTGAAATATCCTAGACATTTATGTATTTGATCCGTTCGATCAAAATCAACGACTACATACTCAATAAAAAAAAACACAAAAGAAATACAGTTTTAAACTGTTCCTTTTATAAAATAGAAATAAAACCTTTATCATCATCATCATCATCTCAGCTCATACCTACTGTTGGGCTCGAGCCTCTTCCATAATGGGAGGGAAATTGACCTACTACATCAAGCTGGTCAGGCGTGTTGGTATAGGGTTTTGTTTCGAGTTTTTCATCTCTTACATAGATGTTGTATGCGTTTTAAAATTCCTTAGTCGTCTCTTACGATCACCCACGGGTAAGATAAGGGGTGGTGAATTGTATTCTTACTCGGTCACCACACGGATTGTTTTAAAAAATAAGAAAACACCTAGTGTTTTTTTTCTTAATGGCGATAAGTATATTCAAATTATCTATTTAATAATTATTATTGTTTCAATATTGATTATCATGGTTAAACATGTGCTAGCTATTTATATTTAACACTTATGGCCTAAGATAAATCAAAGATGTTATTATAAAATATGTAGTTATCTACGACCAAATATTACATAACTTTAATAAATATGCATGTCATGTAATTAATAAATTATCGTTGAAGCATAATCATGGCAACAAGTTTACATTTTTTAAAACATATTTTTAATTGGTAAACTTAATGAACCGAGGTCAAATGAGATACATATATCTATTTATATTACTGTAGATTTTGAAACTGTTGAAATGGCTGGACTAAAAAAAGGAAATTATTACGTAACACTGAAGGCTGTTTACTAACAAAGTTTAAAACAATTTGGTGTAATATTAAAAATTATACGCAAGGTACTACTCTATCTAGTGTATCCCGCCATCCGCAGAGAGGCCGACTGCCTGTGGGCGACGCACTGGCCTGGATTGTGGCCGAAAGAATAATCCACCGGGCGGGTCATGGATGTGAAGAAATCGGTACCTGTGGTAAGCCCAATGACGATGCGGAGATAATAAGGCGGCAACCAAGCGCCAGGACGTTTACAGGGATAAGTAGATAGATCGCTTTAACGCAGTTGTTCTGTGGGTGGCGGTCTATGACGCTAACATTATTTGACTTTGTGTGAAAAACAAACCTTAACTTTCCTAAAACTTAAAATTCCTTTAACTAAAGCAATAAAATAAATACATTTCCATTTTTACGGGTTGAGAGCCCTCAGCGCTCACCCACAGTCCGGGTAAAGTATATAGCCATCTGAGGCTAACAACTAAGTCACACAAAAAAAAAAAAAACATTTCCATTTTACTACTGCCATTTCCACATAACTGTGTATTATTATCACGTGTCAGTTTTATTGCCACAATGTGTATTTATATACTAGCAAACTCAGTCCATTGGTTTGTTTGTAGAAGTCGATAAATCGCAGCGCCACCTGGTGGTGAGTTACATCAACGGGATAGCATAGCACTTTCTCCGTGAAAAAATACATATGTACATACCAATTTTCATAATAATCGTTCAAATAGTTTTTGAGTTTAGCGATGTCATATATCGTCTTTTGTAGACTAAAGTAGAGACAGTACTCTGAATGTAAAATATACATTGTGTGTTTGTTACAAGAAAAGTTCGTAGACTTTTAGTATTCTACTGACTTTTACTCTTTGACAATTAAAAGGCTTCTGTGTGTCGCTTAAACATTCCACTTCATGCTTGTTTGGCATGGTTGTCTGGCAAAGATCGCTCTAAGCGACAATGCCACCATCAATAAAATCTCTGTTATTTATTTTAAATCTAATGCTTACTAAAGCAACGCGTTGAAGTGGCAATGGGCAGGCCACATCGCTCGATGAACCGATAACCGATGGGGAAGGAAGTTTCTCGAATGACGACCGCGTATCGGACGTCGAGCCAGTGTTGCCAAAAAAACATGATATTAATCGGAGATTGTGAAAAATTATTAAAATTGATATAATGTTTTTACAGGTAACCCAACCAGCAGAATCATGGGAAGGAATCCGGGATGCAACCAAAAATTGCATTATATGTGCTCAGGTGAACTCAAAAACAAATACGGTTGTAGGAGATGAAGACTGTCTGTATTTAAATGTTCATACACCTCAATTACCTAGTTCTGGATTAGAATTGCTACCTGTTATGGTTTTCTTTCATGGTGGTGGTTTTGAGCATGGCCAGGGCACAGATGAATCAATTCATGGCCCCGATTATCTTATTGAAAAAAATGTAGTTGTTGTCAGTGTTAACTATAGACTTGGCATACTTGGATTTCTGTCTTTAGATCTAAAAGATGCACCTGGCAATATGGGATTAATGGATCAAGTACAAGCTCTTAAATGGGTACAGGCCCATATTGCGAACTTTGGTGGGAACCCAAATAATGTTACCCTTTATGGCATTAGCGCGGGAGGTGCAGGTGCCGAGTATTTACTTCTGTCACCAATGGCTAAAGGTCTTTTCCATAAAGTTATAGCTACATCTGGATCTTCTTTACTACACTGGGCTCTTAACTCAGATATCAGAACACTGGCATCAAAGATACCTGCCCTAAGCGGCAAAACTGTTACAGACGATGATGAATTGTTGAAGTATTTAAAAAGTTTATCAACGAATGAATTAGTGAGTGTTGCAATGAAGGCGATATTAGCTGATGAATTTAGAGGGGGCATTCACTTTGGATTTGTACCAACGGTAGAAAAACCAGGCGATTGGCAACCATTTTTGACCAAATCTCCATACCAATTATTAACTCAGGGAGAATTTTATAAAGTACCGTACATGGTTGGATTCTGTAGACGGGAAGGGATTATGTTGGACGCTTTTGGAGCGTCCATTTTAGAGAAGTTGATGAATGAAAAATGTTATACAGACCATTTGCCGTTTCATCTTGATAATACAGAAAAAAGTGTCATGGAATTGAAATTAAAAAATGTATATTTGAAAGGTGATCAATTCGAACAAGACGGAGATGCTTACGCAATAGATTTTTTCACGGACGTAGATTTTCTAGGTGGCATATATGTAGCTGCCAAATTAATAGCCAAACAAAATGTTCCTGTATATTTATATGAATTCGCCTACGAAGGGAATTTGAATTACCTTAAGAAAGTCCGTAATATTAAACTTAAAGGTGCTTGCCATTCGGATGATGGAGGATATATATTTAAATGCGATCTACTGATCGATGCGCTTACAGATATCGATATAGCTGTACGAGAAAAATACACAACAATGTTGACTAATTTTGCAAAATATGGGTTAGTATAACATCTTCTTATTTTTTCTTTGAATGGATAACACTAAGAAATAATGAGTAGGTATAATAATTTGACTGATTACAATTAATTTTCTATAGCCGATTTTACTTGTGTAGGAATCGAGCCTGCTCTATTCCGCGTGTTAAGTCGTTACTTATACTACTACTCCTTTTGTGCAGTCGAAAATAGATAGAGATTGAACACTGTTCTATTAGCTTGGTTTTGCGATACTGGTGGAAATGGTATATTTAACAAAATTAAAAGATGCTCTATAGCACTTATGGGTAAGATATTTCATAAATTAAAAAATAATGCGATCTCTTCGGAAAATCTGTGGAGTTAGGCTGACCGACCGCATTCGTAACGACGACGTAAGAGAGCGAGTAGGTATGAAAGAGAGTATTGGTGTAAAGATGCGAAAGGGAATGCTCCGATGGTTCGGACATGTGGAAAGAATGCCGAACGAACGTCTGGTTAAGAAGATATACAATGCGAAAGTGGAAGGATGTAGGTACCGAGGGAGACCGAGACTAACCTACCTAGACCAGATCGGTCAGGTACTGAAGGAAGGTGGAGTCAAGAGTCTCCGAAACCGGCGAGCTTGTATGAAGAGAATTATGAATGTTGAGGAAGCGAGTGAAGTATGCAGAGATAGAGTTCTCTGGCACTCTGTTCTCTCTGCCTACCCTGCAAGGGATATGGCGTGATGATATGTATGTATGTATGTATTAAAAAATAATTAATTGATAAAATACAATCAGATTTAAAAAAAAAATACGATTAAAATGCGAAAAGATCAGCATTATATTTGGCCTTAGAATTCGGTTAGGTACTTAACCGAAACCTAACCCTGATTTTCAACTGTTATCCACGAGTGTCTATTGTATACATATAAGTTTAAAACAACATCTTCATTGTCAGACAGATTTAGACTTAGACTAAAAAGATAAGAAAAACGTAATATATTATAAGCACTGGGCATCTTCCTTATGGAACACTCTGTGAAAACAAGCAGCAATGTAAATAAAACAATATAATAAAAGTGGTAACACAAAAGTAATGTTTCTAAATAATTAATGAAAAATGATTAAACATAATAAAAGGAAAACTCGAAACAAAACCCTACACGTCTGATCAGCGTGGTATAGTAGGTTAATTTGCCTCCCATTACGGAGGAGGCTCGAGTCCAACAGTGAGACATATTATGAGCTGTGATGATGATGATGAGGTGATGATTAAACATAAAACGTTGAGTTTAAGAATTCAAACTCCCTATATCAAATAAGGTGGCACAGGACCGTTGCAAATGGCATTCTTGTGGGGCGGCCTATATACGGGCTGATGGATGGATGAATATAAAATAAGTAAGTGGGTAAGGTAATATTGAAGAACATGAAATAGTAATTGTAATAATATAATAGAAACAATAAAACAATAGAAACAAAACAAATAGGGGGGCATAGTCCGGAGCGTGCTCGTCGCGTCCCCTGCCAGTCTAATTAGACTGCTAATCCGGCTCGGTATGCGTACCGCAGTGCGGGTAGGGCGTCCTCCGGAGGCGACGCGTACCGACCCGCCCCCGTCGGTACGAACTTCGGCAGTTGCGGCGATGGGGGCCGCCACCCATCACGACTTGCCCAGTCAGGCGAGTCGAGGAGAGCAGAGTGCCGGGTGGGTACGTGGAATGTAAGAGGTTGTGTGGAAGGTAAGTTACACGAGCTGATATCCGTCATGGCGGACAAACAGCTAGACGTGCTCTGTGTAACAGAGACCAACACGAGCTGATATTCGTCATGGCGGACAAACAGCTAGACGTGCTCTGTGTAAGAGAGACCAAGCGAAGGGGCATCGACGCCTGCGATCTTCCTGGTGGCGGGATGGCTCTGTGGTCTGGTGTACCACAGAGCGATCGAGCCAGCATGGGGGTAGGAGTGCTGTTGTCCTCTCGCTTGGCCTCAGGTGTGAAGGATTACGGAATGTATGATCCCGGACTTCTTTGGGTTCGTATAAAACTAGGTGTCACCAAGGTATTCATAGTTGTAGCATATGCTCCAGTAGGATCCTCGGTGGCATTAGACCTAGAGAAGTTTTGGGATAATGTTAGGGAAGTTCTGGATATGGCAGAAACCAGTGAACGCGTGATTGTATGCCGAGATTTGAACGGATGGGTGGGGACCAAGCATCCCGACTATGAGGACGTACTTGGTCCATTTGGTGATAAGAGAGTGAACGACGCAGGTAGGCTTATAGCGGATGTATGCATGGAGAGAAACCTTATTGTGTCAAACACATTTTTCCAACATAAGGACATCCATATGTATACATGGAGAAGGAATGAACAGAAAAGTATAATAGATTTAATTTTGGTAGACAGTCGCCTCCGAAGCAAAATATTGGACGCAAGAGCCTACAGGGGCCCCACAGTCGATACGGACCACTATCTCGTTATTGCGAGATTTAGTGGTCTGTTCAGAAAGTGGAGGCACTGGCGAGAGCGTGTCCACTTCGGAGGGCTTAAAAGAATAAAGGTTGAAAGGTTGCAAGAAGAGTGTGTAAGAGAAAAGTATGCAGAGGGTGTCCGAATAACGGCTGACGATGGCAAGCCAGCCGCAAACGGACATTGAAGAATGCTGGAGAGTATTGAAAGAGAGTATGGTAGATACAGCGAAAGAAGTATGTGGAATTTTAAAGAAGCATAGAAAAACTAATGGTTATGCATGGTGGGATGCGGAAGTGGCAGCTTCCGTAGAGCAAAAGAAGAAAGCGTGGCTGGACTATAGAAGAGACATATCTCTTCTTTGAATCTGAATGACAGTATGACTGAACAGAAGAAAGAAATATATCGGTAATGTAAGAATGACACCAAGGCCTTAGTGAAAGAGAAACGTGATAGAGCAAGTATGAGTGCAGAAGATAGGCTGACTAAAAACTTCGAGGGTAACATCAAACTCTTTTGGAGGGAGGTGAAGAAGTCTCGGTGTGGTTGGTCAGCCTTCAGAATGAATAAAATAAGGTCTAAAGGTGGAGACATTCTTACATAAACACAAGACGTGTTAGGCCGATGGAGTGAATATTTTGGCGATATGTATGCGGATGCTACGGTTGACGCCGGTGTCGCATGTGGTTTAGTAGAACGACATTCGACAGCGGCGTCCTCCGATGACATCAGTATAGATGAAGTTGAATGGGCGATAAGAAGTTTGAAAAATGGTAAGGCAGCGGGCATTGATATGGTGTCTGCCGAGATGATCAAGCTTGGTGGCTCCTGTGTCTGGGAGGCGTTCCTGTTGCTCCTCAATTTATGTTGGAGCTTGGGAATGGTTCCCGCGGACTGGAATAGCGCAGTCATCGTGACTTTGTTTAAAAACAAGGGTTCACGTTATGACTGCGCAAATTACAGAGCCATAAGCTTGACCAGTTTGGCAGCAAAAGTGTACGGTAAAATTATTGAAAGGAGAATGAGGATGGTGTCCGATGGTTTACTGTGTGAGACACAAGGAGGTTTCAGGAGTGGAAGGGGATGCATGGATCAAGTGTTCTCTCTGCGCAACATTGTGGAGAAGCATCTGGCTCTAGGTCAGAGGGTTTTCTGCAGTTTTGTGGATCTGAAGAGAGCATTTGACACGGTTGTACGAAAGGAACTTTGGGACATTTTACCGGAGTATGGTATTAACGGTAAACTGCTACAGGCTGTGCAGTCCAGTTACATGGGCTGTAGAGCCTGTGTGCGGCTGGATGATGGAATGTCGCCTTGGTTTGACGTCAATATCGGCGTTAAGCAGGTGTGCGTTCTGTCAGCCAGGCTGTTTATCATATATCTGGATAAATGTCTCCAAAAGTTGAACGATATGAATGTGGGAGTCCAGATGGCGATTCAGTGGTCACTGCTCTGCTTTATGCAGATGATGCAGTCCTGCTGGCACAGTCAGCGACTGACCTGCAAACCCTAGTCGACACAATGACAGAAGATTGTAAGAAAAGGGGTCTACGCGTGAATGTGAACAAAACCAAAATAATGGTCTTTGAAAGAGATGAAGCCAGAACAGATGTAAGAGTAACAATAGGTAATGATGTACTAGAGCAAGTGGATGAATTTGTATATCTTGGATGTGGATTTAGCCGAGATGGAAGGTACACCACTGATATAGAGCGAAGAGTGAATGCGGGAAATAGAGTGAATGCGGGAAATAGAGTGAACGGAGCGTTGGGGCAACTTCTCGGTAGCCACCACCTCAGCCAGAAGGCACGTGTAGCAATACATAATGCAGTGCTTGTCCCAACATTACTGTATGGAAGCGAGAGTTGGGTATGCAGAAAAGAGTATGAAAGTAAAATTAATGCGGTCGAAATGCGATCTCTGCGGAAAACCTGTGGAGTAAGGCTGACCGACCGCATTTGTAACGACGACGTAAGAGAGAGAGTAGGTATGAAAGAGAGTATTGGTGTAAAGATGCGAAAGGGAATGCTCCGATGTTTCGGACATGTGGAAAGAATGCCGAACGAACGTCTGGTTAAGAAGACATACAATGTGAAAGTGGAAGGATGTAGGTACCGGGGAAGACCGACACTAACCTACCTAGACCAGATCGGTCATGTACCGAAGGAAGGTGGAGTCAAGAGTCTCCGAAACCGGCGAGCGTGTATGAAGAGAATTATGAATGTTGAGGAAGCGAGTTAAGTATGCAAAGATAGAGTTCTCTGGCACTCTGTTCTCTCTGCCTACCCTACAAGGGATATAGCGTGATGATATGTATCTATGTATGTAATAGAAAGAAAATATAAATTGAAAAAATATATATTATTGATCTAAAATACTTGATGAATAAATCGGAAGCATTGAATTTCGATATTAGGTAGCTTAAGAAAGCGGAAAAGCAAAAGGTCACGCAGTTTTTTAAGCTTATATTACCTATAATTTTATCTGATTTTTTTTCTTTAATTATATTCTCATTTTATTTGATACAAAATGCTTTAAGTTCGGATTTGAATACTGAGCTTGCTACAAATATGAGTCTTCTAGCTTTTAAGGTTTATAAAAACTTGCCCAATAATTCTAAAATTATTTATGTCTTACATTCAAACTTGAAAATTTTGCTTTTTTTATAAATTAATATGGATTACAAAATCCATTCTTGATAAGTGTATATCTTCACATTTTACGTAAAAGTCTTGACATATTATGCCCTGACTTTGATAACATACTTATCTTTTACCATAATAATTTTTAGTCGTGTCACTGTGGTAGGTTAACCAGGAACAGGGCTGGCAGGTGGCTGAGCGAAGCAGGCAAAGTCCCGGCCAAAGACGGAGGGCGGCGGTCAAAAGCGCCGCTGAGGCCACCGCTCCCCAAGCAGGAGCCGAAAAGAGGGGGAAGAGGTCGCGCAGGAAGCTCCGGTCGCCAAAGTCAGCAGCAGTGGTTATCACTGTGCTGCCTGAGGCGGCTGAGAAGGGCCTCAACTATGAGGCCGTCTTACGTCGCGCCCGGCGGGAGCTAGACGTCTCTGACATCGGAAGCGTCGAAGCTAGGACCCGCAAGGCCCGGACAGGGGCTCGAATCCTCGAGTTTCCTGGGGCCGAGGGTGCTAAGGCGGCCGATAATGTGGCCACGAAGCTGCGGGGGCTGTTTGACCAGGAGGATGGCGTTCGAATTGCCAGACCCGTCAAGTGCGCAGAGATGCGCATTGCGGGTCTGGACGATTCCGTGACGGTGGAGGACATCAGGGAGGCTATTGTCTCGAAAACCGGATGCGCCTCGGACACTGTCCGGATTGGCGCCATTCGCCCTGGACCGGGCGGCGTCGGTGCTGCCTGGGTGCAGTGTCCGGTAGAGTCGGTCAAGAAATTGGCTGACTCAGGCAGGATCCTCGTAGGCTGGAGTTCGGCGATACACTCGTCACAGCCCGGGGTGGGACGCTGGAGGAGGCGGCACGCCTGGCAACTCTTGGCACCGAGGAGATTGTCAGGTGGATCGAGGCGCTGGGGCTAAGGGTGGCCCTGGATAAGACGGAGGCCTTATTATTCCATGGGCCCCGCACCAGTCCACCCACCGACGCCTCGATCACCGTCAATTCGGTTCCCATCAGCATCCGGGCCCATATGAGGTACTTGGGCCTGGTGCTCGACGGGCGATGGTGGTTCCGGGAGCATTTCCGTCGGCTTGCTCCACGGCTTGTCGGCGCGGCGTCCGCCCTATCCTGGCTTATGCCGAATGTAGGCGGACCCAGCGCTACGTGCCGACTGCTGTACGCGGGGGTGGTCCGGTCGATGGCCCTGTACGGCGCACTCGTGTGGGCGGGGTCCCTGACCGTCCAACTTAGGGCTCTACTATGGCGACCACAGCGGGCCATGGCGGTCAGGGCCATACGCGGATACCGCACGGTGGCGACGGAGGCAGCATGCCTGTTGGGCGGAACACCTCCGTGGGACTTGGAGGCGGAGATGCTCGCCGGACTGTACCGGCGGGTGTCAGCGACGCGGGCAGGGGGCGGCACCGTCTCGCTTAGTGAGATGGCCGCTTGGCGGGGCGACGCCCGCCGTGACGTTATTGCTCGTTGGGCAATCCGGCTGGAAAGGCCTCGGTTCGGTGTTCGGACCATCGAGGCCTTCCGGCCAGTGCTGATGGAGTGGTTGGGTCGACAGCACGGGGTCCTTTCCTTCCGACTGGTGCAGGTCTTGACGGGGCATGGTTGCTTCGGCAAGTACCTGCACACGGTCGTGAGGAGGGAGAGTACACCGTCCTGCCACCACTGCGATTGTGACGTGGACACGGCGCAGCACACGCTCGAGGTCTGTGTGGCCTGGGCAGAGCAGCGCCGTGAACTCGTCGCGATCATCGGTGCCGACCTGGCGCTGCCGACCATCGCTAAGGCGATGCTCGACAGCGTCAGGAACTGGGACGCGGTCGCCGCCTTCTGCGAGACAGTTGTCTCGCGGAAGGAGGCGGCGGGGCGACTCCGAGAGGAAATCCTCTTCGGTGAGACGCTCCGTCGCCGGCGCCTGGGGCGGCGGAGGCGCGAGTATCTGCGCCTAATGCCGCCCTAGCCGAGGCCGCGGGTGACTGGACCGGGGAATAGTTCTTCACCCGCAGAGAGGCTGACCGCGTGAGGGCGACGCCCCGGCAGTTAGCTGGGGCGTTGACGGGGGATGGTACCCGAAAGGGTAACCCGCCGGGCTGGCCACGGAAGGCAAGGAAGCGGTACCAGTGGCCGGCCCAATGGCGATGGGGAGGGAATACGGTGGGTTATGGCGCCACGCGCTGCCCTTCCGTCGACCCGGACGGTACGGGCGACGTGTGACCGGGCCATAGCCTACCAAAAAAAAAAAAAAAAAAAAAAAAAAAAATAAAACAAATGCCTTTATGACATAGAAGAGACAGTGATTGGTTAATTGATTGACATTCAGTGCCTATTAATCAGCACGTGGAAAACATGCTATCAGATCAATAAAGCTCGTGTGTTTAAAAATGAATGGAGCGAATGAGAATATATTTAAAATGCAAATAGAATACTTTGAAAATAGTAAAACTTTTTAATAATATAATATGCAAAACTTTTAGTATACCTTTTGTGTATCATTTATTAAATATATATATTGTAGCATCCCTTGGATATAAGTGGAACAGACCTTCCTACGTGAGTTTCATTGGCAGAGGCTCCTGCAATAAAAGATGCTGTAATGATAGCTAATGTAGAATCAGAATTAATATATCTTTGTTTTGTTTCAGAAACCCAACACCAAAAATAGATAATATTATTACAACGAAGTGGGAGGACTTTTGGCGGGAATCTAAAACGTCATGTTGTGCTCTTGTATTATATTCGATATCTTAGTGTTTTAACGTGTTATATTAGATAATTTTTATGGTGTTTTATGTAATATGATGTGACAGAACAGCTGGGATGTAGTGAATATCATATAAAAGTGCTTTACAACGTTTTCGTTTTCCATCAAAATTCCTACAACATACCATTAACAGTGTCACCATAGCAGTGTTGATGGCGACAATTCGACTGACTGACAGACAATGACTAACTTGAAGAGATTAAGAACGTGAAGATAATTATAACTCGACACTGGCAAAAATGGCTCGTATAAGTAGCTGATTGCCAATACATAAAAAGAAGAAGAAGAAGAACGAAGTGGGAACCGATTACTAATACAAGCGATGCCTGTCTAGTAATTGATAAAACAATTGAAATGAAATATGAAGTCTATCCAGAAAGAATGGCGCTATATGAAGAGTTGTACGCAAAGAAGTCGGGTGCAAAATAGATTACACGAATCTCGTCCTTTTTATTAGTGACAATATAATAGTGATTTTTATTTTGTGATCTTAATAAGTAAAAGGGGATAATTGCAAATATTTTTCAAATGGGTGATCATAATATAATATGTTAACTTAATACATTTATTTTGGAGATTTTTGAGTAGTCCTTAATAAAGAACACAATCACAATATTTTAATATTGTTTGTTTTATTTATAAACAAAATAAAGAATTTTAATAAATGACAAAAGTTGCCTACCGTATGGTTTAGATGCCGCGTTGATGTTTTGATTCTCAAGACTCGCCCTGTACCTACTCTCAACATAAATTTCTGCTTGCCCCTATTCTTTGTTACCTTTCATTGTTTATTACTCGGAGAATAAAGGTGCCATTCGACCCTCGGTTGCAGGCAGCACATGCGGCGGCTGCACGAAGCCGGCTGTGGCTGCACGACTGGTTTTCTATGTAGTAGTATAGATTTCTGTAAAACATTTCGAATGCGGCTGCGGCTGCACGTGCTGCCAACCCTTGGCCGCAATTGCTGCTGCGACTTGCAGCCGCAGCCGATCGCAGACCAGTAGTGCTCCGGCTGCAAGTCGATGTGCATGTCTACATTTTATATAAGGACGTGTGGCTACTCTTCTCTGGCTAATTAACAATGACAACATGTCATTATCATCCTATTCTAATAAAATATATAACATCAAACTATTCTCACGACTATTCCTCACGTCCGATATTCTGAAATATTGGAAGCGACTCGCCGCCACCTACTGCCTGCCGCAGCATGTGCAGCCAGCCTCGGAATCACTCCCGGCTGCGAATGCAGGCAGCGGCTGCGTGTCATGCGTGTGCTACCTGCAACCGCAGCCTGCATCCGCAGTCTGCACCTGAGGTTCGAATGGCACCTTTGCACGCACGCACGTTGGAATGACAACGCACAGTGTTTGATGGGGCCAAAAAAAATCCCTCTGCTGTTTACAGCTTTAATCGATCAAGGTATGCATTTAAAATGCACGAGTAAAACACCTACGTGTCAAATTCTAATACTTTTTTTATAAATATTATTGAACTTTACGTGATCTTTAACTTTAAAAAAAATAAAATTTATTCTGAAAATGTAACTATTTGTTTTAGTTGATTGTTTTAAATAAATATAGTCTGATAGAACATCTTTGGGCGCATGTTTTTCTATTTTTATTTTTGGAAAATCACTTCTGGATATTTAGTTATTAATTGTTTTCAGATTTTCATAAATATTTTTTTTTCTCCTTAAATACTCAAAAGTGGGACTTGTGACTAGCACAGAAAGATAGCTCTTAATAAGGACTATCAATAAAAAAAACAAATTTCACTCCCGCGGCCTTTGGGAGAAATAGACCATTCTGTTCTAAGGTCAAATTATATGGTATAGGGTTGACGCAAAAGGTTAATCAATTTATTTTTAGTATTTGAAATAAAATTATTTTTATGGATTCTAGCGCGTTTGTATTTGATTTCTAATTTTCCGAAGTTTCGAACAGTTTACAGCGTTTATGGTCCCGGGAGGTCTAAGGTGTCTCACGCCCAATAAGTCATCATTATTACAGAGATTTATATCTACCCGCTACAGTGTCAGTTATAAAATTTTGATCCACATTTTTAATACAAATTCATTGCCAGTACAAAAAAAAAACGATTCTTTATATAAAAAAATGTATTGTTTGTGGTAAGTTATTATTAAACATTTAATTTACACATACATACATACATATCATCATGCCATATCCCTTGCAGGTTAGGCAGAGAGAGCAGAGTGCCAGAGAACTCTATCGCAAGGATTTTTATTTTGTTTAATATATCTACTTAAAGTTAGTATTTATTTTAATTAAATTAACCTAACTTTGCATAAAAGACAATTTCTTTAGCAGTTACATACATACATACAAATCATCACGCCATATCCCTTGCAGAGTAGATAGAGAGAACAGAGCGCCAGAGAACTCTATCCTTGCATACTTCACTCGCTTCCTCAACATTCATAATTCT
The DNA here is from genome assembly GCA_905163515.2 of Lymantria monacha. Taxonomy (NCBI): domain Eukaryota; kingdom Metazoa; phylum Arthropoda; class Insecta; order Lepidoptera; family Erebidae; genus Lymantria; species Lymantria monacha. Next base: position 19,624,574 of record LR991096.1, read on the forward strand.
CTTCATACACGCTCGCCGGTTTCGGAGACTCGTGACTCCACCTTCCTTCAGTACATGACCGATCTGGTCTAGGTAGGTTAGTCTCGATCTCCCCCGGTACCTACATCCTTTCACTTTCGCATTGTATATCTTCTTAACCAGACGTTAGTTCGGCATTCTTTTCAAGAATGCTGAACGAACGTCATCGGAGCGTTCCCTTTCGCGTCTTTACACCGATACTCTCTTTCATACCTACTCGCTCTTACATTTAATTTATGATAGATAATTATTATATTATGGCAATTTACTAGTTAAAAAAACTATCAAATCTATTCAGTTACCATGGAATTGGAACGCGGCCACAGTGAGAAAGATCCGGCAAGAAAATTCTGTAGGCATAATACATACTAATTACTGACTTTTGAGAAGCGACCTACTTTATCTTACTAAAATTAAGTAAATTATTATTGTGGGTCAAATCTATACAATAAGTGCTCATAGTGTCAGTCTTGTGGTGGTTTTCTTTGTTTTATTTTTAATTAAGTGAATGACAGGATCCCAGTTTGATGATAATACCCACCATCATCTCTATTAAATTTTTTATGTTTTTTAATTTCAATAGCCTCGCGAACTATTCTATTTAGGTATCGATGTTCTCTTGCGAGGATTTGTAGTTTATCAAACCTCATGTAGTGGTGGGCGCGGTCTTTACTGTGCTTACAAATGTACACTGTGTCTCTTTTAAGTATGAAAATAAAAATATGTAGAATTACTTCTTAATAAGAAATAAAAAAAATGTCACTGTTATAGTTATCGTATAGCAAGCCGAAATTATAGTCAAGAAAAAAACTTAGTATGCCGTCCTACCTGTCATTAAAAAACGGCTAGCCAAACATATAATTTAATTTCACATATTAATGAGATAACTCAGATAACTTACAATAAAAAAATATATAGTACAAAATAAAATTAATTAGGGTCAAGCAGAGTGACAACCCTAACATAGTTTTTTTAAAATTAAATTTCTCCCAAAGTCCGCGGAAGTGGAATTTGGTTTTTTTTATTATTGATAGTCCTTTTTAAGAGCTATCTTTCTGTTCTAAAAGAAAGGTCTTTGGATGTAAGTGGCACTTTTAAGTGGCATTCTCGTGGGTAGGTCAATGTATAACAGTGGACGTCTACAGTTTGCTGGATGGATGGATTTGTTTCCCTTCATCCAATTGTGAGTAGGTATAATTTCCATTGATTTTCTTGACACTTTCGTCATTTTGCTTCGGATTAGTAATGAATTTCAAATGAATTTTTCATGAAGTTCGTTAAACGATAATAATCGAATAGGAACATATAATTTTTCTGAAATAAAAATAATCCTCCTTGTTAATCCAAGACATAAAACATGCGTATGAGAAAATACATCCAAATGTTTAAGTAGCTAAGTAAAACTGCTAAAAAAAAATATTTAAAAAAGGAAAATTGTATCTGCATTTAATTTTCTTTATGCTTTTAAAATATTCATGGACATCTTTTACTGTTTTCATAAATAAATACTAGATGGCATAAGATACCTACTTTATAGGTTAACTTGTCCTTGTATTATTATATCCAAGAGTTTAATATATCGATTAGGTTTTATAAAGTTTCATCTATTAGGCCATCTTTATAGAGTTTATTATATTAATATTGTTATTGTAATAATATTAATATTACATTTTTTTAATTGTCGAGTAAATTATATTTAACCAATTTTACATATTTTGTTACAGTGCCATCTTTTATCGAAGCGTATAACCAATTACAATTGCTGGTACTACGGCTAGTGTACAATTGTACATTCTGCAGAAGCAATACTGAGTGGGAACGCATTACATAAATATGAACCAATTACCACTATCAAGGCCGAGGAGAGAGGTTATATTTAGTGATATTTGTTTATTGTCGTGCTCATAAATTGAAATCATTTTATTTAAATTATTATGGAGGATCCCGTTGTGCAAATAAAGCTTGGAAAATTGAAGGGCAAAGTGTTAAAAACTTCTAATGACCATCAGTTTTATACATTCAAAAGTATTCCTTACGCAAAACCTCCTATTGGTGAATTAAGATTTTCGGTAAGTACATCATGAAATTCTAATTTACTTTATATTTTATATTGTAGTTCCACATTCAATATTATTGTAGATTGATAAATTAGTCTATTTTTTCATCTATTTATCAAACATTCGACATTTGTTTTGCCTATGGCTAGACTATAGGTACCCTATTCTATCATGTTAATGGTGTGAAAACCCATAAACCGTAAACTACTGTAAAATCATCTCCGCCTTTTGAATTCGCCATTGAGACCAATCCCTTGACTACCTTACCCCGCCCGATGTTTTAGTCTTTTGGAAATCTCCTATCGTTGACGTTCCGATGTCACCACCAGCGCTGGGACCATTCTCGATTGGCAATGCAATGCATAGATGAAATAATATGCTAGTGTTATTTGAAGCGTAACCATGATCATTTTAATTTGTAAACTTAATAAAGTGACATCTGTTGGCGCATAAGTTGATTGTTTTAAATTTTATTACTGTTCGAGCATAATTGGTATTTTAACTTAAGCTTTACCTTTAAATCTTTATTACCTCCCTCTGTAAACATTTCAAGAAATAGAATAAGATTCAAGAGTTAGTAATTGCTTTTTACAGTTTAAAGATATTTATATGTAGTTTGAATCTACGAATAACTTTTTAAGTTCAACCAAACTTAGAAGGCCTGCATATTCCACAAAGAATTCAGCAAAGATATTATATACAGGACGGAAGTGGACCGCTCTCGAAAACAAAGACAGGTGACCCTACTAGTCCTACGTGTAATGATAGGCTAGAAAAACAATCGATTCGGATGAAAAAATATTTAGAAGCGTTCCACTGTCACTCTGTATAAATATCGATTATCCGAACTAGTGCTCTCAAGTTACTATCGAGTTGGAATCGTAAAGTGGGACAATTAATTGTGCGACCCATAAATGCAGGTTCCGAACCTGGACGTTTTTTATAAAACCTCCGACGCAATAAGAGTATTATAAGTTTGACGTGTCTATGTATCTATGTAGGTATATGACTGTGTCTGCCTGTGGTATCATAGCTCCTAAATTAATGGACTGATTATTTTGCGGTTCTTTTGTTTGAAAGCTGATGTGATCTGAATGGTGCTTAGCTAAAATTTATGAATATCTGTTCAGGCGTTTTAAGGTAATCATATGGTTCTTTTTGCTTTCTGTCAGCTAGCTAGTAGGAGAGACGTAATCCTGCTTAATATATTAGTAAACCCGTCAAGTTTGAGCTTATTGGACGTCGAGCGTCGTAACAAGTTCTGTTCATTGTAATTTTTTTTAAGTCGGGGTTTACTTGCTTTTTTTAACTTTTTATTATTATATGTCGTAATAGTGTCTTTCTAAAGTTCCCCGCTATTAGGATTGCCATCCGTCCGGGTTTCGCAACATATCCACTGTGTCCGCACGCACGATGGTCTAACGAACTGAAAAAAACCTGTTGACATGTCCGGGTTCTGGGCTCTAAAATACGGAGTTTTTACGCCTCTTGTCCTGATTGCCAAATTTTAGAGATGGCAACCCTACCCGCGATGCCAATGTTTGTTATGCATAACCTCGTGGATATGGTACCTAAAAAGTAGTCCATATTTGATTACTCATTACATATAAATATTGTAAAAAATTAAGATTACTCAGGGATTGACAGCCTCTCGTAAAATAGCAGTAAGCATACTTTACACTATTCGTGTTTCTCTAAGAAAGGAAAGATACTTATATAGTAATAGACAACACATGAATCTTAAACTTAGAAAAGTTTAATATTCAATCCAAATGATTAGAGCCCTCGTCAAGATCATGAAATTTAAATTACTGAAATTTAGCATTTAACATGCTTGATTATTTATAAATAGTTGATTATGCGCGAAAAATGATTGTCACATTTGGGATCCGAACCCACACCTATTGAAAATCCGTTTCAATCGTGCTACCACTTACACCAACATGAACTTGTTGTATGACATTCAACCTTCGCCTCGTATTATATTTTTGTCTTTAAAGGAGACTTGTGCCATCTACTCGACAATGTTTACACATTGTACATACATACATATCATCACGCCATATCCCTTGCAGGGTAGGCAGAGAGAACAGAGTGCCAGAGAACTCTATCCTTGCATACTTCACTCGCTTCCTCAACATTCATAATTCTCTTCATACACGCTCGCCGGTTTCGGAGACTCTTGACTCCACCTCCCTTCAGTACGTAACCAATCTGGTCTAGGTAGGTGAGTCTCGGTCTCCTCCGGTACCTACATCCTTCCACTTTCGCATTGTATATCTTCTTAACCAGACGTTCGTTCGGCATTCTTTCCATATGTCCGAACCATCGGAGCATTCCCTTTCGCATCTTTACACCAGTACTCTCTTTCATACCTACTCGTTCTCTTACGTCGTCGTTACGAATGCGATCGGTCAGCCTAACTCCACAGATATTTCGTAGAGGTCGCATTTCGACCGCATTAATTTTACTTTCATGCTCTTTTCTGCATACCCAACTCTCGCTTCCATATAGTAATGTTGGGACAAGCACTGCGTTATGTATTGCTACACGTGCCTTCTGGCTGAGGCTACCGAGAAGTTGCCCCAACGCTCCGTTCACTCTATTTCCCGCATTCACTCTTCGCTTTATGTCAGTGGTGTACCTTCCATCTCGGCTAAAACCACATCCAAGATGTACAAATTCATCCACTTGCTCTAGTACATCATTACCTATTTTTACTCTTACATCTGTTCTGACTTCATCTCTTTCAAAGACCATTATTTTGGTTTTGCTCACATTCATGCGTTTTTACACATTGTTCAGATTTAATACTCTAACTTTGTAGTTAGAATTGTATTAAACAATGACACGACCATATTATTCAAATTACTGAAATTTAACATTTAACATGCTTGATTATTTATAAAAACTTGATTACGAGCGAAAAATTATTGTCACATATGGGATAAATGTCATATGGAGCATATATGACAATAATTTTTCGTTCGTAATCATGAAATTTATTTTTACACGAGAATTGGTTATTTAAAATGAATAGATATATAAAATTTTATGTAATTCCTTACACAGAATTTATGTGTAAGGAACACCGACCTTAAGGAATTGTATCGGTGGCCAGTTTAATTTCAATGGGTAGGTAATACGGTAGATTATGGTGCTGCACTTTGCCCTTACTTCACCCTGGACGGTATGGTTGGGGCGTGTTCCGATCGTAGAGGAGGATCAAAAAGAATTGATTGAATCAGGCGGAAATCCAACACTGTTTCAAACTGGAGAACAAGAAGGGAGACTCACTACTTTCCATGGTATATTGATGAACAGTGGAAGTGGTGAAACATTTTTCTTTTCTACATTAAAAAAAAATAAATGTAAGACTATTTCAATTTTTTATAGGTGTACTAGGTATATTTTAGTACAAGGTATATCTGTAACATATGATGGGATTTTATCATATTGTCTTATCAGAATATCAGCGCTATAGATTAACCGAGATTGTCACAATAGTTTGACACAAATACTAACGCATTATTTCATATTGTATCATTTTATTTAAAAAAAAGACATCATGTGAGAATGTGAACTTACGATTTTCGCTCTTTTTACCTATCTCCCGTCGCAGTGTGTACTTCTTACTTTCATATATATATTAAACAGTAAATTATCAAAATATTTTTTCTTTTTACAGGTCACACAGCCACCAGAATCATGGGAAGGAGTCCGGGATGCAACCAAAAGCTGCAATATATGTGCTCAGCTGGACACAACAACAAGAACTGTTGTAGGAGATGAAGATTGTTTATATTTAAACGTTTATACACCCAAATTACCTTGTTCTGACTTAGAATTGCTGCCTGTTATTGTCTTCCTTCATGGAGGTGGTTTTGTTTTTGGGCATGGCACGGATGACATAGCTCACGGACCTGATTATCTTATTGAAAAAAATGTAGTTGTTGTTAGTATTAACTACCGACTAGGTATACTTGGCTTTTTGTCCTTAGATCGAAAAGATGCACCAGGGAATATGGGATTAATGGATCAAGTGCAAGCTCTTAAATGGGTACAAAACTATATTGCAGACTTTGGTGGCAACCCAAATAATGTTACTCTCTTTGGCATTAGTGCGGGGGCTGCGAGTGCGGAGTATTTACTTTTGTCACCAATGGCTAAAGGTCTTTTCCATAAAGTTATAGCCACATCTGGATCTTCTTTACTACACTGGGCTCATAATACAGATGTCAAAAAACTGGCTTCAAAGATACCTTCTCTGAGCGGTAAAACTGTCACAGATGATGATGAACTATTGAAGCATTTAAAAAGTTTGTCAACGAATGATTTAGTTACTGCTTCAATGAAGGCGTTAGCAATTGATAAATTTCGAGGAGGTATTCACTTTGGATTTGTACCAATAATAGAGAAACCAGGAGATTGGGAACCATTTTTGATGATGTCTCCATACCAATTATTAGTACAGGGAGAATTTAATAAAGTTCCATACATGACAGGATTCTGTTCAAGGGAAGGCATTTTGATGGCAGCTTTGGGTGCACCCATATTAGAGAAGTTGATAAAGGAAAAGTGTTTTATTGATCATTTGCCGTTTGATCTCGATAATACAGAAAGAAGTGTCATGGAAATGAAAATAAAAAATGCATATATAAAAGATGATCAATTCGAAAAAGACGGAGATGCTCACGCAATAGATTTTTTCACGGACGTAGATTTTCTAGGTGGTATATACGTAGCGGCCAAATTAATAACTAAACATAGCGCTCCTGTGTTCTTATATGAATTCTCCTATGATGGAAACTTGAATTACGTTAAGAAAACTCGTAATATTAAACTTAAAGGTGCCTGCCACGGAGATGATGGGGGTTATGTAATAAAAAGTAATCAATTAACTGATCCACTTACAGATATGGATAAGACTATGCGAGATAAAATGACAACAATGTGGTCCAATTTTGCAAAATATGGGTTAGTATTAAATGTATTTTTAGGTTTTTTTTAAGAACTGATAACCCCTCAAACTAAGAAAATAATCCTTGTCTCGTGGGACTAGACACATATAATTAATGTGTTAAAATAACATGGACTCAGCACAATCATTTGTGTATCGCAATACAGTGGGACTTATAAAAAGGAGAAAGGTTCATAGACCTAGACAATAGGTACCTATTATGTAAATAATTTGGTATTCAAATGTAAATTTATATCTTTAATAGCTTCATGGTTTGCCTTTCATCGTTTTTCTTCTTCTTTCATCCTCTACACTCTACAGGGTAAAATTTTGGTATAAACACCCATATTTCGCCATAAAATCTTTAGTCCTATATATTATTTGGTCGACTAACGTTATAGGAAATAATTCGTCAGGCTTGTTGGTGAAATTTTCTCGAGAAAATCCTCGACAATCGAGATGTTAACTCCAATATTTTATGCTCGAGATTGCAAATTATACCTTTATTATCTATATTCTATATATATATATCTATACATATAATAAAAATGTAACGGATCACTGTCTGTACATGGAAGATATATGAGAAAAAATATTACTGGGACCTTTATCAACACGAATAGAACCCAAAACAATGATTTTAAAAATTTTCGTCTGTTTATCTGTTTGTCTGTGTGTTTGTGCACGCTAATCTCAGAAACGGCTTATCCGATTTAGACGCGGTTTTCACTAATATATTGTGGTAAGCTTCACTTATCATTTAGGCTTTATTTTATGTCAATTAGTTTAAAAATAAAAAAGTTATGTCAATTTAAAAAAATGTTCGGAGAAAAAAATCTTTATTGATTCTTTTCAAATTACGTACAAATTATCTTCAGTAAAAATAAATAAACACGTGTTTCAGCGTTTTTTGATTTTCACCCTCTGGCGGTGTAAATTAGGCCTGCAAAGCGGGTTGGATGACTCATTAAGTCATTAGCGCCAAGCCGATATTATTGAAGCTGGCAACTTGAATGTTGACAGTGGTTTCTTTCTATGACGTAGAAATTTACTAAGAAAGGATTTTACGAAATTATACCGCTAAGAGGGTGGAACAGAGTGACAAAGTTTCTATGGGGAGAAAAAAAAAATCTTTATTGATTCTTTTCAAATAACGAGTCGAATCAAATATTCTAGGCCAATATCCGGCATTTGTCAATTTTCACCCTTTGGTTGTGTAAATTAGGCTTGTGAAGCGGGTTGAACTACTCATTACCACCAAGCCGAAACTATTAAAGCTAGAAACATTAAATTTTGAAGCACATTTCTATTTATGACATAGAGATTCAATATGAAAGAATTTTATGAATTCCGCCACTAAGGGGGTGTAGCAAAGCGGCAAAGTGTGTATGGGGAGAAAATTTCCTTATCGATTCTTTTCAAATTACGTACAAATATTCTTCGGTAAAAATAAATAAACATGTGTTTCTCTTTCCCTCTCCATCAACCCCGCACCAGTGCCGTCGTGGCGACCAGTGCCGGCGTGAGAGCTCACATGATACACATAGTAGATAGCAATAGGTTCTTGCCTAATGGTTTAAGATACAGGTTAAGTTTAGCTTCAAAAATGTTCACTCTATAACTCAAATAATAAATCATATCTAACGAGGTCGCAACTCTGTTGGTGAAACAAAACCGTCAAATAAAGGGTGGCGCTAATTATATTTTTATCCCATGGTCATACCGTAAATAGTATATTCATGGCAATATAATTTGTAGAATGAATAGAACTTTGAACCACCTTTTTCTTTAGTGACCGGCTATGGTATATAGACATACGCGCGCCGTACACGTACATCTACGTTGTGCGGACGGCTCACCGCAACCGGGTATCATCTTGAGTCGAAGCCGGACGGTAGAGCGTGTCAACGTAGAGTATTTTCTCTCAGACCCACCCTATTGCCTAATTCCGTTAAACAACTAACTCTCAGAAGGCGGCGACCGCATCCCAGTTTCTGACGCTGTTGATTATCGTCCTAGCGACAAACTTTCAACACCTTGCATTGCTTATTCAAATTTTGCATAAACATTCTTTAACAGAATTGATGAAAGACGTGATTCATATTTTATTGAGATTTATCTCCTAACTGGGTTAAAAAGGGGTGGTGGTTATTTTAGGAGTGATTTGCTTTAAAGTTGATATCCATACTTCTTAGTGATTTTGATTTAAAAGACATTTTATTTTTACACATGTTTGAAAACTCAATTCGATTATATTCAAAAAACCGGCCAAGAGCGACTCGGAGTCGCGCACGAAGAGTTCCGTACCATTATCTATAAATGACAAAATAATCATGTTTGTTGTATGGGAGCCTCTCTTAAATTCTCTATTTGTTTTATTTTAATTTAATTATTTATTTCTAAAGTGAATATATTACTATATATTCTGAGAATATTTCAAACGTATTTTTGTTATCAATATCGAGCAAAATGATTACTTTTATTGTGTGGGAGCCCCCTTAAATATTTATTTTATTGTTTTTTAGTATTTGTCGTTGTAGTGGCAAAAGAAATTCGTCATCTGTGAAAATTTCAACTGTCCAACTATCACGGTTCATGAGAGCAACCTGGTGACAGACAGGCGAAGTAACGGACGGACAGCAGAGTCTTAGTAATAGGGTTCTATTTTATCTTTTGGGTATGGAACTCTAAAAAGGTTGATGTCACATAAACGTTCGGTACAATGCAAATACTTTTTAAAATTGAAATGTCTCGAATGTCACCGCACTATATTAGTACGGTGTTTATAGGTTTCTAAGCTTTAGAGAGGTCATGTACTTTTAGGACACGACCTCATATGAACGTAGACTTTGAAATGATTGGACGGTATTTTTTTAAGCAGAATATTGTAATGCCAAGCCATAGTAATACCTTGCATCGAATAACTGAAATCCATCGCTCACACGATGCATAACAGTTTGTGGGACAATATCCATTTGTGTCATGCTACGGCGATGGTCGATACAATATTTCAGCAGCTGTTTGGTCTTTGAATTGTGCTAGGATACAGCCATTGCGATACTAAAACCACAAACACCGTTTTATAAAATTATATCTACTGCAACTTTTTATTTTACCCTATAATTATTAGGAAAGGAGTATAAGATCATCTGTTATATTTTCGTTCGCTGTTTAGCCAGTTTTTAGTCAACATGTTTGCAAAAATCGAGACAGAAAGGATGAGTTATAATCTATCTATTATATATATAATTATATATATATAAGGGATTTCCACCTATGTATTGACTCATCACGATATCTCTGGAACCATAAGGCCTACAGACTATAAATTTGGTAGGAATAATCCTTTCGCTGAGTAAAGGTCAACTAAGTACGGATTTTACGTAATTTCACCCGCAAGGGGGTTGCTGGGGTGTAAAAATCACATTTTTTTAAATATATCTCCTACAGACTTGAATTTCGGTAGGCATATTTTGTTACAATACACAGGTTAACTAAGAACGGCTTTTTAAAAATTCCACCCCTAAAGCGGATTGCATAGGTGTTAACCCAAAAAAATTACATTTTCCAATACTGCCCCTACAGACTTGGAATTTAGTGCGGACTTTCTTTCTGCCATGTAAAGGTCAGATAAAATAGGATTATGAGAAATTCCTTCTCCGAGAGGAACTCTATGTAGCGAAAGTAGACGTAACCGAAGCGAAGCGAGGGCGGGTCGCTAGTGTTAAATATATGCTGTAGTTGTCAGGAGCTATTGAACGGCAGCGGCACACCCCGTTCTATGAGAATTTATATGGGCGAAGTCCAGCAGTGGACGATTAAAGGCAATTTGATGATAGGTTAATATTATAACACAAGTAATAATGTATTCTGATTTTGTTTTAGAAACCCAACGCCAATAATTGATAATATTATTACAACGAAGTGGGAGCCGATTACTGATAAAGATGATGCGTGTCTAGTAATAGATGAAATAACTGAAATGAAATACCAAGTTTACCCAGAAAGGATGGCGCTGTATGAAGAGCTCTACGAAAAGAAATTTGTTGCTAAATAGATTTACATAATCCTGCCACTGATCTAGAATGAAATAATAATACCAAATATTATTTCTTTGTTTAAGTGATATAAAGCTACTGCACAGATTAGTGATAAGTGCTTATCGCAACTGCGGTAGTTCTGCTGGTTTTTTGATATCTATTTCTGTTTCCTTCATCTTTTATAATGCGAATTTGAACGGAACTTCACAACGTTTGAGGGAAGAATGAAGTCGAATCTTCGTTATCATCAAGTGACAAATTCGTCATTATGAATTTCAGAACCTTTCATCTGGGATTCTTACGTGTAAATTTGGCTAATCTATTTTTGTAAGAGAATCACTAATTAATTTTGAATATCAATTTAATTAAAAAATGCATTTAATAAATTTACTTTTTCGTTATTGATATTGCCGTTTCCGAATCCATTTTCGATTCTGTTCCATATTTGTTTTTTATTTTGTTTAATATATCTACTTAAAGTTAGTATTTATTTTAATTCAATTAATCTAACTTTGCATAAAAGACAATTTCTTTAGCAGTTACATACATACATACAAATCATCACGCCATATCCCACCCCACCTTCCTTCAGTACATGACCAATCTGCTCTAGGTAGGTTAGTCTCTTTCTCCCCGGTACCCACAGCCTTCCACTTTCGCATTGTATATTTTCTTAACCAGACGTTCGTTCGGCATTCTTTCCACATGTCCGAACCATCGGAGCATTCCCTTACGCATTTTTACACCAATACTCTTTCATACCTACTCGCTCTTTTACGTCGTCGTTACGAATGCGATCGGTCAGCCTAACTCCACAGATTTTCCGTAGAGATCGCATTTTGACCGCATTAATTTTACTTTCATGCTCTTTTCTGCATACCCAACTCTCGCTTCCATATAGTAATGTTGGGACAAGCACTGCGTTATGTATTGCTACACGTGCTTTCTGGCTGAGTTGGTGGCTACCGAGAAGTAGCCCCAACGCTCCGTTCACTCTATTTCCCGCGTTCACTCTTCGCTCTATGTCAGTGGTGTACCTTCCATTTCGGCTTAATCCACATCCAATATATACAAATTCATCCACTTGCTCTACCTACATCATTACCTATTGTTACTCTTACATCTGTTCTGACTTCATCTCTTTCAAAGACCATTATTTTGGTTTTGCTCACATTCACGCGTAGACCCCTTTTCCTACAATCTTCTGTCATTGTGGCGACTAGGGTCTGCAGGTCAGTCGCTGACTGTGCCAGCAGGAATGGATCATCTGCATAGAGCAGAGCACTGACCACTGAGTCGTCCATCTGGACTCCCACATTCATATCGTTCAACCTTTGGAGACATTTGTCCAGATATATGATAAACAGCATGGCTGATAGAGCGCACCCCTGCTTAACGCCGATATTGACGTCAAACCAAGGCGACATTCCATCATCCAGCCGCACACAAGCTCTATAGCCCATGTAACTGGACTGCACAGCCTGCAGCAGTTTACCCTTCATACCATACTCCGGTAAAATGTCCCAAAGTTCCTTTTGCACAACCGTGTCACAATGCTCTCTCCAGATCCACAAAACTGCAGAAAATCCTCTGACTTAGAGCCAGATGCTTTTCCACAATGTTACGCAGAGAGAACACTTGATCCATGCTTCCCCTTCCACTCCTGAAACCTCCTTGTACCTTACACAGTAAACCATCGGACACCATCCTCCTCAATAATTTTACCGTACACTTTTGCTGCTAATTTGATATAGCTTATGGCCCTGTAATTTGCGCAGTCATAACGTGAACCCTTGTTTTTAAACAAAGGCACGATGAGTGAACCATTCCCGACCTCCAACATAAGTTGAGGAGCAACAGGAACGCCTCCTAGAAACAGGTGCCGCCAAGCTTGATCTCGGCAGACACCATATCAATGCCCGCTGACTTACCATTTTTCAAACTTCTTATCGTCCATTCAACTTCATCCATACTGATGTCATCGGAGGACACCGGTGCTGAAAACTGATCTATCGGACCACATGCAACACGGGTGCCAACCCGAGTATCATATCGCATACATATCGCCAAAATATTCACTCCATCGCCTTAACACGTCTTGTGTTTGTGTAAGAATGTCCACCTTTAGACCTTATTTTATTCATTCTGAAGGCTGACCAACCACCCCGAGACTTCTTCACCTCCCTCCAAAAGAGTTTGGTGTTACCCTCGAAGTTTTTAGTCAGCCTATGTTCTGTACTCATTTCTGCTCTATCACGTTTCTCTTTCACTAAGGCCTTGGCGTCGTTCTTACATTGCCGATATATTTCTTTCTTCTGTTCAGTCATACTGTTATTCAGATTCAAAGAAGAGACATAGTCCAGCCATGCTTTCTTCTTTTGTTCTACGGAAGCTGCCACTTCCGCATCCCACCATGCATCACCATTTGTTTTTCTATGGTTCTTTGAGCTTCCACATACTTCTTTCTCTGTATCTACCATACTCTCTTTCAATATTCTCCAGCATTCTTCTATGTCCGATTGCGGCTGGCTTGCCATCGTCAGCCGTTCTCGAACACCCTCTGCATATTTTTTTCTTACACACTCTTTTTGCAACCTTTCAACCTTTATTCTTTCAAGCTCTCTGAAGTGGACATGCTCTCACCAGTGCCTCCACTTTCTGAACAGACCACTAAATTTCGCAATAACGAGATAGTGGTCCGTATCGACTATGGGGCCCCTGTAGGCTCTTGCGTCCAATATTTTGCTTCGGAGGTGACTGTCTACCCTTTGGCTGTTACTAATCTATAAATCCACCTCACGGTTTTGACAGGAGCAACGACCCGTTTTCATTGTCGACGTACAGAGGACATTCTCTTTAATCTATTGCACTGTGTAACTGATAAAATCTCGTCGAAATAAAAAGAATTTTTAACAAAGATTTATCACGTGTAACGTTCACGTTTAACTACATTTTGCCGTTACGTCGTTTTGGATGATGAAAATTATTATTGTATTTGACAAATTTTCGAGGAGTTATAATTTAAATATAAGTTATTATGGAAAAACTTCGACGACTTATAACTAAAATATTAAATTATTGTTACTTTATGGAATCCAAGTGTCCAAGTGTTGTCCAAGCGGCACATATCATTCTAGTTTAAAGAGAGATGAATGCCCGACATATGCACATGTGATGAGACGGGATGAATATAATCTTGTGAGGCAAGTTTTAAGTATGAATGTCAAAAGCTTTAGACCTAAGGACCAAAGAAAAGATGGATGGACTGAGTGAAGCATGATCTGGAAAAGATAATGTGAAGATGATATCTGATAATATTGTGTGGAATAAGAAAATGTATTGCATCGAAGATGGTGATCATTGCTATAAGAGTGGAGAAATACTTTAAAATTCTCTGAGATTGAGATAGAAATATTTTTTCTAATGTTCATTTGAATTACATTACAAGTTTAATATATTTTAAGTACACGATTTTCTAATAGAACTGTCCATGCCAGGTCCTATTTTCTGGTACTAGTCAACACTGCGACGTAACTTCTTTGGAACGTACGACGTATTACAAGTTGTGGTGAGAAAACAGTTTTATATATCAGCAGAATGTTAAATTAAGTTTTCTAACACTATTTACAGTCGTTTAGTAATTTTTGTATTTATGGTCTACATCCCTATGTATTAAATAACAGTTTAACCAGGTTACACTGAAAACTAGCGCCAGCGTTCTGTCTAGCAAATGTTGTGCTAGATAGATCCTTTTAGGACATTCGCGAGGCACATGAATCTTGATATTTCGTATTAATTTTTTAAATTTATGTTATTTAATATCTTCGTTTGTTTCCTTTTCTTTTTTTTATGTCTAAACGTCGCATCTATTCTTTTATTTATTTTTTAATTTAAAATCTGGCTTTTGTCGCTAAATAAATATTAGGTCCTTACATATGAAATTAGCGTTTTGCCGTTCTGACCACTTTGATCAGAAATATCTCCTCTTTGGTTAAGAATTCCAAATTCAAATTTATTAATTCATTTAGCTGGTACATTAGAGTTTTGAAAACAGTCATTCATTTGTTTTTCTCTCATTGTTTTTTCTTTGGCGTCGCTTATTACCGCACAATGGAAAACATGAAATATCGGTATATTTACGAGTACGAGTTCTACCGTGGCATCAATGCTGCAGAAACAGCTCGAAGGATTAGTGATGTGTACGGCGCTGGTGTCGCAAAAGAAATCACGGTACGATTTTGGTTTCAACGTTTTCGTTTTGGAAATTTCGACCTTCAGAACCAACCCCGTGGACGGTCGGAGACCAAAGTGAAAAATGAAGAATTAAAGGCTGTTGTGGAAGTGGATCCATCACAAAGCACTTCAGAGATAGCTGCAGGCTTCGGAGTAAGTGGCAAAACTGTATTAATCCACTTGAAGCAAATCGGGAAAGTAAAAAACTTGAACGATTACTACCATGAGATATTCATGAGAATTGAGTGAATCGAACTTGCAAACACGCGTCGACTGCTGTGTTACTTTGCTCAACCGACACAATAATGAAGGGATTTTAAATCGCATTATTACTTGTGATAAAAAGTGGATACTGTATGATAATCGGAAGCGCTAGTCGCAATGGCTGAACCCTGGAGACCCAGCCAAAACCTGCCCTAAACAAACATTGACTCAGAAAAAATTACTTGTGAGTGTTTGGTGAACTAGCTTTGGTGTTGTTCCTACAGCATTCTAAAAGCTGGCCAAACGATTACGGTAAATATTTATTGTCAACAACTACAAACCATGAAGGAAGAACTAGCTGCTAAACAACCGAGATTGGTCAATCGCTCTAGGCCACTGCTGCTTCACGACAACGCAAGACCACACACTGCACAACAGACAACTACACAGCACAATTGGAATGTCTGCGACATCCACCGTACTCCCCGGACCTTGCTCCAACAGATAACCATTTTTCCGGAATTTGGACAACTTCTTATAAGGAAAAAAATTCAACTCCGATGCGGCAGTCCAAACCGCCTTCAAAGAGTTTATTGATTCTCGCCCCCATGGTTTTTTTTAGTAAAGGGATCAATGAACTACATATAAGATGGCAAAAGTGCATAGATAACAACGGTGCATACTTTGATTAATTAAATATATTTTACAAAAAAGAAATTTACTTTATATTTCTCCCGTACAAAACGCCAATTTCATATGTAAAGACCTAATATTATCTTTCTTTCTTTCTAAATGTTTTTAAATGACCTGATCCGATGATCTGGATGTAATTTGTCCCTGATGTTATATGCTGGTTTTCTAGCATAGCTATTCGTAGCAATGATAAGATCTTCCGCTCGATGCCTGGATTGTTCTAAAAATTAATGTTAATGTGTTTTTTTTGCAGATGTCCCCAACTTCGGTAAACCTTAGTAATATGATCATTGCTTGGTCTGACTGCAATAGGTTTTCTTGCTATGACGAGTTTCACCACTGCATGCCTTTTCAGATTATAGGTTATAACACACTATTATTATTAAAAAACACTTATTATTATAAGTGTTTTTTTTCTTATATAATTGTAATACAGAAACAGCAAACCAAGAGGGCGTCAATTGATCATTACGTTAAGAATGTTAGATTATGAAGGAATTTTGTCTATCCATCTACCAACGGCTTCTCTTCGATATACGCGTAGGCTTGTCCAAATAATATTTTAGTTCATATTATATTAAAATCTCCACGTTTGACTGGTGGAATGGCGAACGCAGTTGGTGTTATAAGTTACCCTAGAAAATGTTGCTAACGATTCTCCTAGTACCTCACAAAGAGGACTGGATGCTATGAGTGTGGCGCGCCAACTGAAGAAGCGCGTCACACCCTGTAGGTATGTTTCGCCTGGGGGCCTCAGCGTCGTGCCCTGTCAGCGGTCATAGGAATAGACCTGTCGTTGAGCACCATCATTTCTAAGATGCTTGACAGCGACAGGTGCTGGTTGTCGGTGGCCTTCTTAGCGAGGAGGTCATCTCTTAGAAGGAGGCTATAACTTAGAAGGAGGCCACGGAGCAGGTACGTGAGGTACTTGCTTCTGCAGACGGCAGCCAGGAAGGGGGAGGCGCCATTACGCGCATGTCCTCCCGCCGCCTTGACTGTCGACTAGACGTAGCTAGATGGCCTAGCGTTGGGGTGTCGGGGATAGAATGTCAATAGACATTCTCTACGAGGCACCCTGTAGAAGCGCGGAAGGCCACTGTAGTTTTAGTGGGTTTTCTAGTCAAGGTAGCTGGCCGGCGAGTCCCATATACTGTAAAAATCACAATTTTTAAATATAGCTCCTACAGACGTGGAATTTGGTGTAGACTTTCTTTCTGCCCTGGGAAGGTAAAATGAAGTAGGATTTTAAGAAATTCCTTCTCCGAAAGGCATTCTATGTAGCGTAAGTAAACTATACAACCGAACTGACGTAACGGAAGCGAAGCGAGGGCGGTCCACTAGTTTGTTATGTGTGTGATAAATTAAACTAAATATTACGTTTGCTGCAGGCTCCTTTGCTGTGGGTAAGTGACGAAATATGTTTGTTATATTAATTACTAATACATTATTATATTATTAACATTGTAATTTATATTGACCTGGGTCAACTCCAACTGATGTCGTTTGGTCAACAGTTACATTCCCAAGGAGGGTTGACGTCAGGCAAGCGGCCGGTCATTAAACTATTGCTAATAACTTTTGCAATGTGTACGAGTATATATTGCGTCAACCCCAAGTAATTAGGATAAGAACCAGAGAATGATGATGTTATATTATTATCACCCGCTCAGTGTTACATAATTATGAAAAAAAGTAATCGGTAATCACATTTCTATATTCATCATCATCGGGCCTGAGCCCTCTGAACATTGAGAGTGAAATTCACTTAATATATCACGCTGGTCAGAAGACTTAGAAATGGGTTTTGTTTAGAATTTATCTTCTCTTGCAATGGTGTTATTTGCTTGAATCCCTACGTTGTTTTTACCTTAATCCATGGAAAGTAAAGTATAACCATGGTGTTTTTACAGCGTCCCCATACGGATATTATTACATTACAGATAGATAGTGTTGCCCAAATGCAAGACCAAGACTCGCTTCAAGAGTCCCGCAGTGCTTCTTTAGATAGGTTTTTACGATTTCTTTGGCAAAGAAATGATTGTCAACATTTTGAATTCTTAATAACAATACACAGGGAAATAATTTTGTTATTTTAATCCGTCTCTTGATAGATAGGTGTGATTATAGTCCCACTCCGGTTAAGTGGTATGTACCTACCTAATTATTGATAGTTGTACAGTTAGTGCACTAGATGAATAGAATTTCATTAATTTAGTTGGATATTTTTTAGCACATAGCTATTAGTCAGACGTTGATCTTCTGCGAGAGTGTGGTACTAACCAGGACGGACCGGCCCGCGGCTGTAGATAGAATGCTGTCAACAGCGTGGTCCTACCACTAATTATTTTTTTATTTCTATGTAGATATTTAATTTCTAACAAAACAAGTGACTCTGTGTTATTCTAACAGCGAGATTTGCAAGACTTGCGAGATTCGTAAGAGTCTTGCATTGGGGCAGCACTAATTACAGAGGTAAGAAATGTATCTTTTGCATGTACTCTTGCAATGAAATTTATTTTCTTTATTGATAGATAAATAGATAGAAAATTGTTGTGTGGTAGCGGCTACGAATACTACCAACCCTTACTTTGCTTGTGGATGTCGTAAAAGACGACTAAGAGAGTTATAACGACCTGGGCCAACTCCATCTGATGCCGTTTGGTCAACAATTACATTCCTAAGTAGGGTTGACGTCTGGCAGGCGGTCATAAAACTATTGCCAATAACTTTTTCAGTATGATAGAAGAGTACCTGCATATTGTACCGACCCCAAGTAAATGGGATCAGAGTAAGAGAATGATGAGATAGATAGAAAATTCTTTATTTGTAGGTACACTAGTTACAATGAAAACTTAACTTATGAGCTAGTTACTACGGAATGTACAAAGGGTGGCCTTATCACTAAGCGATTTCTTCCAGACAACCTTATGTAGGACATCTGGTGGTAAGTGTTACTGCTGCTTTTGCAATACCAAGGGTATAAGCTAGGCCGCTGCCTACCAATCAAAACACCCAGAAATTTGGGCTTTCGGTTATCTCCCCATCGAACGAAGCGCAACAGCACACTGTAATGGCAGTGGCCAGCCATCCGCAATGGCTTCTATAAATGATATGGAGGTTCTATAAGGAAGTACCGGGCAACGTTTTAATTGTCTTGGGACTCATAAATCTAATAATAAAATATAAAGGTGGAAGTTGGAAGGAATCCATTATATCATATGCGATGCGGAAGTAAAATTAATTAGTCGGCCAATAAATATGAAGATTTACAGTAGGTAATGATAAGCGTAGCAATACAATAACAAGAATGCGGCAGAGATAAGGGTTCAATACTACTGATATCAATTCATAATTGCGTAATTTGGTTTTAAAGTAAACGGAAATAAATATTATACTTTTAGAGTCCAAATCTATTTAGTCCAATTTTATTCTTTATATAGAAATATCTTCTTTTTTTATTTAGAAAAATTCGTCCATGTGGTGACGGAGTAAGAATATAATTTACCACCCCCTATCTTACCCATGGGTGATCGTACGAGACGACTTAGGGATATAAAATGCATATACCATCTATGCAAGAGAAGGAAAACTCGAAACAAAACCCTATACCAACACGTCTGACTAGTGCGATATACATAGTACGTTAATTTCCCTCCCATTACGGAGGAGGACCGAGCCCAACAGTGGGACATATATGGGCTGTGATGATGATAGAAAAATCGTACTTGTTGCAAAAGTATGAGTTTTACGACCGGGTGTGTTACTGTTCATGATAAGTTTTGTTTACAATATAGCTTTATTAATTAAGTGGATATTAATATAATGTGAATTAATGTGTATTACTGTTGGTAGTCGTAAAAACTGGTTGAGGGTTTACTAGCAGAATGGGTTGCAGTACTCTTTTGGGAAATTTAAAGAATTTCGCTAGAAAAACCCTTCCAGGCGTGGTATGATACTTGAATATGATATAGAGAACGTAAAATATGTTTAAATCACTTCAAAACGATTCATGTCTATGTCATTGTCTCAAACCATTATTTTTGCTCATGTATGTCCCACTGTTGGGCTCATCATAGGGTTTCCATCATCATATTATATCCATTATTTATATATTCTCCCTATCTTACCCGTGGGTGATGATATGAGACGACTGAGGCATATAAAACGCATATAACATCTATGTAAGAGAAGAACTCGAAACAAAACTCCATACCGATATATCTGACTAGCGTTGTTTAGTAGGTCAATTTCCATTACGGAGGAGGCTCGAGCCCAACAGTGGGACAAATATGAGCTGAGATGACAATATATTCACCGCCAAGGGGATGAGGAATTGAATTCTTACTCTGTTACCACACGGAAACCATATTTATATATTATTTACCAATTATTTGCACAACAGATAAGTTTATTTTTGTGAAGGTATTAAGTTTCTTTTTTATTGTAGTTTTGTGTCTCAATGTGAAGGCGGGTTCTTTCTTTAGTGAACACCGTATGAATCATACGGAATGCACTAATATCATTGTACGTGGACCACGGCAACTCTCCGCACAAGTGGGTGGTAATGCTTTATAATAAATAGACAGGATTCCGAAAAATAAAGAAATTGGAGTAATTCTATATTTCACAGCTATGGAAAAACCTTCGTATGATGAGGGAGTGAGATACAATTCATCACTCTGTTACTTACTTTAATTCTAAGAGATGATTAAAAAAACGATAGATTTTAATGTCACTGCAAGACAAAGAAAACTCGTGATGATGGCCCTTTCACTGTGGAGTAGGCTCAACCCTAGCAAGTCAGAATAATTATGCAGATATATGGATTGCATAAATTGCGTGTATAATTTTGTTTATGTTTTAATCATTAAACGTTTTTTTTTCGTGTTACTTTTGCTGCTTTTTTCCGTGAGTAACAAAATTAATTGGTTTTTATTAAAGTAACGACAGATTAATTATGAGAATTGGTGTTTGAATGATCTATGATCTATCATTATTATATATTAATATATTGAACTGTAAATTTTTGATAAATATCATATCTCTTTAATCTTTAATAGATACAGATCAAAGAATACAGCTATGATCGATGATTAGTTTATGGGGATTGAGATGGCACGTGTATTATCTTCCTTGGTCTACATCGTTGAGTCTGTAGTAGACTGGCCGTCGGCGCCAGCGAGTCGCGGTGTGAAATACTCAGGTGCATCCGAACCTGCCCACGGATTTTATACAGTATGTTCTTTTATAGCCTATATATACTTTAATTTATTCAAAATATTCATAAAATTTATATTGCACTTTCATTTTATTAACACTTTCTATTTGTAAATAAATATAAATAAACATTATAGTTATTTTAATGGATATATAAGTAACTAAAAGATAAGTTCAAATTGATGTAAAAACTTACTCTCTATGCTCTTATATTTTCATTTAAGAGTATCTCTTTACGAGTTATTGATAGTACCTATAACATTTAAAGTTTCTGGATATGGATGTAGGTTACCCCTATAAATGAGGGGATAGTGCCATAACGGCTACATTTAGAGGACATTGGTGGACGCAGTTTGTTTTTGGCAGGCTATAGTCTGCATACACGCCGTCCGATTCGTCCGTGGCGACGGAAGGGCAGCGCGTGCCCCCAAAGACCACCGCATTCCCTCCCCATCGGCTTTAGGCCGGTCACTGGTTTCGCTTCCTTGTGGCTAGCCCGTGGGGTTACCCTTTCGGGTACTATCCCCCGTCGATGCCCCGGCAGCAGGCCGTTCGCCCTCACGCGGTCAGCCTCTCTGTGGGTGACGGACTATTCCCCGGTCCAGTCAACCGCTTCCAGAAGAGCTGCTGCACACTTCTTGTTGAAATTTTTAGACAATTTTTACGAGCCACAATAGACACAAGGGGCCCTGTCTATGGAATAAGAATACAATATAAACCTGGCCAGCATTTATTGGAGGGAAGTAAAAATACATACATACATACATATCATCACATCATATCCCTTGCACGGTAGGCAGAGAGAACACAGTGCCAGAGAACTCTATCCTTCCATACTTCACTCGCTTCCTCAATATTCATAATTCTCTTCATACACGTTCGCCGGTTTCGGAGATTCTTGACTCCACCTTCCTTCGGTACGTGACCAATCTCGTCTAGGTAAGTTAGTCTCGGTCTCCCCCGGTACCTACATCCTTCCTTTTGCATTGTATATCTTCTTAACCAGACGTTCGTTCAGCATTCTTTCCACATGTCCGAACCATCGAAGCATTCCCTTTCGCATCTTTACACCAATACTCTCTTTCATACCTACTCGCTTTCTTACCTGGTCGTTACGAATGCGATCGGTCAGCCTAATTCCACAGATTTTCCGTAGAGATCGCATTTCGACCACATTAATTTTACTTTCATGCTCTTTTCTGCATACCCAACTCTCGCTTCCATACAAAACAAAACAAAAAAACAAAACTAGAAATAAAATTATGCCGCTTTTTGGGCCGACGGATGGCAACTAGATCAGAGCCAATGATTTTAGCAAGGTCTTGGACTGCTCTGCCCAGGCCACTCAGTGTTTTTCACAGTGGTGACAACAAGGAATCTGTTTCCTCCTCTATATGGGTCTGCTCGTTAAGGGTAGTATCATGTAGTATGATATATTCCATTGCTGAAGTCCATATGCGGTTACGGTTACCGCTTATCGTGAGGTGGGTCTTCTGCCACTTAAAGTATTAAAGAATTAAACATCACTCTGTATAAGTTCTCGACGTCCCGATATCCTTTCATAGTAGTGATGTAAGTCGAGATTCGATTCCCACAGAGCGAGCCAACGTTAGTTAGTCCTCTAACAAGGACTTCTAGTTATTATGGTTTTTTATGATAATATTGTTTCATCATTAGTTGTAAAAATAATAAAATTTTTATTATTTAAATATAATTTAATAATAGAGCAAGAAAACTAATACCAATCAATATTTTTCATCTCAGCTATATCCCGCTGTTAGGTGACCTCCTCCAAAATGGGAGGGAAATTGACCTATTGTAGACAAACTTTGTGACATGGGATTATTATATATATTAGGAGGGTTACCCCCCTTCGTTACGTAACGCGTTACGGCGCCATTCTGTTTGGCCTCTTTAAGTAGGTATAGGATTAAATAATGATACTTATTAGTAATGTACATATACAAAATTTTAATGTACCTACATATTCAAGAATTGTTACTAAGAATAAAATATATTTTTTATCAATAAAAGATTTTAATAATAAATAAACCCTTCCTTACATTATCATATTAGTAAACATAAAATTTAAGTAATAACCTAAGGTTTTCTCAAGTTAAATAATTTACATATTAAATAGTTCAACTTAGATTAGTTTAAGTTATTACTTTTATCGGGCGTCCCGAGACGTACACTTTTTTTAAAGACTATTTGTATAATTAATACTATCTCTATACCTACACTTGCCAAAAATTAAATTATGTGTAAATTATCTTAATGTTTTAATCGTTATAATTGTGTCAGTTGTGGATACTTTGGCTATCTTTTATCGTATGAAATATGAGTCTGAAATACAGTTTAAGATATCGATTATCATACTATTGTATGGTCACTCACTTTATATAATCTATATAATACAATATTTATATATAATACAATAATCTAATAAGATTATTGTATTAAAAATTGGAAATTTTAATAATTTACGGTGATTAACATGAGACAAAAACACGTTTACCAACGTATCGTGAATCCTTTCTTTTCTGTAAATATTTCAAGTGACTATTAAATAACACATGTAAATAATATAATGGACTTTTGGCGGGAATCTGAAAACGTCATATGTTGGTTCTGTATTATATTCGATATCTTAGTGTTTTAACATGCTATATTAGATCATTTTGATGGTATTTTATGTAATGTGATGCGACGGAACTGCTACGATAAAGTGAATATGATATAAAAGTGCTTTACAACGTTTTCGTTTTCCACCTAAATGCCCTGAAGATATCATTAATAGTGTGGCCATAGCGCTATTGATGGTGACAATTTGACTTACTGACGGACAGTGACTTACTTGAAGAGTCTAAAGACGTGAAGAAAACTATAACTCGGCACTCGCAACAACAATGTTTCGTATAAGTAGCTGATTACCAATACATAAAAAGAAGAACAAGCAGAAGAATAATATAATAATATATGTAAGAGAAGGAAAATATGTGCCGTGTGGTAGCGGCTACGAATACTACCAACCTCTACTTTGCTCGTGGATGTCGTAAAAGACGACTAAGAGCCTTATAATGACCTGGGCCAACTTCATCTGATGCCGTGTGGTCAACAATTACATTCCCAAAGAGGGTTGACGTCTCGCAGGCGGCCGGTCATAAAACTGTTGCCAATAAATTTTACAATATGTACTATGAAACAAGAATATATATTGTATCGATCCCAAGTAATTGGGATAAGAGGAGGAGAACGAACGACGATATGTAAGAGAAGGATATCTCAAAATAAAACCCCTTTTTTTGGGATGGGTTACGGTAGGCGGACTCCTCGCACCACTCCATCCGGGGCGACAGAGGGGCGTAAGCACGCATACCCGTAACCCACCCGTGAACCTCGCCTTCGTCGTTGGACCGGCCACCGGAGGAGCGTAAACTTGTCGTCAGTGCCCGGCCCGGCCGAATACCCCCTGGGGAGTACCCTCTCCAAAATAAAACCCTTGAGACTTCTTTTTTTGTTACTTTTGGTGGCAAACGTGCTAACAGCATACTTGATGGTAAGTGTTACTGCCGCCCATGGACCTTTGCAATACCAAGGGTATAGCTCGGCCGTTGTCTACCAGTACAAACCCACCCAGTTGGGCTTTCGGCTCTCTCCACATTACTGCCTAACATAAGGCTATATAGGCTGCGGTGGAGAATAATTTTCATATTTAAGATATGTAATTTATGAGGTTATTTCAAAAAATTAAAAATGAGTTATGTTTTGAATCTTGGGTACCTAGTATGTAAGTAATAACAATTTTGGTATATTTTCATACAAATCTTTTCGACACGGAGCCAGAATATTGGTGTCTATAAATAACATCTATATTGATTTTTGCTAGTAGTGTAAAGGAAAAGGAACTTATGATATCTCGACAGGAAATTTGATAGGTACCTCGAAAAAAGTGTGCTGCGAGCGATTCTGGGGAGAAAACTCCTATAAAAAAACTAAAACTTTTAGGTGGATGTGAAGGTGGCACTGTTTAGTAAGTATTGTGTAAAAAGACCGCTGTGTTGTTCATTATTTTAATTTATTAATAGTAAGTAAAAAAAAACTATATTTAACTTATACCTGATTGATTATGATTATAGTGAGAGGGTTTTTCGAACATTTAATGAAGAATGTAGAAAGAAAAATTTTAAAATGGATATATTTTTGTAAATAGTGAGGTTATAGTCAAAATAAACGAAAAGTGGGAAAATGATCCAGAATAACGATACATACCTACTGTTAAAATCGTACCATCATCATCATCATTCTCCTACTCCTATCCCAATTACTTGGGGTCGATACAATATGTACTCTTCTTTCATAGTACATATTGTAAAAGTTATTGGAAATAGTTTTATGACCGGCCGCCTGCCTGACGTTAATCCTCCTTGGGAATGTAATTCTTGACCAAACGGCATCAGATGGAGTTGGCCCAGGTCATTATAAGGCTCATAGTCGTCTTTTACGACACCCACGAGCAAAGCAAGGTTTGGTAGTATTTGAAGCCGCTACCATACAGCCAATGTTAAAATCGTACCAATTGATGTGGTAATGGCAGCATTCAAGTGAATGAATGAAGTGTTTGACAAAAATTATTTAGCGGAGCCGATATTTTAAAATTTTTAATGGACTTGTATTAAAAATGCGTTACACGTATCAATGCATGCCAAAATTTGCAATGTGAATAAATTGAGTCCGGGTGCATTCATATGTTGAGTAATCTAGGTAAGTATTATTACATTGAATGGTACCTTAATCACGAAGTTGAACTTTTTATGTATGTTACCAAAAATATATGAGATAATTGGAAGTTTTGATCTTTTATTATATAGGATAGTTGGCAACCGGTCTTTTTTTTATTGCATATGGTGGCAAACGAGCAAGTAGCGTACCTAATGGTAAGTGTTACTAACGCCCATGGACCTTTGCAATACCAAGGGTATAGCTAGGTCAGTGGAAAACCACATAAAGAACTTATATTGCAGTTTAAACAGATTTATATATTAAGATGTATAAGTAAGACTGTTTCAGTTAATGCTGCTATGAGTGCGTATTATGGCTATGCGTGTTCTGTATTACAGTATGGTATCTCATGGGGTCGTTTGATTGAATTTGATATGCTTGCTTACCCATACAGGATCAAACCATGGGCCTAGACTTGACTCAAGCCTGGTTCAGTACCGTATAGACCTGGGCCAAGTCTGTACGCCAGTCTTGACCCAATTATGGAAAAAGTCTGGAATGATAACATCGTGCCAGCCTTGGTTGTGAAGTCTGGGCCATGATTTATAGTCAATACTGGGCCACGCGTGAACACCAAGGCCGGCCCATGTTTCATCGTCAAGACTGGGCCATGCTTGACTATCTAGACTGGACCAAATCTGCATATTTGTTTTGGCCCGACATTGGTATAAGTCTGGAACGATAACATAGTGTCAGGCTTGGTTATCAACTCTGCGCCATGCTTGATCATCTAGACTGGGCCAAATCTGCATACTAGTAATGGTCCTACTCTGGTATAAATCCGGAAAAATACCAATGTGCCAGGCTTGGTTGTTAAGTCTGGGCCACGCTCGAGCGCCAAAGCTGGGTCATGCTTGATCGCCAAGACTGCCTAACCTTTAATTGCCTAAACTGGACTGGAAAAATGGCAAAATAATCATGTTTGTTGTATGGGAGCTTAAATTCTCTATTTGTTTTATTTTAATTTAATTATTTATTTTAAAAAGGCAATATATTACATAGATGAAGCCAGAACAGATGTAAGAGTAACAATAGGTAATGATGTACTAGAGCAAGTGGATGAATTTGTATATCTTGGATGTGGATTTAGCCGAGATGGAAGGTACACCACTGATATAGAGCGAAGAGTGAATGCGGGAAATAGAGTGAACGGAGCGTTGGGGCAACTTCTCGGCAGCCACCACCTCAGCCAGAAGGCACGTGTAGCAATACATAACGCAGTGCTTGTCCCAACATTACTGTATGGAAGCGAGAGTTGGGTATGTAGAAAAGAGTACGAAAGTAGAATTAATGCGGTCGAAATGCGATCTCTTCGGAAAATCTGTGGAGTTAGGCTGACCGACCGCATTCGTAACGACGACGTAAGAGAGCGAGTAGGTATGAAAGAGAGTATTGGTGTAAAGATGCGAAAGGGAATGCTCCGATGGTTCGGACATGTGGAAAGAATGCCGAACGAACGTCTGGTTAAGAAGATATACAATGCGAAAGTGGAAGGATGTAGGTACCGAGGGAGACCGAGACTAACCTACCAAGACCAGATCGGTCAGGTACTGAAGGAAGGTGGAGTCAAGAGTCTCCGAAACCGGCGAGCGTGTATGAAGAGAATTATGAATGTTGAGGAAGCGAGTGAAGTATGCAGAGATAGAGCTCTCTGGCACTCTGTTCTCTCTGCCTACCCTGCAAGGGATATGGCGTGATGATATGTATGTATGTATGTATGCAATATATTACTAAATATTCTATGAATCTTTCAAACGTCTATTTTTGTTATCAGTATCGAGCAAAAACGAGCAAAAACAAAGGTAATCTACCTTTGTTGTGTGGGAGCCCCCTTAAATATTTATTTTATTGTTTTTTAGTATTTGTCGTTATAGCGACAAAAGAAATTCATTATCTGTGAAAATTTCAACTGTCCAACTATCGTGGTTCATGAGAGCAACATGGTGACAGACAGGCGAAGCAACGGATGGACAGCAGAGTCTTAGTAATAGGGTCCTATTTTATCTTTTGGATATGGAACTCTAAAAAGGTTGACGTCACATTAACGTTCTTCTTCTTCTCTTTGTGTATTGGCAATGAGCTACTTATACGAGCTATTGGTGCCAGTGTCAAGTTATAATTATTTTTACGTTTTTAGTCTTTCAGTTTAGTCATTGTCTAAGTCAAATTGTCACCATCAACAGTGCTATGGCTACACTGTTAATGGTATCTTGTAGGCATTTTGATGGCAAACGAAAACGTTGTAAAGCACTTTTATATGATATTCACTACATCCCAGTAGTTCCGCCATATCATCATCACAGCCCATATCATCCATGTACTCTTAAAATACTGAACCGAATTTAATCAAATTTGCATAATAAATATGTGTAGTTTGATCCAACTTAAAAGATAGCTTCTATCTCAATTTATAGTCTCAATATTACTTTATTACAAATTATTTGTCTATTATTTGACAGTCACAATTATCTATTATCTCCAAACGATTCTAACAGATGGTGGTATCTGTTGACTGGATTGAGTAAGTATTTAATAGATGGCGCTATGTTAAATGTAGAAACGTTTCATATAATCTACTATTTATTAGCATAACCACCACGTGTTACTGAGGCTACCTTAGGCACAGCAACGCGTGGCCGGGTCTGCTAGTTCTATATAATTATATTAGTGTTTGGCTAAATTGTATTCACATTGCACTAACATGCAAATTATAGGTAGGCATCTGTAAAAGCCGCCTAGTCAATTATAGTTAGGTCGTATATATGTTATTAAAAATGAACTCAGCCAATGAAACTGCATGCAACAAATATGACAACTATTCAAAGAAATTTTCCGTGCGGTGACAGAATAAAACTATAATTCACCACACAATTTCGTATCCGTGAGAATCATAAAAGGCAACTCAGGGATTTTATATGCATTTATCATCTATGCAAGAGAAGGGAATCTCGAAATAAAACTTTATACCAACACGTCTGATCTGTATGTTACAGTAGGTCAATTTCTCTCCTATTGTGGAGGAAGCTCGTGTTCAGAACTTTAAGCAGTATTTGAACCGAGATGAATGAATGAAATCAAATGACATTTAAAGAATAACAAAAATTTCAAATTTTCTTAAAATACTATCTTTAGTTGTAGTTGAGAGAAATAGTTACGTGATATATGAAACTAATTACCATTCATCATCATCATCATCATCACAGCCCATATATGTCCTACTATTGGGTTCGGGCCTCCTCCATAATGTGAGTGAAATCAACCTACTATACCTGGTCAGACGTGTTGGTATAGGGTTTTGTTATAAGTTAGTGTGGGATTCACCAGCCAGCTGAACAGTCCGACCGGAATACCCATTAAACCACAGCGGTCCCTTCCGCGCTTTTACGGAGCGCCGGAGAGATCGTCTACCGACATTCGATCCCCGACGCCCCAACGCTTGGTCTTCTAGCCAAGTCCTGTTGCCACTCAAGGCGACGGAAAGAGGTGCGCATACCGGCGCCTCCTCCTCCCTGGTCGCCGCCGGCGGAGCGAGTCTGCAGTCTTTGCTTTGCAGATCTTTTTAAAATATACAATTTCATTGTATATTATTTTGATTTATCTTGTAAACTTTAGTCGGTGTTTGTAATGTAAGCAAATAAAAATATGTTTTTTTACGACATTACATTACAAATCTT
The DNA here is from genome assembly GCA_905163515.2 of Lymantria monacha. Classification (NCBI taxonomy): domain Eukaryota; kingdom Metazoa; phylum Arthropoda; class Insecta; order Lepidoptera; family Erebidae; genus Lymantria; species Lymantria monacha. Next base: position 19,654,452 of record LR991096.1, read on the forward strand.
TTAAACTTATCAGCTTTCCTTACTATAATGTGCATTTATTATACATATACGCCTTCCTCTTTGATCGCTCTATCTATTTACGAAAACCGCATTAAATGCGTTGCGAAATTTAAAAGATCTATGCGTACAGACAACGGCGCCGATTTTATTTTATACTATTACAGATCTATAATCTGTAATTAAGCTGCGAGGTAGCGGCTACGAATACTACCAACCCTTACTTTGCTCGTGGATTTCGTAAAAGACGACTAAGAACCATATAACGACCTTTTTTTTTTTTTTTTTTTTGCTGGCGCTGTGGAAACTCTTTTACGCGCTAACCCCTTTCCACTGATGTCGAGACGGGAGGGAGTGTGGGACTCGCCAGCCGGCTAGTCCGACCGGAATACCCACTAAAACCACAGCGGCCCCCTTCCGCGCTTTTACGGGGCGCCGGAGAGATCGTCTACTGACATTCGATCCCCGCCGTCCCAACGCTTGGCCTTCTGGCCACGTCCTGTCGGTCCTCAAGGCAGTGGGAGGAAGTGCGCATAACGGCGACTCCTCCTTCCTGGTCGCCGACGGCGGAGCGAGTCAGCGGATGCAAGCGCCTCGCGTTCCTGCTCCGCAGCCTCCTTTCTCTCCATGACGGCCTCCCAAAACGAGGCCATCGACGTCCAGCACCTGTCCCTGTCGAGCATCTTGGAGATGATGGTCGACAGTGACAGGTCTCTTCCAACGACCGCCGACAGGGCGTTGCGCTGGGGCCCCCAGGCGGGGCAAACCTCCAGAGTGTGATGCGCATCATCTACTGGCGCGCCACACTCGTGACATCCTGGGGACCCTTCTCTTCCAATTTTATGCAGGTACTTACCGAAGACCCCGTGTCCGGTAAGCACCTGCACCATCCTGAAGCTAAGGCTGCCGTGCCTTCTTCTGATCCAGCAGTGGAGATGTGGCGCAACCGCCTCCACAGTTACCCGCCCTGCTACGGGGGACTCCAGGTCCTCTCTCCACCGCCGGATTACTCCCCTTCGGGCCACTTCCAAATCTCTGCCCAGTCTCCTTGCGGAGACTTGCTCGCCATCGGCCCACGCCACAACGTGCAGCCGGTAGGCCTCTGCCAAGGCCTTAGCCACAAGTGGCCAACGCCGGTCGCCCGCCAGCAGGGTCGCTGCAGTCCAGGACATCGTACGGTAGCCCCTAATAGCCCTCACCGCCATGACCCTCTGCGGACGTCGCAGGAGGGCCCTAGTAAGGGACTCCGACCAAATAGGGGCACCAGCAGCGCCGCAGACAGGGCCATAGATCGCACGATTCCGGCGTACAATCGCCGGCAGGACGACCCTGGACCTCCAGTATTCGCCAGAAGCCTTCTTAGTGCCGCGGCCGATTTGACAAGCCGCGGGACGAGCTGGGTAAAGTGTGGCCTGAAATTCCATTTTGAATCTAGGTGCAGACCCAGATATTTCATCCGGGCCCGCACCGGCACGGCAACCCCAGATACACTGATGTGTGCTCCTCGGGGGGGACCTCGACGTGGGCCATGTAATAAGAGGGCCTCAATTCTCTCTACCGAGACCCTCAGACCCAACATGCCAATCCGGTCCACGACGAGCGCGACTCTTTCCCGTGCCAATCGGGCAGCCCCCAGGAAGTCGGGCCTCCTCACCGTAATGAGGGTATCATCCGCGTAGCAGGTGACCCCCATCCCAGAAAGAAGTCGACCCCGTAGGAGCTGGTCGAATCCGACGTTTCACAGGACCGGGCCGAGGACCTATCTCTGTGGAACGCCGCACTCTACCCGATGGTGATGTATGCGCCCGTCGCCCTCCTCCCAGAGCACTTGCCTCCCCTCGAGGTACGCCTCCAACAGCCTCCGGAGATACGGAGGCACTCCATGAAAGCGAAGCGCCTCCTTCAATGTCTCGTGCGGGAGACTGTTGAAGGCGTTCTTGATGTCGAGCGAGACCGCCAGAAGAACTTCCTTATGGGCCACTGCATTGGTGGCCATGTGCTTCAGGGCGGCCAATGCGTCAATTGTTGAACGACCGCCCCTGAACCCATATTGACTTTCTGACAGTACTGGTCCGACCTCCTCAAGGTGCTGGACGAGATGGTCCGCGAGCACCTTCTCGAACAATTTAGCCGTCTCGTCCAGTAGCAACAGTGGCCTGTATGCGGAAGGGGAGTCGATTGAGCGACCCTCCTTCCGCAGCAAACATAATCTTCCACATCTCCATTGCTCCGGGAACTGCCCGGACCTCAAACATGCGTTGAGCAGCTTCTTTAGTTCACCCTCGAGGTACTCAGCAGCGACGCTGAGCACGAGTCCCGGGACGCCGTCCGGACCAGGCGCCTTCCTTTTTCCGCGAAGTCGGGAGAGAGCCACTTCTATCTCTCGGTCGGTGATGGGTGGGGCTGAGATCTCCACCTCCACCACCGACCGAGGAGTCATACTGAGAGAAGCATGTCCCACGGAACGCGGGAACAGCTCGCCCATAAGTCTCGACAGAAGATCCGAGTCCATGGATTCGATGATGGGGGCGCCACAGGCGCGGAGTTTATTCCGCGCTAGTTGATATGGGCGCCCCCACGGATCCCCGTCGAGGCCCGCAAGCAACTCCTCACGGGCCCTCTCCTTCGCCTGGCTGATGGCCAGCTGCAGGGTCTTCTTCCTTGTTTTATATTCATCCCGCAGCTGACCCTCAAGTACTTCGTCCCGGTCGACTCTTTGACGGCATCGGACGTAGGCACGCCGCGCCCGGTTGGACCATATAACGACCTGGGCCAATTCCATCTGATGCCGTGTGGTCAACAATTACATTTACAAGGAGGGTTGACGTCAGGCAGGCGGCCGGTCATAAAACTATTGCTAATAACTTTTACAATATGTACAATGAAAGAAGAGTACATATTGTATCGACCCCAAGTAATTGGGATAAGAGTAGGAGAATGATAATGTATAGATCTGTAATTTATGTCTTCTCCCTAAAACATAAGAAGTACAACAATGCATTTAGTATAAAGTTTAGAGGAAAATTTAATTACGTGAAAAGTCCTTAAGAAAGTAATCGCTGACCATATGAATTTAATGCGAATCGGTACGGTTTGAATGAATGGATGCACATTTGTTCATCCATCCATCCGTTCTTAAAAAAATGTTTGTGGGAATTGGCTATGGTCTGATCATGCCCAACTTAAGCCACCTGGAACAGCAGAATGTACAGTGTGCCACTCCATTACTTTTTGTTGGTAGGCCCAGGTTTGCCTAATCCATTCGGCCCGAGGGTAGGGTGGCGTGCAGTCAAATGATCTACTGTACCTATTCCATGCCGTACGGTAATACTCTATTACTATTTGGGCGAGCCATCAGATTTATCCACCAGTCTATCGAAATCCACTGTTGGCCATATATCTCCACAAGGTGGATAGTCCTATAATTGCCACGCCTGGTAGCACCTTTGTACGGCTCCTAGAGGAAAGTGGAGAGTAGAGACAGCGTTCTTAGCTCATCACTATATCGGGTGTAAAATACAATTGGGAATAATAAAAGTTATTGGACGATAAGAAATAAATTGCTTCCTAAAAAGGTGTATGATCTGGCATTTATGCTCAAGGAAATACGGGTGCTGAAATAGCGAGGTACAATTTAAACTAGACTTCCTAAAGATACCCAACCAATCAGTGTATTTTTCATTTCCTTTAAATTGTTAGAGTCAGTTTTTTTAACGGGTATTTTGAAGAACGTGTTCTTTTCATTGTTCTTTTGTAAACATTTATTAACTTTTAAATAAATTCATTTAAATATCTTTATTATATATAACTAGCTATATTTGTAGCTTCCTTCAACTGCACAAATGGCGTAATGGTTAATATACCGCCCTTCCGTGCGAGCGCCGTGGGTTCTATTCCTATGCAGGACCATACTTTGTACGATTTACAAAGTGTTGTTCTGAGTCTGGGTGTTATTTGTCTTAATTACATGTTTGTAAAGCCCCCCCGTAATACAAAGCTTATTTCCATAATCCAGAGAAGTGTTTGAAAAAAAAAGCAAAAAATAACAAATATGGATTTAGTTGATCAAATCCATCCCAAGAAAATCATTGCATTTTTTGAGATAAAATACTACCGGTCTATAAATATACCTCTATGCTAATTTCTTCCACTAGTCCAGGGGTCGGCCACCCTTTGAGTCGGAAGAGCCAAAAATTAGAATTTTATAAAGTTTAAAGTTTTTAAAGAGCCACAATTTTTTTGGCAACAAAAATTTGTGCCTAATGCTCGTTAATCAATTCAGAACCATTTTTAAATGTTTTCTTTATAAAATATTTTTCGCTTATAGAACTAAAGAGCCGCAACTTCACATACAAAGAGCCGCATGTGGCTCGCGAGCCGCAGGTTGCCGACCTCTGCACTAGTCAAAGTCACGATGACTTTATCACCCTGTCCGGACACAGAAAAACTCACGACTATGCTACACGTTTTCTATTATGTTTGTAGACTATTTTGTAAGGAAAACTAGCAAATGAAGATGCATCTTTTATTATACTATATTAACATAATTATCGTTATAAAAAGGTCCTTGAAACTTTTTTGTTAGGGTTCTCCACTCGGGAAAACACTCATCCAAAATGTCGCATATATAAATGCTAAGAATTTCAAGTATAATAAGTAGCGATATTAACTTACCGCTATTTAACATTAGTTAATTAAATCTTATACGAGGTTATGAAACAATAGGCGAATGAGTTCACCTCAAACTTAACTAACTTTTAAGTTCTTGATTTTGAAAACCTTTCTATCTATAAATACCCGAATACGAAACGAAAAATTATGTCACAAGCGGGGTTCGAACCCGCACCTATTGGGAATCCGGCCCAACCGTGCTGCCACTTACACCATAGTGAACTATTTTAGGACATGCAGATTTCGCTTCATATTATATCTTACGTCTTCAAGGTGACGTATGCCATCTATCGGACAATGTTTACACATTGTATAGACTTAATACTTCAAACTTTACAGTTAGAATTGTATTAAACGATGACACAACCTTGTTATTCAAATTACTGAAATTTTTAGCATTTAATATGCTTAATTATTTATAAATACCCGAATACGAAACGAAAAATTATGTCACAAGCGGGGTTCGAACCCGCACCTATTGGGAATCCGGCCCAACCGTGCTGCCACTTACACCATAGTGAACTATTTTAGGACATGCAGATTTCGCTTCATATTATATCTTACGTCTTCAAGGTGACGTATGCCATCTATCGGACAATGTTTACACATTGTATAGACTTAATACTTCAAACTTTACAGTTAGAATTGTATTAAACGATGACACAACCTTGTTATTCAAATTACTGAATATGAAGCGAAATCTGCATGTCCTAAAATAGTTCACTATGGTGTAAGTGGCAGCACGGTTGGGCCGGATTCCCAATAGGTGCGGGTTCGAACCCCGCTTGTGACATAATTTTTCGTTTCGTATTCGGGTATTTATAAATAATTAAGCATATTAAATGCTAAAAATTTCAGTAATTTGAATAACAAGGTTGTGTCATCGTTTAATACAATTCTAACTGTAAAGTTTGAAGTATTAAGTCTATACAATGTGTAAACATTGTCCGATAGATGGCATACGTCACCTTGAAGACGTAAGATATAATATGAAGCGAAATCTGCATGTCCTAAAATAGTTCACTATGGTGTAAGTGGCAGCACGGTTGGGCCGGATTCCCAATAGGTGCGGGTTCGAACCCCGCTTGTGACATAATTTTTCGTTTCGTATTCGGGTATTTATAAATAATTAAGCATATTAAATGCTAAAAATTTCAGTAACCTTTCTATCTTTTTGAATATTAACAAAACAGATCATCATTCTTCTACTCTTATCCCAATTACTTGGGGTCGATATAATATGTGCTGTTCTTTTATAGTACATATTGTAAAAGTTATTGACAATAGTTTTATGACCGGCCGCCTGCCAGACGTCAACCCTCCTTGGGAATGTAATTGTTGACCAAACGGCATCAGATGGAGTTGGCATAGGTCGTTACAAGGCTCTTAGTCGTCTTTTACGACATCCACGAGCAAAGTAAGGGTTGGTAGTATTCGTAGCTGCTACCATACAGCAGAAATTAAGTAAACAGATAATTACCTAAATAACGTAGTATTATGCTATATTGTATTGACGGATAATTATCACAATAGGATCACTGTTATTTTTTCATTCTATTCTACCCTCTTTCTTTTCCATTGATAACTTAAAAATGAATCAAAGAATGTATGCTGTTAACACGAGAATGGAAAACTTGAAACAAAACACTATGCCATTTCGTTTATCCAGCTTGGTAGAGTGGTATACTTCCCGTTATTTAGAGCAGGTTCTTCAGTGGAATGTATATAATAAAGGCTGTGAAGAAGAAGAGAAGTATACAACAAGTGAACTAGTAGTTTTCCATGTGGTGACGGAGGATGATTATAATACCTCTATCTTGCTGTGGATTTTGTAGAAGGCAACTAAAGGATAATAGGCATATAACAATATGCAAAGGAAGGGAAGGAAAACTCGAAATAAAATCCAATATCAAAAGTCTGACTAGCGTGGTAGTAGTATACCGATCCCACTCCCTGGGTATATGAGCTAAGATGACGATGATGATGATGATGAATTGAAGTAAATATTTACATAATTATTGCATATACAATTTCATTCTAAAATATTGATAAACAAACCTGCATCGTAATTAATTTACTTATCTAAAGGCATGTGCAAGATTTAATTGAAATGTCGTAGATTTCACTCGCATCGAAAACAAACATTGTGTCAGCATTTATAACTATAATAATATTATTATAATTATATACGTTAAGCAATCATATACATTTATTGACAACAATATTTATCATAAAGTAGAAATATTATCTATAAATTGTACCATTAATCTTCGAATGTGCTATCAATGTAAGAACCCATAATGTATTTATTGCTTATTAGCGACCCGCCTCGCTTCGCTTTTATTTTGGTCGCTATGATCTCGGGTTTTAAATTTATTTTTGATATAGGTATTATTTTATTTCCATTCTGTAAACTGCAAATGCACGCCTCATAAGCGAAGCGAGTCTTGCACTACTCTCGATATGTATGTGTGAAAAAACGCATTTCATTTATAGAATAATATTATCATACATATGTCAAGAAAAAACATTCGTTAAACGTATTTGATATTTTTACAATTATTTTGTTTAAAGTAAGAAAATAGTTGATAAAAAAAAAATATTCGAGGGCGTCGGACAGAATATTCTGGATCTAGCATGATCACGACCGTAAAAATTAATGTATCAAAATATTTCTTTTCTTAAAAGCTTCATAATCGCAACGCACTGCTTCCTTTCGAAAATGGTTTGGTAATTCTTTGTCGTTTAATTGCAATTAATAAAAAACTAAACTGCTTAGTCATTAGTGTATGTATACCTTATGAAAATTGGGTTCGTTTACATTTCTTGTTCGTCCATTTGGACAGGCAAAGGAAACAAATCCTATACAGTCTATAGTAAACGAACAGTTATGTTTAGCACTACGTCGAGAATGGCACCAAATTTCAAAAGTATTTTTTTTTCTTTCATTTATATTTATGGCATTGACTAATAGTAAATGATAAATAATATAAAAACTATGAGGCGTGCACTTTTGGATTTTCCAAATTGTTTTTTTCATCTACATTAACTGCACCATATCTCTAATGTATTTAATTGGATAAGAAATAATACTGTACTGTTTAATATGGCTTTGTAAATTATCGATTAATTTTAGTAATATATAAAAGATTAATATAGTTTTTTTTTTATTGCATATGGTGATAAACAAGCAAACACATCTGATGATAAATTTTACTGCCGCTCATGAACCTTTGCAATATTAGGGGTAGAGCAAGGCCTCTGCCGACCAACCCAAACTCTACCAAGATGGGCTTCCGGCTCTCTCGTTCCCCGAACGAAGAGCAACAGCATATTGCCACTGGTCAGACGTCCATTTTCGCAAGTGTGTGGTACTACTCCGGACGGACCGGTCCACGGTTGCAGACAGAAAACTGTTAACAGTTTAGTCATACCACTACCAAAATACATAATTACTGTGGATTATTCTTAGGAGATAGACATATACTATCTCAGACATTTTGGTACATATTTTGAAGGTATACTGTTTCATAGTACATTATTTTCATCAATCTCTTAAGTTTTAGTCAGCGTTTGTGTAATGTAAACGCATAAAAACATGTTTTTTACGACATTACATTACAAACCTTTAAATTCTCGGATTTTCACTAATATAATATGTATGCATCCTATACCTATATTTTTGTTTCCCGAATTGCTCTGTTCATTAATTAAATGATCTTAAAACCTTATTTTTTGTTGCGTAGTTAAAAATATTTAAGTGCACAGACAGTGGGAAGCGATTTTTTTATTTATTCGCTCATATGGGCAGGCTATAGTCAATCGACCTTACTGCCTTGTCTTGCGTGAAAATTATTCTATATATATTATTTATCACTTCTTTGTATTCCCTAGCCTTAATAGTCACCGTCCGTCACTAAGTCACGTCGTTACTATTAATTGGGCGCTGATAACCAAATCAATGATATTATTGGGAATTTTGGCAAACTATGAAAATACACGTAAACCACAATTATACCATATTTACTACACTTCAGCACTTTAACTGTCTTATATACCATAAAATAACAGTAAACATATTTAATATAACACTACAAACACTATCGTAATATAATAGTAAGAGCGTGACAATGATGACAATATGACATTTCCATATTCGCGCCAAAACTCGCCAAAAATCTAACGAAGTTGCTTCCCAGAGAGGAAGAACCTTCGTTAGACTATGTGTAGATTAGTTTTCTACTATGTGTAGATTAGTTCTCTACTATGTATAGATTAGTTTTATACTATGCATAAATTAGTATTCTTTTTAGATTAGAATGTCACAATTAAATTTTACCTTTTCGTACAAAAAACGTATAACTTTTTTTCGAAATGGTCTTGGTAAAACTATTTTTCCACTTTTTTATATGACAGGTATATCCATTTCTGTATACCTGACTTATTTATAGCAGTCTGGCCTTTTTATTTTTTATTTTTTTATTTTTATTGGTGGGCTATGGGTGCGTCTCGCCCCGCCAAATCGGTCCGGGGTGACGGAGAAGATAGACCCACCGTAAAATTCCCTCTCTTCGCCGTGCGAGCGGACCACCGGTAAATATCAGTTTGGCCTAGACAAATAAAATTTTGACAACCAACGGAGCGGTACACGTAATTTTTATTATCTTCTGGCAATAAAATTTTCTTGTACTGTCTTCTGGGAATAACATATTCTTGCAGGATAAAAGGTAACCTCTTCACGAATAACATAGCATATTATTAATAAAATAAGAATTAAAAAAGGATAAACCGGATAAATAGGTTTCGGAATTGTATGTCTACATTCAAGCTTACAAACTTTTTTTGTGCATTATTAATATTGATTGGTATAAATTATTAATGATTGCTATTTCGTCCTTTTTTATTAATTTGTAATTGACTTCAGTTTTTATTTAAATATTTTAATGTGTTATTTTTAGAATCTTGTATAATTCATATGAATTTTGAGAATGTTAATTTATTTTATTTTGTTTATAATTTTAATATGTATGTAATTCACTCAAAATTTCAACATATTTTGTATAAAACAAAAATGAAAGGAGCTATAAACATGCACAGATAACTAAATTCATGGCCAATGTTAATAAATAGTATATCATTAACCCGTTACTTATCTGTGGGATTTATAAAAATCGTGTAAAGGCTTCTCCAGTTTTAAATTGTATAACATCTCACTGCGATTGCCAATCCGCTTGCCCAGTGTGGTGTTTTTGACACTATAGAAAGAAAGAAAAGTATTTATTTTGTGCCACAAAGGAGAGACGTTAGAAACACACAGAAAAAAACAAAAAAGAAAACTTACGATAAATGAAAAACACATAAAATCTATAAACTAAATAAAGAGACATAATAAATAGATCGAGTGAACGTCTGAGCTGCGGCAGAAAAAAGAATAACTGCTCGGCAATTGTTGTGATGTCAATGTAACACCACAACGCTGATTTTCAGCAATGTCCCTTTTTTTCTATCTCCTCAGTATGTATAACAACGGGCCCTAGACACAGCAGTTATGTTTCTTTTAATATGATCTGGACACACCTGGCCTGATCCATCTGGGGTGACAGAAGGACGGCGTGTGGCCTTCGCCCTAAGCAGGCCACCGGAACCCGGACTTTGTCATCTTGGTAGCAAGTTTAATTTAATATCTAACATATTATTGTTGTTTTGTGTGTGGTGTTTCTTGTGTACTCGTTTAGTAATTAGTTATTATTATTAGTATTTTTACTTCTTTACTTGATGACATGAATGCTACAAAGTAACCGCAATAATGCTGCAATAAAATTAAAATAAAACGAGATAAAAAAAGTATATTTTAAATTTATTGGAACATTTTATAATAATTGCTTACAATGGATGGCCCATTGTTTATGTGAAGCATTTTTGAGGATTTTTTGCCGCCATTCCCCCTTGGTGAGATGTCGTAAGATTTTACTCGATAGCATCCCCCCTTCCCCAATCTCACGTGAGATTTTTCAGAACTTGTATTTGAGTTGTACTTGGTAAAGGTTTTTTTACTTTCATTTAGCTTTAATCTAACTTACTTAGCTTTCAAGCTGTTTTACACCATTTTCTGCTAAAAAAATTTACGTGATTTTTGCCAAAACCCACCTCTTCCCCAAGTGAGGTTTAGTAAGATTCAGCTCAACCCCCTCCCCACCCTTTTTTTTCTTTTTTTATTGCGGTTCTTTTTATATTGTATGCTATTGCGATCCAATACACTTGCGCCCATGGGAAACCGATATTTTCGGTGTAGTATGCGTATCTAGGACTTGTTTAGATGTTGATGCGACGGTATATGTCAAAGTAAAAACAACTGATTTCATTTAATATGTAAATTTTCATATTACTGGTGCTGTGTGATAGGGATGTTGGAGGAGAAAACAAATCGATATATTTATGTATCGATATTTTTTAAAATATCAATATTGACGTCGATATTTCGAGGAAAAAATTTCGATACGATGTATCGATTGATGTCTTATTTTTGAAAAAGAAATGCGGGTTTAAAATAATAATGTATTTAGTTTATTCTGGCTTAATAATATCAATAGTAATTTTTAAATGTACATGATTTTAATGTACAAAAACAGAATAAAAATGAAGGTGTTTTTATGGGTATTCCATTTTATTAGACGAAATTATAAAAAAATATCATAACTAGAAAGCTTCTAACTAAAGAAAATTACTTTAATAAATTAAACTTCATTCCAATATGTCCCTGAGTTTGCTTTGTTATATGTTTGAATTGAACAAAATAATTTGAATATAAGTAGATGATTTGGCCTTAAATGGTACAGTATGTAGTGTAAATACTCGATATTTTGAATTTATCGATATCGATACTTGGCAGTTTAACTACATACACTAATAGTGAATCATTAGTGAGAATTAGCATATTTATTTAGTCTCGCTCTACTATTTAGTCTACGTATGTACAAAATTTTCGGGATTAGTTGCAGACAAATCTGCAATATATTCGATTTCGGCATCATCAGCGATGTCAAATAGATTATAGTCTTTAAAATATAGCTTGATCTCTGTGACAGATGGATACAAAACCGATGAAGTAGTTTTGAATACGCGTCATGTTTAAAATTTTATTTTGTATTTTTTTTTATTGCTATGGTAGCAAACGAGCAAGCAGCACACCTGATGGTAAGTGTCACTGCCGCCCATGGACCTTTGCAATACCAACGGTATAGCTTAGCCCGCTGCCTACCGATAAAATCCCCAAACCCACCCAGTTGGGCTGCCGGATCTCTCGCTCACCGAACGAAGCGCAATAGCACATTGCCATTACTCAGCCGTCGATCAGCGAGAGTGTGGTACTACCCCGGACGGGCCGGCCCGCGGCTGTAGACAGATAACTGTCAAAAACGTGGTCCTACCAGTACGATCGCCTATATGTTCACTCTTTACGTGCCAGTTATATGTCAACTGAATTATGAATATAAAATAGGAATATTTACACCAAAACTTGTACCTCATATATTTTAAAATACTTAGTAACAATTTTATAAAAATTATAATTCTTACGCAAATACAAGGTCAGGCTGGACTGACAATAAGATAGAGATAGGGCAATCGATAAACGTAAATCGATAACATTCTTATTAATTATTTATAAAACAAGTAAAACCAAATCATTACCTATATAAACCACTTGGATACTCTATAAATTAAGAAAATTGTGTTAATTTAGTATTCAGACATCAGTTATAATATTAATAAGACCATTTCTTTTATATTAAAAATATAAATTCTTTTATAAAAAAAAACATGATTATTCATGAAATAGTCAGTGACCAAGAACTCATCATCAACTTACAGGAATGCTCTAGCGATGATGATAATAGTGACGATGAACTTGTATGTACTCCTTTCGAATAATAAAAATAAATAATTAACAGCTTAAGTTTAAATTAAATAAAATCCATTGATTTAAATTCAATAAGATTATCATAGATTGTTTTACATTTATGATCGATTCACCCATCCATTTGATTGAAATTCAATAAGATTTTCATATATTGTTTTTCAATTGCAGTAGCAAATAACTTTAAAAATATGGAATTATATCAACAAAAATACGGACTACATCGCAAGTGTCCGGCACTAATGAGAACTGTCACAGAGATCAAGCTATATTTTATAGACTATAGTTGAAGAGATAGGAGTACTGGTTTTTTGATGATGATGTCATTTTAATATTAGTACTAGCTGTGTCCACGTAATTAGCCTACTATGATTTTTTTATTTCAATTATCAAGACTAAAATGAGGCTGTATGTTACTGCAGAGTATAAACTCTTCCCGTAGGGCTGGCCACGGATATCAAGGATTCGGTATCAGTGGCCGACCCAGTTGCGATGGGGAGGGAAATACGGTGGGTTATTGGATCACGAGCCGCCTTTCCATCGCCTCAGTCGGAATGGATGGCGTATGTCCAGACCATATGCTGTCAAAAAAAAAATAGTGAATAAACTCTTATCATGCTATATTTCAAGAAAATTGGTGTATTAGTTTTGTGTGATTTACAATATATTAACAGGCAGACAGACAACAATTCCAAAAATAATCGGCATGTGTGCCGTTATTGATTCTATCTCCTCCATGTTAATTTTATCACAAATATCTTCAATATGAAATACAAATTTGAAATAAAACTTTTACGGATTCTACCGCGTTTGTATTTGATTTTTAATTGCCTGACGTTTCGAACACTTTACAGTGATTATGGTCACGGGAGGACTAAGGAGTCTTACGTCCAAAAGTCAAAGTATTTCAAATGGGTAATTAATACTCGCGTAAACAATAGAAACCAAGGGAAAGCATATTCGAAATCTAATTCCAGACTAGCGTTCCTATTACCTTTCTATTAATATAATTTATAATGTAAACATTAGAAACTATTGTGAAATACAAATTTTATCTTTCTACTATTTTATTACAAGTATATAATACTGTAAAGAAGTGCTAGACTTTACTGCGATTGTTATAAAAACCTGTCGGAGTATCAACAGGAAAAGTAGAAGTAATAGAATAATGGATAATTGACCTGGAATTCATAAAAGAACTATCGCCAATCTGCAAAGCGTGGAGATTAAGGCGTTACTTTAGGTAATGCCATTAGGTGGATATCAATTGATGGATTAATGATTTATATTCAGAAATAAAGTTTTGTAATATAGGTCCGGAATTCCATTTCGAAGATGCTTTCACTAAGGGAAAGCATTTGAAATAAAACTACTTTTACGGATTCTATCGCGTTTGTATTTGATTTTCAATTTCCCAACGTTTCGAACACTTTACAGTGATCATGGTCACGGGAGGACTAAGGAGTCTTACGTCCAAAAGTCAAAGTATTTCAAATGGGTAATTAATACTCGCGTAAACAATAGAAACCAAGGGAAAGCATATTCGAAATCTAATTCCAGACTAGGGTTCCTATTACCTTTCTATTAATATAATTTATAATGTAGCTAACTTTCATATCGGGAACAAATTGAAATTCTCACGGAAATGGAGAAGGCACGTGTGGTGTAGAGTGGCGGGCAACGGCCTCACTCTATGTAAGAACTTTTTATCATGGCGCAATAGTATGTAACGCTTATCGTTCTGTAATTATTGTGTAATGATTCGTTATCTATGTCAGGTATTTTCTTTTATTAAGTAAAATCTTATCTTACACTAAGCAACAAATACTTGTATCTCGACATTTTACAAATATGTATTCAACAGATTTTTTAATTGCAACCAAATTTAAAATAATCATTTGTGGAATGTCCAATGAATAAAACGATATGAAATTCGTGGAATTCACACATTTTAGGAAACATTTGTTTACAATGTTTGATATAAGAAATTTCTGCCAATATTTTACATTAGCGTTAAAATGGAAGTATAAATTGTTTCCTGAATATAAATTGTTTTCTTCTGCTATCTACCCGTTCATCAGACCACTTAAAGACTAATGGATAGCAGCACTGTCCTAGTTCTATATTTTCTATTATTTAAGGTGACATAACACAGTTACTATATTTTCCATGTAGTGTACCCTCTCTCTTGCCTGCAGGTGTAGTAAAAGGCGCCTTAGAGGTATAATATGTATTTAACATATAGATGTTTTGCATAGACAAGAGAGGGCAAACTGGAAATAAAACCCTATATACCAAACCACCTGTCCGACGTGGGGTAATTAGTTAATTTCCCTCCTATTATGAAGGAGGATTGGGCTCAGCAATAGGACGTATATGAATCGGAATGATGATGATATAATTTTGGTGATGGAGTAATATCCGTATGTTGGTGATAAATAAAATATGTCGTCGGGTCTTTAGCGCGATAAAGAAAATACAATAAAGATAGTGATTAGATAATATATCTGTAAGAGAAGGTTAGCTCGATTACGCTTGTATGAAAAATTTTTCGATTGAAAATAAGATTTGTGCTCTGTCATAGGTCATATTTGGACTGAGAAGAAAAAAAAAAGTATATCATACCACGAGAACCTTTTAGTTATATGAAGAGTACATTCAGTCTTCATCATTGTCAGTATTTCAGCTCATATCCGTTCCATTAATTGACTTGACCTTCCTCTTTAGTATCAGATTTTATTTGTAGTTTTCTTTCATTGTTGTGATATTCTGCTGCTCGCGCCTTTTAGTCATATTTATGTTCATCCACCGGAAAGTAATATCTGTTAATTAATAATCTTAATAAAATATTATTAATATTATTATATTCTTAAGAATAATATCTTATGTGTTAATTCAGTTTTATTCTGACGTCTATAAATTATTAATTTATAATGTCTCAACAAAAATGGGAAAACCAAATTAGGGGATACTCCGCATCTTTGTTTCCATTTAAACGATCCATAGTTATAAACTGTGTCATGTTCCGAAAACACATAAAATTCCATTGGTAGGTTGAATGCTTATTATTACTTACTTGAATACCTGTATTCCGGTGCTTCGTTTCGTGCAAGGAAAAAATATTAATCCAATCTTCAAACCGATGGCGTTGATGAGATGATAATTATGTAACTGCGTTTCTAATAATTTTAATAATTGGCAGCAGAAGGGCAGTGTGCGTCCCCGTAAGTGTATGCCTTTACATTGCCATTAAGTTGACCATCGGTACTGATTCCTTGACTTCAGTGGCCAGCCTGGCAGGTCACCCTTTCGGGTACTATACCTCTCGACGCCCCGGCAATAAACACTAGTGTTGCTGGGGCGTTACCTTACGCATTTTAGTCTCTTTCTGGATGATGGACTAATCCCCAGTCCGTCCACTCGCAATCACGGCTGGCGCGGACTTTAAAAGGCAACACTCTGTTATAATACCTTGTTTTATTTTTATTAAATATTGCCAATTTTATTTATATTAGATATATATGTATGCAATGTTGTTATACTTATGTTAAAATTATTTATACATCGTTACACACATATACACACACACACTCTGACACTTTTATACTAGTCATGTTTTTAATAATTTCTTTAAAATGTACTAGGTGTTGGCAGAATATCAGCGCTATTTTATAAAATAAAATAGCCAAAGCTGAGCCAATAGCCTTTTTTGTTTCTCGTTAATGTCATTTTATACCAGAAGTTGTTTTCTTTAGTTATGTTTATTTTCATTAGTTTTTAACGAGAACAAAGTAAATGTTTTTCTTTCTTTCTTCTTCTTTTAAGGCTGAGACTGCGGGAGACAATTAACGGACAAAAATTACACCCAGATTCAGAACAAGAAATGTGTGGGTCACAGCAGTGTTGTCCTATATGGGAATTAAGCGCACGACTCTTAGCACTCTAGGTCAATGTATTAACCACTACGCTATCCATGGAATCTAAAATAACAACGATAAAACTATCTATAAGTCAATATTAGAGGACTTTTTTAACATTTTTATGAATGCTATAATTGTATTAGAATCGTTAAGAAAATCTTATATACATAATATATCTGTGTGTGAGTGAACACCTTCTAAACGTCTGGGCCTATTTTGGTGAAATCTTGTGTGTATGTTCAAGTGGACTGAAGTACAGCTTAGATTAAGAATTAGACCTAGCAGGTGGCATACATACATATCATCACCCCATATCCCTTGCAGGGTAGGCAGAGAGAACAGAGTGCCAGAGAACTCTATCCTTGCATTCTTCACTCGCTTCCTCAACATTCATAACGAAGTACCATAATATTCATAAAGTTTAGCAGGAGGGTTAGTGATGGTACTTGGTATTTTGAGTTGCCAAGGAAATCGCTGCTGCCAAGTCTTCTGGTACTCTCAATCGGTTTACTCCAAAAGGAAAATGAGAACCAAACATTGTATTTTAACCCATACATCATCTTAGCTCATATATGTTCCACTGTTGGGCTCGAGCCTCCTCCGTAAGGGAAGGGAAATTTATTTACTGTATCACGCAAATCCGACGGTGCTAGTGTACAATTTGGTTTCCAGTGTACCTTCACTTGCATAGATATTATATGCATTTTATATCTCTTAGTCGTACTTTACGATCACGCACGGGTAAGATAGGGGGTGGTGAATTGTATACTTACTCCGTCACCACCTATTACCACACTGGAAACGTAATAGTTGCAATTAATATGATGATTATTTTAATATCAATCATATACATAAGATATTCTCAATACTGTGTAACAGTTCTAAATATAAGTTGACTTATACTACTGTTTATTAGTTCCTAATGTCAGTGCCAAGATATTTTCGTAGAATAATACGCAATACTTATTCAATCTAGTCCATATTAGTTTTATTAATTAAATAATCTTCTTCAACCCAAATATGTACCATAATTGGGAGATAAATGGAGAGAAAGACATACTTGTAGTAGTAGTAGGGCTTACACTGTTCTGCGCCTGATGC
Source organism: Lymantria monacha (assembly GCA_905163515.2). Classification (NCBI taxonomy): domain Eukaryota; kingdom Metazoa; phylum Arthropoda; class Insecta; order Lepidoptera; family Erebidae; genus Lymantria; species Lymantria monacha. The sequence goes on from LR991096.1 coordinate 19,672,056, forward strand.
CGCCCTAACCGAAGCTTTGGGTAATCGGACCGGGGAATAGTCCGGTCACCGGACAAAGATCGGGTACCGGTGGACCGCTCGCACGGCGAAGAGAGGTGTTTGCAGGGTGGGTCTATGGGGTTACGCACCGCCTCTTCCGTTGCCCGCGCGAACACGTCCATAGCCTATCGCAAAAAAAAAGAAAAAAAAAGGGCTACATTGTTGACATTTTTCTGTCTATAGCCGCGAACCGGTCCGTCTGGGGTAGTAGTACACTTGTAGAAAATCGACGTTTGAGCAGTGACAATGTGCTATTGCGCTTCGTTCGGTGATCGAGAGAGCCGGAAGTCCAACTTTCTAGATGGGTTTTGGTTGGAGTGACTTAGCTATACCCATAGTATTGTAAAGGTCCATGAGCGGTAGTAATACTTATCATCAGCAGCACACTGCTTGCTCGTTTATCACCACAAGCAATAAAAAAAATACTTGTACTATGCTTATCAAAGGGTTTTTTGAGTGTTTTTTGCAGTGTTGCTATCAAATTACAAGATTTTCTTTAACGACGCTCGCAGTCAAGGTATAGATCATAAATTATTTCAATATTTTTATGATGCATGTTGACTGCACAAATGGCGTAATGGTTAAGATACCTGTAGTGCCAATGTCGTGGGTTCGATTCCTATGTAGGACAATACTTTGTTCGAATAACAAAGTGTTGTTCTGAGTTTGGTTGTTATTTGTTTGCGTTAATTGTATGTTTGTAAAATAAGCAATACAAGGATTATTTCCTTCGCGCAGGGTAGCGTCTTTGGCCACCGAAGACGGGTACCTACCGGTGGTCCGCTCGCACGGCGAAGAGAGGAGTTTGCATGGTTGGTCTATGAGGTCACGCGCCGCCTCTTCCGTCACCCCGGACCGATTTGACGGGGCGAGAAGCATCCATAGCCCACCGCAAAAAGAAAAAAAGGGTAGCGTCTTTAAAAAAAAAAACAAGACGTAAATTATTGTTTAATAGTAATAAAGTACTTACTTATAACTGATTAACTAATCAGAATCCATTCGTCTTGTCATTCTTAAAATAGACTCTATCACATGTCTAGACATGGAACAGTGCATGGAATCTTAAACATGTGATTAATTCAAAATATATTGCAGTCATTTATTCCAATAAATAATTGCAGACACATTTATTGAAGTGAAAACTTCTTTAGCGGCGTTGTGCGAATTTTTTGGGATGGCTAAATAATGTTAAACTCGCGTCAGGACACGTGACCTGATCGAAAATTCGTAAGACGGAGGGAGAGTAGACCGCAGCAGAGGACGTAATAGTATAATATGTGTATAATCATACAAAAACTTTCTAATTCATTATTTTTAATTTATATTTCACCAAATGTTACCATTTATTAGAAATTACCATTAATTATTTAGAAGAACGAACTGGTACCTTTAATACAAGTTGCTACAACAGCTTAGCTAAGGTACCAGTCATCAGATATCTATGACAAATGAAGTCAGATGACCCTTGTAATTATTAAATAAATATTATTGTAATTATTGTAATAATATAATCTATTTAATATGTGTATTTATTGAATGGTCCATACATACTCCATGTTGCACGCTTTTTATTTAATTCTTTTATAAGTTTAAGTTTTTACTTCGGCCGGCAGTCCTCGTGACTGCTTTGTATTTCTTTTACTTTTCTGCGTGATTATGAAGTAATTAAAGAAGTAACTAAGTGTATTTATTATGCAGTCTCCTCTTTATTTAATATTAATAATGACTATAAGGATATATAAGATATACAATGCGAAAGTGGAAGGATGTAGGTACCGAGGGAGACCGAGACTAACCTAACTAGACCAGATCGGTCAGGTACTGAAGGAAGGTGGAGTCAAGAGTCTCTGAAACTGGCGAGCGTGTATGAAGAGAATTATGAATGTTGAGGAAGCGAGTGAAGTATGCAGAGATAGAGTTCTCTGGCACTCTGTTCTCTCTGCCTACCCTGCAAGGGATATGGCGTGATGATATGTATGTATGTATGTATGTATGTACTATAAGGAGGAAACAGTTAAATTTTTGTGTATGATTCAGTCGGTACTTACAGACATTCTCAAAACTGGGCTCGAGTATCCTCTGCAGATATTAAATTGACCTATATATTGACCGCCAAATAAATTGATTTATTACACCAGCCTGGTCAGAATGGTTAGTAAGTACAGAGATTTATTTTGCCTTTCCTTTTTGTGCAGTGACCTTACATTAAATTCAAACCAAATTAAGGGGTACTCCGTATATTAGTTTCCATTTAAACGATCCATAGTTTTGAACTGTGTCATGTTCTAAGAACATAAAAAAATCCATTGATAGGTTGAATGCTTCTTATTACTTAGTTAAATACCTGTATTCCGGCAACTCGTTTCGTGCAAAGAAGAAATATTAATCCAATCTTTAAATCGATAGTGTTGGTGAGATGATAATTATGTTACTGCATTTCTAATAATTTTTAATAATTGGCGACGGAAGAGCAGTGTGCGTTCCCATAATCTAGTGTCTGCCCTTCACATCGGCATTGACCTGACCATTCGTATTGATTCCTCGACTTCGGTGGCCAAGCCTGGCGGGTACTATCGCTCTCGACGCTCCGCAACAAACAATAGTGTTGCTGGGATGTTGAACTACTAATTCCCAGTTCATCAACCCGCTTTCTTTTTTTTGTGTGTCATAGTTGTTAGCCTCAGATGGCTATGACAATTTTACCCGGACTGTGGGTGAGCACTGAGGGCTCTCAACCCGATGCATCCACCCGCGATTTCGGCTTCATTAAAAGGCAATACCCTGTATTAAGGCTGAGACTATGGGGTACAATTAACGGACAAAAATTACACCCAGATTCAGAATAAGAAAATGTGGATCTCGCAGTATTGTCCTATATGGAAATTAAACGCTTAACCCTTAGCACTGTAGGTGGTCGGTATATTACATTTTTAACCACTACGCTATTCGTGGAGTCTAAAATAATAACGATAAAACCACTAAACCAATATTAGAGGACTTTCTTAACATTTTTATGAATGCTATAATTGTATTAAAATCGTTAAGAAATCTTTACATACATAATGTATCTGTGTGTGAATGAACATCTTCTAAACGGCTGGGCCAATTTTGGTGAAATTTTATGTGTGTGTGTTCAAGTGGACTCAAGTGCGGTTTAAATTAACAAATAAACCTAGCAGGTGGCGCTGCGATTAATTTCAAGAAATTCTTTATATTTTTTTTTTATATTTGTACAAAGTAGCGTCTGTTAATCTAGTACGATATCATACTATTTGACTCTTGAATTTGTTGAATTCATTTTATCTATTCAAACATATATAGATACTCTTTTGGACACAGGCCTTCCCAGAAGAGATTAAGCTATAATCGCCACGCTTGGAAAGCGGATTGCCACCGCAGTTGGTGTTAAAAATTGCCCAGGAGAGTCCTGCTGTCTATTTCCCTTGTATCGTAAAAATAGAGGTGAAATGTATAATAGTCTCTTCAGAATGATTAGTACAGAGACAATTAGTACAGAATCAATCATCATCATCATGATGATGATGATGAGCACATCCATCTCAACATTCACATCTCATGATGTAAATGTTGAGATGAATGTGCGGTGTCACGCGAATGGATAAAATAAGGAATGAATTTATAAGAGAAAACTTAAAAGTTTCGTCAGTGATGGATAAGCTAAGGAGTGAACGTTTGACGTGGTATGGATATGTGATGACACGGGATGAGAGTAATGTTGTGAGGAAAGTTTTAAGTATGAATGTTGAAGGCTTGCTACCTCTAGGTAAGGGAAGACCGGAGAAAATATGGATGAACTGCGTGAAGCATGGATAGATAAGAAGTGATCACAGAGATGACGTCGGATAGGGTTTTATAGAAGAAGAGGATATATTGCGACTTTTTAGTGGTAGGACCAAACTCTGTTTACAGCCGCGGGCCAGTCCATCCAGGGTAGCACCACACTCTCGATCGACGTCTGAGTAATGGCAATATGCTATTGCGCTTCATTTGGTGAGCGAGAGAGCCGGGAGCCCAACTGGGTTTGGGGTTTGTATTGGTAGCCAGGGGCCTAGCTATACCCTTGGTATTGCAAAAGTCCATGGGCGGCAGTAACACTTTCCATCAGGTGTACTGCTTGCTCGTTTGCCACCGTTAGCAATAACAGAAAACACTACATAGCTTAAACATTGTGAGGATCGGGTAAATAGACCGTAATACAATTAGTAATAAAAGACTAAGATGATGATATTAATGATGATGAAGACGATTTTGTAATCATCGAAACTATGAAGACAAATACAAAAAGAAAACAATGCACATATATAAAACCACATAGAGTAAGAGCCCACGACAGCCAGGCCTTCGTTATTTTATAAAAGCTGAGAGTTTTTCTGTGCATGTCGCCTAAAGAGGTAAGAACAACCAGCGACGGAGTTGGAGTTTGATTTGTGGTTACTTGGGCAGGTATAAGGTCGTAAAGGTGTATAAAATAGTAGTACTTTAAATTTGACATGCCCATAAAAACTTTCAGCTTTTATAAAATAACGAAGGTCCGGCCGTCGTGGGCTCTTGGGCTAATGTTTAATAAATCTTATATAAATGTTTGTTATTGTTAACCTTGCAATTTTTATCGCAAATAATATGATGATTGTTAATTTTATGCATATTATTATATTAGGTATTGATGTGCATATTAACGATAATTATCGTTAATCAATTATGTAGATCTATGTACTTTGTACATACTTATTAATTATTTATTTTTTTGTTTGCTCAATGTTGTTGGAAATTATATGGGCAGATAATAGATACGATGTTTCTTTTAACGATGATGATTTTAAAGAAAGCCTGCACCAATAAAATTAAAATAATTTAATTTTTTAACTTTCGACTTAAATAAGTTTTCTTAAAATGATGTTTCCGATGTTGTGCAAATAAGGGGGTAATTGGATTACTTGCATATCATGCAGCTTTTCATTGGTGAACAATTTAGTTTAGGCGTGAAAGCGTAACAAACAACAGACAAACAAAATTACATACATACCATCACGCCATGTCCCTTGCAGGGTAGGCAGAGAGAACAGAGTGCCAGAGAACTCTATCCTTGCATACTTCACTCGCTTCCTTAACATTCATAATTCTCTTCATACACGTTCGCCAGTTTCGGAGACTCTTGACTCCACCTTCCTTCAGTACATGACCGATCTGGTCTAGGTAGGTTAGTCTCGGTCTCCCCCGGTACCTACTTCCTTTCACTTTCGCATTGTATATCTTCTTAACCAGACGTTCGTTCGGCATTCTTTCCACATGTCCGAACCATCGGAGCATTCCCTTTCGCATCTTTACACCAATACTCTCTTTCATACCTACTCGCTCTCTTACGTCGTTGTTACGAATGCAATCGATCAGCCTAACTCCACAGATTTTCCGTAGAGATCGCATTTCGACCGCATTAATTTTACTTTCATACTCTTTTCTGCATACCCAACTCTCGCTTCCATACAGTAATGTTGGATTGATGAATGAACAAAATTAGATTCCCATTTATGATATTAGTTAAGATATACACATTTATCCTATTTGTAACTGTTACGTAATCGTCAGAAATTATCAAATGCATGTAATTAGTAAAGTTTTTCATTAAGCTAGCACACCGAGAAAGAGTTTGAATATAATGCCATTTAATATCAGGGTAGATATAATGTTCGACTTAGAGCTCTCCTGTGGCGACCACAGTAGGCCACAGCGGTCACGGCCATAAGCAGATACCGCACGGTGGCGACGGCGGCAGCGTGCCTGCTGGCCAGAACTACCGTATGGGACTTGGAGGAGGAGATGCTCGCCGGACTCTATCAGATGATGTTGGCGACGCGGGCAGCGGGCAGCATCATCTCGCTCAGTGAGATGGACACCTGGCGGGGCGACGCCCGTCGTGGCGTCGTTGGGAAATCCGGCTGAAGAGGGCTGGAGAAGGTCCGTCGAAGTACCTGCACACGGTCGTGCGGAGTGAGAGTACATAGTCGATCGTCAATGGGGCACAGGTACCCTTCCGGGGTACGGACGTCAATAGATCGGCCCAATGGCGATGGCTCTCCATTGGGCCCATTTCCTCTAGAATATGCTGGGTTATAAGGCCACGTGCCGCCCTTTCGTCACCCCAGATGGGACGGCGTGTGTCCAGATCATAGCCAAACAAAAACAGAAAAGAATGGTAGATATAGTGAAATGTTTCACTACCGTTACAAGAAAGGCATAAAAAATACATGCAATCATGCGTCACGCCATCTGAATACATACAGCTGCATATTTCGCAGCTTTACAAACAAAGAAATTATTTAAAAAAATAAAGTTGACTTATAGATGGCGAAACCGTTTATGGAAATAAATTCTATAAAAATAAATAGGCATTTATAAAAACTACCGGCATCGATTACTTGACTTACTTGACAAGACTCCGGATGGCGGACTAGAAAGATCAGATTACGAAGAATAGTAATACCTTTTTAATATATAATACTATAAGAAATAAACACAATTGAATTTAACTTCCGCATTATGCCAGGGAGGCATAATGCCCCGACGTCGAAATCTGTCGGGGCGTCGACGAGAGGAACCCGCGAGGGTAAACCGCCAGGCGGACCACCGAAGACAAAAATCGGGTACGGTTCGTCACCCCGGACCGATTTGGCAGGGCGAGACGCATCCATAGTCCACCAAAAAAAAAAAGAAAAGGGAGGCATAATGCGGAAGAACTTTCGCTCGAAGAATCGACAACCGCTGGGGAAGAAAGGTTCTAGAGTGGCGACCACGTACCGGATGACGCAGTGTGGGATGGCCCCCGCATCTAGGTGGTTGCTGGGCGTCGTTGGATACAGGCGGCACAGGACCGCACACTGTGGCGTAACATGAGGGAGACCTACGTTCAGCAGTGGACGGCAATAGGCTGAAATGATGAATTATGCCTCCCTGATGGGTACGTATTCGACATATCGATGCTTATAGCAGCTAAGATCCACTTCATCTAATTTATATTAACTGCACTGCAGATAACAGTTTTTAATAGACTGTACTCGATAACCAAGTCATCATTATTATCATCACCCTGCTCTAATCCCAATTACTTCGCATTTTTTTTTATTGCTTGTGATGGCGAACGAGCAGACAGCACACCTGATGGTAAGTGTCACTGCCGCCCATAGACCTTTACAATACCAAGGGTATAACTAGACCGCTGCCAACCAATATAAACCCCAAACCCAACCAATTGGGCTACCGAATCTCTCGCTCACCGAACGAAGCGCGGTAGCACATTGCCATTACTCAGACGTCGATCTTCTGCGAGAGTGTGGTACTACCCCGGACGGACCGGCTCGCGGCTATAGACAGAGAACTGTCCACAGCGTGGTCCTACCACTATTGTGTTATTCAGATGGTATACATGTCAGGTGTTCACTCTTTAACTTTTCCATCACTGGCGTAACTAACTTTCACCGTTTAAGCAAGTGATACTTAACAATTTATGACTTAATATATAAAAAATGAAAAACACCTATGACAAGTGTGCACCGTAGAAATCGAATACGAAACCTTTGGGCCAGAAGCCTATTAGTTTCCCGTACAATGTCACGGTTGCATGATTCACTCCATATACGTGAGATTTCAAAGTTAACTCTATAGGTACTGAAAGGCGGGTAACAAAACTGACGTGTACCTACTTCAAGGATAAACGCCAATAAAGTAACAGTAGCTGTTTTAAAAATAAATGATCTAGCCTTTACTTCCTATCATTAAATACGGAAGGAAATCAATACGAGGCTAGATATGAGGATTTGATATGATAATTCACCTTGTAAAACACTTATGACAGACTCGATGTAAAATTGTATATTATTTTAACCTTATACAGCGTATGTGTATATATATATATATATTATATATATACGTACATATATATATATATATATATATATATATATATATATATATATATATATATATATATATATATATATATATATATATATAAATTATTTTTTATTTATTATAAAATTATTACAAATATTTTTATTATAATGATGTAACTTGTTCAGGCGGCTGGAAGTCATCAAGCTTGCTCGTGAGTCGATTGGTAATGACCCTCGAAGACAACTTGTAAACGTGGCTTAAGAGTGAGATGGGTCTGTAGTTCTTTAGAAGAGCTTTGTCGCCCTTCTTGAAGAACAGCACCACCACACTCCTGATCCACGACCCTGGAACGTCGCCCCTGAGGATAACGGAATTAAATAGCTTCTGAAGGACTTTTAAGACCGGCTTGCCACCTGCCTTCAGGAGCTCTGCCGTAATTCCGTCATCTCCCGGCGCCTTACCGTTTCTTAGTTGTTCGAGAGCCATTCTGATCTAGTACAAGCTAATGTCCGGAATTTGTGTTGATTTTGATTTCCCGAACAAGCTGGCTTCCGAAAAGGCTACAGCACCATAGACCATACCCTCACGCTTCGGCAGATTATCCAGAAGATCGAGGAGTACAATCGGCCTCTGTGTATAGCGTTTGTAGACTATGAGAAAGCCTTCAATTCAGTCGAAACTTGGGGCGTCCTGCAGTCCCTTCAGCGGTGGCAAATCGACCATCGTTATATCGAAGTGCTGAAGTGTTTGTATAGGAACGCCACAATGTCAGTCCGTATTCGGGATAAGAGTACGAAACCGATCCAGTTGCAGAAAGGCGTGAGACAGGGAGATGTCATCTCTCCGAAACTGTTCACCACTGCACTGGAAGATGTCTTCAAGCTCTTAGACTGGACCGGACTCGGCATCAACATCAATGGCGAATACATCACTCACCCTCGATTCGCAGACGATATTGTTGTCATGGCAGAATCCATGGAGGACCTGGGCACCATGCTCAACGATCTCAGCGGGGTATCTCAACTAGTGGGTTTACGAATGAACATGGACAAGACGAAAGTCATGTCAAATGTCCATGTCATTCCTGTACCGGTTCTAGTTGGCAATGCGATCCTCGAAATTGTCGATCTTTATGTTTACCTTGGACAAACAGTCCAGTTAGGTAGATCCAATTTCGAGAAAGAGGTCAGCCGACGAATCCAACTCGGTTGGGCAGCGTTCGGGAAACTTAAGAGGATCTTCTCATCCAACATACCTCAGAGTTTGAAAACTCAGGTCTACGATCAGTGTGTGTTACCAGTGATGACTTACGGCACGGAAAAGTGGTCCCTAAATGTAGGCCTCATAAGTAGGCTCAAAGTCGCTCAGCGTGCTATGGAGCGGGCTATGCTCGGGATTTCTCTGCGAGATAGAATCCGAAATAGGGAAATCCGCAAACGAACGGGTGTAACCGACATAGTACGAAGAATTAGCACGCTGAAGTGGCAATGGGCAGGCCACATCGCTCGAAGAACCAACAACCGCTGGGGAAGAAAGGTTCTAGAGTGGCGACCATGTACCGGACGACGCATTGTGGGACGCCCCCCCACTAGGTGGACAGACGACCTAGTGAAGGTTGCTGGGCGTCGTTGGATACAGGCGGCACAGGATCACACTCTGTGGCGTAAAATGAGGGCGGCCTACATTCATCAGTGGACGGCAATAGGCTGAAATGATGATGATGATGATGATGTAACTAAAATTTACAGTTTTCGCAATTTTTTCTTTATGTATAAGACGTTGCTTCGTACCAAATTTCAAGATTCTGTGTTCACGGGAAGTACCTTATAAGTTTTGATTCCCTTGCGTGAGTTCAGCTTGATACATCCGCGCATTCTTGAGAAAAAGGGACGGACGGACAACAAAGTGATCCTATAAGGTTTTGTTTTCCCTTTCGAGATACGGAACCCTAAAAACGGCAAAAAATTATCGTCTGCTGTATACCCACATGTTTAAAACAATTTCCATATGTAGAAAACGATGTCTTTATAGAAAAAAAAAATGTATGTGATAATTTATATTTTTTTATAAAGCCTGCATGGATATGCTACTTTTTTTTTTAAATAGACAACCACCCTGTACTAATGAAATTATCCTTGTATTGCGGGAGACTTTACAAACATATTATCAACGCAGATAAATTACAAGCAGACTCAGAAGAACAGTTTGTAGATCGCACCAAGCATTGTCTTGCGCAGGAATTGAACCTGCGGCACTGGCATGCAAGGTCGAGAACTAAACCACGCCATTAGTGCAGTCTTCATCTCAGCTCAGATATGTCCCACTGTTGGGTTCGAGTTTCCTTCATAATGAGAGAGAAATTGACCTACTATACCACGCTGCTCAAACGTGTTGGTGTAGGGTTTTGTTTTGAGTTTTCCTTCTCTTGCATAGATGTTATATGCATTTACTATCCCTTAGTCGTCTCTTACGATCACCCACGGGTAAGATAGGGGGTGGTGAATTGTATTCTTACTCCGTCACCACACGGAAAAGTGTAGTAGTGCACTCTATTGGTTATGAACTATTGGTTATAATTTTTTTATAAAACGGAAAGTAAATTGACTCACTCCAAATGATAAGTTGAGTTTGCATAGAATTCTCTTGCGAGTGTTCCTACTTAAGTTATTAACGCAAAATTTTTAAACTGCACAGATTATACTGAACATTTAGACTGCAGAGATGGCGTTGCGTTTAAGATATCGACATACCGTCTCAAGTGTTATAGGTTCTTTATAAAATCCGATTACGAAATGAAAAATGATGTCGCAAGCGGGATTCGAACCCGCGCCTATTGGGATTCCGGCCCAATCGTGCTGCCACTACACCACCGCGACTAATTGTAGGACATGCAAATTTCACTTCGTATTATTTTTACGTCTTAAGGTGACGGTATGCTATCTACCCGACAATGTTTACACATTGTTATAGGCTTAATACTTCAAACTTTACAGTTAGAATTGTATTAAACGATGACACAACCTTGTTATTTAAATTACTGAAATTTAGCATTTAATATGCTTAATTATTTATAAAATCCGATTACGAAATGATAAATGTCATAGGTTCGATTCCCATGCAGAACAATTTTTTGCGTTGAGAATATTTTGTGTGTAACGAGAAATTGTTGTGTAATTTGAGAGTCCATTAATTATATGTTTGTAAATGCCCAGCTATACAAATATTATTTGTTTAGTGCAGGGTTGCCTGAAAAATATTTGGCTTCTATTAATATTGAAAAGTATCAGGCTGGAACCCTTATCAACGAATTTGCAGATGTTATCTTTATTTGATATGTCAGTAACAGAACCAGACAGTAAAAGGCGATAAAGGTTATTTAGATATAATGTATAGAATATAATATCATCGATGCTCCGATGGTTCGGACATGTGGAAAGAATGCCGAACGAACGTCTGTTTAAGAAGATATACAATGCGAAAGTGGAAGGATGTAGGTACCGGGGGAGACCGGGACTAACCTACCTAGACCAGATCGGTCATGTACTGAAGGAAGGTGGAGTCAAGAGTCTCCGAAACCGGCGAGCGTGTATGAAGAGAATTATGAATGTTGAGGAAGCGAGTGAAGTATGCAGAGATAGAGTTCTCTGGCACTCTGTTCTCTCTGCCTACCCTGCAAGGGATATGGCATGATGATATATATGTATATATATATATATATATATATATATATATATATATATATATATATATATATATATATATATATATATATATATATATATATATATATATATATATGTAATATAATATCTTGAGCATACTGCAGTGCTTTTTCTGTTTACCTTTGTCATGCATGATTGCTATACTAACGAGGTCACGGGTAAAAGCTAATAATATATAGTTTAAAATAAATATTGATTGTAAATTGGTCCATAATTTTATTTTCCGTGTGGTAAAATACAATTCACCACCGCCTATCTTACCCGTGGGTGATCACAAGAGATGACTAAGAGATACAAAACGCATATAACAACTATGCAAGAGAAAGAAACCTCGAAACAAAACCCTATACCAACACGTCTGACCAGTGGGATTGTAATAGGTCAATTTCCCTCCCATTATGGAAGAGGTTCGAGCCCAACAGTGGGACATAACTGAGCTGAGATGACGATGATGACATAATTTAATTTATCACGTTTTAAATACTTTAACACTTTTGACGTAATATTTGCATTGATAAGGATGACAACGAAGTTCACATTTGTACTTAAAAGTCATGAGCGATGATCTCATGGTAATTTTTAAGAATTAATACGAATTTTAATTTTAAATGCAATAATGTTAAAAACTTTATTACAAGTATTATTTACATTAATTATAACAGTTTTCAGTTCCACCACAGAAGCAGTTTGATATAAACAAAAATGTATATTTAATTACACAGGTATATTACCTATGTATACATATGTGTTTGAGCGTCTATAGTAGTGTGTGTAATGTATATTTCAATAAAAATAATGTATTTCTAATGCTAGGGCCGCACCTACGTGTATCGTCACGAAGCTTCGTGCAATGAGACGATATATGCAGGTGTGACCGGTCATTACTGGCTATCGTCGCGAACATTCGGGCTTCGTGTGAGTTATCGCTTGGGTGGCGATAAGTCAAAGGGTTTTAGCACGCCAATATATCGCGCTCTGTGGTCAAACTAGCGTTTTTCATTTCGGTAGAAATTTTCGATGTGTTTAGACGCATTCGAGGATCTCCAGTTAATCAGTAAATATGGAGTGGAGCGATGAAATGGTGTTAGAATTTTTACACCATTATGAAGCTGAACCCATGAAGGGATCCAATAAAAAACATTTTGTAATTATTTGCATAATATAGCAGTATCACCCATAGTTAAACGCATGAAAATTATTTCAGCCATCTTTAATTATTGCACGATACTTCGTGTAAAATACCGAAGTCGCTAATATGACCACAGTATTATCGCGATAACATTCTAGAGTACAAAACGTATGACGAAGCTTCGCCACACATTACTTTGGGACGATACACGCAGGTGCGGCCCTAGCATTAGGCACATCATATAAAAAATAGCTTCACTTCATCCCCAAATTTACTTTAACTATGCCAAATTTTATACACATCGGAACCCGCAATCTTTTTAACATCGTACCCGAAATGTTTGCTTTAAGTACTAATATACTCATATATGTATAATAATCATACCTAGATGTATTTCCATTGTTATGGCTTTAAACAGTTTGCAGCCGTGCCAAATATGTAAAATAGAATTCTAGTAATATACTGTTCTTAGTAAAATAATTATATTTCAGTAGAGCAATGGTGCTGCAACTAAATTATTTTTGGGATACATGAAAATACACTATTGCCTACAACAACTAAAGTTCTGTTATTTTATGTACACTTTAAGATTTATTTATTATTAAAATACTAAGAAAATGAATCCAGTAATCCATTAGCCATGTCAGTTTTTAGAAATAAGCCTCTTCGTAAAGGAGCGAAAAGATCACAAGCTTTATGAGTTATCCAGTATAGCAGTATAGCATATCTCTCCCCTAAAGTCCTCTAAATCTCTTAGTTGGTGTTTACGAATCTCGCGGCAAAGTAAGGTGGTGAGGCATTTCAGCTTACATAAGTTGCTGTGGTCTAGCTTTCTCCACAATGGGAGGGATATTAATATATTGTACCACACTGGACCAGCGGTATAGTGTTTTATTATGTTTTTTTGTTTTCTCGCAGATGTTATGTACATATATCAGTTCGTTTTTTACAAGAACTACGGATGAGATAGGCGGCGGTAACTTGCATTCCTACTCAGTTACCATACGGTAATAATTGAATAGAAATCTTATGCAAAAATGTCTCAATCACGATAAATGTTACAGTGGTATTACTAACAAAAAAAATAGGGATTTACTGCAATTGAAAGACGAAAATATAATACAAAGCGAAAATTTAATGTCATACAACAGCTCACGCTGGTGTAAGTAGTAGCCTATTGTAACAGATTTCCAATAGGTGTGGGTTCGAATCCCACGTGTGACAATAATTTTTCGCTTGTAATCAAGTTTTGTTTTTGCATATTAAAGTTTTATAGTCCCACATCTTAATGCCCAGACGTGTCCTGTTTTTTTAATGGAAATTTTAAATTCTCTATATGTAAATGTCAGTTTAGATAACAATTATTTAATAAAATCTATGATAATGAGATGTCACATAACTACTAAGTACTTACAAAGTGATCCTATTAGGTAACATACTTTTTTGGTATGAACAAGGTTGAATATTTTATTAAGTATTGCTAGTTACATAAATAGATAGACATGGATCAAATCGACTACTATAATTTATTGAATTTAATTAACATTCAAACTGCGAATCTTATTCATTAAAATTCGTACTAATCTACATTGGCTTAAAATACTTTTCGTCACTAGGCCATTCACCAGCACGCGTTACTCAAGGTGACGGGGGTTAGGCAGGTATTTGACCTCGTCTTAATGAATTTCTGCCTGTACACTACCTTCGTTTCTGACTTGAGTTATTTTATTCGTTATTTTCCAACGACGTGTCAAAGCCATGACGACAGGTAATGCAAATTTTATACCGGAACTGTAATAAATTGTGGAATACTAAATTATCTTTATAGTACTTAACCTTCTTAGACTTAGAACAGGACTAGTTGATAAATGAATTAAATATCGTATGATATGACCGCCTAGCTATAGTTTGACCCAACCGAGTTTTATAGAGAAGCAGCACAGAGACTTTTGATCGGACCACTGATTTTGTGGCTATTTGCCTTTAGTGATATACTACCTCTCCATTTTGATCAGCAGTACTTAAGGCTCCAGGCGGGAAGGTACCAGTAGGTATACATACTGGTACTTTTCCGTCTGGGGCCTATGTTATAACATAACGTCGTTGTCTCCCTTTCAGCTCATATATGTTCCACTACTGGGCTCGAATCTACTCCAAAATAAGATGGCAATTGTAATTGTACAATTATACTACCTTTATCCATAGCTATTTTATTAGCATAGATAATTACTGTATAACATTTTGTTATCCAAATAAATAAAATAAAATACCACGCCGATCAGACGAGTTGGTATAGGGTTTTTTTTTCCAAGTATCGCTTCTTTTGTATAGATGTTAAATGGATATTGTATCCTTTAGTTGTCTTTTACGACACTTACGGATAAGATAGAGAGTGTTGAATTGTATTCTTATTCCGTGTATATATACTACTATTATTAAACTGACAAACTTTTATAATATGTATGATGAAAGAGGAGTACCTACATATTGCGTCAACCCCAAGTAATTGGGATAAAAACAGGAGAATGATGATGATGATGGTACATATTACTAATGCTACAGGACAACCTCAGTCTGCAAACAGAATATTATCATTAAATAGATAATGAATACCTGTAAAGCTGCTAATACAATCAGTAGATATAATATATATGTATATAATTCCACCAGTCGAATAAATGCCAACGTATAGCGTGAGCTATCTAATATTTAAATTCGCATACTTCATAGAGATCTTTATTAATTGGTAATTTTCATACATGCCAATCTAATGAGGGTATAAAGACGAGACATTGTTTATCTAGTGGATAAATAAAAATATTCTTAGTAAATAGTACAGCTCTTTTTTGTGATTTTTTTTTTAAGAAAATTTTATAAACATATCATACATTAATGAGTTGATGGGATGGATGTTACTTTTAGTAGATGTGGGTGAATATGATTGACGGTATTTTAATTAAGGCGTGGGTGCATATATAGTTCACACACCTAAACAAATTATTATATGAATATTTATGTATGTATATAATGAGTATATAATTGATTGGTGGAATGATTCCATGATGACAAAATTATCTGATTGCTGAGTTGTACTTTAATTAAAAATTAATCTAAAATTTTAGTATTCAAAGCGACGAGAATTCACAATACGGAGATTTCTGTATATACCTACAGGATGTATCAGAAAATGGAGCAGCTGGTCAGAAGGATGGTAGGCAATGATGCTAGGAACCCATAACAAAAATTTGAAGGGAAAATGTCGATTCGTTAATAAATTACAAGCATTTAAAGTTTTCAATTTTGTCATCGCTTTTTCTTTAAAACTGAATGAAATGTACCAAGTAAATGATAAATAGTCTGCTACATACTCATACTTTCTTAAATATTCATTAGTACCTAAATAAATCAATGATTACGTTTGCTACAGTATAACTTTACAAACAGCTGACGAGTCAATGACCTTGAAATTTTCCCTTCAAATTTTTGTTATGGGTTCCTACCATCATTACCTACCACCCTTCTGACCAGCTGCTCCATTCTCTGATACAACCTGTATATATATATATATATATATATACATATACAGGATGTATATATATATATATATATGTATATATATATATATATAATGCGAAAGGGAATGCTCCGATGAACAATACAGATCAGAGAAAGAAGATATACAATGCGAAAGTAGAAGTACATCCTTCCGGTACCGGGGGAGACCGAGACTCACCTACCTAGACCAGATTGGTCACGCCCTGAAGGAAGGTGGACTCAAGAGTCTCCAAAACCGGCGAGCGTGTATGAAGAGAATTATGAATGTCGAGGAAGCGAGTGAAGTATGCAAGGATAGAGTTCTCTGGCACTCTGTTCTCCCTGCCTACCCTACAAGGGATATGGCGTGATGATATGTATATATATATTATTTTTACGTTTTGTCAAAACTTTATCTAATAATCTACCACCAGGTTGGAGCATAGGTGTAAAAAAAGCTCCTCATTTTTTAAATTAGAATATTTTTCTTCAAATTATAATGGGATAACTTACGGTTGGATCAGATCCCACAAACGGCACCCAAACAGGAAATAACTACTTAAGCAGCCATATATCTTTTATTAGCCATAAATTGGCTGATGCAACGTCGTGCAGTATGCATAAATATATTACATTGTGACCTGCATATGCATACATATATTATGATTATTTTAAATAGCTAGTAAATAGTCTCCCTTGGTAGTGTAATAATATAGGAATGGAACTGCTGATAGTCAGTTCCTGATACGAATCCTTATAAGCACGACATTGGTATTTTGCGCCAAGTAATTCTTAGTAGCGTCACGGACATTGTAAATTCTCTGGTGAACGGCAATCGGTTTTGTATAATAACAGAATATTTATTGTTAATTTGTTTGTTAGTGCTTGTCCCAACATTACTGTACGGAAGCGAGAGTTGGGTATGCAGAAAAGAGTATGAAAGTAAAATTAATGCGGTCGAAATGCGATCTCTGCGGAAAATCTGTGGAGTTAGGCTGACCGACCGCATTCGTAATGACGACGTAAGAGAGCGAGTAGGTATGAAAGAGAGTATTGGTGTAAAGATGCGAAAGGGAATGCTCCGATGGTTCGGACATGTGGAAAGAATGCCGAACGAACGTCTGGTTAAGAAGATATACAATGCGAAAGTGGAAGGATGTAGGTACCGGGGGAGACCGAGACTCACTTACCTAGACCAGATCGGTCATGTACTGAAGGAAGGTGGAGTGAAGAGTCTCCGAAACCGGCGAGCGTGTATGAAGAGAATTATGAATGTTGAGGAAGCGAGTGAAGTATGCCGAGATAGAGTTCTCTGGCACTCTGTTCTCTCTGCCTACCCTGCAAGGGACATGGTGTGATGATATGTATGTATGTATTGTTAATTTATTGGAAATTGTTCATATCTTGTATTCAAGTCTGTGTAATAAATTCAACCCTTACTAATATAATAAATGCGAATGTAACTCTGTCTGTGTGTCTGTCTGTCGCTCTTTTACGCCAAAACTACTAAACTGATCTAAATGCAATTTGGTATATAGATAGTCTAGAGCCTGATAAAGGACATAGACTACTTTTTATGCAAAAAAGGGTTGTAAAGGGGGATGAAAAGTTGTAAGGAAGTATCGTCATTTTTAAAACCAGAAGCTTGTAACTTATTTTTAGACTATTGATTAGATATAAATAAATATGACATTAAAATATTGTAAAAAATTTACTCTTAAGGGATAAAATGAAAATAGGGGATGAAAAACTTTAGGAAAGTAACTTTTTACGCGGGCGAAGCCGCGTGCAGAAGCTAGTATAAATTATAAAGTCAATTTCAATTGAACATAATTGAAATATCGGTGTTTAGCTATAACATTTCTAGCCTGAAAGGGTAAGGATAATAAAATGTAAATTAGCATAAGCCTCTCTCCGGGCTGGTCACGGATGGCAAGGAACCGGTACTAGTGGCCGGCCCAATAGCAATGAGGAAGGAATACTGTGGGTTACGCGGCCGCGCGCTGCTCTCCCATCACCCCAGACGGAATGGACAGCGCGGATCAAAAAAAAAAAGCATAAGCCTCTCTACAGAAAGCGAGGGAATGATATACATATTTTTTAAATAGAGGTGCTGTTATGACTTAGGAATAAATTCTTGTGTTGCAGAGCAATTTACTAGGATACAATAAATAAACACAAATCCAATATCTTTAAACGAGCAATTCTTTCTGAATTTCAATATTTCCAGAACTTCAGTATCAACGATTTTCATAAAATTTAGTAGATATTACGGGAATGATAAAACGATAGGTAGTTTTTGTTAATGGAAAGTACCTATAGTTTTGTCAGTGAAAAATATATTTTTTTTGTTAGCTGAAAACTATTAGAATATGAATATGAAATTTTCACGTTGTCATTGAGAATGGGCATAGCTCAGTTTCATAATCGAGCGGTCTAATCCAGACGGTTCTATCCTTATTTTTCCCATTTTAGATTTATATTTTATTAATTATTTTTTTAATAACTAAATATATATAACAAAACATATAAAAAGAAAATACCGAGTCAAGCTCGATAATCAAGATATTAAGATTTAATGCTCCAAACAATCATTTACGGATCGGTCTCAGAATTGTCCTGCGTGGATACAAACTCGGTGTACGGCTTGAAAAGTCACCGCTTTAACCACTATGCTATCTCTATAGTCAAGTCATACATAATTTCATCGGTTGGATTGACATAGGATTGTATTTTGAACTATCCATTTCTTTCAGTGCTCACGTACCTGAGTATGTCTTACGAGATCCGCGGAAAGAGAAAGTGTAATGATATCTTATTCCGTATGGAAATGTATACACAAAGAAATTATTAATATCTTGTTGAGTTTCATAGGATATATATATACATATATATATATGTATATATATATATATATATATATATATATATATATATATATATATATATATATATATATATATATATATATATATATATATATATATATATATATATATATATATATATATATATATATATATATATATATATATATATATATACTTGCCTGGTTTATACCAATAACCGCAGCATACACTCCACTAGTGAATGGCTCTCGACGAAATTATTAAATGCATAGGTCTTAACCTACTTGAACTTCGAACAAGGTTTTTGATAAAGTGTCCAGTATAACTTGATCTTTATGTTACAGTTATGACTGACGTTAATTAAAAAAAAAATACATTTTAATTTATAATTTATTAATTATAAACATTTTGTAACAATATTGCGTAATAATATATTTCAACATGTTACAATGTCATAGTAATTATTCGGGTATCATAATACAAATATACTTTGTTATCATAATTATGTTATAAAAAAAAAATAACGAATTACAATCTACTTGTCAATGTATATTAATTTTATTAACTACAATAAATAGAAATAGATTTTAAATAAGCCTGAACTCTTAGAATGCGGGCCTTCTATATTAATTATTATTTACAAAATACAACAGGATTATTTTCCTATTTCTGTAAACTTTCTGGGACAGGAGTATACTTGAGTCCAGTGTCGTTAAGCATGGTCACAATCCACGAATCCTCAGGTATAAGCCCAGAGTTTAACAACTTAACAGCAGCTGCAACGTTGGCGCCGCTCGTATAACCCACATATAAACCTTCCTTCTCACCAATCATTTTCACATATTTCACAGCTTCCTCATCAGTTACGCTCAGAGATCCATCCATATACTCAAAATTGAACAAGTTTGGAACACATCCATATCCGGAACCTTGGAGCAAATGTAACGGTTTTGTAATTGGTTTACCTTTTATTGCTTCAGCACCTGCTGGTTCAACTACATAAGACTTAATTTCAGGATTTTGTTCTTTTAAAAATCTCGAAGTACCCATAAAGGTGCCGGCAGTACCGACTGTCGCTACAAAAGCATCCACACGTTGTCCAGTTTGTCTCCATATCTCAGGACCTGTAGTTTCGTAATGCGCGTCGGCATTACTAGAATTATTAAATTGGTTAACGTAGTATGCACCTTGTTTTTCAACCAGTTCCATACCTATTTCTTCGACTGCTTTAACATCAGCGAGTGTTACATTTCCGTACGTTCCTTCCACTTGCGGCACTCTGATACATTTTGCCCCAAGAGCCTCCATATGTATTGCCCGCTGAGCACTATTACCTTTCGACATAGTGAGTGTAAGAGGATGGTTCAATACAGCACACACCACAGCGAGGCCGCATCCTTGGTTTCCCGATGTTACTTCAACAACAGGCATCCCAGGCTTCAGCGCCCCCGATTTACGAGCTTTTTCAATCATGCTGAGAGAAGAACGACATTTTATAGACGCACCTGGGTTCATGAATTCACATTTTGCCAAAATACGCCCAGGGCCGGTGTAGAGTCGATCCAATGCGACGATGGGAGTATTGCCAATAAGTTCAAGCGCTGATGATTTAATTTCATCGGTTTGTTTACTTGGCGACATGTCGAACGATTGAAGATTTTTGTTATTAACACTTTACAACTATGCTTGCGTGCGAAAGTGATGTTGCGTTACTGAGGTGAGCGAGTCGGCGCGGCGTTTTTAAATGGTCGACAGGTCTAATTTTGTGTGGCGCGTGGCCGTAGCAGCGAGCGAGTAGTGCCGTGTGGATAGCAATGAGTGCAGCATTTGGTTGTTATACGTACGAGTATATACGCTGTGTATATAGTAACTACGTAATGCAACAAGGGGTGTCAGGCAATTTGGTTCGAGCCAAACGTAGATCTGAACGCGTGCTAATGTTTAATCATATATGCAACACTTCATGTATAAAAGATTATTATATCTAATCATTTATTTACATTCAATATAATTATTCAAATTAAGTTAACAAGCAAGGCATGTTAAATGGATTTTTCAAGTTGTAATCCAAGTCACGGAATTCTTTTCAAAAGTATATGCAAATTTTTCTTTAACAATAAAAACACTCTCGTCGCTCATGTACTTATCAACGCCAAGCTGTAAATGATTAAAGTGTTTTCTTTTTATGGCGAGACCATTAATTTTTTTTTTACAAAATTCGACGTCAAAGGATGAAATTTTAAATTTCATCATCATCATCATCTCAGCTCATATATGTTCCGCTGGGCTCGAGCCTCCTCTGTAATGGGAGAGAAATTGACCTAGCATACCACGTTGGTCACACGTGTTGGTATAGGGTTTTGTTTCGAGTTTTTTTTTCCATAGATGTTATATGCCTTTTGTATCCCTTAGTCGTCTCTTATGATCACCCATGGGTAAGATAGGGGTTGGGTAACTATATTCTTACTACGTCACCACACGGATATATATTAAATTTAGTATGGCAAAAAATATCTTTATGCATTATTTTCAAACTAAGCGTTAACACTCTTCAGTAAAAAGGCATATTTAGTTTGATTAAAGAAATGTACTGTTAAGGCGTTTATGTAATATTTAGTTAGCTGAGGTTGCCTATAATTGAGAGAGCACAAGACATCGTGTTGGTTTACTAAATTGTATGTGAATCTTTCGTTGCTGATCCTAAAGATTAATTAATAAATAAACAATAATTATTAAACATTTGTCTATTATCATCCTCTTAAGGGTATATAATAGAGATATATCTATATAAATTTTGTATGTACCTATATACATATATATAAATATCAAAAGGTGAATATAGTATAAAAAGTATGTAAGTATGCAAGAAGTATGTAAGTATCTATATTCAGACGACATATTAAATTTTCCGCGAAGCAGATCAGATGGATTAAACTTTATAACTCTAATATTTTAAATGAGAGGAGAGGGAGGCCTTTGCCGATTGGCAAATAGATCTACAGAAAACAAGCAAGCAGCAAATTCTAGAATATGTTTTTAAGTTTTTTAAGTTTATATTTCGAGTTATAATTAATTAAGTAGTATCTGAACAAAATGCTATAATAAAAAAAAAATGATGATCCATACCAAAAATTGAAAAAAAAAATTTATGAAAGTTAAACGTTTTACTAATCTATCAAGGTTAAGAATACAATGCGTCGCCGCACCTTATTTTCCTATAGGAGTCGTGAAAATTAACCCTTAGTAGTGGCACTCTCTTGGGCTAATTATAACACCAACTACTATAAACAATCCTTCTGCTAAGCGTGGTGATTATGCCATAATCTTTCCTTGGTAAGGCATATGCCTTAGCAATATTTCCAATAGTAAAACTTGATAAGCTGATAGATAAATTTATAATAATAGCTAAAAGATAAATATTCGAAGCTGTATCCGAAACTGATATAAAAATTTCTAATAAGGCCGATATTAGACACGTTATGATAGGTTTTCTTTCAAGCAATCGAACCGACCGCTAAAAAGTAAGGAGAATAATATGTTAATCGCCAATACTTACGATTTCCTTGTCATAATTTCCAAAAAATCTAATATCTGTAACTGGAATTGTCTGAAGTTGTTGCATATTTCAAAACAATTTCATATCCCTAGCCGTTATATAAAACCGGAATTTGTTATTCTAATATCCACATCCGAAACTTCATATGCGCACTATACGTTCTAAAAAAAATCCTATCTTCAAATGGCACAATAACCATTAAAAAACTTTAAATATTATTTTAAATATAAAAAAAAAATATCGAAAAGCAATTTTGCACTGCTAACTTAATGTTTAAGATACCGACGTACCGTGTTAAGTATCGCGCATTCGATTCCCACGCACAGAAAAACTTTGTGCGATTTAGAAACTATTGTTTTTGAATGAAATTGTGTGTAATTTGAGCCTGTTAATTACATATTTGTAAAGTTTCCCGCAATATAAGGATTAAGTATACTTAGTGTGCCTTTGAAAATAACATTCTAAGTATTTTAAAGATTGTATAGCTTTTTTTTTGCAGTGGACTATGGACGTGGTCTCGCCCCGCCAAATCGGTCCGGGGTGACGAAAGAGGCGACGCGTGACTCCATAGACCCACCATGCAAAACTCCTCTCTTCGCCGTGCGAGCGGGCCACCGGTACCCAATCTTTGTCTTCGGTGGCCGGTTTAGGTCGCCATTGTATACCTACCCATATTATTTAAATAATAATGTGTACTATACAGAGGGATAGGAATGCCTACAATCTTCCAAGTTCCTCTTCATTGTAAAGGTTAATTGTTATTCAACATACGAACTGAAAATATATGGTAGGTAATGATGAAGAAGAAGGTATTATCCGTGTGGTAACGGAGTAAGAACACAATTCACCCCTCCCTATCTTACCCATGGGTGATCGCAAGAGACGACTAAGGGATATAAAACGCATATAACATCTATGCCAGAGAAGGAAAACTCGACACTAAACCCTATACTAACACGTCTGACCAGCGTGGTACCTATATTAAGTCGATTACCCTCTCGTTATGGAGGAGGCTCGAGCCCAACAGTGGGATATATATATATATATAAGCTGAGATGATGATGAAGAAGTACAGGTAAGTGTACTTGAGTGTGTGATTATTGTTTGACAACACTTATTTTTAATGTGTTTGATATCAACAAATGAAATGTAGATAAATTTGTTGCGGGTCCCAAGACAATAAAAAGCATTTCCCGGGACTTTCTGAGGGTCAAAGCTCAGTGTCTTTTACGGATACCATTGTGGATCCTGGCTTACAGGAGTTACAGTGGTGGGATTAGTCCCATTAAAAAAAAACCTTATTTTTTTTCTATGTGGCAGGCCATGGTAATCACATCCCGTCCGATCCATCTATAATAACCTGCCCTGCAACGTACCCCTCTACGCCATGAGGGCGGGCTTACGGAACCTGGTCTTTTTTATTAATTGACAACCCTAAGGAAGATTTATTAAAGAGACTCATTGATAACTAATATCTTTATCTACATATTCATAATTTGTGAACTTATTTAATTTATATTTGTTATTACGTAAATATATAATATATAATCGTTATATGACTTCGAGACTAAGTTTTATTGATATAATACGATAAGAGTATCTGAGTGTCTGTTAAATAAAAACGTATGTACATATCCCTACTAATATATAAATGTGAATGTAAGTTTGTTTGTTACGCTTTCACGCTAAAACTACTCAACCGATCATCATGAAACATTGTACACATATTCTTGGAGGTATTAAAAGTAACATAGGATACTTTTTATTAAAAAAAATCAAAATTTTTATATGAAAAAAAAAAAAATTGTTTGTCAAAAAATCTCAAAATCTAGCTTCTTCAACGCCATCTAGCAGTCCAGTAATGAAGTTCCAACTCTGAGTATTGTAATACCGTTGCACTGTATTACCGACGGTCAAAAATAAAAATAGGGGATCGAAAACTTTAGGAAAGTAACCTTTTACGCGGGCGAAGCCGCGGGCAGAAGCTAGTATACATATAAACCTGTAACCAAGTTGATATTTAAATTGTAAAACGTGATATGTACATGATACGAGACTAAACAATAGCTCAAAATGTCACTAAATGTAAATTTTATGCTTAAGTATTTTTTATGACTGCACAAATGGCGTAGTGGTTAAGATACCTTCCGCGTCATGACTTCGATTCTCACGCGGGACAATACTTTGTGCAATCCACAAAGTGTTGTCCTGAGTTTGGGTGTAATTTGTTTGCGTTAATTGCATGTTTGTAAAGTCTCGGCCACCGAAGACAAGGATCGGGTACTGGTGGCCCGCTCGCACGGCGAAGAGAGGAGCTTTGCATGGTGGGTCTATGGGGTTACGCACCGCCTCTTCCGTCACCCCGGACCGATTTGGCGGGACGGAACCACATCCATAGTCTACCGCACAAAAAAAATCTTTGTAAAGTCCCCCACAATACAAGATTCAAGGTGTCTTTAAAAAAAATATTATACCTATACATGAGCAACTTCTCAAGTTAATGTGTATTGTCACATATAGCAGTCTAGTTAATCTATAATTATCACGCTAATTGTCATAAGTGATCCTGGCCACGGAAGTCAAGGAATCAATATCAGTGGTCAGGCGGTGATAGGGATGTAATACGGTTATGGGGCCGTATGCCGCCCCTTATGCGTCGCTCCAGATGAACGGATGGGGTGTGCCCAGACCGCAGCCTAATGTGGATTAAGAATAGAATATATAACCAACACAATGTGGTTAGTGAATCTCCCGTGAGACGTCAAAACCGCGTGTGGAGTTAGGGGACGTCCATTAATCACGTGATCTTTTTTTTAGCATTTTTTAATCCCCTCTCCCCCTTGGTGATACGTGGTGAGGTTTAAGACGATGACACCCCTCCCCCATCAACGTCACGTGAATATTTAGTACCTACAAAGAAGTAGCCCACAGCTCATTATATTCTCGGTTTTTTGCATTTTTACACTTCGCGAAAAGGTCTTTATACAGATCACCTACTTTAAGCGAATTCGTTCGTTACCTGGCAACGGCAGGTCAATGTACACTACACGCCGCTTTTCAGTTTAGAAATCTCAGCGTTTGACGAAAAAATAAATACACGTGATATCTTACTACACCCTCCTCTCCCTTGTGATATTTCATGATTTTTGTCAAACATCTCCCCCCCCGCTTTCAAACCTCACGTGATTAATGGGCAGACCCTTACCAGGTGGCCCTGTACGGCGTACCGGTGTGGGCGGGATCCCTGACCGTCCGACTCAGGGCTCCTCTGTGGCGACCACAGAGGGCCATGGCGGTCAGGGCCGTACGCGGGTACCGCACGGTGGCGACGGAGGCAGCGTGCCTGTTGGCCGGGACTCCCCCGTGGGACCTGGAGGCGGAAATGCTCGCCGATTTGTATCGGCCTGGCGTGTCGACGCCCGCCGAGACGTCATTGCTCGTTGGGCAGTCCGGCTGGAGAGGCCTCGGTTCGGTGTGCGGACTGTGGAGGCCTTCCGGCCGGTGCTGATGCAGTGGTTGGAACGGCGGCACGGGGTGCTCTTCTTCCGACTGGTGCAGGTTTTGATGGGGCATGGATGCTTTGCCAAATACCTGTACACGGTCGTCAGGAGGGAGAGTACACCGTCCTGCCACCACTGCGATTGCGACGAGGATACGGCGCAGCATACGCTCGAGGCGTGTGCCGCTTGGGCAGAGCAGCGCCGTGAACTCGTCGCAATCATCGGTGCCGACCTGACTCTGCCGACCAGTCTCGCGGAAGGAGGCGGCGGAGCGCGTGCGCGAGGAGCATCTCCTCGACGACGCGAACCGCCGCCGGCGACTGGGGCGGCGTAGGCGCGATTACCTGCGCCTGATGCCGCCCTAGCCGAGGCCGCGGGTGACTGGACCGGGGAATTAGTCCGTCACCCGCCGAGAGGCTGACCGCGCGAGGAGGGAACGACGTCCGCCCCGGGGGGACGTCGCTCAAGGGGAGGGTACCTCTCAGGGGGTATTCCGTCGGGCCGGCCACTGACGACAAGTTCACGCTGCTCCAGTGGCCGGTCCAACGACGTAGGTGAGGTTCGTGGGTGGGTTACGGGTATGCGTGCTTACGCCCCTCTGTCGCCCCAATAATACTAACGCCGACTATCCGGCTTCTTATTTTGTATGTATATAACAATTAAATTTATTTAGCGATAAAATAAAATTAATAATTACATCAAATAAAAAAGTTGATTGTTTATTAATATTTTAATGTTATAATCAGTATTATTCATTTATAATGTAAAGCAAAGTAACGTTTTCAATTAATTTTTAAAATTACTTGCTTGTAAAGAAAGCATTTTTACGTTATATATCAAACATAATTAATTTGTATCTTAATTATTAAACAAAGCATTGTATTTTCAAATAAATAAAATGCGCTATAAACATTTATAAATTATTTCTTCTTATTAAAATAAAAGACTAGAATATTTAAAAATAAACATTTACAATTATTGATAAATTATACATTTATAGATTATTTCACATAAATAAGAGCAGGATGTTTTATTAATATATGGGCTTGGCCGACTACTCAGTCGATTAATCGGTTTCTTTACAACCGACTAATCAGCTAGTCGGTTAGTCGGCCAAAATTGTACTCGGTACATCTCTACTATTTATATAAATAGAAATTATTTTCATATTAATGGCATCCATTTTTATTGCCGCGATATTTTAAATGTTTGCTGTTATAGTAACTTAGCGAAAGTTACTTTGTATAATATTTGGCTGTGAAATTCCCATTAAAGTCGTTCCATTTATGTATTAGAAATTAGACGTAAAATAGAAAAAACAAAATTAATATTATTTTTTATTGTAAGTAGGTATTATCACATAAATTAAATAAAAAGCTTTTATTTTGACATTACTAATAGACTTTCTATAGATTAAACGGTTTATGAATTGCCATCAATATACAAAGTTCAACGTGTATAATTTTAATAATAATTTAGACACAGACACAACCAAATAGCCAGGATTATTCACCAGCAACTGGCTTTGTTATACAAACTTGGAAGCGTAGAAGTGCTGTACTACAAGTATATACCAAAGGCACTTTTTGAAAATGGTCGTGCTATATTATACTGGGACCGATCTATTATCACTGATAGAATTATCGTTGCTAATAAACCAGACATCGTAGCGAGTAGGTATGAAAGAGAGTGTTGGTGTAAAGATGCGAAAGGGAATGCTCCGATAGTTCGGACATGTGGAAAGAATGCCGAACGAACGTCTGGTTAAGAAGATATACAATGCGAAAGTGAAAGGATGTAGGTACCGGGGGAGGATCGAGACTAACCTACCTAGACCAGACCGGTCATGTACTGAAGGAAGGTGGAGTCAAGAGTCTCCGAAACCGGCGAGCGTGTATGAAGAGAATTATGAATGTTGAGGAAGCAAGTGAAGTATGCAAGGATAGAGTGCTCTGGCACTCTGTTCTCTCTGCCTACCCTGCAAGGGACAAGGCGTGATGGTATGTATGTATGTATGTATCGTGGTGGTAGATCGGTGAGAGCGCTGTGCAATGATTGTCGATGTCACTGTTCCTCATGACAGGAATCTCGTGAAGGCTGAGAAAGATAAATAAATAAAATATCAATACTTGAATGAAGATACGGCAGTCGTTGTACCGATAGTCATTTCGACCAGTTGTCTAATCGCTAAGAGCCTCACTCAAACTAAAGAGGCTCGCGGTAGTTGGATTGGTTCTGATGCAGAAGGCGGTGTTACTCGACACGGCAGGCATGGTGAGAAAGTTCCTCTCTTCGGATTCCTAATCACTGGCGGCTTGGTCCTTGTATTTGCTGCCGGTGGGTCAATACACTTATATATTTTTTTATATTATATTTAGAAATGTATTAAGTAGTTGTAAGTTTGAATAAAGACAATAATAATTCAACTTTACTGTTTATTACCAAATGATTTCATATAATTAAACTTTTTATAAAAAAAATGTAACCGACTTCAAAATAGGATCAGCCAAAAACCATACTTATTTAAAACTCTAAAAACCGAAAAATAAGATGAACTATTTAATTCTTGTCTAATTCTAATTATGTATTAATTTTTATAAAATATAATTACAATGTATGCTAGAAATTCACTAACACGATTTGAAGTCGGTGCCAAGCCAAATAGTTATACTATATCGCATTCAAACCATGCCGCGCTTGTGACTGAAGTGATCTGGTCGCGCAAGCGGTTAAGCGATTCGATCCATACGGGCAGACGTCGTTGACGGTTGTGTCAAATGGTATTAAATTTGTGGCGTCATAGTGTTCTGAATACATCTTTTAATTCTTATTTCCTTTAATAATTTGATTTTTGTTAATTTTTCACCCTGTGTGTATATCATTAAGCTTATTGTTTTTTGTTAATTTAAGCTTGGCACCGACTTCAAATCGTGTTAGTGGATTTCTAGCATGCATTGTAATTATATTTTATAAAAATTAATACATAATTAGAATTAGACAAGAATTAAATAGTTCATCTTATTTTTCGGTTTTTAGTGTTTAGGGTGGTTGGTCAGCCTTCAGAATGAATAAAATAAGGTCTAAAGGTGGAGACATTCTTACACAAACACAAGACGTGTTAAGCCGATGGAGTGAATATTTTGGCGATATGTATGCGGATGCTACGGTTGGCGCCGGTGTCGCATGTGGTCTAGTAGATCAACATTCGGCGACGGCGTCCTCCGATGGCATCAGTATGGATGAAGTTGAATGGGCGATAAGAAGTTTGAAAAATGGTGAGGCAGCGGGCATTGATATGGTGTCTGCCGAGATGATCAAGCTTGGTGGCTCCTGTGTCCGGGAGGCATTCCTGTTGCTCCTCAATTTATGTTGGAGCTCGGGAATGGTTCCCGGGGACTGGAATAGCGCAGTCATCGTGCCTTTGTTTAAAAACAAGGGTTCACGTTATGACTGCGCAAATTACAGAGCCATAAGCTTGACCAGTTTGGCAGCAAAAGTGTATGGAAAAATTATTGAAAGGAGAATGAGGATGGTGTCCGATGGTTTACTGTGTGAGACACAAGGAGGTTTCAGGAGTGGAAGGGGATGCATGGATCAAGTGTTCTCTCTGCGCAACATTGTGGAGAAGCATCTGGCCCTAGGTCAGAGGGTTTTCTGAAGTTTTGTGGATCTGGAGAGAGCATTTGACACGGTTGTACGAAAGGAACTTTGGGACATTTTACCGGACCATGGTGTTACCGGCAAACTGCTACAGGCTGTGCAGTCCAGTTATATGGGCTGTAGAGCCTGTGTGCGGCTGGATGATGGAATGTCGCCTTGGTTTAACGTCAATATCGGCGTTAAGCAGGGGTGCGTTCTGTCAGCCAGGCTATTTATCATATATCTGGATAAATGTCTCCAAAGGTTGAACGATATGAATGTGGGAGTCCAGATGGGTGACTCAGTGGTCACTGCTCTGCTTTATGCAGATGATGCAGTCCTGCTGGCACAGTCAGCGACTGACCTGCAGACCCTAGTCGACACAATGACAGAAGATTGTAAGAAAAGGGGTCTACGCGTGAATGTGAGCAAAACCAAAATAATGGTCTTTGAAAGAGATGAAACCAGAACAGATGTAAGAGTAACAATAGGTAATGATGTACTAGAGCAAGTGGATGAATTTGTATATCTTGGATGTGGATTTAGCTGAGATGGAAGGTACACCACTGATATAGAGCGAAGAGTGAATGCGGGAAATAGAGTGAATGGAGCGTTGGGGCAACTTCTCGGCAGCCACCACCTCAGCCAGAAGGCACGTGTAGCAATACATAACGCAGTGCTTGTCCCAACATTACTGTATGGAAGCGAGAGTTGGGTATGCAGAAAAGAGTATGAAAGTAAAATTATTGCGGTCGAAATGCGATCTCTTCGGAAAATCTGTGGAGTTAGGCTGACCGACCGCATTCGTAACGATGACGTAAGAGAGCGAGTAGTTATGAAAGACAGTATTGGTGTAAAGATGCGAAAGGGAATGCTCCGATGGTTCGGACATGTGGAAAGAATGCCGAACGAACGTCTGGTTAAGAAGATATACAATGCGAAAGTGGAAGGATGTAGGTACCGAGGGAGACCGAGACGCTACGGACGACAGTACAACAGAAGAACTGGGGACCGCCGCCCGCACCCAGGGTACACCGCGTGGAGGTTTCTGGGATAGTACCCCAGATACTACCAACATCCAAGTGATGTAAATAATTGTGACGGTTTGATGCAATTGTTAAAACTAGACATAGGCTCCAGAATAATGGTAGGATGCAATATCTCTATCATTAAGGGCTTGGTAAGCGGGCAATAGGGATAATATCCAAACTTGTAGGCTTCCCCTTCGTTGTGACCAAATTGAAACAGGCTAATTACCTGATTTGGTTATTATAAAATTTAATGACGACACTATTGGCACGAAAATGAAAGACAGTGACGGGTTGGTTGCCATAGCGTCTGTGTCAACCATATATCAGGCAACGAAAGGTTACGGGATAATGAATGGAAAATGCTTCCGCTAATCCTCTGTTGGGCGGTTACGGTATATAAACTCTTGGGTTCTTTACAAAGCCTTAAACAAAGCTGTCATTGATTTAGGCAAAAATAAATTGGCAATGATCAGTTTTATATTGCACTGAGTTGTGTAAAGACTCTAGAGGGACAGCGACTTAGGGTCTAATAAACTACTCAAATCAAAAGACTATACCAGGAGAAAGCGTAAGCCAAAGAATAAGACGGTTCTAAATAGGTACGATACAATTATCCAATACGGCTGGATCTGATCATCTCACCTAATATATCTCAGGGTCTGAAGGCACAAGTCTATGAACAGTGATGATTAATGACATGAAAATGTGGTCCCTAAATGTGGGTCTAGTAACAAAGATCATATATCGGCAAAAGGTCTATGCGTGCATATGATATTGAAAGAATTATCCTCCAACTCCTAACCGCTGTACCTTCCATCACCAGCTCATCTAAATGAGATTATCACTGCCAGATGCAAATATTTGAATAGCTTTGAAAAATATATGAGACACGTAATATGTGACTATAAAATTTGAGGGTTGCCCTCGATTTCCAGGCATTTCCATCATCAGATCATGATTTGGTGACAATGGGACAACCTCGGGAGTTAACTTGAAGGAATACAGCTAAATGTCTATGCGTGCGTACGATATTAAAATAATTATCCTCCAACTCCTAACCGTCCAGGAGATGTACCTTCCATCACCAGCTCACCTAAATGAAATGATCACTGCCAGATGCAAATATTCGAATAGCTTTAAAAAATACATGAGACATGTAATATGTGCCTATAAAATTTAAGGTTTGCCCTTTATTTCCAAGAATATCCATCATCAGATCATGATTTGGTGACAATGAGACCACCTCGGGAGTTAACTTGAAAGAATACAGCTAATGGTCTATGCGTGCGTATGATATTGAAAGAATTATCCTTCAACTCCTAACCGTTCAAGAGATGTACCTTCCATCACCAGCTCACCCAAATGAAATGTTCACTGCCAGATGCAAATATTTGATTAGATTTGAAACATACATGAGACATGTAATATGTGCCTATAAAATTTAAGGGTTGCCCTCAATTTCCAAGAATTCCTATCATCAGATCATGTTTTGGTGACAATGGGACCACCTCGGGAGTTAACTTGAAAGAATACAGCTAAAGGTCTATGCGTGCATATGATATTGAAAGAGTTATCCTCCAACTCCTAACCGTAAAGAAGATGTACCTTCCATCATCAGCTCACCTAAATGAGTTTATCACTGTCAGATGCAAATATTTGAAGAGCTTTTGAAAATATGTGAGACACGTAATATGTGCCTATAAAATTTGAAGGTTGCCCTCGATTTCCATGACTTCCCATCATCAGATCATGACTTGGTGACAATGGGACCACCTCTGGAGTATACCCTTTAGAAAGAAAAAAGAATTTTGAAAATCAGCCCACGATAGAGAAAAATATCGCTGAACATACATAAAAAAAAAATACATATAATGAAACATAGAACCTCCTCCTTTTTGAAGTCGGTTAATAATCCTAGGTAATAATTACCTAGATGCTAATTGCAACTTATGTACGTATGTAAATGAACTATCTTTATCTTCACTTTCTCCGTTTATGTGCCACAGTTAGGCATTACTTTGTTTTAGTATCGAAAGGTTATTGGATTACTATAGTAATACTGACCAGACGAATTAGTGTAGCCCTCTGTTTGCAACGATCTACTTAGCCTTATCTTTTACGATACTCGGATAAAAAACTGTACCGACATATTCATACTATGTCTCCAGATAGTGCTTGTATTTCCAAATTGATTTAGTGGCATTCCAGTTTATTTTGCTTATACTCAGTAGCCAGACTAGTTTAAATAATGTATGATTTAAAAAAGCTATACGGGCAGTTATGTTCATATAATCACGTGACCCCGAGAATAAAAAATATAAAAACAAAAAGTATCTATGTATATTTTAAAGTGTATGTGTTCATACACTATAATAATCATATTTTTACTATGTTTTTTTATTAACCCGATTTCTAGTAGGTAGTTATGTCTTTCCGGATGGAATTTTATAATTGATTTTAAATTAGCTTTCCAAACAGCTATTTACTTGAAATTTGGACCATAGCTCAGAAGTGGCTGATAATGCAAGAAAATAGAAGAAAACAAAAACTAAAGTATTTAAAATCAATTCCAAAATTTCATTCGCATAACCCTAAATAGTAGAAAATAACAATATATAATAATATATTTTTTTAAATTTTATATGTACCTATGTATTATTATTGGGTACTTAGAGATGTGAAATAGGCAAATATTTTAACGGTATGGTGTGAATGAAGAAGTAATACTCAAGATCATAAACGATACGTTGAGGTGGTAGACACGTGGACATCATCATTCTCCTACTTTGATCCCAATTACTTGGGGTCGATACAATATGTATTCTGGTTTCATAGTACATATTGTAAAAGTTATTGGCAATAGTTTTATGACCGGCCGCCTGCCAGACGCCAACTCTCCTTGGGAATTTAATTGTTGACCAAACGGCATCAGATGGAGTTGGCCCAGGTCATTATAAGGCTCTTAGTCGTATTTTACAACATCCACGAGCAAAGTGAGGATTGGTAATATTCGTAGCCACTAACTACCACACAGCTCGTGTTAGGTACGTGGGCACATAGAAAGAATCAGCGAAGAAAGATTGACGAACCAAACATTTAATGCAAGTGTGACTGGTACGTGTTTAAGAGAAAGAACACGTCATACTTTCATAGACCAAATTGGAGATGTGTTAACGAAAGGTCATATTGAGAGTACGCGTAACCGTAGAGCATGCATGAAGACTGTGATGAGTGTGAATGAAGTGATATAGCTCTGCCAAATCGTGGGCAATTCGTAGTCTCTGCATACCCCCCTGAGAAAAGTCTTTCAGTCTTTGTATTAATGTATATATTTTAGCGTATAAGTTTTTAGAGCGCCCCATTAATATAAGTTGATGTACATTTTTTCTTTGCACAATAAATATGGCCACTTTTAGATGGAAATTATATACCGGTCTATCCATTGTCGTCAATCTGGTTTCATTTTTAAATTTTTGTAGTAGTTTAGAATTCTTTTAAAAAAAATATGGAAATAAAACTAATTTTATATGTTCACTGGAGGACCTGATTTTCGACGACTATTCAATCTGTCTTCTGTCTTTATTAAATGATGAAAAGTGTTCGAATCATTTGGAAAGTAATAAGCAAATTCTTAAAAATAGTTTTATTTCATATGCGTCATACCCACGTATTAGAAAAAGAACCGTTGATCTTTTGACCATATTAATATTTGTTTTAAAAGTATCTAATACGTAGTAAATACCGAAAACATAGATAAGGTCTGCTTATCTTTATACTTTGAATATTGTATAAAAATAACAAGCGCGAGTCAGACTCACGCACCGAGGGTTCCGTATAAACCTGTAGGTATAAGTAAAAGTTATGGTATTTTTATTGCTAAATGAAATCCATAACATTACAACGTGAAAAGCTGGATGAGCATAAATTTAAGACAAAGGTATCTTTATGGTTTCAGTAATCCTTTATTTTATATTAGTACATATCATTTATTTTCAAACAAAACCTATGTATTTGATATGAATTTCAACTTGATACCTCTACGCGTTCGTGAGGAAAAGGATAATAAGTTTATAATTATAAAAAAAAATTGTATGTGATGTAACTAAAAATTGAAGGTTTTCAAAACTTTTCCTTTATGTGTGTTATAAAATGCTGCTGAAAGAGTATGAACGTAAAATTAATGCGGTCGAAATGCGATCTCTACGGCAAATCTATGGAGTTAGGCTAATCGATTGCATTCGTAACGACAACGTAAGAGAGCGAGTAGGTATGAAAGAGAGTATTGGTGTAAAGATGCGAAAGGGAATGCTCCGATGGTTCGGACATGTGGAAAGAATGCCGAACGAACGTCTGGTTAAGAAGATATACAATGCGAAAGTGGAAGGATGTAGGTACCGGGGGAGACCGAGACTAACCTACCTAGACCATATCGGTCATGTACTGAAGGAACCTTCCTTACTCCACCTGAGTAAAGAGTCTCCAAAACCGGCGAGCATGTATGAAGAGAATTATGAATGTTTAGGAAGCGAATGAAGTATGCAAGGATAGAGTTCTCTGGCACTCTGTTCTCTCTGCCTACCCTGCAAAGGACATGGCGTGATGGTATGTATGTATGTATGTCAAATGTTGCTTCATGTCAAATTTCAAGATTCTAGGTCGACTGGACTTCTATATAAGATACTTATCTTTTAGGGTTGATATCCTTGCGAGCTGTTGCGTGTTTCAAAATATGCGGCTTAAATTGCTGATTTTGTTTTGATTGTGTTGACATAGTAGTTTGATTTTATTACAGCTTAACGGTATTATATATTTGAGTATTTGATGTAAACTTAAATTCAATACCTAGAGGTATTATGAGGAAAGGGTTAGTAAGTTCAAAATTAATAAAAATATTTTTATTACATGATGTAACTAAAAATGTAAGATTTTCGCAATTTTTCCTTTATCGGTGCTGTAAGATGTTGCTTCATACCAAATTTAAAGATTTTGAGTTCACGGGAAGTACTCTGTAGATTTTAATCCCTTGCGAGTGTCGAAAATTTGCAGCATAAACGGCAGTAATTTTTTGATTGCGTTGGCTTAGAATTTAGATTTTTTCATAGGTCTAAGGGACAGTAGACTTGAGTATTTGATATGAATTTCAGCTTGATGCCTGCACGCGTTCCTGAGAAATAGGGTTGTGACAGACAGACAAATGGACAACAAAGTTATTCTATAGGTGGGTTCCTTTTTTTCCTTTTGAAGTAGAACCCTAAAAATCACATTTCAGCTTTGTATTTATTTTGTTTATAAATTATATTATTGTATGCTGTTTTTTATCGCAAAAGATATAATAAAACAATTTTTTACGGTTTTTATATTTGATTTTTAATTACCCGACATTTCGAAAGTTCCGGACGAACGCTGTAGTATTCGAAATGTTGGGCAATTAAAAATCAAATACTAACGCTATAGAATCTGTAAATATAGTTTTATTTTAAATATCTAATACTCGCGTAAAAATTAGAAATCATTAGACAAACGTTAAAGTTTATAAAAATTATAACACAAAAATATTTATTTATTATGCTTTCTCTCATCGGTTCTTGATATGTGTAAAAAATTCGAAATTATTCGAACAATTGTAAGTCGGTGAAAGTTGTATACGAAGATTTCATTTCATTAAAGTAAAGTGTACAATCAATTTAAGCAAAAAAGAATGCGTGTAAAACATCGCGTTAGCGCTACGTTTACTACTACTAGAAAAATACATAACAGGAACAAATCTGTTAGCTTCCTACAATCATGCAATTATGTCACAAGTGGCAATTTGGGGTTCGCAATCATCTACGTTGCAGAACTACATACATAGAAAAAAATACTTACAAACGAATGTAATAGAATACATTTTATTTATAAGATTTGGTATTCTGAAGATGGCATATAACGATCGAAAATAACTCTTATAGTACACTAATAAAATCCATTTAGTTGGTATTATTATGTGCAGATGTACAACGAGTATAGGGGCGACGAGTATATTGTTACAAATATTCATACAATAGCGAATAGTACAATGCTTTATTTTATTTATCGGGCTTCAACGGGCCAAATGTAGCATATTTGCTAATTGAGATACAAAACGAAAGTGACATTCTATAATATGTCAACCAAATGTCACAAACTGGTAGCCAGTAGTAACTCACGGATATTTATTTTCTTATCATTTTGAAATATTGCTCATAATACTACATTATTTAATAAGTTTCTTACGTTACTCTTTAATGATTATAATCGGTAATCCTCTCGCGAGTTGACAATATAATTACGTTTTTTTTTATAACTTATTAAAGTGTATTCATAGCATTGCTAGGTTATACAGCTATTTACATAATAAATTCCCTATAAATTATACGATGTACTTGTATGGGCATTCTAATGCACGCCTCATGACGAGGTGATGCTCTACTCTCAATATATGAAAATCAAGAATTTTTTAAAACTAAAAATGGTTGTATTTTTCTCACACTGCACTTATAAGATAATATTATCATACATATGTTAAGAAAAAACTTTCGTTTAAACGTATTTGATATTTTTAAAAAGCAACTATTTTGATTTAAATATGAAAATATTCGAGGACGTCCGGGTGTTTCCGTGAGGATCTGGCACTCCCACGAGCGTAAAAATTAATGTATTGAAGTTTTACTTTTATTAAAAGCTTCAGAATCGCAACGCGTTGTTTCCCTTCGAAAATGGCTTGGTAATTCTTTGTCGTTTAATTACAATTAATAAAAAACTAAACTACTTAATCTTTATTACCTTATGAAAATTGGGTTCATTTATATTTTTTGTTCGTCCATTTGGATAGGCAAAGGAAACAAATTCCATACAGCCATAGGTTCATTTACAATGCGTGCAGCATGTTTAGCACTGCATCGAGAATGGCACGAAATTTCAAAAGAATATTTTTATTCTGTTATTTTCATATATGGCATTGACTAATAGTAAATGATAAATATAATAAAAATTATGAGGCGTGCACTTTTGGATTTTCCAAATTATTGATCTTCTTCTAATGGTCTCAATAATCACCGCACAAGACTAGTTGATTTCTGCGATAAAAGGGATTGCCGATGCTGATATAACAGATACGACAGTATAGCACTGAATTTTTTTCCGAGTGGTAAAGTTGTTCTCGGACCCTAACTACCTTGGCAGATGACCGAGAAAAATTTAAATTCTACGCTCTCACCACTGAGTGCAGCGAGGACACGTTGCAATACTCACTCAAGGTCTATCCAACCTGGTTAGAACAATGTCATAAGTTTACTATATTCATTGCAGCAGAACTATTTTTGATGGCCATCAGCAAGTGTCTGATGTGACTGCCGTTCCGGTACTAGATTTTATTACATTAAATGCAAACAAAATATAAAATTGACAATATGTGTGTCTGTAGAGTTTATACACATATAATAAATTATTTGATTTAATTTTATGAACAAACACATTAGAAAATCCAATTGTCTAACTCAAGTAATAGGGAGCAATTTTTATCTCATCTGCGAAAAATAATATACCATACTTTTTTGCTGGCAATCACAATATTATTTTTCGCGTGGTGACTGAGTAAGAATGCAATTCACCTCCCCCCATATTGATGATATTATATGAAGATAACAGCTAGAAAAATTTTGAAATAATACCATGTACCAACACGTCTGACTAGCGTGGTATAGTAGGTCAATTTCATTTTAACTAGGACTAGGACTACTGTGGAGGATTGAGCCTAGCAGTGGGATGAATATAAATTGAAATAATGAAATTTCAATAATATGTTGGCAGCCTCAAGTTTTAAATTTAAAATTCATTGTTGGAACCTCATACTTATATAGAATAAGCAATGAGGCGTATTATTTTTACATTCCTGTATGAACTCGTAATGAGAAATCTCATAGGACCTATTGTATTGTTTTATCATTTTAAAAACTTTATCATATGGAAGAAGAAATAATGTGCTATGTGATAACGGCTACGAATACTACCAACCCTTACTTTGTTCGTGGATGTTGTAATTAAGACGACTAAGAGCCTTATTACGACCTGGGCCAACTCCTTCTGATGCCGTTTGGTCAACAATCACATTCCTAAAGAGGGTTGACGTCTGGCAAGTGGCCGGTTATAAAACTATTGCTAATAACTTTTACAATATGTACTATGAAAGAAGAGTACATACTGTATCGACCCCAAGTAATTGGGTTAAGAGTAGGAGAATGATGAATGACGAGATAATAAATTAATAAAATTTTATCAATTATTTTGATTATATTTCTTTAAATACACAGTTACTATTTTTACAGTTTAATATTAATACAAATCACTCCCTTGCCTGCCTTTGGATATCGTAAGATATATAAGAGAAGAAAATCTCGAAATAAAACCCTGTGCCGTTCCGTTTGCTTAGCCTTGTATTGTAGGTCAATTTCAACCATTTTGGAGGAGGTTCAAGTCCAGACGTATATGAGCTGTGTATGAATGGTGACGATAATGAAATACTTATCCCTCTCTAAATTGGGTTTCACGCAATAAAATTGGTTGGTGACAAATAACTATATGATCCAGGTGTCGTATAACTAACTAAAAGAGTTAGTAATAAAATAAGAACAAACACAAACATGACTGTATGATAGGTTCCTAATGTACATATTTACAAAATTAGTAATTTTATTATAAATTTTAACAAAATTAAAGTTTTAGTAGAAAGTTGAATATTAAATATTTGTAGAAATAAATATATGTAAGTGTATAAATCCGAATTTTTCCGTATGGTGACGGAGTAAGAATTCAATTCACCGCACCTATCTTACCCGTGGGTGATCGTAAGAGACGACTAAGGGATATAAAACGCATATTATAACATCTATGCAAGAGAAGGCAAAGTCGAAACAAAACCCTATACCAACACGTCTGACCAGCGCGGTATAGTAGGTTAATTTCCTTCAAATTATGGTGGAGGCCCGAGCCCAAAAGTAGGACATATATGGGCTGTGATGATGATGATGATGAAGTGTATAAATGTCAAAATATTTCTTCGTAATAAGGAATATGGTGTTACGATATAAGGACTGTATTAATATATGAGTTTTAAGGTAAACCAAATAAATTTATCTAACTCCTTTTTATTGGAAATTTTGCATAGGTATACCAAAAAGATTATTAAGAGGTTATGATATATTTCCAAATAAAATAATAATAAATTATGTATAATTTTCTCCTTGTCATGATGGGTCGAGTCACCGAGTTGTAATAGCCGGATGAGGGGCAGCAAGACTCTTGAGAATCTTATAACACCAGCTGCGATTACTGACTTACGTCACAGGCTGGACGATTATAGCATTATCATCCTTGGAGAGACCTTCATGTGTTTATCAGTGGAAG
This sequence comes from Lymantria monacha, assembly GCA_905163515.2. NCBI lineage: Eukaryota > Metazoa > Arthropoda > Insecta > Lepidoptera > Erebidae > Lymantria > Lymantria monacha. The sequence continues at coordinate 19,712,380 of LR991096.1, forward strand.
TATTTATTAATATTACACTAAGAATATCCAATAAAAATAATATCATTTTTTTATTAGCCTGTTGTTTTTTAGATATGATCTATCAGATCTAGTAGCTCTAAAAAGAAACATTTTATTTAATTTTATTTGCGTTTTGTGTGTGTTGCGTATAAACATTAAACTATTTTAAAAATATCATACAATTTAAACCTCCTCCTGTTTTCGATTAATAATTGTCGATAAATAGCCCGCTTTAGGAGAAACTACCTCGTTATTTTGTGATATTAATAACAATTTGGAATTGAAGTGGAGTACATAAATTTCTACATTAACAACATTAAGCTACAATCAATTTAGTAGGTACTTTGTTTAAAAATGTGTGTCAAAAATTTCTAATTTTACTGCTTTGTGCAAGATTCGTTGGTTTTTTTTTGCGTATTTTTAAATACTATAAAAATAAATGTAATAAATACAAATTTTGTAGGTAAATAGTACTTCGAAATAAAAATGATTTTAGATAAAATAAAGCATAGGTTCTATATATAAAGCATAAAATAAAGCATAACTTCTATACAAAATTCAATAGAAATTTTCTCGCAAGTACATAGTCGGTTTTGTTGTCTCGCAAGTACATAGTCGGTTTTTTAGTAAAAGTAAAATTTTAAAAGAAATATTTAAATAAAAAACTATAAATAATAACATAATTCGCAAATATCACACGTTTAATGATTCTTAGTGTTTTACACAGGCACACTAAAAAAATATATACATATTTTTGTTCTTGACACTACGAACGACATACAATCTAAGAAAACGTTTAAAGTTAACGTTTTTGTGCGTATCGATTGTAGAAACATTTAATTTCTTTTTTTTTGTTTCTATAACAAGTATTACATAGACACTAAAAATAAACAGATACTTCTATAAACTGAATCATTTGTAGCTTATGAACTAATTTGAACTCTTTTTTGTTATTTCTCATTTCTCCGTTATTTTTTAAAGTTATCCATTTTTTTTATGAAAGGCCTTACATTTTTTTTGCCACTACAATAAACAACAAACAATTTGAAACCCATTTTTTTTCTAATTGTTAGTGCTTTTCTTTATAATTCATTGTATTTCTTGGTAACACTGGTCAACAAAATTTAAACTTTTTTGTGTCACACGAAATCTTATACCATATTTTGAATGTATTAAGGTTACTAAACAATAAATATACCTATTATTAAAAAAAATGTGCACATCAGATTTTCTTGTGACATTAAGACATTGATTTTCGTAAATAAATACAAAAATCAGCTATACTTAGACACATTTTATTGCTTAATTTACCATGAACTTATGATTTTCGTGAATATTTTTGATATGACACTTCTAAATCTTCAACAACAATCTGCTAACATTCCCGGACTCCATTTCTCTTGATAAGTTATTCAAACAAAGAAACGTATATGAGGTGAGAAATGAATATGTAGTAGTCACAAAAAAAACTGGCAGTGATTTAAAGAAAATTATTATACATTTTTAATGAAGGTACACTAATATAACTAAAAATCATCGCAAAGTTCGTGTGAAAAAAACAGTGTTGACCAGTGAATTAATCATACTACAAAAAATAATATATACTAAAATTTTTAGTATCATTTGTAGATAAAAATGAGTGATAAAAAGTAAATTTTATCTAAAGCGGTGTTCCAGCATGACGGAGCTGCTGACTACTAAAGATGATGAAATATTAATATTGATTACATGACTTGACAGCTCCGACGCCTATATTTATTATCCTCTGCGACTATCTCACTGATTAGATAATATTATAAAAGGTATAATAAGTCTTATGAAATTCACCTATTACATAAGTCCTAAATGATCTGCGAACCCTATAAAGTCCAGGAGGAATCGGCGCATGAGTACCGAAAACTATTCCACCTTAATTTTTTTATGCGATCCCCTTCAAATTGCCCTACTGATGATATAAATGCATGTTGCCATAGGGCAACCCCGTGCCATATTGTTTAAACCGAAATTGTTTAAACAATTGCAGGGAATTGTTATTTTTCAACCGGACATTTTTTTTATATTCTTTATTAAAATACAAATAAAAAAGGTCTTATGACTTTTCACGATAAAGTTAATATTTTTAGAGATAAGAATTTTTAAAGGTTCAAAAAATCTCATATTTGGGTACTTTTGACCCATGAAAAATATATTAAAAAAAAATAGAAACAATATTTTTTTTTAAATTCTTTATACAATAGTTAATAACATTCTTAATAGAGATTTTATAAAATTGCATTGATTATACCTGTTTTTTAATTATCCATTTCGCGCGCTCACAAGTATGCGTCGCTTAATAATATTAATAATAATAATAATAATAATAATAATTTATTTAATCATAATTGCTATTATACAAGGATTTCTTATCATTAGTTCCCGAACTAGGCTAAAGCCTGTATCTCAGGAGCCAGAGTTGCGAGTTTACAATGTACTAGCTACTGATTTACAAATACTAGGTTATATAAAACTTAAGATTAAAAACATTTGACAGCTGCCCATGTTTGTGAGGTTGTGTGGTTGGTGATGTATAGCTATGAGTGTGTGTGTGTGTGTGAGCGTGGTCATGTTCGTGTTTGTCTGCCTCTGTGTGTGTGTGTGTGGCCGTCTGTATCATTGCTTTCCAGCATTGATGATCTTTTCAGTTGACTCGTATGAAAGAGAAAATAGCCATTTTTTTACAATATTTCTGCATGAAGAATAAGGAAGATCATTAAGATTACAGTGCTTGACGATTTCGTTGTAAATATGAGGATGTAAGAAAATTGGACATCGTCTCGCAAGAAGAGAATCTGCTCGCGGGCAAGGGATTCTGAATATCCTTCTTTTGACAATCTTTTGATAGTCAGGTCGGCTTTTTAAACATTTGTGCACAAGGAGCGTTGCTTTGAAAATAAATAACTGTCTGACCCGTAGGACGGCAAATTCTTGATATATTAGGTCTGTAGGATATCGATATGGTTTTCTCAACATGACTTTGATCACAGCCCTTTGTGCTCTCTCTAGTTCAATTATGACAGTTTTTGCAGCGCCACCCCATAAAGTAATACCATATTGTAAAATCGACTGACACAACGCGAAATAGACAATGCGCAAAATAGATGGAGGTGTACAGTCCCGTAGTGATTTTGCCATATAAATAAGTTTCCGAATACGGCTGGAGAGTAGGTGTATGTGAGTTTTAAAAGATAAATTACTGTCAATAGTGATGCCTAAATATTTGATGGAATCTGTGTGGTCCACAGAGGCACAGTTGCAACGGTTGCTTAACAAGGTATTATTCTGCGCGCAAGTGTGGTATTTAAGGGTAAGTTGTTGCGACGGTTTTGATTTTGCGGTTTTATAAAAATTCATGATTTTAGTTTTTTTGAGATTTAGAGTAAGAAGATTTTTATCTAGTGTATCTGCTACAGTTATAAGTCCCATCTCTGCATAGTGATAGACGTTTTCCCAGGACTTGGCGTGAAATATTATTACTGTATCGTCTGCATAAGAGATTATTTCACCATTGGCAAGTGGAAGATGTAGTAAATCGTTTATGTAAAGTGTAAATAAGCTAGGTCCAAGTATACTACCTTGCGGGACACCAAAACTGGTGGGAAGTAGTTCACTTTTCTGGTCACCCACTTTAATATATTGTTGCCGATTAGAGAGATAGCTCCGAAACCAGTTTAGTGCTATTCCTCGTATGCCCGATGCCTCCAACTTACGCAAGAGAAGATCGACGGATATAGTATCAAAAGCTTTGGCCAGGTCTAAAAATACACCTACGCAGTGCTCACCATTTTCTATTAGTGTCGACACATTATTAGCTAATAATGCAGCCGCATCTTCCGTCGATCTACCCCTACGGAAGCCAAATTGCTTATCTGAAATTATTTTGCGGTCTTCTAGAAATCTCATTAAGCGGGCGTTAACAACCTTCTCTAAAATTTTCGACGCAATATTTAGTAAAGCGATAGGTCTGTAATTTGCAGGCTCATCTCTTGGGCCACTTTTGTATATTGGGCTTACAGCTGCAGTTTTCCAACACTCCGGGAATGTACCAGTTTCTAGGCTCAAGTTTATAATGTGTACTAGCGGTTTAATGATTAGAGCTTTACACTTTTTTAATAGTCTAGCAGAGATGCCGTCGGGCCCAGGAGAGCTATTAGTCTTTAGGTTAGTTATGATGGTGTCAATTTCAGTCACGTCACATGGTCGAAGGAAAATCGAATGAGTTAGCGTCATGTAAGGTCTATATTTGAGTACTAAGGAATTTTGAGTTTCGGAAAGTTTCTTTAAAATATGTTCAGACATTTCCTTGCCGACTGAAGTAAAATAAGCGTTGCAATTATTAATTGAGTCTGACGGTGATGAGGTGTTACTAAGGAGCTGAGAGGAGTTTGAAGTCAGAGAGTTGGGATCATATATTGCTTTAAGAGTTGTCCACAGTTTTCTAGGATTATTTTGGTTATCATTTATTTGTTGTTTATTGTATTCGGTTTTTAATCTATGCAACAGTTTGTTAAAATAGTTTCGATATCTTGTGTAAGCCAGTTGACGTATCGCATCTTCAGGATTAGCTCGTGCGGCAGTATGAAGTTTATCGCGATGCCTTATACACCTTATAAGTCCAGGAGTAATCCAAGGTTTAATATTAAATTTACGTCGCCCTATTTTTGTATATTTTGTGTGCGCCCGTATAATTTCAGAAATCGCTTCACTAAAATGATTGGTCGCAGAGTTAACGCAACGGGTAGTAAAAAGACTCTCCCAGGACACATTTTCCAATTCCGTGACGACTGCAGTCTCGTCAATTTTGAGTCGCCAACGACTCTTTCTTAAATTAGACCGTGTTGATTTAGTTGATATAGTAGCAATAACAACATCGTGGTCTGTGATCGAGCTTTTGTATATTAGTCCGTAGGATTTGTGTTTCGATTTGACAAATGTGTGATCCAAACAGGCATTGAACCTGGTTGGTTGGGTGATAGCCGGAATCAACCCATGTGATGCCATTATGGACAAGTAGTCGCCATGGTTGGGGTTTAAGTTGTTACAGATGTCTATATTCATGTCTCCGGTGACAATTATAGTAGAGTAATTAGCAAGGCTTTTAAGAGTGGAATCAATTGAAGACAAGAAGTTCTCAAGATAAGAAAAAGAAGGTGAGCGATAAATACCTAAAAGAACAATACTATTATTAAAAGTAATTAATAGACTGTCAGCATCTTTTATGGTGTGGTTGATTAAATTGATAGACCATTGTGTTTTAGAGTAGATAACTACACCGCCATTTTTGTTGTGTTGATACTCCGTAGTAGTCACAGAGTAGCCTGGAATGGTATCCAGACGTACGCCCTCTCTTAACCAGCACTCTGTTAGGACAATGGCGTCGAAATCGGTGTTAAGGCCTGTTAGCACCGTGCACAGTTTGTCGAAATTGCGTTGGTAACTTCTGATATTAAGAGTAAGTACTTTGAAATTGCAATCGGAGTTCCTAAGCTGATTTCTACATTCATCAATGCTATTACAGCTGCGACAATCTATGGTAATACTGTCATCGATGTCTTGCATAATACTGCGGCAAGCCATGAATTTGGATAAAAGTGAAAGAAGAGATAAATGAAATATGCGAAGTCACAGCGTTAGTTACAGACGACAGCAGTAGCGCGTGAAGGTTGTTCGTGATGGTAGATGATTTGTAAGTGTTATTGCGCGTGTATGTGTCAGTGTGGTGGACTGAATGATGTGATAGTGTTAGGCAGTTGAAAGTTAATATAGCTAAGTGATGCACTAAGGTATTCCGGGGATTACACTCTTTAATTTTAATAATTAAAAACGACAAAAGCAAAAGAAGAAGGCGAGATAAACTATAGCAAGCATTAAATATTATTAGTTTTTGTAGAATCATCGGTAGTAGTTGAGGTACCCAGGTGTCGGTCCAGGTCATGAGTTGATTGAATCTGGATAGCAGAGTTACCTTCTTGTTTCCGAATAAATATGGAGCCATTTTTGATCCAGCAGTACTTAAAGCCTCGTTCCTTTGATCGTAGCTTGACGGATCGAAAAAGCTGTCTGTTGGCGTAAGAAAGTCGTTCACAAAAGTATAGTTTCCTTGCTGTTCCTGGTATTTCAATGTCCGATGAGGTGAGAGTGTGTCTAATTTTCGCCGCCTTTAGGAACTCGTCACGCTTATAGCGACGTACGAATCTAACTACTAAATGTCTGGGAGGCCTATCGGAGGAGTCATTGGCATTAGATAGCTGGCGTCGAGGACCTACTCGAGAGGCATAGTCCACGTCTTGTTCGTCTAACTGTACGCCAATTTTGTGGGCGATTAGCTTAATTGTGTGGAGCGAATTTTCAGTATGTTGCTCGTTTATACCGACTATCTCTAGATCATTTCTTAAAGAGGCCTGAGCTTGAACCTCGAGCTGGGAGCGGAGATCGGAGATAACGCTGTTGAGAGATACTATATCCTTTTCGCGGTTTTCTAGTTTCTTTATTCTGGCGTCGTATTCTTCTAGGCGCGCATTGCATTGGGATAAATGGTCGGTGAGTACTTTGATATGCGTGTTTAGCTCGCCCATGTCCTCCCGTAGCAGTTTTATTTCGGTAGTGAGGGAGTTAAGGTTGCTATAGTCGGAGGATGGGGAAGCAATCTGTGAAGGGCTAGTGGGTGTGGTAAGCGGTTTTCGCCCACCGCGATGAGTGACGTTATCGCGATCATCCGTAGCATAAGGTCGTAATGGTGTATTATCACTGTTGTCTCTTTTCGGTTCCTTGCATTGACATATAGGGCACACCCAGGCGCTTTTTATGTCTGCAGACAATTTAGTGAGGTTTACACATAACAGATGATATAGTTGGTCACATTTTGAACACTTTACATGTGTAGATTTTAATATTTTGTTACACGCTGCACAGTTACTGACCATAATTATGCGTATAAGCGTATATGCAGCGCGATAAAAGTATGCAGTGGGGTGAATATTTGCGCTTGCTTATTATAGTTGACGTAGTGTAGTTCACGTAATGCAGTTGGTTTGCGGCTGTGACTCACCCAAACGCTGTGCAGCGATGCAGCGACCGACCGACGTATACTTCGTTAGGCAATGAGCGAGATGAATTATTTCTTGATAGCAGCCCGTCTCGTTTACCCCAGGTGAAGAGGAGCTTACCTCGGCGAAATGGTCGACGTATGTATGATGCGCACACACGTATTATTATAGATTTATTTTATGTTTTAATATTGAGCACGACAATTTGATGTTATTAACAATACTAGTAAGGAGGAGTATCGAATATGTATAATAATTGAATTTGGATAAGAATTTGACAAACGTCCGGCCTCTACTAACTTTGAGCGCAACTTAGTTGTATACTTCTATGTGGCTGTGATTCAGAAGACTGTAGATAAGAATCCCGACTAGAAAAAAAGTATGGTTCAACCAGATCATGTATCTGGACCCAATCAGGATAGAATGAGGCATGCCGGATCCGGCAAACCCTATCAGGACCAGGTCTGGTACTGATCAGGATAGCCTGATGTGAAATAACATCAAGTATGGTAAGGCATACCGGATCAGGACCAGATCAGGACCAAATAAGGATAGCCTGATGTGAAATATCATTAAGTATGGTAAGGCATACCGGATCAGGACCAGATCAGGACCAAATAAGGATAGCCTGATGTGAAATATCATCAAGTATGGTAAGGCATACCGGATCAGGACCAGGTCAGGACCAAATAAGGATAGCCTGATGTGCAATATCATCAACTATTGTAAGGAATACCGGATCAGGACCAGGTCAGGACCAAATAAGGATAGCCTGATGTGTAATATCATCAAGTATGGTAAGGCATACCGGATCAGGATCCGATCAGGATAGAATGAGGCATGCCGGATCCGGCAAACCCTGTCAGGACCAGGTCTGGTCCTGATCAGGATAGCCTGATGTGAAATAACATCAAATATGGTAAGGCATACCGGATCAGGACCAGATCAGGACCAAATAAGGACAGCCTGATGTGAAATATCATAAAGTATGGTAAGGCATTCCGGATCAGGACCAGATCTATACCAAATAAGGACAGCCTGATGTAAAATATAATCAAGTATATGGTAAGGCATGTAGTATATCAGGACCAGAAACAGTTTTCGTAACACAAAAAAAATATCAATCAAAATTGAAAAAAATATATCATGATTGTCATATTTATGCCACGGTGTAAATTGTATTTGCATCAGAGGAGATTAATATGAATTCTTTAATTAATCATATATATTTAATAATAATAATAATGTTTAATTAAAATTATAACAATAATTTATATTTAAAGTAAAAACAAAAATAAATAATAGGTATATTTGAAAACATAGATATAAATAAATATAATAATATTGCAACAACCATTCTAACATTTAATGTTTTGGGTCATAAATTGTTGATGGCGTTAGTAAAATGGCGTCATCATCTGAATCGCGGTGTTAAGATTCTCCGAAGCGTAATGCCATCGCCTAATATTAAATTAGTTGTTATCTAATAAGATCAAAACAGATCGATCAGGTCATGAATGAGGAATTCAGGCGACAGTTGAAGTCGTTAGCATCTGGTGGTTGCGCCCTAAATGGAACGGGTCACTGGGACTCTCTATGATAAGAATATAGCATTGCATTCGCTGCCTACGTCATATATTAATTTATATTTTTATCTATTAAACATGTTCTTTAAGATATTCATGTTTTTTAAAAGGACCGGATTGGGCATACTCGTTTTGGATCAGGCAAGATATATAATGCAGATGATTGATTTGGTTCCGATCAGTAAAATTTCATTTCAAGGTTTTCCTGATCGGGTCCAGATATATCTTCTGCATTACATACCTTATCTGGTCCAGATCGGGTATGCCCGGTCCGGTCCTGCTAAGGAAGACGAAAAAGTTTGTAGTCGGGATATAATATATAAAAATGATATTGATAATAAATAAATACTTTTTTTTTAAATCTTGTTTCATTATTTCATACTTCCACATCTATAACCTTCGTTTGAAGAAGTTATTCAATGTAATTACTTTCTGTTTTAATGACAAAAAAATAATATAAACTGATAAAAAAGTAATTTTAATTACATGTTCCGATTCATGCTTAAATAACGTTTGTAAAATTGATTCCAGAAAAAAAATTGTCAAAAACAAATTGTAGACAATTTAATTGTTAATAACATTGCTCTCTTTAACAATCTTAAAAATGTTAATAGTTTTTAAGATAAATGATAAATAATGATTCAGGAAACAGAGAGGCCGATGCCGATCAGCGGAGAGCAGCAGAGGCCGATCAGCGCATGAGTCAGAGTGAGACGGCGATACTTAAAGGTAAGCGACGCATACTTGTGAGCGCGCGAAATTGATAATTAAAAAACAGGTATAATCAATGAAATTTTTAAAAATCTCTATTAAGAATGTTATTAACTATTGTATAAAGAATTAAAAAAAAAAATTATATCTAATTTTTTTTTTTAATATATTTTTCATGGGTCAAAAGTACCCAAGTATGAGATTTTTTGAACCTTTAAAAATTCATATCTCTAAAAATATTAACTTTATCGTGAAAAGTCATAGGACCTTTTTTATTTGTATTTTAATAAAGAATATAAATTGTATTTTAATAAAGAATATAAAAATAAATTGTCCGGTTGAAAAATAACAATTCCTTGCAATTGTTTAAACAATTTCGGTTTAAACAATATGGCATGGGGTTGCCCCATGGCAACATGCATTTATATCATCAGTAGGGCAATTTGAAGGGGATCGCATAAAAAAATTGAGGTGGAATAGTTTTCGGTACTCATGCGCCGATTCCTCCTGGACTAATAAACGTTGGCATAAAAATAGCGAACTTATACAATTATATCTCCCGAGCGTTGTACAATTGTTACACTCGGCTCTCTTGTTGAACGATGGTTACTTGAGCCTCCAAATAAAGAGAAGAAGAGGCATGTTTGTAAAGTTTTCGCGACACAAGGATATTTTATTTTTTTTTCAAATTAAAGGACACCACCCTGCATCTTGCCTAGGTGCAGGGTGGTGTCCTTCTTGTATTACGAGGGACTTAAATTACAGCCAGACTCAGAATAACATTTTGTGGATCATGTAAAATATTGTCCTGCGTGGGAATCGAACCTCTGGCGCTGGCACTGAAGATCGGATCTTAACCACTACGCCATCTGTGCAGTTTGAGATTACTCATTTACTTATATAAAATAAAATAGTAACATAAATTAAGCATTTGTTAATTGATTGAAATTAGATTTGCTGTCGAATAATAAATAATAATTTTTCAATGGGTCCCGACTGTTCAGTTATGTTCCATTATTTAAATATATTTTATTTTCTGCAAAAGTATTCAATCAATAATATATTATAGAATTCTAGACCACCGGACATCTAAGTGCTTGTATTTTTCTTTTCAGTTTTTTATTATCTACGTAGTTTAGTTCGCTTTTTACGCAGTCGGGTTATTTGATTTTTTTTTTTTTTTATTATATATTATTATATATCATTTAGTCGTATTTTACGACACCCACGGGTAAGGTCAAGAGTGGTGAATTATATTTTTATTCTGTCACTACATGGAACAATTCTTTAGTGTTAGAATCCAAAGAATAAACAATTAAAATGTTTGCAATTAACTTCTTTGAGATGCCCACGTCCTAAATGATTTGTCGCCCGCGTAATCATTACGAACATACGAGTATGTAGGCATATATCACTCAGAATGCTGTCGTGATAGTCACGCATTATAGCTTAATACTAAGATTACGGTACTGTTTGAAAACACCGCGCCCACGCCGCGGACAATCGCGCAATCCATCATTGTAATTTTGGTAGTAGGTACTTAGAATTATAAATGTTTGTAAGCATCTTTAATTGCCGAAGCATTGTAACGCTATCCAGAACTCATAATTGAGTGAAATTTTATTTAGATTAATTATTATTTGTTTTTTTTTATTGCTTTTGGTGGCAAACGAGCAAGCAGCACACCTAATGCTAAGTGTTACTGCCGCCCATGGACCTTTGCACCCAGACCCAGCCAGTTGGGCTTCCGGCTCTCTCGCTCACCGAACGAAGCACAACAGCATATTGCCATTGCTCAGAAGTCGATCTTCTGCGAGAGTATGGTACTACCCCGGACGGACCGGCCCGCGGTTGTAGATAGAAAATTGTCAACAGCGTGGTCCTACCTCTATAAGATTTGATTTGTTAACTATTTCAAAAATATTCGTTTAGTAAAGAACAGAAAAATTATCATTGATATCGGAATAGCCCACTAATAGACTGTCAGTCGAGCACACTACAACGTGTGGATACCTTTCCGGAGTTATGTGTGTATTAAATTGTATGCTATTAATTAGTATCACTTATTTTAACGGTTGAAAGAAAACATCGTGGGGAAACGCGTATATCGTTTTTTTTTCTTTTTTTTTTCCCGCAGGGTGAACCCTGGATGTGGTCGCGCCCCGACAAATCGATCCGGGGCAACAAAAGAGGCGGTGCGCAACCCCATGGACCCACCCTGCAAACACCTCTCTTCGCCGTACGAGCGGGCCACCGGTAGCCCTATCTTTGTCTTCGGTGGCCCGCCCCGCGGTTTACCCTTACGGGTTCCTCCCGTGTCGACGCCCCGATGGCGAAAGCTGTCGGGTGTGGAATTTTCCGGTCACCCGACGTGAGGCCTCACGCGGTGGCCTCACGTCGGGTGACCGGAAAATTCCACAGTCCGATCACCCGAAGCCTCGGTTAAGGCGGCATCAGGCGCAGATAAACGCGTATATCTGTAGGATAGGCTTCTTTCCTTCTAGATGCTGCTGGCTTAATCTGCAGCATTCGCTACATGATTGGTTCATTGCAGTGAAGATATTATGCAGCATGTGATCAAGGTGTGTGACCTCTAGTTTATTTATCTAGAATATTACTACCGTCGCTGTCTTCTGCGAGGCAGTCGTTTCGCGAAGGGAGGCGGTGAAACGGGTCCGTGAAGATCTCCTGCACATTGACACACTCCACTGCTACCACAGGCTCCAGAACCACTCGCGAGTAGCGACTCGCAGACGCAGGTGCATCTGATACCGCTCCAGCCGAGGCAGCAGGTGTCTGGATCGAGGATTAGTTCGCAACCTTAGGCATTTGCCTCAACGGTAAAAGCTTTTCAAGCGTCGACTTGAGACAGATGACGTCCCGACAGTGAAATTTAGGTAGAGCTGCCTGAGCGTCAACTGGATAGGATAGCTGCAAGGTAACTCACCGGGTGGGCCAGTGACGATAAGAATCAGGTACCGGTGGTCCGTTCGCACGACATTGTCAGGTACCTACTTGTTAGGCGGGTTATGGGGTACTTAGCCGTTCTTTCCGTTGTCCCGGACTATCGAGCGAATTGCGGCCATACAATAGTCCGTCGCCAAAAAAAGGACTACCACTATTAAAAAAGGAATTCGAAATAAGTTAAGATTTTCCTAAACATTTACAAATGAACAGTTTTATAAAATTTGCTTTGCTAAAATCCGTAAAATCTGTTTTTTTTTGGTTTTGTACACATAAAATATCTAATATAAAGGTCAGTCAATATCAAAATTTTTTTGAAGTCACGTCGTTGTAAAACTGATGCTATTTTTGTTCACTTATACCATTAATTCGTTATTATAATATGCAATTTGTTAAAGCAAAAACACTAATGTTACACTGAAAAAATCCGGCTCGGATGTTTTAACCTTTATAATGCAGCTCGACATTGGCTATAAATATATTTAATATTTTTGAAATGATGACTTCTTATCCAATGATACACACACATACATATCATCACGCCATATCCCTTGCAGGCTAGGCAGAGAGAACAGAGTGCCAGAGAACTCTATCCTTGCATACTTCACTCGCTTCCTCAACATTCATAATTCTCTTCATACAAGCTCGCCGGTTTCGGAGACTCTTGACTCCAACTTCCTTCAGTACGTGACCAATCTGGTCTAGGTAGGTTAGTCTCGGTCTCCCTCAGTACCTACATCCTTCCACTTTCGCAATGTATATGTAATATTTCTATTCAATGATCTATTCAATGATGAATTATGATAACTTCTTATGAGAGGGCAAATGCTTTGTTACGTAACGCGTTACGGGGCCAGTCTATCTCGTCGCTTTATAGGATTAAATAATGATACCAATGTACATTGGTACACAAAATTCTAATGTAGGTACATATTCAAGAATCGTAACTAAGAATTAAATATATTTTATAATCAATAAAAGATTTTGTATGAAGAGAATTATGAAAGTTGAGGAAGCGAGTGAATTATGCAAGGATAGAGTTCTCTGGCACTCTGTTCACTCTGCCTACCCTGCAAGGGATATGACGTGATGATATGTATGTATGTAAGTACGTAATAAAAGATTTTATTAATAAATAATCTTTCCTTACATTATACATACAATTTAAATAATAACCTAAGCTTTTATCTATTTAAACAATTTCAATATTAAATAGTTCAACTTAGATAAGTTTAAGTTATCACTTCTGGCGGGCGTCACGTGACGTACACTTTTTTGTATCAACTATTTATTGTATCTTCGTTTGGCTAACCTGCCTGATCAGAGTGGTATAGTAGATCAATTTCCCTAATACTGTGGAGCAGGGTACATACATACATATCATCACACCAGCAGCAGGGAGGAGGAGGGTCTGTGGAGCAGGGTCGAGTCTAGTAATGCTATGTATGTAAGCTGTAATGATGATAACGGCGATGAACTATTATTGTGGGTCAGATCTATAAATAAAGCGCACAGAATTTTCCAGTATTATGATAGTTAGCCTAGTATACGAGTAGATTTTAATTAAAGTTATGACGCAATCTCTACTTGAAGGTAGAGACCAGATAAATAGAGTTTTTAAATCATTAATTTTATTGAGGTAGTATGATTTTTAATCTATGAATAGGGACTAAAATGTACATTTTGTAACAATTCTGTACCTGCCTTTCCTAAAGTAAAAACATGTTTATAAAAAAGTAATTTCATATAATTTCAATATTCATATCTATGACTTATTTATAAAATCATTTATATTTACTGAGTGGAGATTTTTTGCCATGTATTCGTAGTCCCAATGACATGCTATAATAAAAAAAATAGTGATATATATCATCATTTCAGCCCATCGCCGTCCACTGCTGGACGTAGACCTCCCTCATGGTACGCCACAGAGTGCGGTCCTGTGCCGTTTACATCCATCGATATATATATACATATATATATATATATATATATATGAAGGGAGAGAAATGAAATTTTTGGAGCGAAAAATAGGAAATAAATTAAAAAAAAAATTAAATTATTTTGTCATTTAATTTTATCCGCGCTGATATTCGTACTATGTACAGTACCCGGTAACAAATATTGCACATCGACCCTTGGAAAGGGACAATCGACTAATTTGAGCGCTATCTCTATCACACATAGCATTTTAGTTTTGGCGGTAGGTTATGGAGTGGCCGCGCCCTGTTAATTCCGTTCGGAAGAACGGTGCACGACCCCATAGATCCACAATACGTGTACCTATCGCCGTGCAAGCGTCCACTGGAACCCGGTCTTTATCTTCGGTATCACACTCAGCCTGTGAGACACTGCTCAGAGCACCTATTTTTCGAAATTGTTGCGGATTTAACGATTTTCTATATAAATTTTTGTCTGGACACAACTGTATTCTCATCTTCTTCTTCTTATATATTGGCAATCAGCTACTTATACAAGCTATTGGTGCCAGTGTCAAGTTATAAATATTTTCACGTTTTTAGTCTTTCAGGTCAGTCATTGTCTAAGTCAAACTGTCGCCATTACCAGTGCAATGGCCACACTGTTAATGGTATCTTGTGGGAATTTTGATGGAAAACGAAAACGTTGTAAAGCACTTTTATATGATATTCACTAGATCCCAGTAGTTCCGCCGCTTCATATTACATAAAATGCCATCAAAATTATCTAATATAACACGTTAAAACACTAAGATATCGAATATAATACAAGAGCACCACATGACGTTTTCAAATTCCCGTCAAAAGTCCAACTGTATTCTCTCTCATTTGTACAACGAATGACAGTTTATGTCACACAGGTAATGTGCGACATAGACCACACTCTACAAAGCCGAAATGAACTGAATGCCTGTTTTCAAGGTTCGAAGTTTAATATTTATTATCATTTACTACTACAAGTACTACGGAGAAGATTCAATTTCTGTTCCTGTGTTTTTTCCAATACTTACTTTACTTACAATTTTAACTTTCTAGTTTTAATATTTCCGCCTCTTTTGGAACAGGTTTTATTGGGTGTACCTACTTTTTATAGTGTTTTACATTTAGATACAATGCCACTACACGATGGCGTAGTAGTTAAGATGCCCGTCTTCCGTGCCAATGCCGTTGGTTCGATTCCTACGCAGGACAATTCTTTGTGTGATCCACATAGTGTTCTTCTGAGTCTAGATGTAATTTGTCTGCGTTAATTCTATGTTTGTAAAGTCCCCCGCAATACAAGGATTATTTCATAGTGCAGGGTGTGCCCGCAGAAGTGAAAACTTCAACATAATAATGTTGAAGTTTTCATTCCAAAATAGTAAAAAAATGCACAACAATAGTTGTGCATTTTTTTAATATTTTGGAATGGTTAGAGAATAATTTCGCACGAATGGCTTTATTTATCAGTATGAAAGTACTATCATTTATGTGGTTAAATACAATATCCATTTATTGCGCTATCGTACACTAACATAACAATTTATATTACATAAAAATTTTAACACAAAAGAACTATTACAATTATTTTTACATTATAAAGTTCATCTCTCAGTAAAATCAACTTTCATTCATAATTTCAACGACTCTTTCACGATCATCATTACCACCATCATCACCGCCTCTCTAAAACTGATACAATAGGTTTGGTTTGTGATAGCTGAAGTAAGAAACAAACAATTTTGCTTCGAATGTATTTAAATGTCTAATAAAGACCGCATGAATAGTAGTTTTGTATTTCGCTGTGTTAAGATTGGGATCATTTGATATCGCTACACCAAATTCATTATTTAAAAATTCAATTAATAGACACACACGCACTCTTGCGCAACCGCCCTGCGCCGCTAAAACGAAACAGCAGGAACAGGCATACATTTTCGTCACGCGGTAGAAAGAGAGTGGGATATTTACGTCTTACAAATTTTCGATCAGGTCACGTATCCTGACGCGAGTTTAATATTTTTTACTCATCCCAAAAAAGTGCATAACGCCGCTAAAGAAGTTTTTACTTCAGAAAAAGAACCTATAAAATTCTTTATCCATCATCTGAATATTAATTATAGCTGAGAATCTGTATAAAATTGCTGTTACACGGTAAGTAAATAAACACTGAGCGTGGCATGTGACGGTATCCAAGGCCCGCGAAATATGCCAACGATAGAAGAGATCAAATATTATCAATGTTTCCAAATTAATTTGGACATTGCTAAAAGTATTTATATATTTTATTAGGGTAGAATGATGTAAGATATTCACTATGATATTCTCAAGGAGGGTTGATCTCAGGCAAGCGACTGGTCATAAAGAGATTGCCAAAACTTTTTCAATATTATGTACGATGAAAAAAAGACATAGTAACAGAATGATGATGAGTAACCTCTAATAGATAAAAAACACATTGACACGTTGCCGTGGCACTCATAAATGAATCTGTAACATTATAAAATAAGATGTGTTTATTATATTCACAAGTCATTGAGTGACGGTATATAGACGCCGCGTGAGAGAAACTCTTATCGAATATTCACTCGTGCGTTTAAGTATTGCCAGTACTGATTGATTAAGTCTTGTGTATTAATGTTCATACAGATTAGATAAAATACACGTACTTAATTGATAAATATCATGACGATACAATTAACAGACCGTTAAGTTTTCTTTCATCTCACGCATTTGCGTAAGTAGGTAGGCACTTTCGCTCTGCCTGGCTGCACGCCTGCTTCCCTGTGCTCTAGTTTGGTAATTAAAATCTGCTGAATATTTGCCAAACACTATGAAATATCATTGTTTTAAGAAAGAAAATGGTTGTGGTTAAGTTGTCCCTGTATTATCCGATGCTTATATTTGTAATAGCTGTGCCCGGAGCCTCTCTTGCATTGGTTTGCTAACAGGTTATTTTATAATATATCGGAACAAACAAACATTCGAACTTTATGATAGTAATACAGATGTGTATATTGGTTTATCTTTTTTAGAATTTATCTTTCCGTGTGATGACGGATTAAGAATACAATTCATCACTCACTATCTTACCCGTGGATGATCGTAAGAGAAGACGGCTAAGGGATATAAAACACATGTAACGTCTATGCAAGAGAAGGAAAACTCGAAGCAAAATCCTATACCAACACGTCCGACGAGCGTGGTATAGTAAGTTAATTTCTCTCCTATTATGAAGAAAGCTCGAGCCCAACAGTGGGACATATATGAGCTGAAATGATGATGATCTTTACATACCTAACACTGCTAAAAAATCAACGTCACGTACCTTTATATTACTAATTCTACTAACGGTAGTAATATTAATATATTTCCCATGTGGTGAGAGAATAAGAATGCCTATTTTGGAAAATGAGTCTGAGTCAGGGCTGCGGCAGTTATCGAGGAAAAGAAGAACTCATTTCGCACTGTATGTGACTATGGGTAGTATATAAAAGTAATTGAGAAGCGATTGCGACAAGAAAGTGAGTACACACAAAACCAGTTCAGATTTATGTCAGGCCGCGGTGCAGCGGATGCCATATTTGCACTGCGCCAACTGTGCGACAAATAACGTGGTGTACATAGAAACTTGCATATGCTATTCGTTCACCTCGAGAAGGCTTAGTACAGAATTTCAAAAAGATTTTATTGGTGGGCATTGAAAGAGAAAAGCTTGCCTGTAAAGTATACTATGTACCGGCGTACTAGGTTTTACGTAAAATCTGCTATTGTGGACTCCAGCGGGTTCAATATAGAGGTGGGTTTGCAACAGTGTCGGCGTTATGTCCCTATTTCTTCTTTAACATCAAAGATAGAAGAAGAGGTAGCCTGGTGCATGCTATTTGCTGATGACATTGTTCTTGTCGGAGAAAACAAGCTTGAGCTCCAGAGCATGCTGGAAAAGTGACGCAATTGGACAATGTAGGCATGAAAATTAGCAGACCAAATAGAATATATGTTATGCGATTTTGGTGGTCTCTCTAATTTTACAACCATTACTCTAGATGGAGTAGGCACTTATCCTAGTATGCTCGAACTTTCGATATCTCGGTTTACTCGTCTAAAGCAATGGCGACCTGAATTGTGCAGTGAAGCACAGAAATGATGCGGGATGGATGAAATCGCTGCAGGTTACGGGTAGAACATGTGACTCTCAAGTACCTCTTAAATCTTAGAGGAACATTTACAAAACCTTAATAAGGCCTGCTGTACTTGTGGATCAGTATGTTAGGTTACAAAAGCACAGCTGAGAGACGACTGCATATACCGGAGATGCGAATGTTGAGGGAGATGTGCAATGTGACGAGGATAGATAAAATAAGGAATGAAGGTATAAATACAAATTTAAAAGTTGCATCAGTGACGGATGAGCTGAAGAGTGAACGCTTAACTTGGTATGGATATGTGATGAGACAGGATGAAAGTAATGTTGTAAGGAAAGTTAAACATAAATATTGAAGTCTTTAGGAGTAAAGGAAGACCAAAAACAGATGGATGATTGTGTGATGCATGACGTGAATAAACAAGAAGTAATGACAGAGATGACGTCTGATAGGCTTGTATGGAAAGAGAAGACATTTGTGTCGACCCCAAATAATTGGGATAAGAGCAAGATGGCGATAATGATGGAGTAAGGTTCTAATTCTCCGTCCCCTATCTAGACTGTGGGTACATAAAGTACGAATAAGGGATATAATATGTATAAAACATCCGTACAAGAGAAGGAAAGCTCGAAATAAAACACTATATATAGCAACCTATCCCATCGGCGTGGTACAGTAGGTCAATTTTTCTTCTAATATAAATTTAGACTATGTATGGCAGATTACTCTAATTCCACAAAAAAATACCAAACAGAATTTAAAGACATAAAGGTTTAAAGTCAAAAGAAAAAGGAATGTATATATTATTTAGGAAATATATTACAATTTAGCAAAGTCATATAATGTTTGAAGATCGTTTACGAATTGTTATGTAAATAAGTACTCGTCTAGGTAATTGTCAATTTCGTTATAATAAATTCTTATGAAATTGTCACAAGTTAACACTTGTTTTTACTAAAATATATTCTAGAAATAGAAATAGTGAATTTCATTTTTATACTAATTTATCCATCAATCAACCCTCGCCTTTACTCATTTACCCTGTATCATTATCAAATTTGTTGCAACCACGCTGCCTTTAAAGCCGATCGAGCCTCCTCTACAGTTGAAGGGAAAACAAACGCACGCTAATCAGATAGATTATATAGTTTTGTTTTGAGAATTCTTTCTCTTAATGTGCTTTGTTTGCGTTTTCTAGTGTATTTTCGACTATGGCAAAGGAAGCAGTGATGACCAATCGAAAAAATTGTTGTATTGATAAAATTGTCACCAGATCGATAAAATGTAAGTATTGGAAGCACAATTGCCGTGACTTTATGTTATTTACTGAATAGAATAAATAAAAGTTAGAAGAGATCTTTGATAAAAAAAAATCCTTAAAGAGTCAAATGTCTTTATAAAAACATCACTTGTTTTTTATACACTTACAGATAATATGAGTCTGGTTTAGGCCACTAGTTAGTACATAATTTTATAGCGAAAATGTTTTTATGAATGCGTCTGGCTACATATAGCAACTAAATTCTCACAGGCGTTTTAAAAACTTAGTATTAAAGTAAATATTAGGTATATTTTCAAACATGTGGCTTATTCAAAGTCTCAAATTGCTTTTTAAAAATTAATTTCAACAGTCATATTTATCGAAATAATCTAATGTGAGATGAAAAGCAATTACGAAACTATGTATATCGTTTTTTTTTTTATTATCTGTACTGGCAAAAAACAAGCGTTCTTCCTAAGTGTAACTGGCAACAATAGTTGATAGACTGTTGAAATAATAGCGGCATAGTCAAGCCACTGTTAATTATGAAAAAGCTGAAGAATTTGTTTGTTCACGTTTTAGACACGTTAAACAGGAACTGTCATTCTTCTTCAGTTAGATAACCTATTTAACGAGAAAGGTTATCACCTCAACGATAATGCCGTGATCCTAGGGTAAGGTCAGTCAAACGCAGTTAATATCAATAAAACCGGCAAAATTATTTAACATTTAGATATCGGCGTCCTATAAAGTAATTGGTTATGTTCAATATCAGAATGAACCTGTTTGTAACCAGAGGCTCAACCAATGAAAAATGTTTCAATATCTTTCATTTTAACATATAGGTCAACACCTAAAATCTCTTTGGCTACTAATGTTATCTACCCTGTCTAGTGACATGTATCGTTAATCTTTGCTTTTCGTAGAAGTTATAAAAATCGACTAAGGGAGCCAGGGTTTCAAGGAATAAATCATTCCATATATATATATATATATATATATATATATATATATATATATATATATATATATATATATATAATATATTTCGAATTCAATATTGCACAAAAGATTGTGAATGTTTGTCACTTTTTAGGCTGCAGTCACAGTATAGTACATAACAAATGAAGTTAATTGGAAATGGAGATGCCATGAATTCTAGTTTAGTATATAAGTAAATTAGTTATAATAGTTTAAAATTCATTGTTATTGCTTCGTTAAAATTATACGGTTATTACTAAGCGATTGAAATTCTGTAACATTTATGGGATTTTGGCTCACCTTACTTTATTTTTGAATGTAGGCATGTTACTACTACAATGCTGTGTGGTAGCGGCCACGAAAACTACCAACCCTTACTTTCCTCCCGGATATCGTGAAAGACGACTAAGAGCCTTATAACGACCTGGGCGAGCTCATCTGATGCCTTGTGGTCGACAATTACATTCCCGAGGAGGGTTGACGTCTGGCAGGCGGCCGGTCATAAAACTATTGCCAATAACTTTGACGATAGGTACTATGAAAGACTTACCATTTTTTTAATGTGTTATTGACTTACCATTTTAGCCATTCATTCGGTACATGCATTCATTCCTGTTGGTGTGGTGTCGATGCCCATTGTTGAACATAGGTTCCATATATATATATATATATATACATATATATATATATATATATATATATATATATATATATATATATATATATCCTTTTAGAATAATCCAACTAAAGAAAGCCAACAACAAAATTTAACTCGTGAATTTACTTAGAATTTACTTTCCTAACTCCTATAACTGGTAATCTAAATTGAGTTATTGGCGAAATCTTGTGAACACCATTTATAAAAAAAAAGAAAAAACGGAAGCCAGGGGATTTCGGAGCGGTGATCTTTCTTTCAGTGTGCTATGCTCGATATTTCTTTACGTCCAAAATGAGCACGTTGAAGTGGCAATGGGCATATTGCTAGATGCACCAACATCCATTGGAGAAGTAAGGTTCTGAAAGGCGCCCACGAATGCGACGATGCAGCGTAGGATGACCGCTCGCTTGGTGGACTGTCGGCATTTTAATAGTTGTAGGAAACCGCCGGTAGCTGACGCCGTCGATGCAAGTAGCACAAGATCGTTTTCAATGAAATTCTGGTGTGAAACAGTGGACCTATGTTCAACAATGAGCATCGACACCACACCAACAGGAATGAATGGATGCACCTAATGAATGGCTAAATTTCATCAAAGTGAAATATTATAACACATTAAAAAAATGGTAAGTCGGTAATATGCAATTTATTATATAAAAACAAATAAACTTAATACTTATCTGTCATTAAATAATAATTACTGCAAGATTTAGCTTTTTTAATATCTACAATATTACGTAATTACTTTATTTATCACGTCACACTCTTGAATCGAAATCTTATCGAAATCTTATCGAATTCAATATTGCACAAAAGATTGCGAATATTTGTCACTGTTTTAGTCACAGTATAGTACTTAACAGATGGAGCTAATTTGAAATGGAGATGCCATGAATTCTAGTTTATCATGTAATGTAATGGTTTAAAATTAATTGTTATTGAATCATCAAAATTATACGGTTATTACTGAAGGATTGAAATTCTGTAACGTTTGTGGGATTTTGGCTCACCTTACTTTATTTTTTAATGTAGGCATGTTTTTTTTTGTATGTTGTCCAGGTCACAGACGCGGCCCGCTAGGCCCCCAACTTGATCAGGGATTGCACGACAGGAGTATGAAGACAATAGAGGCTATTTTTATTTATAAAAACAGAAAAAAAATTGCCTTAGTTGGTTACATGTTTTACCTTAATATTATTGAGTTGTTTCATTTATATTTTTATAGTTTGTTGCCATGTGCATTTTATTTTATTTCCTGAGTCACCTTTGGGGTAACTAACTAGGGTATTGCAGTAGTTTACAAAGGCACTTAGCATCTAGTTCTCATTTATATGGCTGGCTTATTTAGTGTTGTGCTTTATTATGTATAGTTTTCTTGTATGTGTTGTGTGCGATTTTTGTGCATCATGTTGTTATGTTTTATCCGTGTTTTATATGTATTTGTATGTACTGATGTATTGGTTGCGTAGGTGGTTGTGCAATTTGTAAGTTTGGTTTTTCTTTGTTTATGTATTGAGTCTAGTGTATGTTATCCTGTAATTATTTAGTTGTGTAGGAGAGTGTTGTGTACATGTGTATTATATATGTGTCCATACTTTATTCTATTATTAAATAGTATAATTTATGGTATGTAGTCGTTGCACGTGTGTGTACTTTGTGTATGGTGACTATTGAGTCACTCGTGTTTGTTCTGTGTTAATTGGTTTTTGTGTTTTATAGCACATAAATGTGTATGACACATAATATGTTGCGTGTGTATATATATATATATATATTTTGTATACATTGTAGATTGTAGTTTATTATTGTTTCAGATATAAGTAGTACGCTGCATCTATATAGTTATATCCATTGTGTATATTGTTAAGTGTTTTATGTTTGTTATGTCTGTGTTTTGTTTTGTGTTTTATGTTATTGTATTATATAGTTTTTTGTTTATAATATATGATTACTATGCTTCAAGCATGTAATATATGTTGTGTTTATTGTTGTGTTGGTGGGTTCAGTGAGATTTGTTTATGTTGTATGATCGTTATGAATGTGTGTGTGTGTGTGTGTATGTGTGCGTGCATTACGTAATTGTCTTATTCAGTTTTTTATATAATGTAGGCATGTTACTACTACAATGCTGTGTGGTAGCGGCTACGAATACTACCAAACCAACCAACCCTTACTTTAATCGTGGATATCGTAAAAGACGATTAAGAGTCTAATAATGACCTTTTTTTTGCGGTGGACTATGGACGTGGTCTCGCCCCGCCAAATCGGTCCGGGGTGACAGAAGAGGCGGCGCGTGAAACCATAGACCCACCATACAAATGTCTCTTCGCCGTGCGAGCGGGCCACCGGTATCCGATCTTGGTCTTCAGTGGCCTCCTTATAACGACCCGGGCCAACTCCATCTGATGCCGTTTGGTCAACAATTACATTCCCAAGGAGGGTTGACGTCTGGCAGGTAGCCGGTCATAAAACTATTGCCAATAACTTTGACGATAGGTACTATGAAAGAAGAGTACATATTGTATCGACCTCAAGTAATTGGGATAAGAGTAGGAGAATGATGAATGATAGACATGTTACTATGGGCCACTGAAGAAAAAGGCCGCGTATCAGTGACCCACCCCCACGACATCGAGAGGTATATTGTAGGGCGGGTCTACGGGATCTTGCGCCGTTTTTCCTGTCGCCCTGGACGGATTAGTGGGGTTTGACGTACCGTAGCCCGCCAAAAAAAAAGACATGTTTCTACAATAATATTAATAATAAATATAGACGTATTACTTTAAGTAGAAATATTAATTTAGAAATGACTCGTAGTGTAATGTTTAGCTATACCTAAGATTTTTTTTTATTTAATGTTTTTGAATGTTCATTAATTGTTTTAGCCAAGCAACGCCTGACAAGTAATTCATTCAACTATATGCGCTAACATTACATAATATTATATGTTATCAGGACACTAGTCGAGCACCTGGACAGTAAGTGTAATTTTGGGCCGCATTTTGCCCAGCTCGTCCCTAGGCTTTCAAAGTCGGCCGCGGCGCTGGGTAGGCTTCTGCCCAATACTGGAGGTCCCGGATCATCCTGCCGGCGGCTTTATGCCGGTATCTTGTGGTCTATGGCGCTGTATGATGCCCCGATCTGGTCGCAGTCGCTCACCGCCTCCAATAAAGCCTTACTACGCAAGGCGCAGAGGGCCATGGCGGTGAGGACAATACGGGGGTACCGTACGGTGTCCTGGACTGCAGCTACATTGTTGGCGGACGATCCGCCCTGGTCACTTCAGGCTAGGGCTCAGGCGGAAGCCTACCAGTTCTGCGCTGCGGCGCGGGCAAATGGTGAACGCGTCACCACGAGGGGACTGAGTAGGGTGAAAGAAGCGGCTCGAAGGGCACTAGTCCAGCGGTGGAGGGAGGAACTAGAGTCTCCCGTAGCAGGACGGGGGACCGTTGAGGCGATAGCGCCCCACCTTCACCGCTGGACGACACGAAGGCACGGCAACCTGTCCTTCAGGCTGACGCAGGTACTTACCGGACACGGGGTCTTCGGTAAGTACCTGCACCGAATTGGACGTGAAGAGGCCCCTGGATGCCATGAGTGTGGCGCGCAAATCGATGACGCGCGTCACACGCTTTTTTTTTTTTTTTTTTTTATTGGTGGGTTATGGGTGCGTCTCGCCCCGCCAAATCGGTCCGGGGTGACGGAGAAGGCGGCGCGTGACCCCATAGACCCACCGTAAAATCCTCTATCTTCGCCGTGCGAGCGGACCACCGGTACCCGATCTTTGTCTTCGGTGCAAGCGCGTTACACCCTGGAGGTATGGGCCCGCCTGGGGGCCTCAGCGCCGCGACCTGTCGGCGGTCATTGGAGCAGACCTGTCGTTGTCAACCGTCATCAACAAGATGCTTGACAGCGACAGGCACTGGACGTCGATGGCCTCCTTTTGCGAGGAAGTCATCTCTGCAAAGGAGGCCGCGGAGCGGGAACGCGAAGCACTCGCGTCTGCGAATTCGCTCCGCCGGCGGCGACCAGGGAGAGGGAGGCGCCGCTACGCGCACCTCCTCCCACCGCCTTGACGGCTGATTGGTCGTGGCCAGATGGCCAAGTGTAGGGGTGTCGGGGATAGAATGTCATTAGACGATCTCTCCGGCATCCCGTTAAAGCGCGGAAGGGACCGCTGCTGGTTTTAGTGGGTATGCCGGCCGCCAACTATCTATGGCCGGCGAGTCCCACACACCCCCGCGTCTGTCACTGGCGGGGGATAGTGCGTAAAAGCATTTCCACAGCGTAAAAAAAAAAAAAAAAAAGAAGGACACTAGTCGAAAAAAATATAAAAAAATATATGTATTCGATTGGTTTGAGTTTCGAATATCATCTAAGAAATACACATACATACATATATATCATCACGCCATATCCCTTGCAGGGTAGGCAGAGAGAACAGAGTGCCAGAGAACTCTATCCTTGCATACTTCATTCGCTTCCTCAACGTTCATAATTCTCTTCATACACGCTCGCCGGCTTCGGAGACTCTTGACTCCACCTTCATTCAGTACGTGACCAATCTGGTCTAGGTAGGTGAGTCTCGGTCTCCTCCGGTACCTACATCCTTCCACTTTCGCATTGTATATCTTCTTAACCAGACGTTCGTTTGGCATTCTTTCCATATGTCCGAACCATCGGAGCATTCCCTTTCGCATCTTTACACCAGTACTCTCTTTCATACCTACTCGCTCTCTTACGTCGTCGTTGCGAATGCGGTCGGTCAGCCTAACTCCACAGATTTTCCGTAGAAATCGCATTTCGACTGCATTAATTTTATTTTCATGCTCTTTTCTGCATACCGAACTCTCGCTTCCATATAGTAATGTCGGAACAAGCACTGCGTTATGTATGGCTACACGTGCCTTCTGGCTGAGGTGCTGGCCACCGAGAAGTTGTCCCAACGCTCCGTTCACTCTATTTCCCGCATTTAGTCTTCGCTCTATATCAGTGGTGTACCTTCCATCTCGGCTAAATCCACATCCAAGATATACAAATTCATCCACTTGTTCTAGTACATCATTACCTATTATTACTCTTACATCTGTTCTGGCTTCATCTCTTTCAAAGACCATTATTTTGGTTTGGTTCACATTCACGCGTAGACCTCATTTTTGCATAGACCCCTATGAAGGGGTCTACGCAAGGGATCTAAGAAATGATGACTAAAAATTTAGTTTTGAAGAGAAGAGAACAGCGGCACAACTTACCCAGTAGGTGATCTGGGTGTGTGGCCTAGGGCTCCCATAAAATATTATGTATGTATAAAGGTAAGAAAGAATACATTTTGTTAGTCACTTCGTAAATGGTAACGTTTTCTACGATATCTACCAGTACAAAAGAAAATCTTAGTTTAATCTATGTATCTATCCATCCAGTTATCCACGTCAGCCTGTCCCTAAAATAATAAAAAAGCTTATCGACAGCTATTAGTAGAGATAATACTGCCTATAGAGCATCGGGTTGAGAGCCCTCAGCGCTCACCCATGGTCCGCGTAAAGCTGTCAAAGCTATCTGCGGCTAACAGCTAAAAAACACACAAAAAAAAACTGCCTATAGAGGAAGGCAATGTTATAATTGCCACGCTTGGAGGGCCGGGTCAGCGATCGCGATTGTTGTTAAGAATTCTCCATGAATGTGTTGTGTGCGTTCCCCTGGTGTGCTCTTAGCCGTGATCTTTAGTGATGGAAAAAAAAAATGATAAAATATACTTACTCCTAATAATTCCGTAATCGTCATGATTGGCAGCTGCGTTCATGCCGATTGCATGAATATCAATTGCAGTTGATGTTTTTAGTTCCCCAAGAAAGTATTGCTGCACATTTTCCTGGTGATTCGTTATCCAGTTTATACGACAGCTTCAGACAAATAAGAAAAGGTATGATATTTTTATCCGACTGCGCAACGCAAAGGAGTGGTATGTATGTATGTATGTTCCTTTGAAGCATTATATAGAGTAATATAGACCAAACGCCTGGACCGATTTTAATGATTCATACGTCAATCGATTCTTCTTAGTCTGGCGAGTTTCACTAAAAGTATGACGTTAGTGAAAATTCAATATGGCGACTACTGGACGCCATATTGTGAAAATGAAGAAAATGAAAGTCAACAAACTATATCGAATGGGATATGGTTAAATAGGTATTTAAAAATCATTGTTAGTTTTCTCTCAACATTTTTCGATTCGACTGACCGTTTAGGATCTATATTGATTTAAAGTTTCATAACAACCTTTTTCACATATAGGTTTTTAGACAGTAGAAATTTACGATGAAAACACAAAAAAACGTATGACTGTGCGTGTGAATGTGGATGGACATATACTGAAGTATCTAGTAGATTTATGGTCCAATATTCCATAGGTAGTCTTACCTAAAGTATCTAATGTCTGACGCGGTGGCCCATCTCCAACTTCTAACGATCTAGTACTCAACTTCAGTCGAAAAACTATAGGTATATATATATATAGTTAAGTACCTATTTATTAATAAATAAAATAACAATAGCTACATAGGTATTCATAACAAAAAAGTATAAAATAAAAAAATATAATTAAAAAAATCAACAAACCCGACTGCGTAAAAAGCGAACTAAACTACGTACATAATAAAAAACTCAAAAGAAAAAAACAAGCACTTTGATGTCCGGTGGTCTAGAATTCTATAATATATTAAATATATTTTAATAATGAAACATGACAACTCTCAATCCATTGAAAAATTAGATTTGCTGTCGGATAATTTGAAAAATTAGATTTGCTGTCGAATAATGGATCCCGGCTGTTCAGTTGTCATGTCCCATTATTAAAATATATTTAATATATTATAGAATTCTAGACCACCGGACATCTAAGTGTTTGTTTTTTTCTTTTGAGTTTTTTATTATGTACGTAGTTTAGTTCGCTTTTTACGCAATCGGGTTTTTTGATTTTTTTTAATTATTTACAGATTATGGCATTTAAAAAAAACCATGTCATTGATCCATAAGTTATTGAATGTTGAAATGTTATATGAAACTATCCGCGTGGTGGCGGAACAAGAATACAATTCACCATCTTTCCTGTGGGTGTCGTAAAAGACGACTCAGGGACAACTGCATATAAAATCTATGCAAAAGAAAGAAAACTCGAAGTAAATCCTTATACCAACCCGTCTGACCAGTGTAGTATAGACTATAGTAGGCCAAGTTCTATTGTGAAGGAGGCTTGAGCTCAGCAGTGGGACGTATATGAAATGAGATGATGCAGAGGATGATGAAACATTAACATTCCGCGCACTAAAGAATCCTTGTATTATATGGGGCAGGGGCGGCTCTAGCACATGTAGCGCTGGGGTGCAATTAATAACCTGGCGCCCTCTTGTGTGAAAATGGGTGAACAAAATGTAATAGGTTGATAGTTACAACATGTTCGACTAAACTACGAACCTCGTTGGAAGGCGTTGCCGCATGCTTAGTCTCGGTGTTCTGACACGAAACCAGGTAAACGCGATCGGATTATGATGTTACAGTGAGCATGGTAACAAAGCAACCTACCCAAACCTGTCAAATAACGCACCCACTACGTTTATAGATGGTTAGGCACTCGCTGCGTTCGGTGTGCCCCCTCCGTGCGGAGCGTTACAGTGGAGGCTCTATGTTTCCCGAGCGGCTTTCAGCGCCCCCTAACACCCGGCGTCCGGGTGCACCGCACCCTCTGCAGTATAGGTAAAGTCGCCCCTGATATGGGGTCTTTAAAATACACAATTGCCACGTACATATAACATTCAGACTCAGAGACTCAGAATAATCATTGAATCGCACAAAGAACTATCTTCCGTAGCAATGAACCTACATTGAACTTAATCTATCGGTAGATTGATATTTAGACGATTATATCAACTGTACACATAGGAATTTATTTATAAGTCATTCTTTTTATCATCATCATTTCAGCTCATATATGTCCCACTGTTGGGCTCGAGCGTCCTCCATAGCGGAAACTCGAAAGTGGTAGAACCATTTTCAATATCTACGCTGACGAAGTCGTGGTCAAATACTAGTAAATAAATATCTTTATATTTATTTACTTAGAAAATATACATGTCTTAACCTCAAACATTAGGAATAAAAGAAATAGAATGAAATATTTATTTAAATTATTTCTATATTATTCAATACTACTCAATACAAAGAGACAAATTTCACATTGAAATTATTATATGTATTCACTAACAAAGACATAGAATTTATAAACTCAAACTTCAATAGTGTCTAGCTAGCATCTTTGTATTGCAAACAATGACAATATTTACGAAATATTACATCTGTGAGACGGCCCTGGTCTGTGGATACGACTAGAGATCTCACTATTTCGTCAGTCATTAGCATTAATAAAAATGTTTACACTTTTTTGTAAACGTCAAAATGGTCTTGTGTCTACATGTCGTTAAACTTTATAGAAAATGATTTAGTCTATCCATCCAATTAGCCTATCGATGTACAACGTTGATAGCCTCCTTTAAAGAAGGATAATAGCACCATGCTTGGCAGACGCGGTCGAAATTCATTTTGTAAGTTTTATAGGAGATTTCTGCTGTCCATTTCTCTGCTGCTCTCTCAGTCGGTTTTTACGGTTACAATGGAAAGTAATAGTGACGCATTGTTTTCTTAATCCGTCACCACATGGAAAAAAGGAAAAAATATTTATAACTAGAACTAAGTATTTATAAAACCCGATTACGAAGCGAAAAATGATGTCACAAGCGGAATTCGAACCCGCGCCTATTGGGATTCCGGCCCAATCGTGCTGCCACTACACCACCGTGGCTTATTGTAAGACACGCAAATTTCGATTCGTTTCATATTTTACGTCTTAAGGTGACGGGTATGCCATCTACCCGACAATGTTTACACATTGTTATAGGCGTAATACTTCAAACTTTGTAGTTAGAATTGTATTAAACGATGACACAACCTTGTTATTTAAATTACTGAAATTTAGGATTTAATATGCCTAACCATTTATAAAACCCGACTACGAATAATTTAACGATAACGATTACGATTAACGATAATTTAAATAACAAGGTTGTGTCATCGTTTAATACAATTCTAACTGCAAAGTTTGAAGTATTAAGCCTATAACAATGTGTAAACATTGTCGGGTAGATGGAATACCGTCACCTTAAGACGTAAAATATGATACGAAGCGAAATTTGCATGTCCTACAATAAGTCACGGTGGTGTAGTGGCAGCACGATTGGGCCGGAATCCCAATAGGCGCGGGTTTGAATCCCGCTTGTGACATCATTTTTCGCTTCGTAATCGGGTTTTATAAATGGTTAAGCATATTAAATGCTAAATTTCAGTAATTTAGAACTAAGCAGGTACATTAAACATGGTCCTATTAAGGCTTGATTTACTTTACGCAAGGTGAAGTGGCAATGGGTGGGCCACTTCGTTTTACGTACTGATAACCGTTGGGTAAGAAAGGTTCTTGAATAGCGACCACGTAATAGACGATGCTGTGTGGGACACGACTAGAAGTTGGTGAAGTTTACTGGCCTACGTCTATAGCGGACGTTAAAAGGCTGCATGATGGTAATGAATGATAGGCAATTTAAGCCCATAATGATATAAGAAAATTGTGTACCTAACAAGACACATAAGAGTATAGTCATAAAATTGTTTGATTAACACTCGGAAATGTTTTATTTATTTTACTAAAAGAAGATATCTGACCATCACGTTAAAAGTATTTATAAATATTTGTTTAAGCACCATCAATAGTTGTCCTGATCGATAATTATATTGGGTATTTTCCTAACAGTGCAAATGTTTGTGATCGTGCCTCAAGCGTAGCTATCGAGATTAGAGAGGATGCCGTCATTTATATAAGATATCTGCAAATATATTGACTCGATTGTCATTTATATTATAACATTTGTAAATAAATTGTATAATGATAGCATTGAGTTCGATGGAGACTTTAGACAACCTTATGAAATTTAGTAATCATAGTTAAAATATAGCATTATGCCTACTGTACTATTAAGCTTCGAAAATAAAGAATATTTTTTATACTGGTCGTCATTCATTGGCCGTCGTAACCCTATAAAATGTGGGTACCCGAAAAGTAAATTATCTTACCTTTCTGGTTGACCACTGAAGGCAGACAGATTTGCAATGAACTGCTCAAAGGGTGGGGCGATGTGAGTTATCGGGCACCATGCCGTGCGTCCAAACTTTATATATATAGCCATCAAAAATATTTTTTTTATTGCTTATGGTGGCAAACGAGCAGTACACCTGATGGTAAGTGTTACTACCGCTTATGAAATAAAAAAAGAAATTATACTAGTATTTTGAATACACATAAAGCGGTTTTTGTTGTGATCATAATTAAATGAATTTTTTGCAATGAAAATGGTTAGGTATAGGACATTACAAAGACCAGACCCGTCTTTATAATGTATGCTAGGCCTGGATGGTGTCTCATGAATGATAGGTAGGCTCTGTGCAGTTTAAATATAAGATAGCGCGCATCCACGGAATTGATTTAATGTGTGTCAATATTGACGCTATGGCGTTGTGGGAACCGCGACGTGTGCTCAGGTGGGCCTTCTTAACCGATATACAGGCTGTTTGAAATTGTGATATGTTTATGTTTAAAATTTTCTACGTGATTACCTTGTGAGGAGGGATTAAGAAAATAGCGTGTTCAAGTCCATTCTTTTTCTGTATGTATCGGAAAAAGATTAAGGGCCGCTCACAGGTAACGCAAGCAAAGAAAAAAAAATCTTATTCCAGTTCGTCGGAACAGTGTCCACACTATGGATACAGTGGACTCCAATACATTGGCGGAATCCTATCCTATTAAGACAGCATACCTGCTTAATAATTAGGTATATGAGCTAAAAGACGGAGAAGATGACTCTTCGTTATTCAGAAGTTACGCAGAAAATTGCTTGAGGTTGTTTAACAACATCATTTGGTGCTTAGAGTTAGATGGGAATAACTACATTTGTATTGCTTTTATCATCATCATCTTCCTACTCTTATACCAAATACTTGGGGTTGACGCAATATTTACTCCTCTTCCATCACACATATTGCAAAAGCTATATGGGTAATAGTTTTATGACCGGCTACCTGCCTGAGGTCAACCATTATTAAGAATGAAATTGTGACCAGACAGCAACAGATGGATTGGTCCAAGTCGATGTAAAGCTCCTATTCGTCTTTTCCAATACCTCAGCTTGGTAGTATTCATAGCCGCCATCACACAGCAGATTCGTATGCTTTTATATAATAATATAGTATTATCCGTGTGGTGACGGAGTACGAATACAATTAATTATCCCATATCTTACCCGTGGGTGATCGTAAGAGACGACTAAGGGATATTAAACGCATACAACATCTGTGCAAAAGAAGGTAAACTCGAAACAAAACCCTATATCAATACGCCTGACCAGCATGATATATTAGGTTAATTTCCCTCCCATTACGGAGGATGCTCAAGCCCAACAGTGGGACATACATATATGTGCTGAGATGATAGTATTATGAATCATAGAGAAACCTAAATTACTGTAAATACTTGAGCAATGATAAATATTTAATAATGTTAATTTTTTAGTTTTATATATAGTAACACCATTTTTTTTGCTGGTTAATGGCAAATATACAAGCAACCCATCTGGTATATGAATGAATTTAGGTATTATTATGTATATTATTAATCTGAGTGCATCGGTGGATTCGGAATAGTGTCCTTTGTAATGCCATTTTTTTTGACAGGCTGTTGTTGGATTACATTCCAGTCTTGGGAGGCAGAATGGTAATAGGTCCTGTAATCTACATAGTGTGAATCGTTAACCTGATGCTTGAGTAGAATTCCTCCAGTACGGATACTTTAAATTTGAATTCTATTCGGTGAGTTACTCCTTTGGTGCTTACAGCTTAGCCAATCTATATGGATAACGTGATCTAGTAGGCCAATGTCATTTCCATTATGTCGGCAACTCTGGACCAATCTGCAGAACATTTATTCGTTGAGAGAATTGATTAATTTAAAATATTTTTATTTATATCGCTTAAAAATATATAGATAGCTTAAGTTAAACTTAAGTTACTGTTAGACAAATTATTTTTCAAAAATAAAACCGCCTGTACGTGAAATCCTTGTTAAAATGGTTAAAAATAAAATAAACAGCTAGTGTACACGAAATACCTGAATCTAAAGTTTATTGGCCACTTACAGGAAACACCTGCGAACATTCTGTTATGTGTTATGTAAACAAGTTAATATCAACAACACGTTTATTAAATAACCTATATTCATTGCTGTGACTAGATACATGAACATAAGAGATCACTTTTTTAATGATAATGACACAGCTAACTCTATTATCTTATTCTATATGATACTGACGTCGTTTCTTTTGACAAGCTGTGATATGGTGACATTAGACGTCTATAGCTAAGGCCGCAAGTGATCGACCGGGGATGAATCTATCGCCCACAGAGCCCAACTTGCGAAAGTTGCAGATGGGAGCTACCTGAAAGGGTAACCCGCTGGTAGGGCCACTTAGGTGAAAGTATCTAATCAGGTAGCCCGTTCAACAGCGGGGAAAGAAAATACAGGTGGTTATGTCTTTTACACTTTTTTTCCCCAGGAATTCACTTACAGGGTAGGTATTTGAATGGATACAAGTTACTTATTACATTATTTCTCAAATATGTTTTGGTCATTATGAAATATCTGCCATAATACTCGATTAATTACAATGTTCGATACTCTATTTTGAGTGTTATTTTCCTCTCTAATGATGAAAAATAAGTAAATATATTAAAGTTTATATTAAAAAATCTCCGGTTTGTCTCACATATATCAACTTTTAAGAACGTAATTTGATCAATGAATATACACTTGCTGTTGCTAAAACTTCTATTAAGCATAATCATCATTGTTGCCTGTCGACAGCTACTGCAAGCCTTAGTATTCCGTCACCACACGAGGACCGTCTGAAGTTTTTTATTTGTTGGGTGGACTACGGTCGGTGCTCTCCTCGCACCACTCCGTCTGGGGCGACAGAGGGGCGTAAGCACGCACACCCGTAACCTACCCGTGAACCTCGCCTTCGTCGTTAGACCGGACACCGGGACCATCTCAACTAATGGAGAGAAGTCTTTGGACGAAACTATTAGTAGAAATTATTATACAAACCCTTCATCGACCACTCCGAAAGGGGGAATATAGCCTAATCATCTCGCTTGGTAAATGCTGTAGCAATAGTAGTTGGTTTTTAAATTCGTAGAAGAGTAATCTGTTTATTATATTATAGATCCCTTTCGCACTTTTACGTCTCCCACGGAGAAAACCAGTTCTTAACACATTATAGCTATTTTTAACCCATCACTACACGGGACCTTATATAACACATTGTGTGAAGTATCACCACAGCCCATATATGTCCCACTGTTGGGCTCTGGCCTCCTCCATAATGGGAGGGAAGTTAACCTACTTACCGCGTTGGTCAGACGTGTGGGTATAAGGTTTTGTTTCGAGTTTTCTTTCTCTTGCATAGATGTTATAATGCCTTTTATATCCCTTAGTCGTCTTTTACGATCACTCACGGGTAAGATAGGGGTTAGCGAGTTGTATTCTTACTCCGTCACCACACGGATATATATAGCTCATCATCATCATTCTACTACTCTTATCCCAATGACTTGGGTCGATACAATATCTTCTTTCATAGTACATATTGTAAAAGTTATTGGCAATAGTTTTATGACCAGCCACCTGCCAGACGTCAACCCTCCTTGGGAATGTAATTGTGTGAAATATAGCTATAGCTTATCTAATTAAACACAGGTCGTTTCCATTTAATGGCGTACAGGAAATCCTTGACAATGTTGATTTAATGCAAAAAGTGTTCTTAAATCACTGTACATAATGTTTAGGTCGTAAATATAGTTATATAGTGAGCAGGTATGCTCGTTAGACGAAGGAAATCTGCAATGTACAGCACCTGTTGTCAGGAAAATGTCAATTTTCTCGATGAATACTCATGCACTTACCAACATTGCAGCTTTACGATAAGTATTTTAAATACGTAATGTTTTATTACTCTCATCCTTATTTACCTGAAGCCTTAAGATTTTTATATGAAATTTTGAAGTAAAACTTTCATGGAAGAGCTTTCAAATTTTAATATAAAAGCTTTTTGTATGACGAAAAGTACGAAAGAAAGAGCTTAAATGACTAACATATTGCGACATCTTCGTCCTATAATATAAAGTGTGTAATGAATTGCTTGAACTCTTAAACTAATAAATAATGAGACTCATTCTTTTAGCATTCATAATTTTTAGTAAACAAAGGAATCACATACACTAACAATGCTATACCAAAGTGATTGGTGAATAAGTAAAATATTTATCTGTATCCAGTTTCTTTTTTTTTTTGTAAAAGTCAATACTACGAATTAAAAGATTAAGAATTGCATCGGGAGGACTTTACAAGTATAGCTCGTATTGGGGATCTTTATGCGGTTCACTAATGAATCTTATATACAGAGTGGAAGTGAACCGCACCCGAAAATAAAGACAGGTTAGAGACTAGTGGGGACTAGTCCTATTTGTAATGATAGGCTAGAAAAAAATCGATTCGGATGAAAGAAAAAAATTTTTTTCACCACGAGAGGTCGTTGAACTCTTGAATATAGGATTGTGAGTTTTGAATAGATTGCGTCTTTTCTCATCTGAGTAAAGTGATGTATTTTTTATGGAATTATCGTTACATGGCACTGTCTTAATACGATGGAATGTGAAAAATCTTAAAATTCGTGAAAAAATTTTTTTTCATCTGAATCGACTTTTTCTAGCCTATCATTATAAGTAGGATTATAGGGTCACCTGTGTTTGTTTTCGGGAGCGGTCCACTTCCATCCAGTCTTATAAAGATATAAGACTCATTAGTGAACCGCATAAAGATCCCCAATACGAGCTATCATCATTTGGCAGCGGACAAGTTTACGAGTAATTAACCACCGATGGTCACAACTAGTAGTCTAGTAGTCGAGTCACAACTAGTAATTTTCCATTTGAACGTAATCCAGATGGATGTACACGAGATCAAGCTCCAATATAGTTGTATTCTAAAACTAGCGAGACAGAGCTGTGTAACATTTTTGACTACATATTACCTTTAACGGTAACATTTATCGAGCTCAAAACTATCATATTAGAGATTGCTTAACAAGTATCAAAACCCATCTATATAAGAATATGTATGTATCTATATATGTATATTTATGCATATTAGGGCCGTACTTGTGACGTGAAGGAAACATTCTAGCAAAAAAAACTGCAGTGCATTTGACATCAAAAAGTAAGTTGTATTTTTTTAACTAAACTTTTTAACTCACTTTTATGTTTGGATCATCGACGTAGCTTTAATCAGTATTATTTTATTTACTCTATGGATTTAATATCGGCCCACGCTGTAACGTACAGGTGCATAACTTCTTTGCCTATTTTAAAATTATTTGACATTTAAATAAAGTATAATTAAATAATTTTGTCACCAGGGAGTCATTCCACCATTCAATAATTCATATAATAATTTGTCTGATGTTTAAACTATATATATATATATATATATATATATATATAGATATATATATATGTATAGGTGTATACATCTACGTATTAATTAATATACCACTTGTCAATCATGTTCACCCACATCTACTAAAAGTAATATACATACCCATCAAGTTATAACTTTATATCTTATACTTTTTAAGATCTTAAAAATACATACATACATACATATCATCACGCCATATCCCTTGCAGGGTAGGCAGAGAGAACAGAGGTGCCAGAGAACTCTATCCTTGCATACTTCACTCGCTTCCTCAACATTCATAATTCTCTTCATACACGCTCGCCGGCTTCGGAGACTCTTGACTCCACCTTCCTTCAATACGTGACCAATCTGGTCTAGGTAGGTTAGTCTCAGTCTCCCCCGGTACCTACATCTTTCCACTTTCGCATTATATATCTTCTTAACCAGACGTTCGTTCGGCATTCTTTCCACATGTCCGAACCATTGGAGCATTCCCTTTCCCATCTTTACACCAATACTCTCTTTCATACCTACTCGCTCTCTTACGTCGTCGTTACGAATGCGATCGGTCAGCCTAACTCCACAGATTTTCTGTAGAGATCGCATTTCAACCGCATTAATTTTACTTTCATGCTCTTTTCTGCATACCCAACTCTCGCTTCCATATAGTAATGCTGGGACACGCACTGCGTTATGTATTGCTACATGTGCCTTCTGGCTGAGGTGGTGCCTACCGAGAGGCTGTCCCACCGCTCCGTTCACTCTATTTTCCGCATTCAGTCTTCGGTCTATATTAGTGGTGTACCTTCCATCTCGGCTAAATCCACATCCAAGATATACAAATTCATCCACTTGCTCTAGTACATCATTACCTATTGTTACTCGTACATCTGTTCTGGCTTCATCTCTTTCGAAGACCATTATTTTGGTTTTGCTCACATTAACGCGTAGACCTCTTTTCTTACAATCTTCTGTCATTGTGTCGACTAGGGTCTGCAGGTCAGTCACTGACTGCGCCAGCAGAACTGCATCATCTGCATAGAGCAGAGCAGTGACCACTGAGTCGCCCATCTGGACTCCCACATTCATATCGTTCAACCTTTGGAGACATTTATCCAGATATATGATAATCAGCTTGGCTGATAGAACTCACTCCTGCTTAACGCCGATATTGACGTCAAACCAAGACGACATTCCATCATCCAGCCGCACACAAGCTCTACAGCCCATGTAACTGGACTGCACAGCTTGCAGCAGTTTACCGTTAATACCATACTGCGGTAAAATGTCCCAAAGATCCTTTCGTACAACCGTGTCAAATGCTCTCTCCAGATCCACAAAACTGCAGAAAACCCTCTTACTTAGAGCCAGATGCTTCTCTACAATGTTGCGCAGAGAGAACACTTGATCCATGCATCCCCTTCCACTCTTGAAACCTCCTTGTGTCTCACACAGTAAACTATCGGACACCATCCTCATTCTCCTTTCAATAATTTTACCGTACACTTTTGCTGCCAAACTGGTCAAGCTTAAGGCTCTGTAATTTGCGCAGTCATAACGTGAACCCTTGTTTTTAAATAAAGGCACGATGACTTCGCTATTCCAGTCCCCGGGAACCATTCCCGAGCTTCAACATAAATTGAGGAGCAACAGGAACGCCTCCCAGACACAGGAGCCACCAAACTTGATCATGTCGGTAGACACCATATCAATGCCCGCTGCCTTACCATTTTTCAAACTTCTTATCGCCCATTTAACTTCATCCATACTGATGCCATCGGAGGACGCCGGTTCTGAATGTTGATCTACTAGACCACATGCAACACCGACGCCAACTTGAGTATCCGTATACATATCGCCAAAATAATCACTCCATCGGCTTAACACGTCTTGTGTTTGTGTAAGAATGTCTCCACCTTTAGACCGTATTTTATTACCTTAAAAATACACCACTAAGAAAATGTTGTACTCATCATTCTTCTACTCTTATCTCAATTACTTGGGGTCAATACAATATGTATTCTTCTTTCATAGTAAATATTGTAAAAGGTATTGACAATAGTTTTGTGACCGGCCGCCTGCCAGACGTAAAACCATCCTTGGGAATGTAATTGTTGACCAAATGACATCAGATGGAGTTGGCCCAGGTCTTTATAAGGCTCTTAGTTATCTTTTACGACATCCACGAGCAAAGTAAGGGTTGGTAGTATTCGTTACCACACAGCTAAAAAATGCTGTACTATTTACTAAAAATATTTTTATATATATAT
This sequence comes from Lymantria monacha, assembly GCA_905163515.2. Classification (NCBI taxonomy): domain Eukaryota; kingdom Metazoa; phylum Arthropoda; class Insecta; order Lepidoptera; family Erebidae; genus Lymantria; species Lymantria monacha. The sequence goes on from LR991096.1 coordinate 19,751,660, forward strand.
ATGTGATACGTTAGTATTTTTATTTGGATGGATGTCAAATTAAAACGTATAATTCTAAATAATCGTACGTCGAAATCGATGGATCGAAACGTCAGATATCTGACGAAAATTGAAAATAATTTCTCTGACTTATCCATCCATCCATCAAACAGCCAACATAAGGATTCCCTCGAGATATCCACGGAATAGTCCTATGCGACCTCGATCTCTGACGTTTATACATATTTGAAGAAAAAAGATTGGCCAGATGAATGTAATATCTTGAAACAGTTATGGTGTAATCATGTCTTCGGCAGTGTGCTGACCTTAAATATATTCTAGAGCTTTTAGAGTTCAGTACTATCAAGAAATTTCTAAATTAAAACAACGCGTTGCCTAAATGACTGCACAAATGGTGTAATGGTTATGATAACGACCTGGAGTGCCAGTGTCAGAGGTTCGTTTCCTACGTACGATACTATTTTGTGCATTCCACAATTTGTTCTTCTAGGTCTGGGTGTAATTTATATTCTTGGTCTGGGTGTAATTAATAGTGGTAGGACCACGCTGTGGAGAGTCCTCTGTCTACATCCACGGGCCGGTCCATCCGAGGTAGTAACACACTCTCGCAGAAGATCGACGTCTGAGTAATGGCAATATGTTATTGCGCTTCGTTCGGTGAGCGAGAGAGCTGGAAGCCCAACTGGGGTGGGTTTGAAGTTTGTACTGGTATATATACCTGGTACTATATACCTGGTACTGCAAAGGTCCATAGGCGGCAGTGACACTTACCATCAGGTGTGCTCTGCCTTGCTCGTTTGCCACCATAAGGTAATAAAAAAAAATGTGTCAATTAAAGTCCTTCTTAATACGAGAATTGTTTCCTTAGAGCAGTGTGTTGTCTTACTTCAAAACAAAAAAATAACAAACAATTATAATACCGAACCTCATAATCACTTTTTCAGCAGCCAAATTTTTCGTGTATCTAGAGCAACGAGATTGTCGAATTCAAATGAATATTAACACATTCTTATTTTTTAATTGGATTTGATGAATCACTAATCCAGCTATCAAAACTGGCCTATTAATTAGCTTCTTAACTTAAAGATACACGATAAGAAACGTCACTTGATTTAAAGATATTGATGTATGTTATAGATAAAAGTGCCACGCCTTGGTTACGTAGAAGGTTAATTCAAAGGTATTAACAGCTTGAGTGTAAATGGAAATATCGGAAGGTAGAGAGGCAAAGGATGGTATCGGTGAGAAATCTCGAAGAGATGTGGACACTAAAACAGTGTGTGATTAACAATAATGTGAAAATTATTTGCCATTTTACACTTACAAGACTAACAATATCACTATCTTTTTATCCGAAAGTTTAATCGCAAAATAAAATATTTGATATATTGTATTACAAGAAAATAATAGCAATAGCAAGGATACGACGCACGGCTATATTTTGAATACAAATGTTGAATATTTTCTTGCTTCATAGTTTTAACAACGGATCGGATTTTTACTTAATTTTTTTGTGTGGTTTAGTTGTTAGCCTCAGATGGCTATGACAACCTCACCCGGACTGTGGGTGAGCACTGAGGGCTCTCAACCCAACTTATTTTTCTAAGTATTTGCGTTGTTTTATATTTGTGTATTCTCCATGTACTAGACGTACGTAGTATACGGTGATAGCTTTAAAATATAGTGTGTCACCACCCCTTACTTTCTCGACAGAGTCATAAAAACCAGTTGACGGATCAATAGGGCAATCGGGTTGAGAGCCCTCAGCGCTGACCCACAGTCCGGGTATAGTTGTCATAGACATCTGAGGCTAACAACTAAGATACACAAAAAAAAAACAACACGAGTAGTCACAGTTCACATTGGAATCACAGTTCTTGGGGTGCAATTATAACTGCGATCGTTAACCCGACTAGCAAACGCTTATGCCTTTTTCTTCCCTTGAAGAAGCTTATGTTCAATAATAGACGTTGATAGACTCAAAGATAGACTCATGTTTAATATCTTTAAAAGCACGACCAAATGTTTAAAATAAAATCCATTTACAATGTATCTTTTGGACATTTAGGACTAACATAAATGTTTATACATTAATAACTTTAGCAAATTGAACCGTAAAATGTAATTATTAAGTAAATAAATTTAATAAAAGTGTCGAAATAAAAACCCATAATAATACAACAACTCATTTAACAAAATCGATAACATACATTTTAAATTCAAAACTGACACATGTATTCGACTTAGTGTTATTACTCTCGTTATTTAATAAACATGAAATGCTTGTGATTGGAGAAGTGTAACAGGTGGCTAGCGAGGTCGGCACATTTCCTATTAGAATCGTGTTAGAAACTCCATTCCGTAATTACCAGATGGCAGGTGCTACACAAGTATTTTCTTATCATCTATTTACAACAAGATAACGTAGTATTTTTTTTTTTTATTTTTTATTTATTTGTATGATTTAATATATGTGCCGTGTTTAAATTATTCGTGTATGAGATGTTTGTTTGTTGAACATTGTGGGTGGTACCTTTGCTTATATGTCGTTACCAATGAATGTTTTAAGTAATACTATTTTATTAATTGCTATAAATAACTCTTGTAAATGATTCAAGCAGCGTGATCAATGACTGTTAAATGCGTAGATTTTTTTTTAAATGATAATATTGTGTGTATTATATATTGTTTATGACAGTTACTTCGAGATGACAAAATGGATGGACCTGCCCATTATAGATATAATATTAATTTACAATAATTTCACGTGGATTAATTTTCTAAAAATGTATGTTTCTTTTAACAAACTTGTCCATTGCATAGATCAAATATTCATGAAGAAACTATGAATATTAATGACATTTAAATTTTAGAAAAATAATTTTAGTTATATTTTTAGATCATATTTCAAACTTTAAAATTACCTGAATGCGATAAATTAAATTGATCTCAATGATAAGAAAAGTAACGCTTAGGAGATGCCAATTTTTTTTTTGTCATTTGAAAGAATAAGTGAACACATTTCCATGTGAAAAGCATTCTATACTTTTAATATTAGTTTTTAGGCTACTACGACTAATAACGTAGAGGCCAAAAGATGCTAATATTCTACTAATCAGTTATTGACTAAAGTAAGTTTAGTTATATTTACCTACAAAATTAAACTAGCATTAATAAACCGTAAGGTTTTTTACCGCAAGTACATAATCGTGTTATGACTCTCGCGTTATAGTGAACGTTTTGTTCGTGAGTATAGATTTATTTATTTACAGTTTATTAATTCTACGTGATTAAAAGACAAGATTATTTTAGTTTTTTTTTTGGTATTTTTAGACTTATTATTAGTATTACATGAGGGCCGCCTAGATTAGTATTAACCTCCTGAATAGCATAGCGCGTATAGATATATATTTATTCTTTTCTCACTTTCATAATACAATGGCATGATGATTCGATATAACCAGAGACAGATTAAGAAGAGCTGACGGCTTTACGTGAATTCGAAGCTAGTCAGGCAATTGACAATTTCCAAATAGAGATAAGGACTCATATTTTCAGACAAACTCAAGACAAAAATAAATATTTGTCTTGAGTTTCAGTTCAGGTATAGATTTTGTTTTAAACTCTATAATTATTAGCGGTGCTTGAAATTATTTTTTTTAATTTTTCTTTACTTAACTTCATATATCATTCACATTTATTTTTTGAATCACTTTTTTCTTCGCTAAAGTATTTACTATATACTTTTTAAATATAACTATTTGAACCCTGAACTTGAATGTATTGTATGAATAAATATTTTAAGTCTTCAACATATTATGAAATATGTAATGATTATGAGTTAATAAATAATAATTATTATTATTATTAAAAAAAATACATACTCATCAAGATAAAATCCTAAACCATAATGTTCTAAAAGGTGTAATAAAATGTGAAGCTATATTCATATTAAGTTTATTAACGTGTAACAATTCGCATTGAATTGGTTTGACTTTATCTGTAATCAAATGTCCGAAATATTAATCTATCAAAATGTATCACTCAATTAATTTTTTTATCAGTTGCGGTTTATGTAAAATGTGATTGATTTTATAAAATGAAATAGGTTTGCCGTATAGTGGCGGAGTAAGAATACAATTCACCACAACCTATCTTACCTGTGGGGGATCGTAAGAGACGACTAAGGGATATAAAACGCATATAACATCTATGCGAGAGAAGGAAACTCCAAATAAAACCCTATACCAACACGTCTGACCAGCGTGGTATATTAGGTCAATATCCCTCCCATTATGGAGGTGGCTCAACAGTGTGACATACCTACATGAGCTGAGATGAAATAGATAAACTAATTTTAGAGCTTTGCATATGAATGTTTGATTATCCAGGAAAATATATATTTAGCAGTTGAGAGTTATATAAAATGCGCGATTGTATTTTTAAAACTAGGCGGATGAACTAATTTCAGAGCTCTGCAGACTTATCATTACATCATCATCCTCTTCCTATCCCCATTACTTGTGATTGATAAAGTATTTACTATTTAATCGTCGTAGATATAGCAAAAAAAAATTGGCAATAGTTTTATGGCGAGGCGCCTGCCTGACATCAACCTTCTTTGTGAATGTAATTGTTGGCCAGACGGTGTCAGATGGACTTAGTTTAGGTCGATTTAAATCTTTTAATCGTCTCTCACAATACCCACAAACAATATAAGTGTTGGTAGTATTCGTAGCCGCCACCACTCAGTACTACCACTACTTTCAGAGCTCTATAAACTATACTTTAATTATGCAAGATCTTTTTATTATCTGTGGTTTATGTAAAATATGTGATTACTTTTTGATTACGTTAAGCAGTGAACTATTTTCAGAGCTCTACAGACAAATTTTTGATTATGCTAGTAAATATAGAAGATATACAATGCGAAAGTGGAAGAATGTAGGTACCGAGGGAGACCGAGACTAACCTACCTAGACCAGATCGGTCATGTACTGAAGGAAGGTGGAGTCAAGAGTCTCCGAAACCGGCGAGCGTGTATGAAGAGAATTATGAATGTTGAGGAAGCGAGTGAAGTATGCAGAGATAGAGTTCTCTGGCACTCTGTTCTCTCTGCCTACCCTGCAAGGGATATGGCGTGATGATATGTATGTATGTATATTTATATCAGTTGCGACTTCTTTGAAAATAAGTGGCTAAATTAATTTCAGAGCTCTACATACTAATATTAATTTATACAAACAGATCCCACGGTCAAACCGATAACACGGTTTTGTGGGATACTATCAACATGTAGAATTTGTTGTTATAATAAATAAATAAATAAAAATAAATATAATTTAATATATGTATGTATAGAAATTTTTATGATATAATCTATGTGATAAAATAGTACAAATACAATTCACTTTTCATTCCTTTGCCGCTATAATTGTAAAATAATAACTAAGGGATATAAATAAGAGAGTAAGGAAAAGATACTTGCATTAAAATGTAACCGAATGGCCTGCGTGGTATTGTAGATTATTTTCATTAGAAATTTGGAGAAGGCATATAGTTAAACGTGAGAGATGTATGGCAATTAGGGGAGATAAATTGATAATAACTACTCTTGGCCCTTATATTCCGTATGGTGACGCAGTAAGAATACAATTCACCCCCTGTATTACCTGTGTGTGATCGTGAGAAACGACTAAGGGATAAAAAACGCATATAACATTTATGCGAGACATGGAAAACTTGAAACAAAACCCTATACCAATCTGACCAGCGTGGTATAGTTGGTCGATTTCCCTTCCTTTATGGAGGAGGCTCGAGCCCAACAGTGGGACATATATGAGCACATCATCTCAATGTACTTTATATGAGAGACAATGTAAAACTATGCTTATGCTAACTAACTATGCTTTGATGACTAATTAGTATTATTGCGTAGTTCTGCGATTCGAATCCTAAGTCGAATGGAAAGAACTGCGAGCTTTTTTTTATTCATATTTTAGTAATAAATTATTATTGAAAATGTGTCCGACATATAGTTTAATAGTCATTTAGTTTTATAAGTGATTAACAATAATAACGACCTGAGCCAACTCCATCTGATGCCGTTTGGTCAACAATTACATTCCCAAGGAGGGTTGACGTCTGGCAGGCGGCCGGTCATAAAACTATTGCCAATAACTTTTACAGTATGTACTATGAAAGAAAAGTACATATTGTATCGACCCCAAGTAATTGGGATAAGAGTAGGAGAACGATGAAGTGATTAGCAATAATCATTTAGATCATTACAATGTACATTATTTGATTTGTTAAATAAATTAAAAAACATTAACTGGTTCAACTAAAAAAAAAAACATAATATAACTCATCATCATCTTTTTACATAAGTAAATATACGAACTACCGTGGGAGACATCAAAACTGGCGCCAGGAGCTTCAAGGTAATCTGCAGTAGCGTTTTTCTTGCTAATTACATACATACATACATATCATTACGCCATATCCCTTGCAGGGTAGACAGAGAGAACAGAGTGCCAGAGAACTCTATCCTTGCATACTTCACTCGCTTCCTCAACATTCATAATTCTCTTCATACACGCTCGCCAGTTTCGGAGACTTTTGACACCACCTTCCTTCAGTACGTGACCAATCTGGTCTAGGTACGTTAGTCTCGGTCTCCTCCGGTACCTACATCCTTCCACTTTCGCACTGTATATCTTCTTAACCAGACGTTCGTTCGGCATTCTTTCCACATGTCCGAACCATCGGAGCATTCCCTTTCGCATCTTTACACCAATACTCTCTTTCATACCTACTACCTTCTTGCTAATTCATATCATCAAATGCTATCGCCAATCAGATAATCAAGCGCGCCGATTATAGCAATGTCACTTGTAATGACAATGCGTATATGCAATATCAGACGTCAATAGACGATAAATATAGGTATGTACCTATGGCATCCATATAACATCATGAAAATATTTGGCAAATAAATGATCGACTTTTGATTTTTTCTATGACGTGATGGACTAAGAAAAGAATATGCCATTCCTTCCTTTTGCACGGGTGTCATAGAAAACTATTAAGACAATTACCTTACAGCTTATTAATAAATAATAGTTAATATCACTGTATGAAATAGACATCTCAAACAAAAGTCTGACCTATCGCGTTCTCACAATTAGCAGTCATACTACTGCTTGGTCAAAGAGACAGTCGAATACATGAAAATATTATTCATTATCATCATCATATCATCTAAACTCTTATATGTCTCACTGTTATGGGTCTCCTCCATAATGGGAGGAAAATTGCTCTACTATACCACCCTGGTCGGGCGTGTTGGTATAGGGTTTTGTTTGGAGTTTTCCTTCTCTTGCATAGATGTTATGTGCGTTTTATATTCCTTAGTCGTCTCTTATAATCACCTATGGGAAAGATAGGGCGTAGTGATTTGTATTCTTACTCCGTCACCACACGGATAGAAAAAAAATAAAGAAAATATATTAATTAAATAAAAATATTTAACTATTTCTATTTTAAGTTACACTTCATTTATTAAGTTAATTAAGCAGCCTTTCTTCGCTCGCACTTAAATTTTTGTAATATAATGCTCTCAGAGTTCACAGCAGTTCATTCGTCCCCAAGCGTATCAAATAGCTTATTCTCGTACATAACTAATATGATTAGTAGCTACGAAGCCTGTAGGCTGAACTAACGCTGTTCTAACACCAGGTGGCAGCTGTCGCGAGCCTTTTTAATCTTGTTACTTACAATACCTTATATGCACTCGTCTACTATTACGATATTATACCGAACGTAGAACTAATAACTAACAGATATGGATTCCAAAATTTTGTGATGCGCTTAATTTATTACTATATATCTTTGATTTATATTTGCTATTCAATATTAAAAATGGTGTCCCATGGTTTACTGTGTGAGACACAAGGAGGTTTCAGGAGTGGAAGGGGAAGGGGGGTGGCATGGATCAAGTGTTCTCTCTGCGCAACATTGTGGAGAAGCATCTGGCTCTAGGTCAGAGGGTTTACTGCAGTTATGTGGATCTGGAGAGAGCATTTGACACGGTTGTACGAAAGGTACTTTGGGACATTTTACTGGAGTACGGTATTAGCGGTAAACTGCTACAGGCTGTGCAGTCCAGTTACATGGGCTGTAGAGCCTGTGTGCGGCTGGATGATGGAATGTCGCCTTGGTTTGACGTCAATATCGGCGTTAAGCAGGGGTGCGTTCTGTCAGCCAGGCTGTTTATCATATATCTGGATAAATGTCTCCAAAGGTTGAACGATATGAATGTGGGAGTCCAGATGGGCGACTCAGTGGTCACTGCTCTGCTTTATGCAGATTATGCAGTCATGCTGGCACAGTCAGCGACTGACCTGCAGACCCTAGTCGACACAATGACAGAAGATTGTAAGAAAAGGGGTCTACGCGTGAATGTGAGCAAAACCAAAATAATGGTCTTTGAAAGAGATAAAACTAGAAAAGATGTAAGAGTAACAATAGGTAATGATGTACTAGAGCAAGTGGATGAATTTGTATATCTTGGATGTGGATTTAGCCGAGGTGGAAGGTACACCACTGATATAGAGCGAAGAGTGAATGCGGGAAATAGAGTGAACGGAACGTTGGGGCAACTTCTCGGCAGCCACCACCTCAGCCAGAAGGCACGTGTAGCAATACATAACGCAGTGCTTATCCCAACATTACTGTATGGAAGCGAGAGTTGGGTATGCAGAAAAGAATATGCAAGTAAAATTAATGCGGTCGAAATGCGATCTCTGCGGAAAATCTGTGGAGTTAGGCTGACCGACCGCATTCATAACGACGACGTAAGAGAGCGAGTAGGTATGAAAGAGAGTATTGGTGTAAAGATGCGAAAGGGAATGCTCCGATGGTTCGGACATGTGGAAAGAATGCCGAACGAACGCCTGGTTAAGAAGATATACCATGCGAAAGTGGAAGGATGTAGGTACCGAGGGAGACCGAGATTAACCTACCTAGACCAGATCGGTCATGTACTGAAGGAAGGTGGAGTCAAGAGTCTCCGAAACCGGCGAGCGTGTATGAAGAGAACTATGAATGTTGAGGAAGCGAGTGAAGTATGCAGAGATAGAGTTCTCTGGCACTCTGTTCTCTCTGCCTACCCTGCAAGGGATATGGCGTGATGATATGTATGTATGTATGTATGTAATATTAAAATTTCCTTTTATAAATAATGATTTTACTAATATTATGGGAAAGTTAAAAAAAAAATATTGTATCTCTTTAATGCCATATGATAATTATGAATGTTGAGGAAGCGATTGAAGTATGCAAGGATAGAGTTCTCTGGCACTCTGTTCTCTCTGCCTACCCTGCAAGGGACATGGCGTGATGGTATGTATGTATGTTTAATACCTACACTTATTTATTTTTATTTCTATATTAACAAAGGTTAGTCTGTTTAAAAAAATATATCAGCGTTGTTTTCATAAATTATTACAAAACTTTATATAAATAGTTGTAAAACTACTTTTATGGAAACTGTTCGAGTGCCAGGTAAGTAAAAGCTAAAATAAAATAATATATCAGTTAAATGGTTTCATTTCATATGTATGATCAAGCATCAGAAATTATGTATAATATAAATTTAATATCAATTTGTCCCAGTGATTGTTTAAGAATATAATACGCCAACTACGAAAAAGACGACTAAGGAATCCAAGTAGAAAATATCACTCTGCCAGAAAAGGAAAAATCGATACTTAAAAATATCTATACTCGATACTTAAAATTAAACCCTATATTATTACCTATGCCTGACTAACGTATATTAGACAAATTGCCCACACATTGTGGAAAAATCTCGAGTTCATTATGATATATGTGAGCTCAGATGAATCATCATCTGAGCTCACATACGTCCCACTGCTGGACTCGAGATTTTTTGGTGGTGGTGATTAATTTTGTAGCTTTATACTATATAGAGCTGACTAATTAAATATGTATGTAAATTAAAGGGGAAATTAACATTTCTAAATAAAAATTATCATTAAACCATTACAAATACAATTTAATTGTAAGTTGTCTACATAATTAGGTTAATTAAAATAAGATTACATAAAATTATTTTTTATTTCGTCCAGTCTATAGCTTTATAGTGCAACGCGGTCATAGTCCTGCGGTTAATGTACGTGATTTAAGCGGTCTAACGCTGCGGGCATAGGATAGACTATAGCATAACATAGAGTAGTGTAAGAACACGTTCGTCCTGTCACCTGCTCGTGCATTCCTAGCACTGATTACACCACGCACCTGTTAAATCTTCTAATACAAGTGTTTGCTGCGACTTTTATTACTGGAAGGATTATTTACTTAACATGTTAAGTTTAAACATGATAGTAAAATTTCTTTTGTGTTAGGAATTCTATTTATTTGAATGTTAACGACATTACCATAAATGTGTTTAGTTGAATTTATAAATATATGAACAATTATGTTGATATTACTGCTATGTTAAGTAAATAATCAATTAATAATTTTAGACATGTTTTGGTATGACCAAACTCCATTCAAATCTTCCGGGACGACAGAATGGAAGCGTATTTCTCATGTTAACCCTCTCCACCCATCGGACGGACCACCGGAATCGTTTTCTTGATTTCGATTGTTGAATGACTCCTACTAAATAATAATAGCAAGTTCCAAACACACAGTAAATTATTATACAAATAAATCGATTTGTGCACTCAAATTATTTGAGTTGTAGACTGTGTCTATTTAAGCTGCTGAGAATTGGGGTTTGATTTCTATGCAAGATAACTCTATGTGCGACCCTGAAAGATTTGTTTTGAGTCTGTATATAAATTATAATTATCATCATCATTATCTTAGCTCATATATGTTCTTCTACTCAGTCTCCTTTATAATATGACAGAAATTGACCTAATATACTAATTTGGACAGACTGGTTGGTATAGGGTTTTATTTTGAGTTTCCTACTTAATGCCGTAAGTATGTACATATAACTTGTGTATTTAATTATTACATTAAATACAAATTGTGTATAGAATGGATTATATACTTACTTACTACCGTAAGTTTGTATATATAACTTGTGTATTTAATTATAACATTAAATACAAATTATATTAAATGTATATACATTAAATACAAATTATATTATATATATATATATATATATATATATATATATATATATATATATATATTATATATAATTTGTATTTAATGTAATAATTAAATACACACTTATATGTACCTACTTTCATCAGTAAGTAGATTTGTATTTACGAAAGTAGGTATATATAAGTGTGTATTTAATTATTACATTAAATACAAATTATATTAAATATAGAACAGATTATATATACCCACTTACTAACGTAAGTAGATATAATAGAGGTAGGTAAGTATATATTTAGTCCACAGGTTTTGACGAGTTTTCTAGTATATTTTCGAAGTACTGTTAAGATAACAAATCCTTTTTTATCAAAAATAAATAATTGTTGCATCTACGCTAGTCACTTCGCAGAGAGTGCGACACTGTCAGCTTGCTGGAATACTGGTACCACGGAGTCCATTTCCATAGACAAGTCAAGATATCAATATAAAAAGGATGGGGTTGATTTTTTAATTCCTGATACTTCACTTTCGTACTTTTGAATATATTGAACTACAATCAGTGTATAAAAACTAATTTGCGACAGAAAAATGTTTGTACTACTACTTAAATAAGTATGAGTTGTCGTATGACAACGATTGGAACGGATTTTCAATAGGTGTGGGTACGAGTCCCACGTATGACAATCATTCTTCACTCGTAAACAAGTTTTTATAAATAATATAGCATCATCATCTCATGATCTCAGCTCATATATGTCCCACTGTTGGGCTCGAGCCTCCTCCATAATGGGAAGGAAATTGACCTACTATACCACGCTGGTCAGACGTGTTGGTATAGTGTTTTGTTACGAGTTTTTCTTCTCTCGCATAGATGTTAAATGAGTTTTATATTCCTTAGTCGTCTCGTACGATCACCCACGGGTAAGATAGGGGTTGGTGAATTTTATTCCATCACCACACGAAAAGCATTTAATCTAGCATATTAAATGCTAAATATCAGTAATATGCTACCAGTGCTATATATAAATTTGCTAAGTATTGAGTTTCCTTTTATTGTAATTATCCAAATAATATAGGAAATAACTAATTTAATATGTTTTGGATTAGAGAGATTGTAGTTGGTTTATTATTAAAATTTGATCGTTGTATGTTTTGATGATTATTAGTGGTTTTATTAAAATGATTTATGACAGGTACCGGTTTTTCATTTTGAATCTTGAATAAAAAACTAATTGTAAACTCTTGTAATAAAAAGGTTGATCAGAATTGGTGCATAGATACTTGCTTGAATCTCCGTAAAAAATATTATGTATGTCGAATTTAGAAGCTCCTTCTGTTTTGAAGTTATTAAAATATATTTAAAAGACTTTATATATTTCTGTACTTGGCAGTGGCTAGGCAGCTATGCGACACTACATATCTTGAGATGAGGTTGAGCTGCGTAAGCGCCGCGCACTGCATCTAATTATCCTTTAATTTGTATTATGATATGAACAGAGTTGTTGAAACCTTTATGTGGTTCGCATTTTATTTATCCGTAAGTTTGCTGTAATTGGCAATAACTTTTCGCGGAAAACATGCCAAGCTATCTCTAATATTTATAAACAAAAACAAAAGTGGTAAAGATTGAATAAAATTCAATTATTGAATCTACATTCAACCTAGGTTATACATATATACATTATACATACATATCATCACGCCATATTCCTTGCAGGGTAGGCAGAGAGAACAAAGTGCCAGAGAACTTTATCCTTGCATACTTCACTCGCTTCCTCAACATTCATAATTCTCTTCATACACGCTCGCTGGTTTCGGAGACTCTTGACTCCACCTTCCTTTAGTACGTAACCAATCTGATCTAGGTAGGTTAGTCTCGGTCTCCCCCGGTATCTAGGTTATACATTTTTAATTATTCTATTTCTGTGTGGACATGGAGTAAGAATAAAATTCACCACCCCTATTTCTTGCCCGTTGGTATTACAATACCAACAAACGATTAAGGGATTAAGGTTAGTATACGAAAACTTGAAATAAAATCGCATGATCTTTTGACCAATTCGTCTGACCAGAGTGGTATAGTAGGTCAATTTCCATACTGTTTTGGAAGAGGCTCGAGCCCTGCAGTGGGACGTATACGAGCTGAGAAGATGATGATGACATGTAATGAAATTTAATGTCGGTGAAAAAGTCCTCAGTCCTCTCTTGATATTAACCTGATACTGTCTAAAGAATTCTGAAAAGACCGAAAAAGATGGATATCTGAAGGTGCAAGGTCAGGGCTATATGGTGGATGCATCAACACCTTCCAGCCAAATTCTATTATTGTTTGCTGATTGACTAAATATGTGTGTTGTCTAGCGTTATCGTGATGAAAGACCACACACTTGCTGTTGATTAATCCTGGCCGCTTTTTCTCAATCTCTTGCTTTAATCTTATCAGTTGTTGGCAGTAGATATCCGAATCGATGGTTCTGTCCGGTGATAAGAGCTCATAATGAACAATGCCCTTCCAATCCCATCACATACACAACATCACCTTATTGCGAGTTAGCCCGGGTTTTGCCACAGTCTGAGATGCCTGACCGACCTTGGACGATGCCCTTTTTCACACATTCTTATCGTACGTGATCCACTTTTCATCATCAGTTATCAATCTCTTTCAAAACGTTTCGGTTTAATTACGTCTCAATAAATAATCATGAATGAGTACACATTAGGTTATACAACATTAGGTTTCTTTCAGTGAGCTCGTGCGGCACCCTAATATCAAGCTTTTTTTGTATACCTACCAAGCTTTTTTCAAACGGGTCACAACTATTTTCTGGTCAATTCTCAGATCTTCAGCTACGTCATAACTACTAATATACTGATCATGCTCCACTTTTTTTATAACTGTGACCATTTTATCAGTGACAGGGCGACCAGAGCCAAGTGCATCTTTTACATCAAAACTCCTGAATTGAAAACGTTTAATACAACTTTGTGCTACTTTTATTGACACTGCATTAGGTCCATAAATTTCACAACTATTTTCGCAGCTTGCGTTGCATTTATTCGTTTTCTGTAATTAAATTAAATTAAAAATGTATTGAATTTCTTTGTTATGAAGAAGAAATATGAAGAAATTCTTCATATTTCTTCATTATCAAAATTCACTCATTTTGAAAGTAAGAAATAAAAATGAATAACGGCGGGAAACAACATTTTACTAAATTGTTTCTTTTTTTGGAATGTAACCTTTTTAATGGTATGAAAACCAGCTAGATACAATTAGTAAAGCCAAAGAGATTTTATTAAAAGTTTATACAGACTATATGCGAAAAGACTTTTCCCTGATCTATTATAAATAAAATACATTGCATAGTCTGCCCGTACAAGGCGACTAAGATTCTTGATCTCCTAAACGTTTATCTATACGTTGGAAAATTTTTCGACCGCAATATAGTAATCCTCCAACAAGAAAGTTACAATTTTAATTTACCTATATATTCAGGTGTCATAGTTTGATGAAAGGTAACTGGAAATTATAGGATTTGCCACTTATGATCCGATACCGATAAGTATCAATCTCAGCTCTAACTGCGATAAACTAAAAATGAAAAACAGATGAAAAACGGCTTATTATTAGTTTCAAACTCTCTCTAACATCTCTTTTCATTGAATAATTTTGCAAAATGTGGTAAACAAAACGTTCAAATGTTAGTTTCAATAGTAAACTAAATTTAAAAAATAAATAGAAGCTATCATCAGTCATCATAGCTGGGACTTGAACCTAAAATCCAGGTTAAATTAATAAAAGTATAATAGTAAATGCCACTCTATAAAGATTTTAGTATCTAAATCTTAGCCTGGCTTGCTAGCGATTATACATTCATTTGCATACTTATCATTATGGTGTCAGGAATTTTCACGGCATGCTGGTTTACCTAGTCGGTCCGGTCCACCTTCTATGTATCTTTAATTGAGACACGACCAAACTACTTTGTGGAAATAACGTGGCATCCAGCTGAAAGGTTGAAGTTGATAAACACTGCGATTAAACAGAAGAGCGACAATTATTTACATACCAAACTAAATTGAACCATGCAACTTACCTCATGGGTATACTTACCTCATGGGTATAACTTTTAGTTTAAAATAATATTATTTTATTTAATACTGGTTTTTGTTCGTGTTTGTGGCATTTTATTGATATATTATATTTATTTCTATAATATCCAAAGTTTCATAATATTTGTATGTACTTATAGTACAATAAAAATTGTAACGTGATTAGATCAATTAGCTACAACAAACGATCAACTAAAATTTATATTTCTAACCCTCGAGAACAGTACTTTTTGAAGTAAAACTTCTTTAAGCACGCTTGACTTGGGGAGTAAGCTGGTGAATGCGTGACGAGAACGTTACGAAAAGTGTGATCAGCCAAGGCGAACTGAAGTTGAGACACAGCGCGGGCCTATTGTCTGTATCACACTGCAGTAGCAAGAAGAGCAGTGTGTCTGCAAAATTTCTTTCTCTCTTCCTCTCATAGCCAGTGCATGAAATATATGTATATCTCAGTCAGTTAGTCCTAGTTCGTCTGGTGCAAAATGTATTCAACAATATTAATTTAATACATACATATAGATGGAACTAAAGAAGTTTCATTTCAGTCGTGTGGCAAGCATACTCGTTATTTTTTTTTTAATTAAAATATAAAGAAAAGAACGTGGCTATAATGTTTTTAAAATAATATCCTAATCTTTATTGAAAATTAATGGAACAGCCAGCGAGTATCTCGAGATAACTTATTTTTTTTTAATATTAATATGCATTCTGTTTACCATAAATCATCTCAGATTTATGGAAAACTTATTATTCTAGTAAATCTGATAAAACTTAGATAAGATCTATAGTCGATTCTTATACAATACAATATGAATAAATAAAAATTTGGATTGTTTTGATTTAATGATTTAAGACATTTAAGAGTGTGACATTTAAGAGTAAGGTAAATTGCTTTTTATATATTCAGACGTGTTGGTCAAATATCATTACAAACATCTTTAATGTGATACAATCACGCGAGGATCTTAGTTTCTAAACAGAAGCTGACAAGTTATATGATATGAATCTAAACAAACTGGTACTAATTTAAATTTGTAGAAAATACTGTGACTTTATTTAGGGTTGTCAGTAATAATATTATTCAATTTCTATAAAGATTATATCTTTTAGCTTCATACTGTCTAAAGAGTCCATCATCACATACATAATGTAGTGATGGATTAACATGGCAATATAATATATCGCTATCCTTTACTCGCTTAGAATTCGTAAAAATTGACTAAAAACCAACAAGGCGAGTGAGTACCGGTACTGGCCTGGTTAACTCATACCTGCTAAGTGCGGCGATTCTGTCATCTCTATAATGAAAGCCATATCCAGCAGTTGACGTTGATGATAATAGGTACAGAATAATTTTACTAGTTTATCGATTCTCTGAAGAGTTAATAGTATTCACCGTAAACTTTAATAATGGTATCCTCACACCTCTTAAGTCGGAGTCATTACACATCTTTTAATCCAAATGTTGCAAGAGGCAAGTAAAAGCACGTTCTTTAGTTGATAATATCAATAAAACAACTACATTTCAAAATAAAATCCTATGCGAACCGGTCAAACCTGGTAGACCAATTTTGTTCATGAAAGCTAGTACGAGTAGGTACTGCCGGTTTAATATTGCATGGGTACAAGATTTTTCTTTTAAACACGAATGATATAAGTATGTATAACTATCAGATATACGTTATATCATACAAAGTGATAATGCTAATAAATTTTACTTTTTTTTGGCTAAGCACCTGTTGTTTTAAGTCTTTCAAACCAGTGTTTGAAAATATAAAACTATTGCCACAGGCACATGATAAAGGAAGTAAGTGTTGTAACGAAGATGTGTCCATAATATTATATATTTTAGTGTATCAGGTTGTTATAATATATAATTTCAATGACGTTCTATGTATTGTAATGCAAAGAAAATGCTAAAGTATATATATTATATTAAATAATAGTGCTTTTAGTGTATTTTTATGTTCGGAAAAAATTTCCAGCGAACTTTTTTACCCATCGCCATCGGATCAACCACTGTTATCGATTCCTTGATATACGTGGCCGGCCTTATTTTTCTTTTTTTTTTGCGGTGGGCTATCTACGTGGTCTCGCCTCGCCAAATCAGTCCGGGGTGACAGAAGAGGCGGCGCGTGATCCCATAGACCCACCATGAAAAACTTCTCTCTTCGCCGTGCGAGCGGGCCACCGGTACCCGATCTTTGTCTTCGGTGGCATTCGCGGCCGGCCTGAGGATTATAACACTGGACGTATATTTTTTCTATATCTATGTGACAGTATAATGTAAGCTTAACATTATAATGTTAGGCGAGGCCCGTGTCTGTACAGAAAACCTAGGTAAATTCAGCGGCTAAAAAATACAATAAGAAGAGAGAAAATCAATAATTTACCTGTAAATTATTAAAAGTACACTTTTAATTTAACAAAGATATTTTTAATGTGTAAAATGTAAATAATTAAATAAAAAACAGCCCTAACCATGCCACTATCATTGTAAGTAATACACACACACAGTAAAGCAAACATATTTATTGATAACGATTTGATGATGATGATATTATGCAAATATGTTTGTAACGGAATTTCTAAAGATTAGATATAATAGTTGAAAATCCTGTGTATTTTATATATTAAGGCATCATTTCTGAGAACGATCGTGTCAAAGGGCGGGGCCTGCGGCGGCGCAGACTCGATGGATTATAGCTCCGACATCTCACACATAATAATATCTGATTAATGACCAATTTGTGTAATGGTATTATTAATGTGTTAATGTAAATTATGTATTAGTTGTTTAACATGATATGCATACAACAATATATCGAAGTCGTGACTGATTTGTTGTTAAAAAAATGTTGCCTAGTATATCAAAATGTTGCTATAGTACATACATACATACATATCATCACGCCATATCCCTTGCAGGGTAGGCAGAGAGAACAGAGTGTCACAGAACTCTATCCTTGCATACTTCATTCATCATAATTCTTTTCGCTCGCTCGCCAGTTTCGAAGACTCTTGACCAGTCCACCTTCCTTCAGTACTTGACCAATCTGGTCTAGATAGGTTAGTTAGGTTGCTGTAGTAATAAAGCAAAAAGGTACTATTTTAATAAATAACTAATTTTGTTATATTATTGTTTGGTTTCATGTAGTAGAGACGAATTTATACCTGGTACAGGTCTTCATTATCATCTCATCTCAGCTCATATATGTCCCGATCTTGGGCTCGAGCCTCCTCCGTAATGGGAGGGAAATTGACCACTCTGGTCATATATGTTGGTATAGGATAGGGTTTTGTTTCGAGTTTTTCTTCTCTTGCATAGATGTTATATGCGTTTTATATCCCTTAGTTGTCTTTTACGATCACCCACGAGTAAGATAGGGGGTGGTGAATTGCATTCCGTCACCATGCATTGTAATTGTCTTACTTTAGTTTTATTACTTGCTTAATTTTAAGCTTTATTATTTTTTATGGAGAATTTCTTGACAAAAACCAATAATAGTTTTTAGCGGATGAATTTGTTGATTTGCTTGTTATATATATACTACAATTGACGAATTTGGTGATCTGAAATACTTAGCGAACTTAGGTTTAGAACCCGCCATGCCACGATCGGTGATTGCATGATTATGTCACTAAATTGACTGAGTAGTAGGTCCTTTTATTACTGGTTAGAGTACAAACAAGTGATAATTTTAGACTATTCCATCATAAAAAAGTAATATGGGATAGGAATGTTTTTATCCACTATGGGAAATAAGGAAGGAGCTAGTCACTTAAAAAAAACAGGCCATGGTTCGGTGACATTCCGCTCGACCCGTTCAGGGTAGTGGAAGAGACGACATGCAGAACCATAATCTGCCATTTTGTATATCTTTGTCGACATTTAGGAAAATCATCAGTAGGTACCGATTCATTATCTTTGGGGATGTTAGTCTAGTAAAGAAGCTAATAGTTTGAAAAATTCAAAAATGCACGCCACATATATTTTTATTACTTATCATTTACTATTATCGATGCCATTATTAAAGAAAATTTTATTTTTAAATTTCTCGCATTTCTCGACGTAGTGCATATATATAGCTTGCAAGCATTGTAAACGATCCCAATTTTCATAAGATATCTATAGATATTTCAGTTTAGTAGTGTACCGGAGCTCGGTTCGGATCCTTACTTTTTCTTATTTACTTTTTGGCCTTTTTTTATTATTTTATTAATTATTATCATTTGCCTGCATCTTTGTCTGCGTAGAAGTCGAAAATGGTTCTAATAGGATTTTGTTTGTTTTTTACGTTATTAATTTTATTGTTATTTATAAATCATTATGTATAAATGTTTGTAAAATGTATAAATGTTTGTATACTTATATATTAACAACAATCTTACAATCAAATCAAATCAATAAAAAAAAACTATCTTATCCATGTGGTGACGGAGTAAGAATAAAATTCACCACACCCTATCTTGCCCGTGGGTGATCGTAAGAGGATATAAAATGCATATAACGTCTATGCAAGAGAACGCACGTCTGACCAGCGCGGTATAGTAGGTTAACTTCGCTCCCATTATGGAGGAGACCCGAGCCCAATAGTGGGACGTATATGGGTTGTGATGATGATGATAACAATCTTTATTACAGTGTAGGGAAGGTTCAATAAACATGAAAATAAAATGAAATTTTGTTATATGTTATGGGCACGAGGCTTTTTTATTAGCAGGCCATGTTTTGAACACAACGCGCTCATTCCAACTGAGGCGACTGAAGGGTAGTGTGCGGCCCTATAACCCACCGTCTTTTCCATCGAAATTAGGCCGACCACTGGTACCGCTTCTTTGACATCCACCCGCGATACTACACCCATTACAGTATTTCTTTGTAAACAATATCTTTTGTTTTTCTTTTGGACTACTGTGTGAGCTTACTCTGAAGCATGTCACATACAAATGTCCATGGGAGTAGCAGCTTTCTCTCAAGTCTACTCCCGCTACCTTAAGAATTTGACCTCAAGCTTTGTTTATGGTTATTGTTTATAAACAAACTTTAATAGCAAACTGCACTCTTTGAAATTCGAAGGAGTAATTTGATGGTATTTGGAGAATCCTAGGAATAAATACAGATTCTGCTCGAGGACAACCTGTCCATATAGTTGACCCGATTACATTGCAATGCAATGTTTTTTTCTTGCAAACTGATGGCATTGTATAATTTTGGCGCGTCTCAATTTTAAGATGTGAGTTGAGAGCCTTCAGAGTATTCAGAAACTCGACCGGTTGTCGGACTCGGGGTTTATCACTTATTCGAAGGATTTATTTTACTATTCGATCCCTTCGAATGATTTAAAATATTTGCAAGTAAATGGTATAAAGAAATCGGAACGACCGTAGTAGCGCACATAGGTAGGTCATGGCGTCTTGGGACCAATCTGATCAGCATTAACATCCTGGCTCCTTATCATATCTTACTGATTGTTCCTAACATACTCAGTCTTTCTGTCTCGATTTTTACAAATATGTTGATTAAACGCTGGCTAAACAGCGATCAAAAATAAAGCAAATGACTATCTCTCTTTCCTAATCATCATCATCATCATCACAGTCCATAAACGTCCCACTGTTGGGCTCGGGCCTCCTCCGTAATAGAAGGGAAATTAACCTACTATACCACACTGGTCAGACGTGTTGGTATAGAGTTTTGTTTCGAGTTTTCCTTTCATCGCATAGATATTATATGCATTCTATATCCCTTAGTCGTCTTGTACGATCACTCACGGGTAAGATATGGGGTGGTGAATAGTATTCTTACTCCGTCACCATACGGAAAGTTTCTAATCATTATGCGGTAAAAATACCTTCACCAGAGTAAAATTAAAACGGGTAATACATCTTATGAGCAATGGATTTCAGTTATTCGGTGCAATGTGTTATCATGTCTCTCAATTACAATATTCGACTTAGAAAATTGCTGTCCAAAAATTTAAAATTTCAAACTCTACGTTCCTATGAAGCCGTGTCCTAAAAGTGTATGATCTCTTCGTAGCTAAGAACCTTTAAAATGCCGTATTAATACAGTATTGTGACTTTCGAGACATTCCAATTTTAAAAAGTATTTCCATTGTACCAAGCGTTTATGGGAGTTCAACCGTTTCAGGGTTTCATATCCAAAGCGTAAAACCGTATAACTAAGACTTCGCTGTCCGTCCATCTATCTATCACCAGGCTATATCTCAAGAACCATGATAGACAGCAGTCAGACAGAATTTTTCACAGATGATGTATTTCTGCCGCCGCTATAACGACAAATACTATAAAACAAAATAAAATAAATATTTAAGGGTGCTCCAATACAACAAACGTGATTTTGGCTCTTTTCTAAGTTTCTATTTTTACTTTTTGCCTTTTTAATTTATTTCTTCATTATTTTTATTATATTTAAATATGTCTTCCAAAACACACTAACAAGAAAATACCGAGCAAGGCTCGGTCATCCAGATATTACTTTATTTATACATTGATGGTAATCTGGAACGTACTGAACTCTGGAACGTACTGAGCTAATTCTATAAATTCTTTTACTAATTCTATATCGTAACTGCAACCGGCATAGGCTGTATTTTTTTTTTATTTAAGGAAAGTTTTTTGTTTTTAAATGATTAATATTTACAAATTAAATTAAAGTAAACATATGCTATATAATCGCTTTATTGGTTTACACTAATTAACAATTATAAATGAGTCATTATTATTATTAAATAATTTAGTGCTACAATAATAAGAAAAAAAATCTATAAAATTTAAGCTCACAGGGACTTTACAAAATTTTACATATACTATGAAAATTTATTAAAAACGAAATTAAATTATTTTCATAAATTTGCACATTTTTAATTTAATCGTATGATAAATATGATGAGGATGTATCTTTTATTATTGGACTAGTCTTATCTTAAGAATATCTTTGCTTATTTTTACTTAAGGAAATATTTGAATACGAATATTTATTTTAAGTTAACAATTTCTGCTAAACACCTTGAGTTTCATATCTTTACAAAAATCCCTGCTTCTTAACCAGTACTTCTAAGTTTCAATTTAAAAGTACATTGAAACTTAGAATAATTGCTAAAAAAGTATGGACTTTCTCTCTGTACCTAATTTCACTTAGTCTTTTTTTCGTTGCTGAATATGCAACTCAA
This sequence comes from Lymantria monacha, assembly GCA_905163515.2. Taxonomy (NCBI): domain Eukaryota; kingdom Metazoa; phylum Arthropoda; class Insecta; order Lepidoptera; family Erebidae; genus Lymantria; species Lymantria monacha. The sequence goes on from LR991096.1 coordinate 19,774,123, forward strand.
TATATACATCGTTGGTGGTATGTAAGATGTCTATAAAATGGTACTACACATTTTTTTATAGAAGGAATGCATAATATAATCCATTAACAATTTTCACTGCCTTTCCCTGCATTAAACTAGTAATTTAATACTGCTATATCTTTTAAGGCAGATTCGAGATAATAATTCAGTGCGAGCATAAAATAAATTATAATGTTATACGAGGTGCTGGCCGTAGTGTCATTTCCACCTGCGACACTTAATTTGTCGACTAACGCCTCACGCAATCTTTACTCACAAATAAAGATACGAATTTAAAACTGCCCTAACACATATTAAAGCGTCGAAATCACTGTAATTAATGCACTTTTATATAATAAGTACTTTTATCAAACATGATTTGATTTTAACTTCCCGTTTTCAAATTTCTCAATAACAATCATCAATCCACTAGTTTATATGCTCTATAGTAGTCTATCTACGTCGAATCCTGGATTTACTTTTCACAAAGAAGTGATATATACCTAATCACAATGCTTGGCAGGAAGTTTATCGATGGGCCACCGAAGTCAAAAATCGAGGACCGCTGATCCGCTCGCACGGCGAAGAGAGAGAAGTTTTACGGTGGGTCTATGGGGTCACGCGCCGCCTTTCCGTCACGGACGCACCCATAGTCCACCAAAAAAAAAAAGGCAGTTTATCGATAGCAATTGAACGTTATACGTTTCTCGGGATAGTTATTTTTACATTTCATCATCATCTCAGCTCGTAATGTCCCACTGCTGGGCTCGAGCCTCTTCCATAATAGGAAGGAAATTGACCTACTATACCACGCTGGTCAGACGTGTTGGTAAAGGGTTTTGTTTCGAGTTTTCTGTCTCTTGCATAGATGTTATATGCATTTCAAATCCCTTAGTCGTCTCGTACGATCACCCACGGATAAGATTGGGGGTGGTGAAATGTATTCTTACTCCGTCACCACACGGGATCACTTTTTACATTTACTTTGGTAAATTAAGGTGGCATTTATTATACATACTGTTAACTACTACACGTGGAATATCAATTAGGAAATTTAATTATTACGCCTATAAACTGGATTATTCTAAATTTAATTATAAAAATAAGAGTTTTTCATCTCGTATATGCTTCACCTCATTTAAAAAAGAAGAAAATAAGGAAAGAACAATTAATATACACGTTTCTTTAACAAAGTACATATACATATGTACAAATATAATACATACATGTCAGGATCGTGTCGTCGTTTGTGGCAATCCGTAATCTCTGCTTACCTCTCTGGGAAAGAGGCGCGGGGCTATGTAGGTATGTACGTAAACATAACACAAGAACATGAAATGTGTATTTGAAATGTATCAATTAGGTGTTATTTCAGCGTGTGCCAAGTAACTAAGTTCTGGCACTGATTTTCAAATGGAAACTTTTAAATTGCATAATAATTTAACAGCCTTGGAACTTAGTTAAAATCATGAAACTGAGTTAAATTGTTACAACATTAACAAAAAAGGTGTTAATTGTATTCTTACTACATTATAATGTCAAAAGAAAGGATTGAAGACTAAGAAACTATTGATATTACAGTTTGATTAAAACTTGATTAATATTTTTAATATATATAATCAACTTTTCTCTTATCGTATTGTTTTTCTCCTGACATAGCAAATGTTTGTATTTGAATTTTTGGGTATTATATCATGGTTGTATCAGTAAAGAAATAATAATAATAGACAAGCCCGCTGAGTGTCTCTCTGACTTTTCTCAGTTGTGGTCACGTTCCAATCCGATGGTAATTTACTAGATATTTTTTATTACTTAGGTAGCAAACGAACAAGCAGTACACTTGATGGTAAATGTTAGTACCACCCATAGACCTATATAATACCAGGGGTACATTTAGACCGACTGCCTACCAATGAAAACTCCAAACTGAAAAATTTGGGCTGCTGACTCTTTCGCTCATCGAACAAAGTGTAATGGTGGCACCACACTTCGCTATGTGTTATTCGTTATGCGCCTACTATTTATTTGCCCAAATATTTGGCAAACACTTTATTACGAACATGCTACTCCACACTTCGTGCCATCATGCCAAATATTTGGCACGCCGACACATAAATAGAAAATGGACGTGTTGACTGTGGCGGCAGCTTATTTTTACTTCAATGCATCTGACCAATACCTATTGTATAAGTACCAAGTTACAAAAAGACCGTGTAGACATGACCGCGCGTAGCGATTGAACATAACGAATGAATGAACGAACTGTGCGCAGTCGACACACATATTCGGCTTATTTGTGTCCTTTGAAGTGTGCAAAAACCGACAAGTGGATGGATACGCGTATTTGCTATTCGTGCTTATGCGTTATGTGTGCGCGTAAAGCAAATACAGACGAATGAGACCTCCACACTTCGTCGCATGCGGCCAATAAGGCGCATAACGAATAACACATAGCGAAGTGTGGTGCCACCATAACAGCACATTGCCACTGCTTAGACGTCGATTTTCTGTAAGAAAGTGATAAATACTACCCCAAATATACGAGCCTACGGCTGTAGATAGAAGACTGTCAACAGTGTAACGCTACCACTATTAATATTTATTAGTGGTAGGACCACGCTGTTGACAGATATCTGTCTATAGCCGCGGGCCAGTCCGTCCGGGGTAGTACCACACTCTCGCAGAAGATCGACGTCTGAGTAATGGCAATGTGCCATTGTGCTTCGTTCGGTGAGCGAGCGAGCCGGAACCTCAACCTTTTGGGTGGGTTTGGCATTTTATTGGTAAGCTTTGGTTTTTTTTTGGTAGCGGCTTTGCTATACCCTTGGTATTGCAAAGGTCCATAAGCGGCAGTGACACTTACCATCAGGTATGCTGCGTGCTCGTCTCCCACCATTAGCATTAAAAAAATATATAAACTGTTAAAATTGACAATATATAAGTGCCCTCGTAAAGTTTAAACATAATAAATGAATTTAAATTTGAGTTGATGATGTCACAGTGGTTATTGAAAAAGAAAAAGAAGCTCTTTCAACTTAATTGTTGGCTTTGTATGAATTTAAAATAAAAAATAAAAGATTAAAAGAAAAACATGAGAAACCAACTAAAAGTTTAGGCCTTGATTATGTTAATCATCATTCTCCTACTCTTATCCCAATTACTCGGGGTCGATACAATATGTACTCTTCTTTCATAGTACATATTATAAAAGTTATTGCCAATAGTTTTATGACCGGAATGTAATTGTTGACCAAACGGCATCAGATGGAGTTGGCCAAGGTCGTTTATAAGACTCTTAGTCGTCTTTTACGACATCCACGAACAAAGTAAGGGTTGGTAGTTTTCGTAGCCGCTACCACACAGCTAACTTTATTATGTAAATGCGTACTTAAAACTATGTAATTATATAGGTACTCACGGTTTCCGAGACAATCTCTAATGAATTGTAATAAAGTTTTTATTTGTAAGAAACTGATTCAGCCAACTAGAATAAATGCCCAAGAAATGGGAATCAAGTACTAGCTGGTAGCATATTTATGCATCATTAATAATTTATTAACGTAATTTGTATTCTATGCTAGTTCGTCCCATTCACTTAAGATGTAGTTTTAAAATCACTTAACATTGACCGGTATGTTATTTGTAATCATTAATGTTAATTTCGAAACAGCTGTAAGACATTTATTATATACAGATTTTTTTGTAAGTATTTATTGAATTAATGTAGATTTTTTAATAGAGAGTAAATCATATTTAAATGCAGATTTTTTTTCTTAAACAATTTCTAATTGCAAATAAATTCAATTACACTAATTAATGATTTAAAATTCAGAAGTCCATTTATTCGTCTTTCCGTAGTGAATGTATTTTTTTTTACACATACATACATATCATCACGCCATATCCCTTGCAGGGTAGGCAGAGAGAACAGAGTGCCAGAGAACTATCTCTGCATACTTCACTCGCTTCCTCAACATTCATAATTCTCTTCATACACGCTCGCCGGTTTCGGAGACTCTTGACTCCACCTTCCTTCAGTACATGACCGATCTGGTCTAGGTAGGTTAGTCTCGGTCTCCCTCGGTACCTACATCCTTCCACTTTCGCATTATATATCTTCTTAACCAGGCGTTCGTTCGGCATTCTTTCCACATGTCCGAACCATCGGAGCATTCCCTTTCGCATCTTTACACCAATACTCTCTTTCATACCTACTCGCTCTCTTACGTCGTCGTTACGAATGTTTTTTTTTATGTAAAATATTTTAAGGTATAGCTTTAATAGCATAATTATTGCACTAATAAAATATACGCAACTTTTTTAATAGCCAGATAATGAATTTTCATTCAGCGTCTTTACCATGTAAGCTTGGAAGATCTTGTAAAATGACCTATGCTATTACTAATCTGCCAAATGATACCATTATTTAAATTTCCAAATAATTGTTAGGATCGACAAAAAAATAACCTTTGACGAAGGAGCTTTAATTTGTATTTTACCTTTTAATGTAGAACTTCCACAAGATTAAAACTTGTATACATTTTTAATTATTATGTTATTCTATACTTTTTAATGTTCTAAATTTTAAGAAGTATTTTTAAAATTAGGAATATGTGAAAATTATTTCTTAGCTAATATGTAATATGATATACCTAATTTATTTATTATGTATTAAAATCATTAATTCAAAAATATTTAGATTAATAATTTAAATAAATTGTGAGGACGCCAATTCGATTAACTATTTGCCTCCTTCAAATCAAATTAAATGTATTTATTCTCCTTAAATAGAGTAGGTTCAGTAGAAGCATGATACAGTAGGTCAATTTTCCTCCTATTACGGAGCTACGATGTGAGGTAGGTATATGAGCTACGATGGTTTTGTAAAATTTGTATGCCTCGCGAAACTTCTAAAAGAATCTCACTCAGCATATTTATATGCATTAACCAGAACATCATGAGATAGTGGTGAAGGAATCCCGAGTTTCACGGAGTAGCTATTTAATAAGGTAATCAGCCGGACGGTTCGCTGAGATTGAATACATAAAGTGTCAATAGTTAAAGTGCAAATATACGACCTAAAAATCTATAAAACCATAGAATCACATAGCGACATTGATTTGCTGCAGGAGGACCTAAATTTACTATCTAAGTGCGTGCTTTGTGTGTATACACATGTTTGAACAAATAAAGATTTATTATTATTATAAGTAGTGTCATAAAAATGGTATGTTATTAAATGCAAAAATATGTCAGTATATTAGGTTTACTCGTAAAATAAATGAAATTAAGTCAGTGTATAAAATAAATGATATTCATAAAACCCGATTACGAAGCGAAAAATGATGTCACAAGCGGGATTCGAACCCGTGACGTATTGTAGGACATGCAATGCTGCATGTCCTACAATAAGTCACGGTGGTGTAGTGGCAGCACGATTGGATCGGAATCCCAATAGGCGCGGGTTTGAATCCCGCTTGTGACATCATTTTTCGCTTCGTAATCGGGTTTTATAAATAATTAAGCATATTAAATGCTAAATTTCAGTAATTTAAATGATATTCAATTAATGGAAAGTGATTATGTTTCGGATCTAGGAATCTTGTTGGACAAAAAACTAACTTTTGCAGCTAATTTTGAAGTGACAATTAAAAAGACATCTAGGGCTCTAGGATTCATTATACGAAATGGAAAGGTTTTTCGCGACATACAAATAAAAGTAAAACTATACAATAGTATTGTAAGAAGCAGTTTAGAATATAGCAGTGTGGTCTGTTGCGCGCATTATGCTACTTATATATTAAGAATGGAAAGAATCCAAAAGCGATTCCTATGGCATTTGTCGTATTCCAGAACAATAAGTATACGAAAAATATTGTATGATGATAAACTTATACATTTTAGAATGGACACACTTGAAAAAAGAAGACAATATTTAGATCTAATGTTCTTGTATAAACTTCTTCCTAATAAAATATATTTGCCAGAATTTCTGACAAGGCTTGGTTTTAGAGTGCCACATAGATTCCCTCGAGTACACATCACTCCTCCTCCTCTCTATCCACCACTAAGAAGAACCGTATTAGGCTCCACTTGTCCAATTCCTCGTTTGAGTAAGCTTTTGAATCAATATTGTAACTCTATAGACATATTTTCAGATTCTCTCAGTCGTTTTCGTAAAATTGTACAAATGTTGATTTTTTTGTAAATATAATGTGGTTTTGTTTTTTAAATTAATTAGAATTATTCTTGTTTACTTTCTCTCTTAAAATACTATAGATGGATATATGCATGTGGTGTTTCCTTGTTATATAATGTACCCTTTTGTAAATGTACATACATACATATCATCACGCCATATCCCTTGCAGGGTAGGCAGAGAGAACAGAGTGCCAGAGAACTCTATCTCTGCATACTTCACTCGCTTCCTCAACATTCATAATTCTCTTCATACATGCTCGCCGGTTTCGGAGACTCTTGACTCCACCTTCCTTCAGTACATGACCGATCTAGTCTAGGTAGGTTAGTCTCGGTCTCCCTCGGTACCTACATCCTTCCACTTTCGCATTGTGTATCTTCTTAACCAGGCGTTCGTTCGGCATTCTTTCCACATGTCCGAACCATCGGAGCATTCCCTTTCGCATCTTTACACCAATACTCTCTTTCATACCTACTCGCTCTCTTACGTCGTCGTTACGAATGCGGTCGGTCAGCCTAACTCCACAGATTTTCCGCAGAGATCGCATTTCGACCGCATTAATTTTACTATCATACTCTTTTCTGCATACCCAACTCTCGCTTCCATACAGTAATGTTGGGACAAGCACTGCGTTATGTATTGCTACACGTGCCTTCTGGCTGAGGTGGTGGCTGCCGAGAAGTTGCCCCAACGCTCCGTTCACTCTATTTCCCGCATTCACTCTTCGCTCTATATCAGTGGTGTACCTTCCATCTCGGCTAAATCCACATCCAAGATATACAAATTCATCCACTTGCTCTAGTACATCATTACCTATTGTTACTCTTACATCTGTTCTGGTTTTATCTCTTTCAAAGACCATTATTTTGGTTTTGCTCACATTCACGCGTAGACCTCTTTTCTTACAATCTTCTGTCATTGTGTCGACTAGAGTCTGCAGGTCAGTCGCTGACTGTGCCAGCAAGACTGCATCATCTGCATAAAGCAGAGCAGTGACCACTGAGTCGCCCGTCTGGACTCCCACATTCATATCGTTCAACCTTTGGAGACATTTATCCAGATATATGATAAACAGCCTGGCTGACAGAACGCACCCCTGCTTAACGCCGATATTGACGTCAAACCAAGGCGACATTCCATCATCCAGCCGCACACAGGCTCTACGGCCCATGTAACTGGACTGCACAGCCTGCAGCAGTTTACCGTTAATACCATACTCCGGTAAAATGTCCCAAAGTTCCTTTCGTACAACCGTGTCAAATGCTCTCTCCAGATCCACAAAACTGCAGAAAACCCTCTGACCTAGAGCCAGATGCTTCTCCACAATGTTGCGCAGAGAGAACACTTGATCCATGCATCCCCTTCCACTCCTGAAACCTCCTTGTGTCTCACACAGTAAACCATCGGACACCATCCTCATCCTCCTTTCAATAATTTTTCCATACACTTTTGCTGCCAAACTGGTCAAGCTTATGGCTCTGTAATTTGCGCAGTCATAACGTGAACCCTTGTTTTTAAACAAAGGCACGATGACTGCGCTATTCCAGTCCCTGGGAACCATTCCCGAGCTCCAACATAAATTGAAGAGCAACAGGAACGCCTCCCAGACACAAGAGCCACCAAGCTTGATCATCTCGGCAGACACCATATCAATGCCCGCTGCCTTACCATTTTTCAAACTTCTTATCGCCCATTCAACTTCATCCATACTGATGCCATCGGAGGACGCCGTTGTCGAATGTTGATCTACTAAACCACATCCAACACCGGCGCCAACCGTAGCATCCGCATACATATCGCCAAAATATTCACTCCATCGGCTTAACACGTCTTGTGTTTGTGTAAGAATGTCTCCACCTTTAGACCTTATTTTATTCATTCTGAAGGCTGACCAACCACCCCGAGACTTCTTCACCTCCCTCCAAAAGAGTTTGGTGTTGCCCTCGAAGTTTTTAGTCAGCCTATCTTCTGCACTCATACTTGCTCTATCACGTTTCTCTTTCACTAAGGCCTTGGTGTCATTCTTACATTGCCGATATATTTCTTTCTTCTGTTCAGTCATACTGTCATTCAGATTCAAAGAAGAGACATAGTCCAGCCACGCTTTCTTCTTTTGCTCTACGGAAGCTGCCACTTCCGCATCCCACCATGCATCACCATTTGTGTTTCTATGCTTCTTTGAACTTCCACATACTTCTTTCGCTGTGTCTACCATACTCTCTTTCAATACTCTCCAGCATTCTTCAATGTCTGATTGCGGCTGGCTTGCCATCGTCAGCCGTTCTCGGACACCCTCTGCATACTTTTCTCTTACACACTCTTCTTGCAACCTTTCAACCTTTATTCTTTCAAGCCCTCCGAAGTGGACACGCTCTCGCCAGTGCCTCCACTTTCTGAACAGACCACTAAATCTCGCAATAACGAGATAGTGGTCCGTGTCGACTGTGGGGCCCCTGTAGGCTCTTGCGTCCAATATTTTGCTTCGGAGGCGACTGTCTACCAAAATTAAATCTATTATGCTTTTCTGTTCATTCCTTCTCCATGTATACATATGGATGTCCTTATGTTGGAAAAATGTGTTTGACACAATAAGGTTTCTCTCCATGCATACATCCGCTATGAGCCTACCTGCGTCGTTCACTCTCTTATCACCAAATGGACCAAGTACGTCCTCATAGTCGGGACGCTTGGTCCCCACCCATCCGTTCAAATCTCCGCATACAATCACGCGTTCACTGGTTTCTGCCATATCCAGAACTTCCCTAACATTGTCCCAAAACTTCTCTAGGTCTGATGCCACCGAGGATCCTACGGGAGCATATGCTACAACCATGAATACCTTGGTGACACCTAGTTTTATACGGACCCAGAGAAGTCTGGGATCATACATTCCGTAATCCTTCACACCTGAGGCCAAGCGAGAGGACAACAGCACTCCTACCCCCATGCTGGCTCGATCGCTCTGTGGTACACCAGACCACAGAGCCATCCCGCCACCAGGAAGATCGCAGGCGTCGCTGCCCCTTCGCTTGGTCTCTGTTACACAGAGCACGTCTAGCTGTTTGTCCGCCATGACGGATATCAGCTCGAGCAACTTACCTTCCACACAACCTCTTACATTCCACGTGCCCACCCGGCACTCCGTTCTCCTCGACTCGCCTAACTGGGCAAGGCGTGATGGGTGGCGGCCCCCATCGCCGCAACTGCCGATGTTCGTACCGACGGGGGCGGATCGGTACGCGTCGCCTCCGGGGGACGCCCTAACCCGCATTGCGGTGCGCATTGTGTGATCCCACACAAATCAGCTTTTTAAGCCTTCAGACAGTTGGATTAGATATTTTGCTACTATAGCTCGTCGATATCTCAAATTGTTCTCATTCAACATAGCTTTTATGGGATTTAAAAGTTAAAATAAATATATTTCTTACAGACAAATGAATAGTGAAACAGCGGTCGTTTCTCTATTACTAATTTTAAATCATTAAAGTCGTTTTATATGCATCATGTATTGTATATATGTCTATATTTCATTTACATGACTCTAGAAATCTTACGAAACACATCGCAGGTGTGAATACACGTAGAGTGGTAACGGCTTCTTTCTTATAATATTTTAACGTGTTTAACATAAAAATATATATTTAAATAACGTAAATACTATCTACTCATATTAATAACGTGGCAGTCTCATACATACTAGCTTCTGCCGCGTAAAAGGTTACTTTTCTAAAGTTTTTATCCCCTATTTTTATTTTACCCCTTGCAGGTAAATTTTTACAAAATTTTAATGTCGTATTTATTTATATTTAATCAATAGCCTTTTTTTTTTTTTTTTTTTTTCCGTGGGCTTTGGACGTCGCACCTCGCCAAATCGGTCAGGGGTGACGGAAGAGGCGGCGCGCAACCCCATTGACCCAACCTGCAAGCACCTCTTCTTCGCCGTGCGAGCGGGCCACCAGTACCCGATCTTTGTCTTCGGTGGATTTAATCAATAGCCTAAGAATAAGTTTCAAGCTTCTGGCTTTAAAAATGACGATACTTCCTTACATCTTTTCATCCCCCTTTACAACCTCTTTTTCGCATTAAAAGTAGCCTATGTCCTTTATCAGACTCTAGACTATCTGTGTACCAAATTTCATTTAGATCGGTTCAGTAGTTTTGGCGCGAAAGAGCGACAGACAGACAGACAGAGTTACTTTCGCATTTATAATATTAGTAAGGATATATCAGATATATGGCATATCTATCGACATAGCACATCTCATATAGTCAATTTCAACTTTAATTAAAAATGAACTTAAAGTGAAATAGCTCATTTCCAGAAGTTAAAACTTTATTTATTTAGCAATAGTTATTTATATTTATTTCATCATCATCGTTCTCTTACTCTTATCCCAATTACTTGGGGTCGATACAATATGTACTCTTCTTTCATAGTACATATTGTAAAAGTTATTGGCAATAGTTTTATGACCGGCCGCCTGCCAGACATCAACCCTCCTTGGGAATGTAATTGTTGATCAAACGGCATCAGATGGAGTTGGCACAGGTCGTTATAAGGCTCTTAGTCGTCTTTTACGACATCCACGAGCAAATTAAGGGTTGGTAGTATTCGTAGCCGCTACCACACAGCTTTCGACCGCAGTTATTTATATTTATTCATGGTTCTTTATTTTAATTTATACAATTCACCCCCTCTTTTGTTCATCAGTGTAATAAAAGACTACTAAAGGATATATGAATGCAAGGTAGGAAGGAAGAAGGAAGGAAATTGTATGTCTTATACCAATACGTTTGACCAACGTGGTACAGTAGATCGCTTCCCCCTTTTATTGTGGATGAGGTTCGAGCCCAGCCGTGTGACATATATAAGCTGAGATTATTATGCTTAGCTTAGTATAGTTAAAATTGTGATGAAAATAAAAATATAAAAAAAAACATGAAGTAAATAGAAATAGAATAACAAGTTGGATTTCGAGACACAATTTTGAATTCTTAACTTAAAATTGTAACGGAATTGTATACCTATTGAAGTGCCATAAATAATTTATTCTTAACGTTGCGAAGGAACTGAAAAGTATACAAATATATTTCAAAATACATTGCACCGACAATACAAAATGGAATAGTGTAAATATCTTTTTCCGTGTGGTAGCGAAATAAGAAACTAAAAACATTCTTGAGCAGATAATAGTTGATAGCATAGTGTTACTAACCGTCTCGTACACGGAGAATTAAGAAAAACACTTAATTGAGTCGTTACTCACAGATCATTTTCATTTTATCGGATAGCATACTATGTATACTATGATGGAGTCGCATTGTATATTTTTGTCATTAGTTGAGTTAAGGTATGGTCATATACAGTCGTATATTTGACCATGTCCACATAACAACTACTGAGCACTAATATTCTTTAAAATTTCGGTAGAGCTGTAAAAAAATTATTGAATTATTTTTGTTAAAACGCTAAAACTATAATAACAACATGATTTTGTTTTTAATTATGTTATTCTCATCGATTCCCAATATATTGTGCAATTTTTTAAATTATTATATTCAGACTCACAAACATACAAAAACATACAAAAAAAAATATCTAAAATCTTAACATTATCTATTTACATATAAGGATATTATCCATTTACATATAAGTCAAATTATTTAAAGCTTGTACATATTCGAAATTGCTGGTAAATTTTATGCGGTCGAAAACATCTCAGGTTTTTCCATCGTGACTGGTTTGAATAAAAACAACAGATTCTACGGTAATAATCTCAAAAGATAGGTGAAAGCAGTCTCGGTTTAGCTACCAGGTGCGGATTGTGTTATTATATCTATAACTATATTTTATTTAGCAATATATTTTCCAAAATATATAATGATTTTATTTTATTTTTATGTGCGTACCTATTCAGTATTAGATAAATAAAAGCAAATGTGGATAAAAAAAGTAACTAAATTCGTATATAGGTACTTATATAAATTAAAACTAGATTAATCCTCTCTGATCATGGAATTAAAATTACAGTTTAATCATCATAATACATCATACCATTGTTTGAGGTAGACCTACCCACGAAAGGTGATAATGTCATAAACGCTATGTTGATGATTCTTACGACTCCCAATGGAAGGTTCAGATCGTATTTTTAACCTTTCACCACAGGAGAATTTTACTAGTAAAGTATTTTATAAAAAAAATATTGTATATTTTAAACAAAATATTTGACATTTCTTAAACAATTTTAAAAATCCGATTAACTTAAATATATTTATTTCCATAATTTATTAAAAAAATAATCTTTTAATGCATTTACGTTTATGGAAAAGCTAATAATTTTGTATATTTGTATTGTCAAACCGCGTGCCTTGTATCCGCATCTCAAAAATGGTCACATTGAGTTGGCAACAGGCACAAGCTATGACCAGCTGGCCGCCATAGGAATGCAGCTAGTCTGCATTCATTCTGCAATGATTTATTTCATGTCAACCAGCTCCTTATTAACTATTTGCCGAGATGAATAAAAGTATGTTCTTTGTTTATTATCATTACGACATACTTTAAGTAGGCGCTCGATAAGTTGATAAAAAGTGGTAATTAAAGCATGGCTTGTAAATTACATTAACTTAAAACAAATTCCACACTGGCCTCAAAGACGCCCACACCGTAAACGTAAATATGATTGGATTATTTGAATGAATAATAAGGTTTTTGATAATAAAAAAATATGTATAAAAATGTTTTACAAGTATTATAGCATTATTTCCGTGTGGTGGCGGAGTAATAATACTAGTCACCACCATATCTTAACCGTGGGTGATCGTACGATACGACTAAGGGATATAAAACGCATGTAAACATCTATGTGAGAGAAGGAAAACTCGAAACAAAACCCTATACCAACATGTCTGACCAGCGTGGTATAGTAGGTTAATTTCCTTCCCATTACGGAGGAGGCCCGAGCCCAACAGTGGGACATTTATGGGCTATGATGATGACGATGATGATGATTATAGCACAATGCTGGAAAAATTGCCTTACTTTATTCTTTACCTATGAACTGTGGCAAACTTTGTCATTCTAGTCTCTATTAGTCCAATTCCATTGAAGTCAAGTCAAAAATTTATGATGCAAAATATGATTAACTATGCCTTACAATAGTCCATGCTGTCATGATATAAATAATATTATTTTATAGGCGTTATAGTATTCGTAATTTAGAACAAATACGGAATCATATATTTTGCACTTAATAGCATAAAACGCTAAGCAAATTGCATCATATTCATAATTTAATGGATGTACTAATTTAATTTAGTTTGCTTATTTATAGTTTAAAAAACCGAAGTAATCTGTTTTCATTTTCTTTACTTTTAGCTATTTGCTTAATTTACAATTACTACGTATATTTTTGTAATAATCATAGGATTTGGCAACAGATGCCGTCATTATTTTTTTCTAAATGCTGGTTTTACTTCATACTACCGATAATAGTCAACGCATAAAATTATAATTAGTGTCTGATGAGTTATAAGTTTAAAACTATATCTTTTTTTAATGCAAACACTCATTTTAATATGTTTACTTATATTTGATCCGCGGAGGAGAAAGTAATCAACAAAATGAAGTATCAAACATTCAAGTTGATTCAGTATTATGCTAGAATTTTCGTATACACAACCTCCTTTAAGAAGTAATATATAGATAATATAAACGCCTATAGTTAAATATTGAGCAATGTTTAACACTGAAATGTTTTAATTTTTTTGACATTGATAGATAGTGTGATGCATAGACAGTGTAATGGTATAATTAACGATATGCTATGTTCAGGATTCGATTCCCACAAAGGCCATAATTTTTATATACTCACATAAGGCTGTTCTAAGATTTAGTGTGTATCTTTTAGTTTATAGATTTGTAAACTCGCCCGTTTTTTTTTTGAGGTGACGGAGTATGGATACAATTCACCTCTCTTTTTTCGCCCGTCGGTGTCGTAAAAGACCACTAAGGGTGATTATATGCATAGAAATGAAGAGAAGGAAAACTCGAAATTAAGCCCAATCCGTGTGATCATAGTTATACAGTAGTATTCAGGTCAGTTTCCCTCCCGTTATGGTGGAGACACAAGCCCAGCAGTATGACATGACGACATGTTCAAAATCCTTCGTGAGGTATGTATTTATTCATACTCTTGTTTTATCCAGGCTGTTGTCTTTTAAAAACAAATCTCTCACGTTCTTATTGTTCTTAATAAACTATTAGCCTCCTTAGAAATATATTCGTTCACGTTTTGATTCGCATTTACGACAACCGATGCTTTGCATTCGCAGTCTTTAAGGGTCGGCAAAAGAATATAATAACGTTCCATTATTTTGATTCTCCATGTAGTGACAAGTTAGGAATACAATATGTTACCTTCGTAAGAGTACGAGAAGGGGTCATAAAACCCGACTGAGCAATCATTATGAGATTGAGCAGCAAACCTTATCTGAAAAATTTAAGATTACCAGTAACGAGCGCCATATGGACTACTAAGCGTGGTAATTGTGGTATTATCCCTTCCTTTAGTGAGGCCTGTGTCCAATATTAGACATTGCTAGGTTGATAAATGGAGGGATGGGTGGATATAAGATGAATATATAAAACTATATGTACGACTCATCATCTTCTTAGCTCTCAAAAGTTTAATAAAGATACAGTATCTCATGGATATATAAGAGAGCAATGAAAACAATTTTTGTTGTTTGTGAATGTGTACTTTAAAAAAAAACTTTTTTTTCCTTTTCTCCACCCCACATAGGGATTGGTATTGGCATCGTCTCATTTGCCAGCGTCAAGTTCTTAAAAAAAAAAAAAAAAAAACTTATAATTGCGAGGTTACACTTCTTGAAGAAGGTGCCAAAGTATAGATTTTTCCGATATGTATCTACTTTTAGTGTTAAAATGATCGTGAGTTTGACACATGTTAGACAATTGTATCTGTTTTTTAAACAATACCGCATGGACTCCGGAGGATACGGATAACGAATATATTATAAAGTTCTTTAGTCAAAATTTGGGTAAATAAATGTAAAGATACATCTTTAAAATATCAGAACTTTAAAGATACATAGGTACCGGGGGAGACCGAGACTAACCTACCTAGACCAGATCGGTCATGTACTGAAGGAAGGTGGAGTCAAGAGTCTCCGAAACCGGCGAGCGTGTATGAAGAGAATTATGAATGTTGAGGAAGCGAGTGAAGTATGCAAGGATAGAGTTCTCTGGCGCTCTGTTCTCTCTGCCTACCCTGCAAGGGATATGGCGTGATGATATGTATGTATGTATGTACAGATACATATATCTATAAATATGTATTTTCTAACAGATATTTTTCTAAAGTGTAGCCTGTTTTTTTCGATTGTGACACTATCAATTTGTTATGTGGGTTTTTCACAGATATGTGTTGGCTATTACACGAGTATGAGGCATATTGTAGAGTTGTTAGTCAGCTTTTTCCACAAAAGCCTTAGAATAACTCGACCGTATTACCATACAGTATTTATATATATATATGTATGTCTTCTAACTACATACTAAAAATCTTAAATAATACTAATTATTATATTTGATTGGTTCAATCCGTGTGGTGAAGAAGTAAAAATACAATTCACTACCACCTATCATACCCATGGGTAATGGGGAGGAGCCCAACAATGGGACATATATGAGCAGAGGTGATGAATATAATCAATTTAAAGCTCTACAAGTAAAGAATGTGTACTAGGTGTAAGTATTATCTGGGAATTAGTCTGCCACCCATAGAGATGTCGACCATGCGAATGCGATGTCCCGCCAATAAATTTTATTGGCAGGACCAGGGCAATTGTACCAGAAAAGGTGACCCGCCAGGCGGAACACCGAAAATATCAACCGATAGTCCGCTCCAATAGCAATAGAGGTCCAGTACGGAAGATCGTAGGGTTTCACACGGCCCAGAACCCTTTGGGAGAGATTTAAAGCAACTATAGCCAAAAAGAATCCACAAAAAGTAAGTGATATTTAAATATTTAAGGTTTAAAAAAGGGGAAAATAAGAAAATGTCACCATCCCTTGCTTACCTATGGGAGTCGTAAAACTGGCTATACCAATAAATGCAATCAATATTTATTGCACAGATGGCGTAGTGGTTGAGATCATCATCATAACAGCCCATATACGTCCCACTGTTGGGCTCGGGCCTCCTCCATAATGGGAGGGAAGTTAACCTATAATATACCGCGCTGGTCAGACGTGTTGGTAGAGGGTTTTGTTTCGAGTTTGCCTTCTCTTGCGTAGATGTTATATGCATTTAATATTCCTTAGTCGTCTCTTACGATCACCCACGGGTAAGATAGGGGGTGGTGAATTGTAATCTTACTCCGTCACCACACGGATAATTGAGATGGTTGAGATACCGATCTATTTGTAGTTATGTAGAGCAATGCTTGGTACGATACACAAATTTTTGTTTTGGGCCTGGGTCAGATTTGTGTTCATTGGTTGTATGTTTGTAAAGTCTTCCGCAATACAAATATTATTACCTGGATGCCGGGTGTTGCCATCAAAAAAAAACAAGCGTCTTCGGCACTCGGCAATTACAGTATTATGTTCTTTAGAGAGGCCGAATTTTCGTCTATTCTCTAATGGATGTCGATAAGATAATGAGTAATAGATATATTTGGAGATTATCCGTGTGTTGACAGAGTAAGAATACAATTTTATCACCTCACTCTTGCCCTCGGTCTTGTAAAAAACGACTAAGGGATATAGTATGCGAATAACATCTATGCAAGAGAAAGAAAACACGAAATAAAACCCTATACCAACATATCTGACCAACGTGGTATAGTAGGTCAATGTACTTCCCACGTTAATAGTGGTAGGACCATGCTGATGACAATGTCTGCAGCCGCGGGCCGGTCCGTCCGGGGTAGTACCACACTCTCGCAGAAGATCGAATTATGAGTACCTAATGGCAATGTGCTATTGCGTTTCATTCGGTGAGCGAGAGAGCCGGCAACCCAATTGGATGGGTTTGGGGTTATATTAGTAGGCAGCGGCCTAGTTATACCCTTGGTATTGCAAAGGTCCATGGGCGGCAGTGACACTTACCATCAGGTGTGCTGCTTGGTCGTTTGCCACCACTAACAACAAAAAAATTCACTTTTGTGGAGGCTCGGGCCCAGCAGTGGGACGTATATGAGCTGAGATTAATGACATTTGGAGGTTTAACAAGAATGTTCGCCAACATATCTCTACTACGTTAGTAGCTTAGCACGTAACTAATTGCATAGAGCCATATATCTAGTGAAACAGATTGTGACAAGCCATTGTCCAACGCTGTGACGATAAAACTGAGAGGAGACAAATGAGAAATAACATTAGTGTGTTAAAATTTTTTGTAACAAAATTTCATCATTTGAAAGCAAAAAAAAAAAAGAACACAATAGCCGTCTAAACTAAATGTATTGACGCGTCGGTCATCGCAAGCAAATTAATAAATGAATACCATATCCGAGAGCAGTAGCCGCGGCGACGACCAGGCGGCCGCACACCTGCGTCTGCACATCTTAACCAACGCACGCCAATACATACCTTATTACAATAGTGTTGCGTTTTAAAATAAAATATAGACACATAAATCGCTCATTACGAATCACGGATGTAACAAACAAACTATACAAAACACTGTAGTCTTTACCTTTACAGCAAACTTGGGTTTTACGGTCAATGTATGACTATAAAGATTCTTTGGTAAAGGAATATGGTAATTTTTTATTTAGAGTAAAATTTAACAAGGCTTTTGCAATTTAAACCAAGAATATGTTCGTTTCATGCCTTTATATACTGATAGCTTCGAGAACTGTTATCATGACTACAGTCATTACTCTTTTGCCACTATCATTGGATCGCCAAAACTTTCGGATCTCTTTCGTCAAAGGTCAACTGTTTGTATTATTATCCACACTTTCCTTCGATTTAGCTCTTTTCGTAACGGTACTAAAATAAATATAATAGAATGCAATTCTTTGCATTCTATTAACTATTATAGAAAACAAAATAACCACGATTGAGTTTGAAAAGAACAATACATTAATAGGAAAGCAACTTATCGAAAATAGTTCACATAGTATAAACTAGATGGCTCTGTTAACATTTACACAATTTAATTTTTTTGTAAGATAACAATTAGAAGAAATTAAACGCACTTTGATGTACTATAGGAGTTAATTTACATTTCGTTTTTATTTTAATTCTTTTTCTTTGCATGATTTTGTATCATCTTTAAGTTTAAAGTGTTTAACTGTTGTCATCTTAAATCACGCTATTAAAGTTTTTATCAATTGTAAAACATATTAGGACATTATTGAATAAATCTTGAGGGTTCCAACCAGTTCAGTCATCGGGGTCACATCCGAGTTCTTTGTAACTAAAATACCCTGTGGAAAGTCCCCGGAGTTAGGACGGAAAGCGTCACACCGTGATGGTGGAGGCCGGGGTGATATAGGAAGGGAGGTAACCTGCCCTATGCACGCCCGTAGCGTTGCTCAGAGCAAAGTTAATGCTGATAAGACTTAGTTTAGTCTAACCAAATGGGGCTTACTCGGTTTGGAACCTTTCTTTTAAATCATTCCTCTTATAATTTCAAATAAATTAAAAACAAAATTGAATCCGTTATATTATGAAACTGAGTATATACCTACTAATTGATTAAATACAATCACGTGACAAATATCCGCTATAATAATTATTAATGATTTGAATCTTTATAGTCACAAATAAAATAAAAAACTAAAGTAGCCAATAAAATATCAGCATTAACATAATTATGTGATAATGCCAATGTTAAAGTTGTATATTGAAATTATGACCAAATATAAAAGGGTTGCCTCCAGAGAGATTTGAACTCTCGACCCCTGGTTTACAAGACCAGTGCTCTAACCCCTGAGCTATGGAGGCCTGCGCTTCATCCACATAATATCCATTCAGTTACAAACGCCATGAACAATGATTTAATTTTAAGTTATAAACAATTGTTACGTATTAATTATTCCATTATAAGTAATTATAAAAAACAATGCGAACTCAACCAAAAACAACAGAGGTTTTATTTTTGTTAAGTCGCTTAGAAAACTGTGCCTATGTAGCCACATCAATATTATAAATTATAAAACATGTTTTTTTTTATTTGTTGTAATTAATCTACGTAATAAATTTATATGTTATGTGGTTATTGTATTAGCTTTTAGAGTCATCATCATTCTCTTGCTCTTATCCCAACTACTTGGGGTCGACGCAATATGTCCTCTTTTTCCATACAGCCCTATCAGACGTCATCTCTGTAGTCACTCCCTGTTTATACATATCATGCTTCATGCAGTCCATCTCTTCTTTTCTTTGGTCTCCCTTTACCCCTAGAGCCTTCAACATTCATACTCAACTTTCAAAGCTTTTAGAGTAATAAACTAATTTTCGTTTTTATGTTAATTCGCTTTGAATAAATGATTCGGGGTTGTATTGAATGAAACCTATTCGATAAAAGATATATTAATTTGATTATTATATATTAATTCAGTGAAAATTTGACCGAAAATATTTCAAGACGTTGACTCGTTTGATGACAGGCTATGGGTATTAGGCTGGCTATGGTCTGGTCGCACCTGCTTAAACCGACCAAAGCCCTATAACCTGCCGTAGACTATATCTCTATCATCATTTCGGGGTATAACCAGAGCAGAGCCACTATAATGAAAATGAAAATCCCCTTTTTTTCTTTTTGTTATCGCTGTGGAAACACATTTACGCGCTATCCCCCGTCGGTGACGGGAGTGTGGGACTCACCGGTCAGCTGCAGTCCGACCAGAACAACCACTAAAACCACAGCGACCCCTTCCGCGCTTTTACGGAGCGCCGGAGAGATCGTCTACTGACATTTGATCCCAGGCACCCGCAACCTGAAAAGCACTTAATGTGAGACGAGATTCAAACAAATAAGGCTGTATAATCATCTAATAATTAATATTACGTAAAGACTCTACTCGTGTCCATATTACATTAGCATCAGCATCTTTACCCATAGGAGTACCTACTACCGGGTCCGAATCTCCTCCACAATGGGTAGGAAATCGATTTCTACCAAGCATCACGCAATACCAGTAATTACAATATTTTCATATGAATTTATTAATAAACTAAAAAAATAACTGTTAATAATAATGTATTAAAATAATGATGTTATAAAAGACACATTTACATATTTTCTCATACGATTGAAGCTAATAGTGATTTCATAAAAATAAACACTCGATTCTAATCAAAACGATTAAAATCAATCAACACGTTTTTTAATTAATTGGTGCATTATTAATCAGATAGGTAATCCAGATATTCGTGAACGCGACGTTTTTAGTTATTTTTATCGTCTTTACATATTATATTATTTGATATAATTAGAACTATCACTCTATTAAACTAATGGACTGTTTACAGTTTGTACCAGTTTTATCGGACAGATTAAGTGCAGTAGGTACTTTAAGAAACTTGTATATAAATTAAAACAAATTCCGGAATATACACTTTATCTACTTATGTCAGCATGTTATTTGTAGATTAAGAATGAAATGAAAATCATACACAACTGTTTTCGAAGACATGAATATTAATTCATTTTATATGAACTTTTTTTTCCTTATGGTGACGGATTGAGAATACCTTATAACGACCTGATCCAACCCCATCCGATGCCGCTTGGTCAACAATTACATTAACAAGGAGGGTTGACGTCTGGCAGGCGGCCGGTCATAAAACTATTGCCAATAACTTTTACAATATGTACTATGAAAGAAGAGTACATATTGTATCGACTCCAAGTAATTGGGATAAGAGTAGGAGAATGATGATGACGGCGAGAATACAATTCAACACCCCCTATCTTGCCCGTGGGTGATCGTAAGAGACGATTAAGGGAAATAAAACGCATACTCGTATAACATCTATGTAAGAGAAAGATAACTCGAAACAAAACCCTTTACCACTTCTGACCGACATGGTATAGTAGGTCAATTTTCCTCCCATTATGTAGGTCGAGCCCAACAGTTGGACATATATGAGCTGAAATAGTGATGATGATGATGATGATGAACTTTTGTATGCTTTGACGATCTATTTTACAGGATCAGTGCTGGACTTGGATCAAAAGAAAGAAAAGATCAAACGAATCAACTTTTAATTTCCTGTGGAACTGAAAAATACAGGTTGAGGTATCACCACAACAATAGGTGGCCCTCTCCGAAGAAACTGATAAGATCAACTCCGATCATTATGTCTCTTAGGAAGTTTTATGTTGAATGTTGATGGATGAACGGTATATATACTAGTATGTCAGTAACGACTCCCCCTCGCTTTGCTTCGTTTTCGGCTGTTCTGATAACATCTTTTGTTTTTTTTGAAGAGGCGGCGCATAACCCCATAGACCCACCCTGCAAACACCTCTCTTCGCCGTGCGAGCGGGCCACCGGTACCCGATCTTTGTCTTCGGTGGATTCTGATAACATCTAAGATATTTATTTTAATTATATTGTATAAAGGCAATTGTGATCTATTTTAAATGTACCACACCACGTACTTAATGTATTTATTGGATAAAACCGAGACTGCTTTTGGTAATATATACACGTAGTTACTACGGGTATCAGGGGAGATCATTCATCATTCTCCTACTCTTATCCCAATTGATTGGGGTCGATAGAATATGTAATTTTCTTTATTAGTACATATTGTAAAAGTTATTGGCAATAGTTTTATGACCGGCCGCCTACCAGACGTCAACCCTTCTTGGGAATGTAATTGTTGACCGAACGGCATCAGATGAAGTTGGCCCAGACAAAAAAAAAAAAAGGTCGTTACTACGTTAGGAGATAAACATATGAATACCATTGCGGACATTTTTTGTAAATATTTTTAAGATGTACAATTTCCTAGTTACCTACATTAAATATATGTTTTACGATACTATATTAGAAAATCATTAATTTCTCGGCTTTTATGTACTTTTTATGCATGTAGGTACACCACTGATATAGAGCGGTAGGTACCAGGTAGGTAGGTAGGTACCAGGTACCTGGATGGTATACCACTGATATAGAGCGAAGAGTGAATACGGGAAATAGAGTGAACGGAGCGTTGGGGCAACTTCTCGGCAGCCACCACCTCAGCCAGAAGGCACGTGTAGCAATACATAACGCAGTGCTTGTCCCAACATTACTGTATGGAAGCGAGAGTTGGGTATGCAGAAAAGAGTATGAAAGTAAAATTAATGCGGTCGAAATGCGATCTCTGCGGAAAATCTGTGGAGTTAGGCTGACCGACCGCATTCGTAACGACAACGAAAAAGAGCGAGTAGGTATGAAAGAGAGTATTGGTGTAAAGATGCGAAAGGGAATGCTCCGATGGTTCGGACATGTGGAAAGAATACCAAACGAACGTCTGGTTAAGAAGATATACAATGCGAAAGTGGAAGGATGTAGGTACCGGGGGAGACCGAGACTAACCTACCTAGACCAGATCGGTCATGTATTGAAGGAAGCTGGAGTCAAGAGTCTCCGAAACCGGCCAGCGTGTATGAAGAGAATTATGAATGTTGAGGAAGCGAGTGAAGTATGCAAAGATAGAGTTTATAAAATCCGATTACGAAATGAAATCTATTTTTTATATTCATCATCATTATCATCACAGCCCATATATGTCCTACTTTTGGGCTCGGGCCTCCTCTGTAATGGGAGGGAAATTAACCTACTATATCGCGCTGGTCAGACGTGTTGGTATAGGGTTTTGTTTCGAGTTTTCCTTTTCTTGCATAGATGTTGTATGCGTTACATATCCCTTAGTCGTCTCTTACGATCACCCACGAGTAAGATAGGGGGTGGTGAATGGTATTCTTACTCCGTCACCACACGGGTCAAAGTATTGTTATGAAAATATAAACATTAAAAGATAGCAGATGTACACTTATCTCTTAAAATGAGTTAAAATAATATACAGGTGTTTACTGCAGTAAAGTAATTATGGTATCGTAATTTTCACACAACGACAAAAACTCCATATAAGTATTCAGCTATAAATTATATAATTACCATCCAAGTCAAACACAACACGCATTGGACACAAAAATTATACTTGAGGAATTATTACTGCCACTCTATCCATCATTTGAGTGGTAAAATAATGTAATGCATTCAATACCAAACATATATAATTTAAGGAAAACGCTTTAGCTGTGGGGTTACACGCAAATATAAGGACTGTCCACGCTCGTGTTTCGCCGGAGGCAAAATACTTCACAACTTACATATTATTATTATATTTATTTGTACTAAAACAAGTTTTTTTCTTATTGCTTATTGATGGCAAACGAGCTATTAGTACACCTGATGGTAAGTGCCACTGCCGCCCATGGATCTTTGCTATAACCAAGGCCGTTGCACCGCTACCTACCATTACAATCTACCAAACCCACCCAGTTGGGCTTCCGGCTCTCTCGCTCACCGAACGAAACGCAATAGCACATTGCCATTACTCAGACGTCGATATTCTGCGAGAGTGTGGTACTACCCCGGACGGACCGGCACGCAACTGTAGACAGGGAACTATTAACAGCATGGTCCTACCACTATTGTGTCTGTTAAGTAGTCACAATTTTAAAGTGCGAGCTTACGGCTGATAATTGCCCGAAAAAATGCTCGAAATCTGAGGAATTTTACAACAAAATTCTAATTTAAAAAAAAATATAAATTTGTTTTCTAAATCGTGGTTAAGTTACTTTATAGTTATAATTATGCTTTCAACATGTTGATGAACACAGACACTTCCTGTTAATTCTCACGTTACTAACGGATGGTACATAAAAAAAAGCAGCGAAACGTATAAATCCGCTCAGGTGAACTTTGAACACATGTTATCGTGTCACCGGTATTCAGAAGCCAGATGTCCTTCACCGGACACGAGTCAAATGCAACGATGTAATGTAACTATAAATCTTATATTGCATGCAAATTGAAGGTACACATATTGTAGTGAAACTTCTATAGACGGATTTGGATGGGGAGTAAATTCATGTAAGTCGTCTGCGTCATGTATAAATACATACATATCATCACGCCATATCCCTTGCAGGGTAGGCAGAGAGAATAGAGTGCCAGACAGGGCCGGCTTTACCTATAGTGCAGAAGGTGCGGTGCACCCGGGCGCCGTGTGTTAGGAGGCGCCGAAAGCTGCTCGAGACACACAGAGCCTCCACTGTAACGCTCCACACGGAGCGGGCACACCGTACGCAGCCAGTGCCTCACCATCTATAAACATAGTGGGTGCGTTATTTGACAGGTTTGGGTAGGTTGCTTTGTCGCCATACTCACTGTAACTTCATAATCCGATCGCGTTTACCTGATTTTGTGTCAAAACAACGAGACTAAGCATGCGACAACGCATTCCAGCGAGGTTCGGAGTTTAGTCGAATGTGTTGTAACTATCAACTTATTCCATTTTGTTCCCCATTTTGATACAAGAGGGCGCCAGGTTATTGATTGCACCCGGGCGCTACATGTGCTAGAGCCGCTCCTGGTGCCAGAGAACACTATCCTTGCATACTTCACTCGCTTCCTCAACATTCATAATTCTCTTCATACACGCTCGCCGGTTTCGTAGACTCTTGACTCCACCGTTCTTCAGTACTTGACCAATTTGGTCTAGGTTAGGTTAGTTTAGGTTAGTCTCGGTCTCCTCCGGTACCTACATCTTTCCACTTTCGCATTGTATATCTTCTTAATCAGACGTTCGTTCGGTATTCTTTCCAGAAATATAAATATAATAATATTAATAGCTAGAAATATAAATATATCTATAAGTATAACGTATTTATATTTAAACTAAGCTTACGCAGCCAACATTTCGGTAATAAATGAACCATATGAAAATAAATATATTTGTTGCTGTTGGTCATTTGAGGGTCGATAAATATCAAAACTAAGTAAATGTTAAATTATAAATTTGAATTTAAGATCAAACAATTAATTAGACATTTGAGTTGTGCGGTAGCGGCTACGAAAACTACCAACCTTTACTTTGCTCGTGGTAGTCGTAAAAGATGACTAAGAGAATTATAACGACCTGGGCCAACTCCATCTGATGCCGTTTGGTCAACAATTAAATTCCGAAGGAGGTTTGACGTCCAACAACGAAGCATAATTGATAACCGATTTATCCTTCCATTCTCTCTCGCTCTTTATGCAACATGTTTATAATTACCACTGAAGCGTTTAATGAAAATGTTAAAAAAAAATACTGATGATTCTTCTACAATGCTGGAAAAATATTTATTGAAAACATTATATTTTTTTTTTCTTATTCTAATCGGTGAATATTATTCTTTCTCTGTACCTGTTTATGTGGTAACCACCCCCTATCTCACCCGTGGGTGATCGTAAGAGACGACGAAGGGATGTAAAATGCATATAACATCGAAAATTTGAAACAAAACCCTATACCAACACGTCTGACCAGCGTAGTATAGTAGGTCAATTTCGCTCTCATTACGAGGAGGCTCGAACCCAACAGTGGAAACATATATGAGCTGAGATGAGAATATACAAATTTCTAATAAAACAATCGAGACTAATATTATAAAGTTTATTTTGTTTTGTTGAACACGCTAATCTCAGTAACTACTGGTTAGAATTTAAAAAGTCTTTTAACGTTAGATAGCCCATTTATCTAGGACTTTTATGGGCTATATAAGTATATAGCCCATAAAAGTCCTGACTTGACCACTTGGTCATGAAACAGCGGACCAGCAATGAAAAAATATGTGAAAACGGGCAATATTATTTTTTTTGGAGAGCCTCTTTACGTGTTCTTCGCGTTGTAGGTGCCTCTAGACCTCCTCTCTCTCTCTTTTGTGTGACTAACACTAACTTGTGTGGGTATGATAGGGTGGACACATTGGCCAAAGAGGCGATTGTGGATGGAGTTAATTTCGAGGTCACACCTCTTTATTATGATCACATTAGAGCGGTTAAGGGGTGGTGTTTAAATGATTGGCAGGAGTACTTTGATGAGAGATCAAAGGAAAAAGGAATTTGGTATCGGACTATCCAACCAGAGGTATCCCGAACTCCATGGATTGACTGTACCCTGAATAAACTGACTACGACAGTAGCTTTACGATTTCGATCTGGCTACATTGCAAGCAACAAATTTTCATATTTGATTAAGAAAACCCAATCACCTAATTGTATAGATTGTAATGTTGTCGATGATCTTTACCATGTTCTAATGGAATGCGTTCGGAATGAGGAAACCAGAAATAAGATTTTTGGGTCAAAAAAAAACTATGACATAGGCTACTGTAATTCCATTCTCGCATTGTCACTATCAAGTAAGGCTTTAGAATTATACAAACTAGCTATAAGATAGTATATACTTATAATGTAATTAGATATAAATTAAATATGTGTATTGGGCGATATAGTCGCTAAGCGACAAAGCCCTTTTCTTTATCAATAAATAAAAAAAAAAAAAAACTTGTGTGGGTAAGCTAATTTCTAATAAATATTCAAAGCTGGAGCACTTCTTAAATATCAAATAGATTATCTAATTATATTCAAGCTTACTTGTTTAAAAAAAATGAATATACTCGTAAAGCAGCTATATATATTCATCGTCCTTATAAAATCAAGAATTACAGTAGCTATTTCTCGTCACCTCTTAAGAAACTAATGATCATTAGATTTAGCGATAAAGACTCATTAGAAAATGTGTTAAAAATAAATAGTAAAGTCCTCTTTAAGATTTTTTAAATTACATTTAGGCAAGTTAATTAGTGTCATTATGATAAGATAACTTTTTCAAGATTATTTATCAGAAAATATATCCCGTGAGTCGCTTTCCGAATATGACTTTACAAAATTTGTATCAGATACTATCTTTCATCCTTCATTTTGCTACAACCAAGTTTCTGTCATCATAAATCTGTCAGAGCGAAGAATAATATTATCCCAGGCTGGCAACCTAGGTAAAGAAATTGGTACCATTGGTCAGCAATGGGGAGTTAGTAAGATGTATTATGGAGCCGCAAGCCACCCTTATATCGTCTCTGACTGATAGAGCAGAGTAGCTTTAGTTTAAAAAAAAAAAAAGAGTTACGTTATCAATTTGAAGTACGTATTAATATAAGAAAAACAAACGCCTCTAAAACTGATTAATTCGATTTATATAATTATTAAAATATTTTTCATACACCCTTGGTTTTTTTTTTATAAATATTAAAATAAATATTATTTTTCCAGTATTGTTTTTCCTAATTTTCCAAGCGTCACGTTCCGAATTAACAAAATTAACGAACACGTTATGCATATTCCACAACACGTTATTACCTATGATAATGCTTGATTATTGAATTACAAATTAAATGACATAATTTCTTATCTTATTACCGTTATATTTAACAGTGCAGTCTTAACAATCTTAATTGATTAAACTAATTAAATTACCGTGAGACTATTCGGACATAACAAGATTTCTGATCTACATTAATGATTGAAGAACGTTAGGTACTGTTAACTATATTAATCTATAACTGTAAGAAATTTTTAATATCAGTAAGAGAACTCAATAAAATATACATACATACATACCATCACGCCATATCCCTTGCAGGGTAGGCCGAAAGAATTAGAATTGTATTGTATGTTTGTAATAAAATATCTGCATATAAATTATTCATCATCGTCATCACTGCCCATAATGTCCCAC
Source organism: Lymantria monacha (assembly GCA_905163515.2). NCBI lineage: Eukaryota > Metazoa > Arthropoda > Insecta > Lepidoptera > Erebidae > Lymantria > Lymantria monacha. The sequence continues at coordinate 19,802,154 of LR991096.1, forward strand.
TGTTGGGCTCAGGCCTCTTCCGTAATGGAAGGCAATTAACCTACTATACCGCGCTGGTCAGACGTGTTGGTATAGGATTTTGTTTCGAGTTTTCATTCTCTGGCATAGATGTTATATGCGTTTTATATCCCTTAATCGTCTTTTACGATCACCCATGGGTAAGATAGGGGGTGGTGAATTCTATTCTTACTCCGTCACCACACGGAAAAATAAATTATATGTATCTATTATTATTATAATAAACTGCATGTAGCGGAGATGCGAATGTTGAGATGGATGTGTGGTGGGACGAGATTGGATAAAATAAGAAATGAGCATATAAGAGGAAGTTTGAAAGTAGCATCAGTGACGGAAAAGTTAAGGAGTGAAAGATTAACATGGTATGGACATGTGATGAGACGGGATGAAAGTAATGTTGTGAGGAAAGTTTTAAATATGAATGTTGAAGGCTTTAGGGGTAAAGGAAGATCAAAGAAAAGATGGATGGACTGCGTGAGGTATGACATGGATAGACAGGGAGTGATTGCAGAGATGACGTTTGATAGGACTGTATGGAGGAAGATGACATATTGCGTCGACCTCAAATAATTGGGATAAGAGCAAAATGATGATGATGATGACGAAGAAAATAAAACCATTTTGTTATTTATGAATTTATTAAAATAAATTTGTGTTCAAGATGTTTTTTTAGTATTTGCTCTAGTGACTTTATTTCATTTTGCGTAAAAAAAGTATTTATTGGTTTTAACTGTATATATAGTTATAAATATAGTTATATATATATATATATATATATAGTTATAAATTTGCAATAATAATATTGAGACCAACTGATTACCACATAAATGTTTCGAAGTCAAATCTACGCGCACCACTTTGACTTTTCGAAGTTATGCGTATATTAATTAACTCGTTAATTGTTTGATCGCATACTTTAATTTTATCGCTAGCTCTGAATAATGTTATCGAAAATATGTAAAATATATGCACATAGCACGGATGAAGGTACGATCAGCTGTCGTGAAAGTCTATGGTACTAGATACGGGTTCGCTACCATCAACTTTTATTTCAGAATATCGTTGTCTCTAAATTGTAAAATTGTGGTTAATAAATTTAAGTAATTGGGCCACTGGGTCTCGGCGGACCTCAAGAATAATACAGATTTGGAACGGGAGCGTAGGTCGCTGGCTGTTCGAAGCGGTATGCTGGCCGGTATATACACGCGTTAAAGTTATACTTCTTTGGCATAAAAAAATGTCAAAGTCTTTTCAAAAAATTTATCTATCGCCTTATTCTACGTTTGTAGAAAAAACGACACAATAGAAAAAAGGTATTTAATACATTGAAAGTTTTATTATAACACATTATCTAGTTAAATAAAGTTTATTTAAATATCATAAAAAACTAAAATGTTGACTATAGCTAAGTTCAAGGTGTCAGTTTTTCGGGACGGTGTGCGCGCGCATCGTAAAAATTTACTCTCAACAATTTTCCCTAACGCGTCAAAAGAAGTATAATTTCAAAAAATCTTTAACCGTGATCGAAACTTCAATCCTCGTATTCCTTAGTTGCATGAATAGAATACTCAATTAAGGAAAATAATAGAATAAAGTGATAGACTAATTAATGATAGAGTGATACCTTATCGAATTTGTACGGTACATCGCGTGCACCAAAGATTCATCTATGTGGACGCTAACAGGTACCTGGCTAATTGGCAAATTGTTAACATTTCCCATCTTGCACAACTTTATTGTAATTATCATCCATGTAGTAATTATGCGTGTAATCGTAAATTGCCAATAAAAATAAAAGAAACTTGTTTTCAAGTGATTGCCGAGAGGTCAAAGCTACTGTAGAAGTCGATTCCTTTCGTTCTCACAAATTGGTAATCTAAAATATTACGCGAAATTTGTTAATTAAATTATTTTTATTATACAATCAAGTATTTTTAGTAGTTCTGCAAAATTGAAACCACACCGTATTTAGTCAATGTAGAGCAACGTAAAGCGTTAGGATAACGTGGCCATCTTACGAGCGTTTAGAAATCTTCATAAAAATAATAAAATAAGCAAGATGTTTTCTCCGTGTGGTGACGGAGTAAGAATACAATTCACCACCCCTATCTTACCCGTGGGTGATCGTAAGAGACGAGTAAAGGATATAAAACGCATATAACCTCTATGCAACAGAAGGAAAACTCGAAACAAAACCCTATACCAACACGTCTGACCAGCGCGGTTATAGTAGATCAATTTCCCTCCCATTATGCAGGAGGCTCGAGCCCAACAGTGGGACATATGTGAGCTGAGATGAGAAGAAAGATATTTGCTAAATGTTTACTAAAGATGAATTCATTAAATTACCTTTTGATGATGGACTAGGATACAAATCGGCACCGTGACCAAGACGTGATATACGGCTAAGGCATATAAGTATTTAACATTATTACATAAGAAAAAAGCTAATTATATCCAGACACCTCCCATTATGGAATACGCTCACGTTCAATAGTGGGCCGTGTATGAGCTATAGCAGACTCAATTTTTAAAAACGTACTATTTGAAAGTAACAAATTCACCACATTAAAGCAGCATAAACGCTTATTACATACTAGCTTTTATCTATTTAGCTTCTTATTACAATTTCAATTGTAGACATAATTGAAGACATAGTAAATCAAATCAAAATTTATACCAAAATCACAAGTGTTAATTAAACATTTTAGAAAAAGAGGAAACCTTATGTATTAATATATGTTTCTTTTTATTTATGAATCAAATAGATATACTGGGAACATTATAATGTAATACAATAAAAACACAAACGAGATTCCAGAAACAGTTTCCACATAATAATAAATTACACTTTCCATTTTGTGACGGAGTGAGAATATACAATTCACTACTTCCTATCTTACCTGTCATAAAAGACGACTAAGGGATATCATATGCATATAACATCTATGCAAGAGAAGGAAAATTCGAAATAAAACCTCATACCCTATAACCTATCTGACCAGCTTGGTAAATTACGTAACCATTATAGAGGAGGTTGAAATCCCGCACTAAGATGTATATAAGCTGAAATAATAATGAAAAATCACGAATAATTAATAGAAGTATTCATCATCATCATCATCACAGCCCATGTATATCCCACTGCTGGGCTCGGGCCTCCTCCGTAATGGGAGGGAAATTAACCTACTATACCGCGCTGGTCAGACGTGTTGGTATAGAAGTATTAAACAGGCGATATTTCGAATAAAAGAGGTGCATATTTAAGAAGGATACACGAATACATGAAGTTAAACGTAGGTGTGGTGAGTGTAAGAATAAAATTCACCACCCCTATCTTACCCACGGGTGATCGTAAAAGACGACTAAGGAATAAAATATGCATTTAATCTGCAGATAGATAATATCTATGCAAGAGAAGTATCGCCCTAGTACTGGGTCCAATGTTAGATGAACTACATGGTCTTTTGATAAATGGATTCTTATCGTAATCCTTACTTCCTTAATAATATTATAAATGTGAAAGTAACTCTGTCTGTCTGTCTGTCGTTCTTTCACGCCAAAACTACTGAACTGACCTAAATGAAATTTGGTACACAGATAGTTTAGAATCTGACAAAGGACCCTAAGGCTACGTTTTAATGCAAAAAAGGCGTTTTAAAGGGGAATGAATAATTGTAAGGAAGTATCGTCATTTTTAAAGCCAGACGCTTGAAATTTATTTTTAGGCTGTCGATTAGATTTAAATAAATATGACATTAAAATTTTGTAAAAAAATACTCTTAAGGGGTAAAATAAAAATAGAGGATGAAAGTTTATATGGAAATTAATTATTTTAGAAGCTAGATTGACGAAACATTTCTTTAGGCTTTTGATTAGATATAAATAAAGACAAAATTAATTACGATTACAATTACGTTGACCGGCTGCTGTCAGTTATGTTATAATTTTTATAATATTTAAATAAACTTTATTTAACTAGATAATGTGTTATAATAATACTTTCAATGTATTAAATACCTTTTTTCTATTGTTAGTGTGGTTTTTTCTACAAACGTAGAATAAGGCGATATATACAGAGTGGAGACGTCAATACGACAATAAATGAAAACACCGTCAATACTAGTGTATAGGAGTATTTTGAAACTATTAAAAAAGTCCCCGCATGCATATTTAAAAAACAATTTTTTCAAACAAACTTTTTATCATAAATATTGAAACAAAATAGAACACCGTTTGTAAATATTAGTTCACTAACCTGTGGTCGGCAAGCGGCGAGTGACCTTGTGGTATCATATGTTACAACTTCGAAACGTAGGTAAATACATTGGGCGCTATTCATTCTCACTTGATTATTTTATTAAAATAATCACGATAACTTTAATAATTCACTTGGTCGTTAAACTTAAATTTTCGATATGTGCGCCATGGACCCGAACGCACAAATTATATCGTCTTAAAATATTATTTCGAACTCTTGTTAACAGGTCGCCATTGACGGCGATGTATTTTAACTTGTCGAAAGATCGTACAATTCCTTTTTTTAAGTTCTCTACATTATCAACCTGTGTCAAATTTGCGAGAAAAATAATTTAAAATTTGTTCATCTAGGGTGACTCTTACACGCGAAGGAGCACTATCCATATGAGGCAGTAAGGATTGATTATCCCGTAACCTCTGGACAGCTTGCACAATAGTCCGGCCATTGGTAGTACAAACACGTGTGTTTCCATATCTCTTTCGGTACGTACGTATGCTTAAAGCTGCATTTCCGTGATATTCTCCATAAATTAAAATCATATCTGTATACCCGAAGCTGTGTAATTATAACGAGGCATTGTAAATGAGAAAGAAATACTATTCTAACACAAAGTAAGCGTCTAATTACGCACATTCACGTCACAGGATCACGATGGCACACTGACCTACAGACCTATTATAATAGTTTTGAACATGAGACCAAGGTCTTCTTTCATTAAGCCGCATTAGGTAGTTTTAAATTTCTCATCTAAGTCTGATGACACGGTTTATATGTATGGATCTTAAGATTTAGGAATAAGGTATAATATGCATTGATTTGTATTACGTTTGAACTGGTAAACATGGCGATATGTAGGTACTAGTTTCATATTGGTTTATACCGATGCGGCGCGGGAGCTCATTGATAGGCGAATAATTTTAATTTTTATACAGAGTGTGGAAATTGTTAATAATACAAAGTAATGTGCTGCGGCTAAACTATACGACATATTGTATTCAAAGTTTGTATACAGGCTGGGCAAGTCATCAGATACACTAGATTAGTGGTCGTCTCCACCTTGTATATATATATATATATATATATATAGATATATATATATATATATATATATATATATATATATATATATATATAGATACACTACCGTCCAAAAGTTTGGAAGCACACCTGTTTTCAAACAAAACAAATAAATGCCGACTAATAGCGGTAAAAATTAGCAATAATCTTAAGTTTTACAACCTTTTACGACTGTCTACACAAACACAAAAGGATTATTATCCTACATTCATCAAGTTTTATGGAATTCCTTAATATTGACGAAACACGTGTTTTATGACTTAATCCGTCGGCTTCTTTATCCTATGCAATGGTGTAGTTTTATTGATAATGTTTGCTGGTTTTAACTTTTTTAGACCTTATTCCGTCGCACTTGAGCATTGGCACGTGAAAGTTGTGATATTAACATTGTCTGTATTCGAAAGATATCGGCTACTACTTTGACCGTATTTTTTCTTCTGAAAATGGCAAAACGCAAGCAAATCACGCTTGAACAGCGAAGCGCTATTTGCACTCTACGCGAGGAAGGATACAGTGAACGTCAAATCGCAGAAAGGCTCGGAATTTCTTGTAAAGGTGTCCACTATACCCTTGCTAGAAAACAAGAAACGGGGAAAAATGAAGATAGAAAGAGATCTGGTAGGCCCAAATCCACAACAAATCAAGAGGACAACTTCATTAGAGTTCTTTCTAAACGGAATCGACGCTTAACTGCACCACAGATCACTGCAGCTCTGAATGATACGCGAGAAACACCCATTTCAACAACTACTGTTAAAAGACGCTTACTGTCTGCGGGATTAAGAGGATGTGTTGCTGCTAAAAAACCCAAACTAACAAATCGACATAAGAAAAATAGACTAGAATGGGCAAAAGCGCATAAAAACTGGACTATAGAACAATGGGAAAATGTCCTTTGGAGTGACGAATCAAAATTTCAGATTTTCGGATCCAATAGACGTGTCTTTGTACGCCGGTCAAAAGAAGAGAGGGCTTCAGAGGCATGTACAGTGCCTACCATCAAACATGGTGGTGGTAATGTCATGGTTTGGGGGTGTTTTGGCAACAGTAAACCCGGCAATCTTGTGAGGATAACCGGAAAATTAAACAAGGAAGGCTATTTAAAAATTCTCCAAGATTCTGCCATACCCAGTGGACTAAGTCTCATTGGTTCTGGATTCATTTTTCAACAGGATAATGATCCTAAGCATTCGTCTAAATTGTGCCAGAACTTTTTAAACAAGAAAAAAGCTGAAAACATTTTAAACATCATGCAATGGCCATCTCAATCCCCTGATCTTTCTCCCATTGAACTTGTTTGGGATGAACTTGACAGGAGGGTGAAAAGTCGTTGTCCTACGAGCTCAGAACATTTGTGGCAGCTATTAGAGAACGAATGGAACAAATTAGATAAAGATTATTTTAAAAAATTGATTAATAGAATGCCCAGAATATGTGAGAAGATTATAAAGGAGAAAGGTGGACACTTTGATGAAGCTAAAATTTAATCTAATTTACCATTGTATATTATTTTTTTATTTTGTTTAAGTTAGTTTCTGTTTGTTCTTTATTTTTTTATCAATACATTTAAATTTAAATGACTTAGTTTGGTTTTATTCGATTTTACCTTGCTGCTTCCAAACTTTTGGACGGTAGTGTATATATATATATATATATATATATATATATAGATATATATATATATATATATATATATATATATATATATATATATAGATATATATAGATATATATATATATATATATATAGATATATATATAGATATATATATATATATATATATATATATATATATATATATATATATATATATATATATATATATAGATATATATATATATATATATATATATATATATATATATATATATATATATAGATATATATATATATATATATATATATATATATATATATAAGTTAGCTATAAATTTTGTTTTGTTATTTTCTATATTTTCCAATTTTTCTTATCTCAGTAAAATCACTTATGTTTATGTTTCCTTTGCAAGTATTTCCTAGATTAACATATAGTATACTTTATACTTTTATCGCGGTAATGTGTTCACTTGCGATAATAGTTCAACTTTAGGTAAGTAACTTTTTACGCAGGCGAAGCCGCGGGGCGAAAGCTAGTTAGTTATAAAAGTAGGGATATAGAAGAGAAATTGACTATGATAATTATACTATGTATTGTATAGTTTCATCTATCGCCAATAATTGTTTTTATTTTTAGGATAATATGCTCCGTGCCATGGAATATTGCTGTGTGGTAATGGCTACGAATACTAACAAACCTTTATATTGTTCGTGGGTGTTGTAAAAGACCTGGGCCTACTCTATATGATGCCGTCTGGTCAACAATTGCATTCTTTAGAATTAGATGTCAGACAGACAGTCGGACTTAAAACTATTACCAATAACTTTTAATAGTGGTAGGACCACGCTAATAAGTTCTTTGTCTATAGCCGCGGGCCGGTCCGTTTGAGGTAGTACCTACCACACTCTCGCAGAAGATCGACATCTGAGTAATAGCACTGTGCTATTGCGCTTCGTTCGGTGAGCGAAAGAGCCGGCAGCCCAACTGGTGTTTGGGTGTTGTAATGGTAGGCAGCGGCCTCGTTATACCCTTGGTATAGCAAAAGTCCATGGTCAGCAGTGACACTTACCATCAGTGTACTGCTTGCTCGTTTGCCACCTTAAGCAATAAAAAAAAAATTATAACGTTTACTTTGGAAGAAGAGTACCTACATATTGTGTCGACCCCAATTAATTGAGATAATATCAGGTTAATAATGAATAATGACTTCGTGCCATGGAATAAATCCTTTTATCACGAAGTACTTTAAAATTATTGGACATAAATTTATCCAGCTTCAACATAATAATTTATGAACTGTACAAAAAATTGCCGTGATTTACTCACGGCAATTTTGCTTTCCGTGATTTACTCACGGCAACTCAATCCAGTCTGATGGTGAGATAAGCTACTTTTTTTATTGCTTTTAGCTGCCAACGAGCAAGCAACACACCTGATGGTAAGTGTTACTGCCGCCTATGGCCACATATCCCAAACTCATCCAGTTGGGCTTCCGGCTCTCGCACTCACCGAACGATGGACAACAGCATCTTACCATTGCTCGGGCGTCGATCTTCTGCGAGAGTGTGGTACTACTCCGGCCGGATCGGCCCGCGGCTGTAGACAGAAAACTGTCAACAACTGTCCTACCATTACGAAAATGGATCTGCTATTTGGATGACTATGCCATTTATGATATTCTATCATTCATATTGGTAAAGCATTTTCTGTAATACATTTTATGGATAATAAACAGTATTTTATTTTATAATTTTAAATTAAAGTCCCGAGACATAGTTTATGTCTCGAAACTTTAATTTTCATAATAACAATCCACTCAATTCGATACGATTTACTTTAAATAAATTCACTGAATTTAAATATTTTATTAACATATTAAGTACTTGAAAATCATCAAAAAGAATGTAATATTATGCTTTGGTTACGTATTAATCTTACGACATCCGTTATATTAAAAAGAATTATATGAGCCTTTTAAGCCTTTATCTCTTGTAAAATAGCAGTGACATCTGTCCAAGAAAAAATAAAAATACTATAAAGTCCACCGTTATTACTAGTGAAGTGAACTTTCTCTTGTAAAATACGAGCTTACAATGTTAATAAAAAACCTATCGATCCATTGAGTTTGTTCGGAAATTGGCCATCATTACCGTAGCCGCTTATGGCAATGGCGGTATGACCATTATACATATACCGCTGAGCAATAATTTACCGGTAATGTACTTGGTGCTCTTGATTTTTTAGGTTCACTGGCCGGTATTGAGTGCTATACTGTTATATTTTTTTAACTATAGAACCTGTTTAACTTAGGCATATATATTATAAAGGCATATACTTTGAAATTCTTATATGAAATTCAATAGCCTTGTAACTTTCAGCTTAATCTTTCATCAGTTTCTTATTCGTAAATATAAATTTACAAAACTTAGAAGAGAACTGGTATTTAGTGATTGATTACCAATCTTCATCCTTATTGATATAGTTTCGTATGACAGCTGAGTTGTGAGCAACTGTTCAGATATTTGCTAAGTTTTCGTCCATCGACCATCAAATGTGCACACAATTATACCTACTTTTTTTTTTCAGCCCATACATGTATGTCCATTCATCATAGAAGGAATTATCCTACTGTCTATGTGTTCACGGTTTAAAAGTACAATGTCATTATCTATTACTTTCCCGTAATAGTCACAAAAACCGCTTGAATAAGCGGCAGCAATCTTATGTGAAAGTAATAACATCATTTGCGTCGTCAGTCCAGTCAGGCCAGGCCCGTCAGTTATGACAATATACTCCTTTGGGGAGGCCTAAGTGCAACAAATGACGTTGATAAACTGATCGATGAATAAATATGGATAGCATGCTGGTCGCTGTGATAAAGGGATTTATAATATTATTCTGTAGTTTACTACGCGTTTTATTTATTTCCTAATTTTATTTTGTTCAGTTCCTAATTTTGTTTAGTTTATTTCCTAATTTTATTAAGCGTTTACCGCGTAATAAAATTAGTAAATAATATTAAATTAATATTATTTTTTCGTGTGGTGACGGAGTAAATATATAGCACCACTATTTCCATTCCCAAGACTTCCATAAAATATGACAATGCAAATAAAAATAAATAAAAATAAAAAGTCAAAAAACCCGACTGCGTAAAATGTGAACCAAACTACGTACGTAATAAAAAAAACTGAAAAGAAAAAACAAACACTTAGAAGTCCGGTGGTCTAGAATTCTATAATATATTATTGAAGAAATACCATTGAAGAAAATAAAATATATTATATATTAACCCGTATGTCTAACTTTGTATAGTAGCTTAATTTCAGTTCAATTGCATAAAAAACTGGTATCCAAAGAACTACAGAAGAAGAAGATACTCGTACTTTGTAAAGTAGATCTTATATTAAAAAAAAATCATAAGATCTCTTCAATAAGTGGCAAATATGTATCTTTACCTTATTAATAATCTTCTAGAAAAAAATGATGATGATGATATAAATATTACTTAAATTCCGTTATGTAAAAAATAATGCACAATGTATTTCAGTTAGATTATATGTATGTTTTTTCTTTTCAGAGGACATATTTATCTCAGCTCATATATGTCCCAATGTTGGTCTCGAGCCTCTTCCATAATGGGAGGGAAATTGATCAATTATACAACGCTGGTTAGACGTGTTGGTATAGGGTTTTGTGTCGAGTTTTCCTTATCTTGCATAGACGTTATGTGTTTTATATGCCTTTGTCGTCCCTCACGATCACTCTCGGGTAAGATAGGGGCTGGTAATTTGTATTCTTACTCGGCCAACACACGGAATATTATGATCCCTTAATAGGCGCTATTATAGTTAGTAAAGTATAAATCGAAGATAGTTTAATAATAATTTTATGATTTGATGAAATAATGAATTTTAATAAATTGATTAAAATATAGAAAATGCTCTCCGGAAACATTTGGAACCATTAGCTTAGACATTTATTGCTACTAATTTCGTATCCTTAGCCACATTTGGACGTATATCAGTTTCTAGTAACACTTACAGGATATTAAATGATGTTATCAAAAATTTAAACCGAGAGGTTACGTATAAGAAATAAAACTTGTATGTTCATGTCAGTAAGATTTTTATTTATAAAATCCGATTACGAATTTTATATATGGTATACCTAATATAAATAAGCATAACTTAAATTCGATTTAAATTTCATTTACAAGTATATTTTAGTTTCTCTAGTAGACTTCATTGATTTTTACATTAAACATTCGTTAAAAATATTCGTAATAAAAATATATATATGTATAAAATAACGAGCTGTGTGGTGGCAGCTACGTATATTACCAACCCTTACTTTGTTCGTGGATGTCGTGAAAGGCGACTAAGCGCCTTATAATGACCTGGGCCAACTCCATATGATGCCTTTTGGTCAACAATTACATTCCCAAGGAGGGCTGACGTCTGGCATGCGGCCGGTCACAAAGCTATTGCTGATAACTTCTACAATATGTACTATGAAAGAAGAGTATATACATACTGTATCAACTCCAAGTAATTGGGAGAATGATGATTCCTTAAAAATGTAATTTTCTTAATTCTTTAGTATACCTACTGAAATTATTCCTATCATCATCATCATTCTCCTATTCTCATCCCAATTACTTGGGGTCGATACAATATGTACTCTTCTTTCATAGTACATATTGCAAAAGTTATTGGCAATAGTTTTATGACCGGCCCCCTGCCAGACATCAACCCTCCTTGGGATTGCAACTGTTAACCAAACGGCATCAGACGGAGTTGGCCCGGGTCATTACAAGGGTCTTAGTCATCTTTTAAGACATCCACGAGTAAAGCAAGCGTTGCTAGTATTCGTAGCTGCTACCACACAGCTATGAAATTAATCCTATGTAGATACAAAATATACGCATAAACCGATACGAGGAAGCAATATCTCACACATTTTGACATTCTAACTAAATAGGCGAGCGATTGTATATTTAACGTGCTGGGTATCTGACAAAATCGATAGTTTGTTATGATAGGCTATTAATTCAGTTTATACGGGTTTCACCCTACATTGCTACTGTATTATGTTCGGATTAATTGCGAACAGAAATATTGCGCCTACATTGTTTATAAAATTAGCTGTATATATAGATAATTTAATTGTAGAATGAAAGATATTGATTTAAAAGTATTTATGAATAATGATTTCTAATGTTTACGCGAGTGTTACACATTTGAAATAAAACTACTTTTACCGATTCTATCGCGTTTATATTTGATTTTTAATTTCCCGACGTTTCGAACACTTTACAGTGATCATGGCAAGGTCCGCCCGTGAAATACGAACGCGATAGAATCCGTAAAAGTAGTTTTATTTCAAATATTTATGAATAAGATAATAATCCATCAATAGTCTATTAAACGCTCGCTGTTGGACACAGACCTCCTCGTAGAGGAAAATAATTCCATAATCGCAACGCTTAGCAGGCTAGTTGTGATTGCAATTAGTGTTGAAGGCAGAGAATATTCATTCTCTTGGTAATAACCCTTAGCCCATTTTTACGATTCTCACCTGAAAATAAGGAGCTGTGGGATATTGTATTCCTACCCTTTCATTTTAATTATTATTTCCTTTAATAATAAATTAAATAGTTTTTCTAATTAGATTCACCTTAGCTTCCCACTGTTGAGTACACGCCTTCTCCTACAATTCTAGGCTACGAGTATTTATACAAGGGGATGAAAATTACTTACTATATTACGTGGATCAAAAGGGCTGGCAGAAGATTCTCTTCTCTTGTAATGATGGTATGTGCTTATGCGTGGTGATGAAGTAATGATACAATTCATCACCCTCTATCCTATCCTGGGGTGTCTTGTGATACGTTTGGTGAAATAAAAATATTTTCACGTATTTTATTGGGTTCGTATTTAATTTTTACCTTACAGAGGTTTCAAAAACTATTCGGTATTCATGGTCACGGGAAGACTAAGGTGTTTTACGTCAAATGTCACGTCTCCACTTTAATGTTTAACAATAATTGACCAAAACGAGATATTTTTATACAGAATAGTTTTCTTTTTTTTTCTATTAGTCATGGAATTGTATCAACAAAGTGGGTCAAAATGAAATAACTAATACAAATAGCACGTAGATAAAAACCTGCAAATGTTGATTTGCTGGATGTGAAATACACTATAAATAACGTATATGCATAAATACTGTATATAATAAATACTGTATATGCATATATGCCTATAAATGGTGCCAAGTATTCAATATATAAAAAAAAAATAACAAAATATAAACGCTATGGAATTCATAAAAATAGTTTCATTTTATATTTTTAGTTTTATACGTGACAGTAACTAGCAAATAAATACTACCAACCCTTACTTTACTCGTAGATGTCGTAAAAGATGACTAAGAGCTTTTATATCGAGCTGGGTCAACTCCACCTACATCGTTTGGTCAAAAATTACATTCTCAAGGAGGGTTGACGTCAGGCAGGCAATCGGTCATATAACTATTGCGTCGAAAGTAATTGGGATAAGAGCTGGAGAATAGTATTGTAATACTAACTCTGTGTAATATTGCATAGATACTTTTAATTGGATGAGAAATAAGCAGCACACTCGAATTATTATCCTAACAATAGTAATTTTTTTTAAGTTACTTTTAATCACTTTTACACTACATTAATCGCTTATAAATCAAGAATATTAATCAAAATAGGGTTGTCTCACATATTATATGTCCCATAGTCTTTTGATAACTAGCTCTTCGTAATAAGTACAAAAATATTTTTCTTTGGAGACTTTATAAAAATACAATTCATAGACACAAAAACACTCTGAATTATGCATTTACAAGTGTTAATAGTTATGTGATCAAAAATTTATGGTCCTAATGCGGCTTACTCCTCATTAAGGATAAAAAGAACTTTCGTAAATGCGATTTCAGAAGTCATCTAAACCAAGAAGATTCCTATGAATAGTGCGATTGAAATAAGTATTACTTAACCTCGACCATATTTGCAAATATTCGAGAATGGTTGAAACTAAAAAAATCAAGGTTTAAGATACAAAGTTACAAAAAGAGCTGTGATATTGGTCAAGGTAGGATCCGTTTTGTTATCATTATCACCAATTATAGAGTTATATCAAGGTCCGGCGGTCTGTATGTCTGTTCATTGGACCGGAGCGTGCGCCAAGACGTGTTCCGTTCCGTGAGGGTCGCGTTTCGTTTACCGCCTGACGCCATATCACGTTACACTTCTCTATACACCCAATGCATCTGATATAGACGTCTGTCGTGATCGCTTTATGATGCATCAAGAAACATTGACGTGGCAAAAACGGATATGCATGTTGCCAATAACGACCGCCCACTTTCTATTACCTTTTTCCGATCGACTCACATCAGGTGTAGTTGATTCTAGTTCAATTATGTTCTATTTATTACTAGCTATGTTATTAGTGATAAAATTGGTATAGAGTGATAAAGATTAAATTACTGTCAGGATTTCCGTTCGTTCTGTCGATTTTTTTACTTGAATTTCGGAGATGATATTAGGAAATGTTAAATTATAACACTGACCGGTCTTCCATTTGTGTTAAAACCATGATCAGTTTGTTTGGTGTAGCTTAGCCTTTATGAATTATAAGTTCCATATATAATTTAGGAGATTTTTAACATCTATTGTGTGAATAATGGTAATACGGAAATCGATATTAATACTTTCATGCATTTACGATTTAATTTTTTTTTATCTTAACTCAGAACAGGCTCTTACTATACATTCACCTATTTATCCTTCAGTTCAAAGACAATCACTGCCAACAAACATATTCAAATATAGGCCTCCTTAATGGTTCATCTTAATCTATGTCATCAATTGGGGAGCCATAACACTATTGCTAAAGAAAATTCTAGCTACTTTGCCGTATGTGCTTCTTATACTATATGTATACTGACTGAGAGACCAGAAATTTCTTTAACTTTGAACTTTCAACTAATATCGTCAAAGTATTGGATAAATACATATTTTTTTTTTATTGCTTATAGTGGCAAACGAGCCAACCAACTTTCCCTACTGACTCTAAGATCCAAGTCTCCTTACATTAAAAATAATACATAAGTCAATTACACGCCATCATTCAACAGCACCCATACAAAATATATTACTTTTTTTTTTTTTTTTCTACGATCGGCGCACTCCTCGCACCACTCCATCCGGGGTGACAGAGGGGCGTAAGCGCGCACACCCGTAACCCACCCGTGACGTCGCCTTCGTCATTGGGCCGACCACCGGAGCAAAGTGACTTGACGTCAGTGGTCGGCCCGACGGAATACCCCTGAGGAGTACCCTCTCCTCGACCGACATCCCCCCCTCGAGAAGGATGTCGGTCTTTCCTCACGCGGTCGGCCTCTCGGCGGGTGACGTACAAAATATATTACTTGTACAATTCAAATATTCCAGTTTAACACATATTGTGAATTAGACAGCCCTGCTGTGTAATATATAGCTGGCTAACAGAACAGATAGAACAAATATATCAATTATAAAATAGTCTAGTAATCTACAGAGTAAATAAAATAGGTAACAAATAGGTAATTTCTGTTCTTTTTTGTTTTGTTCTTTTTTGTTTGTTTTTGTTAATGTTGTATTTAACTTTTAAAAAATATATCTTTACTCGAAGGGCATCGCACTGGAGCTTAAATAGTCTAAACATGTATCCAATAATATTAAGAAAACATGTAATTTAAAAAAAAAATGACTAGCCCGCTGAGTTTCTTGCCGGATCTTCTTAGTTTGTGGCGGCTTTCCGATCCGGTGGTAGATTAATTTAAAAAAATATGCAATATTGACAATATGTAAGTGCCCTTTTAGGGCTTATGCATAATAAATGATTTGATTTGATTTGATTCTGAACCGTAAACCTTGAGACCTTGTCAAATATTGAGACGAATATAATTCAGAAATGTCATAATTAATGAAATCTTTAATCATTATTATATCATCTCAACTTATGTACGTTGTACTTCTGGGCTCGAACCTCCTTACAATGGGAAAGAAGTTGACCTACCAAAACGCTGGTCAATCAAAAAGTTATATTTCTAGGTTAATTAACTTCTTACATACATATCATCACGCCATATCCCTTGCAGGGTAGGCAGAGAGAACAGAGTGCCAGAGAACTCTATCCTTGCATACTTTACTCGCTTCCTCAACATTCATAATTCTCTTCATACACGCTCGCCGGTTTTAGAGACTCTTGACTCCACCTTCCATCAGTACATGACCGATCTGGTCTAGGTAGGTGAGTCTCGGTCTCCCCCGGTACCTACATCCTTCCACTATCGCATTGTATATCTTCTTAACCAGACGTTCGTTCGGCATTCTTTCCACATGTCCGAACCATCGGAGAATTCCCTTTCGCATCTTTACACCAATACTCTCTTTCATACCTACTCGCTCTCTTACGTCGTCGTTACGAATTTAATTAACTTCTTCTTCCATATAAATATGTTGTCTGTCTATTATATTCCTTAATCATTTACGAAGCCCATTAGTAAGGTTAGGTTTGATTGGGTAAGGGACTGGTGAAGTATGTAATTACTCTGTGATCACATCACATGAAAAATACTAATTGTATTGCATTTTTTTATTGTTGGCATTTACTTATGCCTAATTAACTATTTCTTTCCCTCAAATACTCTAAAAGGTCATTAAGTATACAATTACGTAATAAAACTGCAAGGATAAGGTTTTATTAATTTATTAGTCATCTTCTGCGAAACAATTATATCGTGGAATGAAATAGCAGTAGAGAGAGTTAGCAGCGTAACTTCCACCAAGACTTGATACTGAGCGTATGTACAGGTGATGAAGGCGAACCAGGTCTTCATCCTGTCTTTCATTAATACGAGTGCATATCTATGCACTCGTATTTTTCAACATCCACCGAAAAACTTTCCGCAAAAGTACATTGCCTGGAGTGCGCTGAACATCACTTAAACGGAATTCTTGAAAGACTTTGTAACTTAATGCTAGAGGGTAATGAGGGTATAAATATATTTACTAAAGTCATTGTTGCCGTCAGAATTTAATTTGCTGGCTTCAAACTAAAATTTAATTGTTTTAATATAGATAACGCGCTTTTCACTAGCTTGAGCGCTTAAATGTAGTGCAGTAAATAATCGCTTTATAATATTATTTTATAAAAGAAAACAACATCATGAAGAACTTTCTATGTCATTGGTTATTGTTTGAAAGTATCCAAAGTGTATTCAACATTAGAACAGGAAAAGAAATTAATTGTGAATGATAAGGTTAAAAATACCAGGTGTAATAATTATTATATAAATAAACTGTTAACATTTACAAAAGAAGCGGTCGCAGTATTTCTGAATTGGAATAGTTTACACGCATCGACGTCACTTCCGTTTAATAGTCATTCACACGGCGACACCCCCACTATAAACAATTGAAACAGTCGTGGGACTGATTTTATGGTAATTTACTCAATTGAACAAGGGTGACTTTGTTCATTATTGATTTGACTTTGTAATTGCAATCACGGGCCGGACACGTTTCCTACATCAAATGGACTCAAATTAAACTACATTAAAAATACTGCATTAATTGACTGTTTTTGAAAATCGTCTTGATATATTTTTTAACATAATATAAAGTATGTTTTAGTTAGTTATTATAAGGACCTATAACAAGATAAATAAAATTTTATATAAAATTGTGTAAAATAAATAAAGACAATAAATAATTTACTTTTTACAGAAGGTACCAAGATTTAGAAGCTCTTTATATGTATTTTATTATCAATAAATTCAAAATGTCTATAAGCAATCATTCATTTTCCTACTCTTATCCCAATTACTTGGGGTCGATACAAAATGTACTCTTCTTTCATATGTACAATATGTACCTACTATATTGTAAAAGTTACTGGCAATCGTTTTATGACCGGCCGCCTGCCAGACGTCAACCCTCCTTGGGAATGCAATTGTTGACCAAACGGCATCAGATGGCGTTGACCTAGGTCATTATAAGGCTCGTAGTCGTCTTTTACGACATCCAAGAGCAAAGTAAGGGTTGGTAGTATTCGTAGCCGCTACCAAACAACTTGTGCCACACAAAATGTCTATAATCAATGTGAAATAAAATTTATTAACTATTCAATCACTTTTCACAGTGGTAATACTAAACTATTGACAGTTTTCTGTTTACCAGCCGCGTCCGTCCGGAGCAGTACCACACTCTCGCAGAAAATCGATGTTTGAGTAGTTGCAATATACTGTTGCGCTTCGTTCAGTGAGAGCTAAGGCCGAAAGCCCAAATTTTGGGCTGGGTTTTGGTTGGTAGGCAGGTACTTAGCTGTACCCCTGATATTGAAAAGATCGGCAGTAACATTTACCATCAGATGTGCTGTTTATTCATTTGCCACCATATGAAAATAAAATAAAAAATATACTTTCCGTAATAAGTCTCATTATAGTGTACGAGAGCCTTATTAATAAATAAAAGTATTTCGGATTTCATATATTATGTTTTTTGAAGTGAAAACTTCTTTAGGCGCGTTGAGCGTTTTTGGAGGGGAAAAACTTATAGGTTCGCGTCACCGACATGCTAATGCTAATAGTATATCTATAGCTATGTGAAAACTTCTTTAGGCGCGTTGAGCGTTTTTGGAGGGGAAAAACTTATAGGTTCGCGTCACCGACATGCTAATGCTAATAGTATATCTATAGCTATGTGAAAACTTCTTTAGGCGCGTTGAGCGTTTTTGGAGGGGAAAAACTTATAGGTTCGCGTCACCGACATGCTAATGCTAATAGTATATCTATAGCTATGTGAAAACTTCTTTAGGCGCGTTGAGCGTTTTTGGAGGGGAAAAACTTATAGGTTCGCGTCACCGACATGCTAATGCTAATAATATTTTTTATTTTTATATAAAAATTAAATATTATTTTTTATTTTTGTATGAAAATTAGAAAATTATTATTATTTCAATTAGTCTTAAGTAGTTTTCACTTCTATCGGCAGTCCCTATGACTGCCTGTTGTTTTTTTAATGATAACACTGCACTAAGGTATTAATTATTGTATTGCGGGCAACTTTACTAAAATATAATTAACAGACACAAATTACATTCATACTCTGAACAATAATTAGTTGGTTGCATAAAGGATTAATCTGCATTGGAATCGCATCCATGACAATGAGTACGATCGATCGGTTAACTACTACGCCACCTGTGCATTGAAATATTAACAAAATTTTATTTCATAGTCTCGTAGTCGTTTCTTACAATATCACCATAGAAGGACAAGTTATGGTTATCCATCCACCAACCTATCGACGTCTACCATAAAGACTTTGGCCGCCACATAATTTTGTTTACGCCATAATCGCCACAGTTGGAACACGATTTGGTGATGGCAATTTGTTTTACGAGTTTCGCAGATGAGATATCTTCTGCCACCGAAGACAAACATCGGGTACCGCTCGCACGGGGAAGAGAGGTGTTTGCAGGGTGGATCCATGGGGTTGCGCGCCGCCTCTTCCGTCACCCCGGGCCAATTTGCCGGGACGCGACCACATCCACGGTCCCACCTTGCGAAGAAAAAAAAAAAAAAAAAGATGAGGTATATTTTAGCTTTCATTCGATTTTACCACTCACAGGCAATCAAAGAGTTGGCGGTACATTGTCTTTTTACCACAACGCCCGAAAGAAACTTCTTATTACATTTTTTTGTAATTGTTCTTTTTCTTCTCAGCCCACATACATGTCACTGCTGGGCGCTGGCCTACTCTACTATGAAATTGATTTACTTTACTAAGCTGGTTAGATGGGTCGACAGAATTGTATGTCAAGTTTTCCTTCCCTTACATCGATCTTATCTCCATATAATATCCTTTACATCGTCTTTTACGACATCCACGGTTAAAAAAGGGATAGTTCCTTGTGTAATGAACTCTTTTCCACGCGGGGAATTCATACTTAAGTATACACTTTATAGATGCATAAGTGAACCAATCACGACTTGTTAAAATTATAATTTGTATGCATCAGCCCAACGGGCCAGTTCATATAAGCATGCAGTTACATTAACGGCACTTTTAATGGTAGAACTGGTTTCGCGATTGTCGTCCTGCGGAGGCGTGAGAATGTCAAGTCGCGGGCTATTCTCATGGTCGTTGTGACGTCAGTTGCACCTGCACGCCTGCACTACATCATACAAGCAACAACGACAAACTGACAATGTACTTAAAGAAGTTACCCAATTGGGCTTTCAAGTTCGTACACGTTGTGACATGTCTCAAGGTTGTATCGTTTCTCCGTCGCGAAAGATACCTGAAAGTTAAAAGATTTAAAATCAGTATTAAATTGTTGATCCTTTTTTATAACTACTTTTATTCGCCATAGTTATTTAGTAGACATATAAATACATCTACTATTAATGACTTTCAATGTGAAAGTTTTAAGCATTTGAAATAAATCAAATACATTTATGATATTAATATTTTTTTCTCAAACATGCTTGGAAATTTGGGTATTATTTTGACAACCTTCTTCGAGATAAATTGAAATTGCCGTACTAATCAAATACTTGCGAGCAGCGGCCGTCAAAAAATGTATAAAATCCATATCTGTCGTGTTTTAGCGGCCAAATCTATACATATAATAAAAATGTAACGGATCGCTGTCTGTACATGGAAGATATATGAGAAAAAATATTACTGGGACCTTTATCAACACTAACAGTACCCAAAACAATGATTTTTAAAATTTTTGTCTGTTTATTTGTTTGTCTGTTTATCTGTTTGTCTGTTTATCTGTTTGTCTGTTTATCTGTTTGTCTGTGTGTTTGTGCACGCTAATCTCAGAAACAGCTTATCCTATTTAGACGTGGTTTTCACTAATATATTATGGTAAGCTTCACTTAACATTTAGGCTACGCCCGACAGCTTTCGCCGTCGAGGCGTCGTCCTCACGCGGTGGCCTCACGTCGGGTGACCGGACAATTCCCCGGTCCGATCACCCGAAGCCTCGGTTAGGGCGGCATCGGGCGGCCCGGGTTGCGGGAATCCTCCCGGGCCCGTTCCGCCGCCTCCTTCTGCGAGGCTTATAAGGCCTATAGGGATACTAGCAATGTTCACGGTTTCGCACGCGTTAATGTAGATTTTCTCAAGGATTCTAATCCAACTTCTAACCTGTGTGCTATTTCATCTATAATACTCAATCTGTGCCAAATTTCATTCATATCTGTTAATCAATTCTTGCTTGATTAATAATTATCTCAGCTCATAATATGTCCCACTGTTGGGCTCGAGCCTCCTCCGTAATGGG
This sequence comes from Lymantria monacha, assembly GCA_905163515.2. Lineage (NCBI taxonomy): Eukaryota > Metazoa > Arthropoda > Insecta > Lepidoptera > Erebidae > Lymantria > Lymantria monacha. Next base: position 19,823,492 of record LR991096.1, read on the forward strand.
AGGGAAATTAATCTACTATACCACGTTGGTCAGACGTGTTGGTATAGGGTTTTGTTTCGAGTTTTCCTTCTCTTGAATAGATGTTATATTATGCCTTTGTATCCCTTAGCCGTCTCTTACGATCACCCAAGGTTAAGATAGGGGGCGGTGATTTGTATTCTTACTCCTTCACCACACGGATAATTAAAAAGGATTTGATTAATAATAATACGCATTTATAATATTGATAAAAGTAAAAAGATTAAAATAATGTCAAAATGAAAATTTGTTAAATGTGACTCGACTTGCAATGCCCGCAAACTACTTTCTTATTAACTTAAAATCTTTTATATATATATATATATATATATATATATATATATATATATATATATATATATATATATATATATATATATATGTTCAACAACGTACCCTATATATATCTATATATATATATATAGGGTACGTTGTTGAACAGTGAACCAAGCTTTTTTCTAAGTCTTATAACTTGCTAGAAAACAAAGCTAACTATCTCATTTATGTGCCATTATTTTCACTACATTTTTCTATTTCACTCGTTTCACTGTCTCCGTCTAGTATAACTTTTTTTATTCTTCCTCATATTTTGCGTTTTTCGATTCTTACTTGTTGATGAAAGTATTCCATTTCCACAATCCTGTAGAACTTTTCTCTTATACCTTTTCTTTTTCTGGCGCATCTGTATTCTTGCTTTTTCTGGCGTATCCGTTGCTGTGATGCTTTTGCCTAGTCCATTTGTTGGAACGAGGACCAGCCTTAAGTTGGGGCCGAAACATTAGTGGAGTGATGATATACTTCTTGGGTTTAGGATTTATGATTTTCATCACATGCTTCATCTGGTTTCTTTGACGTTGTCACGTTTTGGTAGTAACTATGATATTCTTCTGATAATATAGATGGACTGATGATGTTCTGATAATATAGATGGATGGACTGATAATATAGATGGATGGATGGATGGATAATATGGATGGATAGATGGATTCTGATAATATAGATAATTCTCGATCAGCAATAACAACGCTATTATAGCTTGAATAACGTGTTTCTATCGGAGTCGAGTCCTGGGGCTGTTGATTACAGTTTCTATTAATCTGAAGAATTGCATAATCTTCAGTATCAGGCAGTTTTGGCGACACCGCAGGAACGGGGCGGTCTGTCACGCTACTTGGCATAAAGTCTTCATTGGAGAATATATCATTATTATAGAAGAAAATTCCACATTTTGCAAAACCTGTTGATATATTTAGTGGACTCATGGATCAGCGATGAGCATAGTCAATAAATCTTGCTATCTCGTAGATTGTGACTGGTCTTCCTGAGTTTTATAGCATCCATGACTCAAGCGCAGAATAATAATAGGTCTTTAAAGGGCCCATTAAGTCCCACATCTAAAAGTTGCAATTTGTTCGTAGTGTGAGGATGAAATATGAGAACCACAACATCAGACTTTTTCGCTAAATCTAGAACTTTAATGGATAAATGTGACTTATGATAGCTGACCTCCGTGGCCAGCCCGGTGGTTACCTTTGTCATACCTAGGTACAAGTGATATAATATCACCATGTTCGTGTTTATATTTAACATAACGGCGCAAAGTATGGTAGGTACGGTATTTTGTAGGCTTTTGCTGCCATCGTAATAGAATCACAATTTTCTGTTATTTGTAAAGTTAAACCATATCGTCTTTCTTCTGTTACACTATTTTTCTTTCTTATTTTTTTGGACTTGGCATCCTTAAAAAACATAAATATTATTGATTTGCAGCAGTACACCATCAAAGAACAGAGAACCATATCGTAAGGTACACAATGAACCGGTTCACTGTGTACTATGCGGACCTGGTTCATTGTTCAATACACATACTATTCAACTTATAACATAAAAAAAAATAGGTTATACACTGAATTGGTACGATGCAATAAGCTCATAAAATAACAAAAACCACGAAAAATTTAACACCATACGGCTTTTGTTGTTATAATTAATAGCAAAATATACAAAAATTGAGACACTTATATGAAAATACTATGTATTTTGAGCGGAAAATAAACAAACGGCTGGCATACATTACGCTCTAGCTGCGGCCGCCGGTTCACTACGGGAGAGGAGAAAGGTGCCTACGAAGCATGTTTTAAGATGATCGGTCAAATCGCCAACTTCTCAATTTTCTCAATATAGCGCTGGTTCAGTGTATCTGGTTGGTTCACTGTTCAACTACGTACCCTATATATATATATATATATATATATATATATATATATATATATATATATATATATATATATATATATATATATGTGTATATTTATATACTCGTACATTTAATAATTATTAACGTGTAAAAATATGAAATTGGAGCACAGTCGCATGTTTAACCAGTCCCCATTAAATAAATTGATCGGTAGCATTCTGAGATTGCTGAAAGTAATGCAATGTCAATTTGGACTTAATGACTTTCGCCGGTACCAAATGAAACTCGTAAAAAATTATTCGTAATGATAAATATTAAATCTTTAATTAGTTCATTAATTTTGATGTTTTTTTACTGAGTGATATTTTTTTTTTCCTGGCAAGGTGGACCATGGATGTGGTCGCGGCCCGGCAAATCGGCCCGGGGTGACGGAAGAGGCGGCGCGCAACCCCATGGACCTACCCTTTTTTTTTTTTATTTTTTTTTTTTTTATTGGTGGGCTATGGGTGCGTCTCGCCCCGCTGAATCGGTCCGGGGTGACGGAAAGGCGGCGCGTGACCCCATAGACCCACCGTAAAACCTTCTCTCTTCGCCGTGCGAGCGGACCACCGGTACTCGATTTTAAACCCCATGGACCTACCCTGCAAACACCTCTCTTCGCCGTGCGAGCGCGCCACCAGTACCCGATCTTTGTCTTCGGTGGCCGGCCCGGCGTAGTTTACTGACTAATGGCTATGACGTAAGATACTGTGACAAGCGATGGGTAAAAAACGTGACCATTTGAAAGGGATTTGAAAGGAAAAGAATATGTTCTTGAGTATATTCATAATTACAGTAGTAAGGGATTGGATCGAACGAGCTTAAGACAGAAAATTGGAGCAAACTGCAGTACTTATAGAGACATACACGAATAGGATTTCTTACATAAAGTTATATACCAAATCCATATGAACGAAAGAAAAACGACTTCAAATAGTTTAAAGGTCAATGACCACTATTCTGCTCTTTTGCCAATTACTTTGAGTCGACGCAATATGTATCTACTTCTCTGCCATCGTACTTATTGCAAAAGTTAGCGGCAATAGTTTTATGATCAAGCGTCTGCTTGACGTCAACTCTCTTTGAAAACGCAATTGTTAACCAAACGGCATTAATTGGTGTTGGTCCAGGTCGATATAAAAATCTTGATCGTCCTATACGACATCCACCAAGTAAGAGTTGGTAGTATTTGTAACCACCCAGCACTAAAGTTTAAAAGTAAATATAGCGCGAATACATAAGTGAAATTTATTATAATATATTAATATATTACATGTAATGTTTAGCTGATGAGCAATAAAAGGGCTTTATTAATATTATTTGCTTCTATATTTCGTTCTTATGTAGCAAACATGTCCAGTACTTTGAGAGGCTTACATTCTAAACGATTTTAATGTAAGACTAATCTAAATCCATCTCAGTATAAGTATCACTCATTTATCCAATTTATCAGCCAATCAACGTCTATTATTAAACTTAAACACCCCTACTATGATAAGATATGGTCACCGCGCTTGGCAGGCACATTTACGATTACAATAGTTAAATAATAAATAAATAAGAATAATAATAAGAAGAATTCCAATGTAAATTCCGCTGTTTATTTTCCTGGCGATCTCCTGAGGATATTGCATTTTTTGGATTTATTGGATAATGATAGTTAGGCCCTCATTAAATAAATGCGTTTGACTTTGACATGGAAGTGTAAACAATATTTAAGCTTCATAAACAGATATCATCGCAAAAACGCGTTCTAATAACAGACAGGTTGAGACTTCGATTATATTGTGCTAAGAAATATGATTAATATGAATGAAAATCAATTACGTTATACTCTATCTCAACGACAGAACATATTAGTGTAAAGAGCCAGTGATAAATAAATAAGATTGTTGAAACTGAATGCATTAGTGAGTAAAGATAGTTATCTTTTTGACGTTCTATTTAGCCAAGATTATGAGTTTAATTAATTTATTACAGTAATATGTTACAAGAAAATTAAATAAAATGGAGGTGAAATATTTTATTGCTTTTCTTTCAAAATATTTTCCCACAAGGCGGAAGAAGGAAGAGAAGGCGATCAAAATAAGGTTGTCGCAAGTAATACGACATTATCAAATAGTCTAGTCCATAAACGCTTTTTTGGGTTAACTTTTTTCAGCAGTGGAAGAAAATTGGAATGAGGTGTCATTCGATTCGGGATAGCATATAGATTCATTTTTGGGGTAAATGTCACGTTTACTCAAAAAATTAACCTACACGCTATTTAAAATATGAAATATCGCTATTTATAAAATAAAAATTCCATTTTCTATTTTCACATTTCAATTGGTTTACTGTGTGAGACACAAGGAGGTTTCAGGAGTGGAAGGGGATGCATGGATCAAGTGTTCTCTCTGCGCAACATTGTGGAGAAGCATCTGGCTCTAGGTCAGAAGGTTTTCTGCAGTTTTGTGGATCTGGAGAGAGCATTTGACACGGTTGTACGAAAGGAACTTTGGGACATTTTACTGGAGTATGGTATTAACGGTAAACTGCTACAGGCAGTGCAGTCCAGTTACATGGGCTGTAGAGCCTGTGTGCGGCAGGATGACGGAATATCGCCTTGGTTTGACGTCAATATCGGCGTTAAGCAGGGGTGCGTTCTGTCAGCCAGGCTGTTTATCATATATCTGGATAAATGTCTCCAAAGGTTGAACGATATGAATGTGGGAGTCCAGATGGGCGACTCAGTGGTCACTGCTCTGCTTTATGCAGATGATGCAGTCCTGCTGGCACAGTCAACGACTGACCTGCAGACCCTAGTCGACACAATGACAGAAGATTGTAAGAAAAGGGGTCTACGGGTGAATGTGAGCAAAACCAAAATAATGGTATTTGAAAGAGACGAAGCCAGAATAGATGTAAGAGTATCAATAGGTAATGATATACTAGAGCAAGTGGATGAATTTGTATATCTTGGATGTGGATTTAGCCGAGATGGAAGGTACACCACTGATATAGAGCGAAGAGTGAATGCGGGAAATAAAGTGAACGGAGCGTTGGGGCAACTTCTCGGCAGCCACCACCTCAGCCAGAAGGCACGTGTAGCAATACATAACGCAGTGCTTGTCCCAACATTACTGTATGGAAGCGAGAGTTGGGTATGCAGAAAAGAGTATGAAAGTAAAATTAATGCGGTCGAAATGCGATCTCTGCGGAAAATCTGTGGAGTTAGGCTGACCGACCGCATTCGTAACGACGACGTAAGAGAGCGAGTAGGTATGAAAGAGAGTATTGGTGTAAAGATGCGAAAGGGCATGCTCCGATGGTTCGGACATTGGAAAGAATGCCGAACGAACGTCTGGTTAAGAAGATATACAATGCGAAAGTGGAAGGATGTAGGTACCGAGGGAGACCGAGACTAACCTACCTAGACCAGATCGGTCATGTACTAAAGGAAGGTGGAGTCAAGAGTCTCCGAAACCAGTGAGCGTGTATGAAGAGAATTATGAATGTTGAGGAAGCGAGTGAAGTATGCAGAGATAGAGTTCTCTGGCACTCTGTTCTCTCTGCCTACTCTGCAAGGGATATGGCGTGATGATATGTATGTATGTATCTAAAATTCCAAAAATTTTAAATAAATTATTAAAAAAAAAAATGATTATAAAAAACAAAAAACCCGACTGCGTAAAAAGTCACCAAAACTACGTACATAATAAAAAAAACTGAAAAGAAAAAAACAAGCACTTAGATGTCCGGTGGTCTAGAATTCCATAATATATTATTGAATAAATACTATTGTAGAAAATGAAATATATTTTAATAATAGAACATGACAACTGAACAGTCGGGATCCATTGAAAAATTAGATTTGCTGTCGAATAAAGGATCCCGACTGTTCAGTTGTCATGTTCTATTATTAAAATATATTTCATTTTCTACAATAGTATTTATTCAATAATATATTATGGAATTCTAGACCACCGGACATCTAAGTGCTTGTTTTTTTCTTTTCAGTTTTTTTTATTATGTACGTAGTTTTGGTGACTTTTTACGCAGTCGGGTTTTTTGTTTTTTATAATCATTTTTTTTTTTAATAATTTATTTAAAATTTTTGGAATTTTAGATACATACATACATATCATCACGCCATATCCCTTGCAGAGTAGGCAGAGAGAACAGAGTGCCAGAGAACTCTATCTCTGCATACTTCACTCGCTTCCTCAACATTCATAATTCTCTTCATACACGCTCACTGGTTTCGGAGACTCTTGACTCCACCTTCCTTTAGTACATGACCGATCTGGTCTAGGTAGGTTAGTCTCGGTCTCCCTCGGTACCTACATCCTTCCACTTTCGCATTGTATATCTTCTTAACCAGACGTTCGTTCGGCATTCTTTCCAATGTCCGAACCATCGGAGCATGCCCTTTCGCATCTTTACACCAATACTCTCTTTCATACCTACTCGCTCTCTTACGTCGTCGTTACGAATGCGGTCGGTCAGCCTAACTCCACAGATTTTCCGCAGAGATCGCATTTCGACCGCATTAATTTTACTTTCATACTCTTTTCTGCATACCCAACTCTCGCTTCCATACAGTAATGTTGGGACAAGCACTGCGTTATGTATTGCTACACGTGCCTTCTGGCTGAGGTGGTGGCTGCCGAGAAGTTGCCCCAACGCTCCGTTCACTTTATTTCCCGCATTCACTCTTCGCTCTATATCAGTGGTGTACCTTCCATCTCGGCTAAATCCACATCCAAGATATACAAATTCATCCACTTGCTCTAGTATATCATTACCTATTGATACTCTTACATCTATTCTGGCTTCGTCTCTTTCAAATACCATTATTTTGGTTTTGCTCACATTCACCCGTAGACCCCTTTTCTTACAATCTTCTGTCATTGTGTCGACTAGGGTCTGCAGGTCAGTCGTTGACTGTGCCAGCAGGACTGCATCATCTGCATAAAGCAGAGCAGTGACCACTGAGTCGCCCATCTGGACTCCCACATTCATATCGTTCAACCTTTGGAGACATTTATCCAGATATATGATAAACAGCCTGGCTGACAGAACGCACCCCTGCTTAACGCCGATATTGACGTCAAACCAAGGCGATATTCCGTCATCCTGCCGCACACAGGCTCTACAGCCCATGTAACTGGACTGCACTGCCTGTAGCAGTTTACCGTTAATACCATACTCCAGTAAAATGTCCCAAAGTTCCTTTCGTACAACCGTGTCAAATGCTCTCTCCAGATCCACAAAACTGCAGAAAACCTTCTGACCTAGAGCCAGATGCTTCTCCACAATGTTGCGCAGAGAGAACACTTGATCCATGCATCCCCTTCCACTCCTGAAACCTCCTTGTGTCTCACACAGTAAACCAATTGAAATGTGAAAATAGAAAATGGAATTTTTATTTTATAAATAGCGATATTTCATATTTTAAATAGCGTGTAGGTTAATTTTTTGAGTAAACGTGACATTTACCCCAAAAATGAATCTATATGCTATCCCGAATCGAATGACACCTCATTCCAATTTTCTTCCACTGCTGAAAAAAGTTAACCCAAAAAAGCGTTTATGGACTAGACTATTTGATAATGTCGTATTACTTGCGACAACCTTATTTTGATCGCCTTCTCTTCCTTCTTCCGCCTTGTGGGAAAATATTTTGAAAGAAAAGCAATAAAATATTTCACCTCCATTTTATTTAATTTTCTTGTAACATATTACTGTAATAAATTAATTAAACTCATAATCTTGGCTAAATAGAACGTCAAAAAGATAACTATCTTTACTCACTAATGCATTCAGTTTCAACAATCTTATTTATTTATCACTGGCTCTTTACACTAATATGTTCTGTCGTTGTGATAGAGTATAACGTAATTGATTTTCATTCATATTAATCATATTTCTTAGCACAATATAATCGAAGTCTCAACCTGTCTGTTATTAGAACGCGTTTTTGCGATGATATCTGTTTATGAAGCTTAAATATTGTTTACACTTCCATGTCAAAGTCAAACGCATTTATTTAATGAGGGCCTAACTATCATTATCCAATAAATCCAAAAAATGCAATATCCTCAGGAGATCGCCAGGAAAATAAACAGCGGAATTTACATTGGAATTCTTCTTATTATTATTCTTATTTATTTATTATTTAACTATTGTAATCGTAAATGTGCCTGCCAAGCGCGGTGACCATATCTTATCATAGTAGGGGTGTTTAAGTTTAATAATAGACGTTGATTGGCTGATAAATTGGATAAATGAGTGATACTTATACTGAGATGGATTTAGATTAGTCTTACATTAAAATCGTTTAGAATGTAAGCCTCTCAAAGTACTGGACATGTTTGCTACATAAGAACGAAATATAGAAGCAAATAATATTAATAAAGCCCTTTTATTGCTCATCAGCTAAACATTACATGTAATATATTAATATATTATAATAAATTTCACTTATGTATTCGCGCTATATTTACTTTTAAACTTTAGTGCTGGGTGGTTACAAATACTACCAACTCTTACTTGGTGGATGTCGTATAGGACGATCAAGATTTTTATATCGACCTGGACCAACACCAATTAATGCCGTTTGGTTAACAATTGCGTTTTCAAAGAGAGTTGACGTCAAGCAGACGCTTGATCATAAAACTATTGCCGCTAACTTTTGCAATAAGTACGATGGCAGAGAAGTAGATACATATTGCGTCGACTCAAAGTAATTGGCAAAAGAGCAGAATAGTGGTCATTGACCTTTAAACTATTTGAAGTCGTTTTTCTTTCGTTCATATGGATTTGGTATATAACTTTATGTAAGAAATCCTATTCGTGTATGTCTCTATAAGTACTGCAGTTTGCTCCAATTTTCTGTCTTAAGCTCGTTCGATCCAATCCCTTACTACTGTAATTATGAATACACTCAAGAACATATTCTTTTCCTTTCAAATCCCTTTCAAATGGTCACGTTTTTTACCCATCGCTTGTCACAGTATCTTACGTCATAGCCATTAGTCAGTAAACTACGCCGGGCCGGCCACCGAAGACAAAGATCGGGTACTGGTGGCGCGCTCGCACGGCGAAGAGAGGTGTTTGCAGGGTAGGTCCATGGGGTTTAAAATCGAGTACCGGTGGTCCGCTCGCACGGCGAAGAGAGAAGGTTTTACGGTGGGTCTATGGGGTCACGCGCCGCCTTTCCGTCACCCCGGACCGATTCAGCGGGGCGAGACGCACCCATAGCCCACCAATAAAAAAAAAAAAAATAAAAAAAAAAAAGGGTAGGTCCATGGGGTTGCGCGCCGCCTCTTCCGTCACCCCGGGCCGATTTGCCGGGCCGCGACCACATCCATGGTCCACCTTGCCAGGAAAAAAAAAATATCACTCAGTAAAAAAATTTATTCGACAGCAAATCTAATTTTTCAATGGATCCCGACTGTTCAGTTGTCATGTTCTATTATTAAAATATATTTCATTTTCTACAATAGTATTTATTCAATAATATATTATGGAATTCTAGACCACCGGACATCTAAGTGCTTGTTTTTTTCTTTTCAGTTTTTTTTATTATGTACGTAGTTTTGGTGACTTTTTACGCAGTCGGGTTTTTTGTTTTTTATAATCATTTTTTTTATTTTACACTTTTTAGTTATAAATACCTAGGTAGCTATAGTTATCTTATTTATTAATAAGTAGGTAAGTACCTAACTATATATAGTTTTTCGACTGAAGTTGAGTACTAAATCGTTAGAAATTGGAGATGGGCGACCGCGTCAGATATTAGATACTTTAGGTAGGACTACCTATGGTATATTGGACAATATACCTACTAGATACTTCAGTATATGTCCATCCACATCCAGTTATATGAATTTTTCGTCTTTTCATCGTAAATTTCTACTGTCTAAAAAACCTATATGTGAGAAAGGTTGTCACGAAACTTTAAATCGATATAGATCCTAAACGGCCTGTCAAATCGAAAAATGTTGAGAGAAAACTAATAATGATTTTAAAATACCTATTTAACGATACCCCACTCGATATAGTATGTTGACTTTAATTTTTTTAATTTTCACAATATGGCGTCCAGTAGTCGCCATATTCAATTTTCAATAACGTCGTCATATCTTTAGTGACACTCGCCGGATTAAGAGGAATCGATTGACGTGCGAATCATAAAAATCGGCTTAGGCGTTTGGTATATATAGTGCTTCAAAGGAACATACAAACATACATACATAGACTGTTAAACACAATACCACTCCTTTGCAGTCGGGTAAATAAGTAGGTAAGTACCTAACTATATATAGTTTTTCGACTGAAGTAAAGTACAATATCGTTAGAAATTGGAGATTCGCGACTGCGTCAGACATTAGATACTTTAGGTAGGACTACCTATAGTATATTGGACAATATACCTACTAGATACTTCAATATATGTCCATCCACATCCAGTTATATGATGTTTTCGTCTTTTCATCGTAAATTTCTACTGTCTAAAAAACCTATATGTGAGAAAGCTTGTTACGAAACTTTAAATCGATATAGATCCTAAACGGCCAATCAAATCGAAAAATGTTGAAGGAAAACTAATAATGATTTTTAAATACCTATTTAACGATACCCCACTCGATATAGTTTGTTGACTTTAATTTTTTTTATTTTCACAATATGGCGTCCAGTAGTCGCCATATTGAATTTTCAATAACGTCATATGTTTAGTGACACTCGCCGGATTAAGAGCAATCGATTGACGTGCGAATCATAAAAATCGGCCCAGTCGTTTGGTATATATAGTGCTTCAAAGGAACATACAAACATACATACATACATACATACATACATACACTACCGTCCAAAAGTTTGGAAGCACACCTGTTTTCAAACAAAACAAATAAATGCCGACTAATAGCGGTAAAAATTAGCAATAATCTTAAGTTTTACAACCTTTTACGACTGTCTACACAAACACAAAAGGATTATTATCCTACATTCATCAAGTTTTATGGAATTCCTTAATATTGACGAAACACGTGTTTTATGACTTAATCCGTCGGCTACTTTATCCTATGCAATGGTGTAGTTTTATTGATAATGTTTGCTGGTTTTAACTTTTTTAGACCTTATTCAGTCGCACTTGAGCATTGGCACGTGAAAGTTGTGATATTAACATTGTCTGTATTCGAAAGATATCGGCTACTACTTTGACCGTATTTTTTCTTCTGAAAATGGCAAAACGCAAGCAAATCACGCTTGAACAGCGAAGCGCTATTTGCACTCTACGCGAGGAAGGATACAGTGAACGTCAAATCGCAGAAAGGCTCGGAATTTCTTGTAAAGGTGTCCACTATACCCTTGCTAGAAAACAAGAAACGGGGAAAAATGAAGATAGAAAGAGATCTGGTAGGCCCAAATCCACAACAAATCAAGAGGACAACTTCATTAGAGTTCTTTCTAAACGGAATCGACGCTTAACTGCACCACAGATCACTGCAGCTCTGAATGATACGCGAGAAACACCCATTTCAACAACTACTGTTAAAAGACGCTTACTGTCTGCGGGATTAAGAGGATGTGTTGCTGCTAAAAAACCCAAACTAACAAATCGACATAAGAAAAATAGACTAGAATGGGCAAAAGCGCATAAAAACTGGACTATAGAACAATGGGAAAATGTCCTTTGGAGTGACGAATCAAAATTTCAGATTTTCGGATCCAATAGACGTGTCTTTGTACGCCGGTCAAAAGAAGAGAGGGCTTCAGAGGCATGTACAGTGCCTACCATCAAACATGGTGGTGGTAATGTCATGGTTTGGGGGTGTTTTGGCAACAGTAAACCCGGCAATCTTGTGAGGATAACCGGAAAATTAAACAAGGAAGGCTATTTAAAAATTCTCCAAGATTCTGCCATACCCAGTGGACTAAGTCTCATTGGTTCTGGATTCATTTTTCAACAGGATAATGATCCTAAGCATTCGTCTAAATTGTGCCAGAACTTTTTAAACAAGAAAAAAGCTGAAAACATTTTAAACATCATGCAATGGCCATCTCAATCCCCTGATCTTTCTCCCATTGAACTTGTTTGGGATGAACTTGACAGGAGGGTGAAAAGTCGTTGTCCTACGAGCTCAGAACATTTGTGGCAGCTATTAGAGAACGAATGGAACAAATTAGATAAAGATTATTTTAAAAAATTGATTAATAGAATGCCCAGAATATGTGAGAAGATTATAAAGGAGAAAGGTGGACACTTTGATGAAGCTAAAATTTAATCTAATTTACCATTGTATATTATTTTTTTATTTTGTTTAAGTTAGTTTCTGTTTGTTCTTTATTTTTTTATCAATACATTTAAATTTAAATGACTTAGTTTGGTTTTATTCGATTTTACCTTGCTGCTTCCAAACTTTTGGACGGTAGTGTACATACATACATACATACATACATACATAGACTGTTAAACACAATACCACTCCTTTGCAGTCGGGTAAAAAGAGGCTCGGTTTTTTGCCACTATCTCAAAATCTAATTATGAATTTTGAAATTTGAAAATAGATTACAAAATAACAAAGGTTTTTATGAAACTATAAAAAAGACATATACAATAAGACAATTTATGTGTACATCCGAAAATGAGTACTCTGACTTGCGCAAGCTACGGCCATTTTGAACATAGCTGTATTGCTTGACTTTACGTAAAATAAGCATTAAAAATATTACAATTTATGAACGATGAACTTAATGTAGATTCTTTTTCACTGTTTATAAGTACAGTACCTATAATTCATAACTAAGGAAGTGGCTGAAATAGTTGCCCATTGCTACTTATTTTTTTTCTTTCTCGTTTTATTGCTTTTCAGTAGCAATAAATATTATTTGATTTAATTATTTGATGCCATTCTAAAAAGATAGAGACATATTTTATATATGTATATCAATCGTATTTGAAATATAGATAATAATAATAATAAAAAAATACATAATTTTTGATGAATTGAGGAAGCAGAATGTTCTGTATCTACAGTAGCCTCGAAAATTAAACGGACACCTGTACACTTGTAACAGTTAATAATTATAACTAATCATAAGTTAGAGATTGCCTTTCACAACTCATTAATTTAAAAATAAATTTCTTTAAGTGCTGCAACTTCCTATTAGAAAATGATGCAGTTATATCAAATAATCAAATAAAAATCAGTTTCGTGACTTTGATTTAAATAGACTTACTACTCTACGAGAGTGGTAAGTTTGTTTTTAGATTAGACTAGTGTCAGATATTAATTAGAGATTTAATTGAGGTAGGACAACAATGTTAACAATTTTCTGTCCACAGCCGCGGGCCAGTCCGTCCGTGGTAGTACCACGCTCTTGCAGAAAATCGACGTCTCAGCAGTGGCAATATGCTACATTGCTTTGTTCGGTGAGCGAGAGAGCCGGAAGCCCATCTTTCTGGGTAGATTTGGTATTATTGGTAGGCAGTGGCCTAGCTATATCTCTGGTATTGAAATGGTCCATGGGCGGCAGTAACACTTACCATCAGGTGTGCTACTTGCTCGCTTGCCAAAGAGCAATAAAAAATATATTAAATAAAATTAATGCAAATATGTTTTTTTAAGTTTCTCTTCCCATACTCCCATCAGTGCTTCTTGTGATCTTCAAACACCAAAGACACACAATATCTATGTGACTACACAAAATAAGGAATCGTCAATTATATTTATAATGTAATTAAATAATTTTCATGTATTTTATACCATTTGTATTAATTTTTTAGTTACACCTGAGGAACTTGCCCAAATGCATATAATACCGATACGATAAAAGCTGTAAAAATATTATATTTTTTATGTATAACGTAACTTATGCAGGTATTTATAATTTACGCAAAATTCTGTTACAATCCAATTACATAAATTTGTTACTAATCTCATATCAGCTCATATATGTCCCACTGTTGTGCTCGAGCACACTTGGTGTGGGCTCGAACCACCTCCATAATGGGAGGGAAATTAACCTACTATACCACGTTGGTCAGACATTTTGGTTGGGTTTTGTTTCGAGTCTTCCTTCTCTTGCAAAGATGTTATATGAATTTAATATCCCTTAGTCGACTCTTATGGTCACCCATGGGTAAGAAAGGGGATGATTACTTGTTTTCTTACTCCATCATCACACGGAAAATCTAATTTGTTACTAATCTAATTTGTTAATATTTTGTTAATAATTTGTTGATAATATTCTAATAACTTATAATAATTTGTTAATAATCCGTTAATACAGAGAGACATAATTTGATGATAATCAGGCTACCCTAACCTGATGATAATCAGGCTACCCTACTTGCTAACGCAATCATAGTTGTACAAGTAAACTTGAGAAAACAATCTTATCAAAAACGTATAATAGAAATAAGCTACAGTAAATAATAAATGTAACTGCGTCTTTTAGAGAAATATTCAACAAAACACTGCAATTTTCAATCCGCAAAGCGTGGCAATAATATTCTTATCCCTATTGGAAAGAGCTATATCCAACTGTGAATTTTGATAGAATAGTTAATGAAAGTTTATCCTTACTAATACTCGTATTATAAATGCGAAAGTAACTCTGTCTGTCTGTCGTTCTTTCACGCCAAAACTACTGAACCGATCTAAATGGGTACACAGGTAGTGTAAAGCCTGATAAAGGACATAGGCTACTTTTTAATGCAAAAAAAGGGTTGTAAAGGGGGATGAAAAGTTGTAAGGAAGTATCATCATTTTTAAATCCCGAAGCTTGAAACTTATTTTTAGGCTATTGATTAGATGTAAATAAATATTACATTAACATTTTGTAAAAAAATACCCTTAAGGGGTAAAATAAAATTAGGGGATGAAAATTTTTAGGAAAGTAACCTTTTACGCGGGCGAAGCCGCGAGCAGAATTACATAAATAATTTAACAATAATAAATATTTTTCAATAATTTAACGGGTCTATCATATTATATCGTACATAGTCATATTATCGTTTCTACGTGAGGCAATGGCAAGGCATAATTTCCACGTTTTCTCTACAGCATTTTCTTAATTATCTCTTTACGAGTATAAATATAACATACAAGTAGTATACACATAGTAAGCGAGTTGTTATATTGTATAAGTAATTTAGACGTAAGTCGAGCGTGTGAATCTTGAACAGGTGTAAAGAACCGACAATGCCACAGATACGTGCTCTGAATCTCTAACCATTTGATAGTTCTAGCAAATTATGTTTCACTATTTGTGTCAGCAGCTTCGATTGCTGGATATTTTTTTTAAACATACACAAAATCCCGTAGTATTATAATAATATTAACATTAATTGTTCTTAATACATAAACCAATCGAGAGTATACCAACCACCATTTTTACTACCTTGGTAGTTACCACGCAATGATGACTGCACAGCACGCTTAATGCATGAAGTTTCTATTGTTGCCCGATTTGCTAACATTTATATGCATACTAGTGACCCGCCCTCGCTTCGCTTCGGTTACGTCAGTTCAGTTGTATAGTTTACTTTCGCTACATAGAATTCCTTTCGGAATAGGAATTTCTTAAAATCCTACTTCATTTGACCTTCACAGGGCAGAAAGAAAGTCCACCCCAAATTCCAAGTCTTTAGGAGCTATATTTAAAAAATGTGATTTTTACACCGCAGCAACCCCCCTTGTGGGTGGAATTTCGTAAAATCCGTTCTTAACTGACCTTTACTCGGCAAAAGGAATATTCCTACCAAATTTAAAGTCTGTAGGCTTTATGGTTCCAGAGATATCGTCATGAGTCAATACATAGGTGGAAATCTCTTATATATATTAAATTTAGATAGATAGGTACTGCTTCACTCATATTTGTCTCAGCGTTTTATATATTATATCCTAATCACTTTAAATAATTTTAACATATTTAATTCTATTAAGTGATACAAGACGACAACGCATTATCATTTTAAAAGATTACATTTATAGGTAAAGGCAACCCCAAAATTTTACACTGTTTCAGAATATAGCACATATTTCGAAACAAAAAATAAATACGGAATAATATTTCTATGAAAAAAGTTCTACGGATAATTCCAATTTCAAATTTTGGAAGCTGCTCAGAAGTAAAAATGAAACAGAAGTAAAAATTATCTTCTATCCTTTGTTTGCATCTATCCCGTATTCCTTTCTCTTTATTTTTTTTTAATAATAACATTAAAAATGTTTTTAGAATAAAAGTACGAGTACGTGCTTAATAAGAATCAGCTCAGAATCAGACAACTCCGAATAATCCTTTTTGCCTCCAGCCGGCTATTAGCTTACGTGCGAGCACTGTACCTTACGTGACTGTTAGAGTAGATATAGTTTTCAACTTCATTAATCTACTTAAAGGCTTAACCTAGTTTTAAATTCTACAAGACGATGATAAATATTGTAAATCTATCTTTGATTACAGAGACTTACAATATGTATATATAAGTACACACATCATCATCATTGTGTACTCTCTTTATAAATAGTATCATCATCATAATCACAGGCCATATATGTCCTACTGTTGGGCTCGGGCCTCCTTCGTAATTGGAAGGAAATCAACCTACTATACCGCGCTGGTCAGACGTGTTGGTATAGGGTTTTGTTTCGAATTTTTCTTCTATTGCATAGATGTTATATGCATTTTATATCCCTTAGTCGTCTCTTACGATCACCCACGGGTAAGATAGGGGGTGGTGAATTGCATTTTTACTCCGCCACAACACCGAAAAAAAAAAAATGAAAAGGAGAAAACCCCAAAGGAACATGCATTCACACAACATCAAGGACGCGCCAATATACATATAAATCATCATAAATGTATTAAAGCCACTTCAAGAAACCTTGAATTATATAATATCAATATAATAATTAAAATACAAAACATAAAAAAGGCACGGACAAAAGTCTGTGAACCAAAACTTTATTATATAAAAAAAAATCTTTTAACATCCTGAACTAAGAAAATAATCTTAATATTGCAGAGAAACAAACATAATTAACGGACGCAAACTACATCAAGACTCAGAACCACAATTTTTGAATCGCACAAAGAATTGTCCTACATGGAGATCAAACCCGTAGCCCTGACACGAGAGGTTCTTATCTTAACCACTATGATATTTATATACAGTCTCATCAAGTTAGTTATAAGCTTTCACAATATGAAAGAAATTCACCCACTGTATCACATTACCTAGACAAATTGGCAAAGTGTTCCATTGTGATTTATTTTCCTTGATGTTATCTGCTCGAGTCTAAGTTACATCATCATCATCACAGCCTTTAAATATCACACTATTGGGCTCGGGCCTCATCCGTAATGGGAGGGAAATTAACCTACTATACCGCGCTGGTCAGACGTGTTGGTATATGGTTTAATTCCAGTTTTTCATCTCTGGCATAGATGTTATATGCGTTTTATATCCCTTAGCCGTCTCTTATGATCACCTACGGGTAAGATAGGGGTGGTGAATTATATTTTTACTCTGTCACCACACGGATAAGAGTCTAAGTTAATTTAATGCAATATTTGATTAATTCACATGCACACCAAAACATTAATCGATTAAAATCTATTACATATGTACTGAAAACGTTGTCCCATTACAACAGATGCTGTTAAAACTATTCCAATAATATCAATTAAATATACTTTTCCCGGATATATAAGCTATTAATACTATATATACATATATAATAATAAAGTAGAGCAATTATATTCATTAAATGTAGTACACTGTCTAAATCAATACCAGTTGTTGGCTTGTTAACATCCTGATCATTTGCCACATCCTCAACACAGCTATAAAAACATTGCGAACGGATAAAAAACTCGTTCATTGTGTAATCGACGTGTGGGAACGTCGGGCAGGTGCGAGCTTAGCCTCAGGAAATCACTACCAGCTCCTGTGTACTGAGATACCTAGCAAGTATATGCGGTTATGATCATTTATAACTTAGATGGGATGTTCACATTTACAATGTAATAAAGTAGCTGAATGTTAAGCACTAAACAGCTACACCTTTTTTTTATGTAAACCATATATGGTTTAGCCATTATTCATTCATTCGTTTGGAATAAGAATGGGATTGGTGAATTGCACCAATCCTTTTCTTGTCGTTCAATACGACTAAATAATATAATATGTTGAAAACATATATGTAAGAGAAGGCAAACTCAAAACAATACCTTATATCAACCCATCTGACCAGAATGATATAGTGGATCGATTTCCCTCCTATTGTGGAGAAGCCTTGAGGCCAGCAGAAGCACGTATATAAGTTGAGATGATGATGATGGTTTGGCCACACTTCGTCCAACCGTTGGGACTAATAACCTGGTGTACTGCTCATATCCGCCTATAAAGCGACTGGAACCAAGTTCATGATTCTGTGGCCCGCATGGCAGGTTATCCTCACTATACTTACCTCCGATTGACGTCTTAGTAGCAAGTGCCGAGAAATAGTTCTTACGAGGTCGTCCTTTCTATGGACGGTGGACTAATCCTCGGTTTGACTAACAGTGGTTTCGTTTACGAGGCTGGGTTAAATAATAAGGTAGATAGAATAAGATGATCTTCTGTTCTTTGCCTTTTCTTAAAGTCAGAGAATGATTTAACTTCTTCTTAATTATGTATCATAAAGGTATAAGATCATTTAGGTTTGAAAATTGTGCCAGTGACGGAAAAGTTAAGGAGTGAAAGATTGACATGGTATGGACATGTGATCCGATGGACTGAAAGTAATATTGTGTGGAAAGTTTTAAGCATGAATGTTGAAGGCTTTAGGGGTAAGGGAAGACCGAAGAAAAGATGGGTGGACTGCGTGATACTTGACATGGATAGACAAGGAATGACCACAGAGATGACGTCTGATAAGATTGTATGGAAGGAGAAGACATACTGCGTCGACCTCAAATAAATTGGGATAAGAGCAAGTTGATGATGATGATGGGTATTAGATCATTAATATTATAGTTTGGCATTAGATCTTGTTTTAAATTTTCCTTCTTTTGTAATAAAGTCATTTACATACGTCCCTTTATCTTAATCACCAAAAACCAGTTATGAATAAAATTTATTAAGTCACATTAACTTAGTACAAAAACCAGAAGCAATTTAAAACGTCGCTGAATTTTAACGACATGTTAGAGTAAAGTATTACATATAATTTTATTATATATTAATTGTTGTGGAAGCTTATTTCCGACAGCGGAAAAAAAGAGAGAGATAAAGTATATGAAAATGTTTGATAAAAATACGGATGTCATATGTTCCATTACCATAATTGAAGTGTAAAAGGTGTTGGATAACATTTTAAATTTATTCTAATTCATCACATACCTTCTAGTTATTTTTTCGAACTCCTTTGGCATAATGCCTTCATCTATTAGCTTATTAATGTGCATTGTTGGGCACAAGCCTTTTTTTTGCGGTGGGCCATGGATTGGTCACGCTCCGCCAAATCGGTCCGGGGCGACGGAAGAGGCGGCGCGCAACCCCATAGACCCACTCTGCAAAGCGCCGCTTTTTACCGTGCAGTATTTGCATGTTTACTTACAATTTTTAGATTTCGTCAGTACATCTGACGTACTGACGACATTCAAACCTCATTGTTCACTGCAATTAAATGAGTGTTTTGCGTAAAAATAGACAATTTCTCATAATTGTTAATAAGACTGTACAAAGCAGAAGAAACCGTGGGAAGAGTAGCAGGTGTATCCAAAGAATTAAACTTTTATTTACATTTAGAAATAAGTGATATACATGAAACGTATTGCAAAGATACATTTCTTAGATAAATACTTAGATAGGTATACAAGTACCTTAACAATCTTGCACAGACTTGACATAATGAAGCTTATTTTTTGCTTCTTTTTAGAATTAATATAATTATTACGATCTATTATATTATCGATTATTAATACACGAGATATATTTATGCACATGTGTCTTATTCATCATCTCAGCTCACATACGTCCCAGCGTTAGGCTCGAGCCGCCGTCATAATAGGAGGGAAATTGACCTATTATACCACGGGTTTTGTTTCGAGTTTTGCTTCTCTTCCATAGATTTTTTTTTTTTTTTGTGTGTCTTAGTTGTTAGTCTCAGATGGCTATGACAACTTTACCCGGACTGTGGGTGAGCGCTGAGGGCTCTCAACCCGTTAAAGTTAAGCGACCGATCCCGAGGGCAACCCCTGTGGGGTACGGACCTCGGCTCGGGGAGTCGCTGGCAAAGTGGGTTCACCCACGTTTATGATTTGAACGCGACACGATTTCCGAACCCGACGGCGGGGACGGAATCGTGGATATTTATTTGTCAGGGCCGCGCGGGCTGTGTATGCCTCCGTCCGGGCGAGCAAGATAGCGTCATCGGGTTCGTCGAGGATTAATCACGGTTGTCGGATCGCGGATATTTTTGATGGGGTATAGCTAGACGCCCTAACCACTATGGGGTTAGGGTGAGTGGCGGCAGAGTCGAAGTAGCGGCGAGAGCACTGCTTCATGTACTGCCTGATGGTCGGCAGGCCGAGATCTATGTGAAGATCTTCCATAGATATTATATGCGTTTTATATCCCTTAGTCGTCTCTTACGATCACCCACGGGTGAGATAGGAGGTGGTGAATTGTATTCTTAGTCCGTCACAATGCGTCTTATTACCCGTTCAATATTTTAAAGATAATTTTCCTAACTCTCTGAGAAATGTTTGTACTTAATTATAGTAAATCGAATGTAGATAGAGAGCAAACTACGGAAAACAATGGAAAAATGTATACCAATTTTTTTTCCTACTTTTTAAGGATGCATATAGATTGGCTTTCGTCGTGTAGTGACGAAGTGAGACTGCAATTCACCTTATTTCTTGCCTGTAGGTATCGCAATAGATGACTAATTATGCGCCTATAACATATCTGCAAGAGAAGGCATATTCGAATTAAACCCTATAACAACCTGCCTGACCAATGCATTAAATGTTTCTCCTATTGTGAAAAAGGCTCGAGCCCACCAAATGTACGTATATACTTATATACACTACCGTCCAAAAGTTTGGAAGCAGCAAGGTAAAATCGAATAAAACCAAACTAAGTCATTTAAATTTAAATGTATTGATAAAAAAATAAAGAACAAACAGAAACTAACTTAAACAAAATAAAAAAATAATATACAATGGTAAATTAGATTAAATTTTAGCTTCATCAAAGTGTCCACCTTTCTCGTTTATAATCTTCTCACATATTCTGGGCATTCTATTAATCAATTTTTTAAAATAATCTTTATCTAATTTGTTCCATTCGTTCTCTAATAGCTGCCACAAATGTTCTGAGCTCGTAGGACAACGACTTTTCACCCTCCTGTCAAGTTCATCCCAAACAAGTTCAATGGGAGAAAGATCAGGGGATTGAGATGGCCATTGCATGATGTTTAAAATGTTTTCAGCTTTTTTCTTGTTTAAAAAGTTCTGGCACAATTTAGACGAATGCTTAGGATCATTATCCTGTTGAAAAATGAATGCAGAACCAATGAGACTTAGTCCACTGGGTATGGCAGAATCTTGGAGAATTTTTAAATAGCCTTCCTTGTTTAATTTTCCGGTTATCCTCACAAGATTGCCGGGTTTACTGTTGCCAAAACACCCCCAAACCATGACATTACCACCACCATGTTTGATGGTAGGCACTGTACATGCCTCTGAAGCCCTCTCTTCTTTTGACCGGCGTACAAAGACACGTCTATTGGATCCGAAAATCTGAAATTTTGATTCGTCACTCCAAAGGACATTTTCCCATTGTTCTATAGTCCAGTTTTTATGCGCTTTTGCCCATTCTAGTCTATTTTTCTTATGTCGATTTGTTAGTTTGGGTTTTTTAGCAGCAACACATCCTCTTAATCCCGCAGACAGTAAGCGTCTTTTAACAGTAGTTGTTGAAATGGGTGTTTCTCGCGTATCATTCAGAGCTGCAGTGATCTGTGGTGCAGTTAAGCGTCGATTCCGTTTAGAAAGAACTCTAATGAAGTTGTCCTCTTGATTTGTTGTGAATTTGGGCCTACCAGATCTCTTTCTATCTTCATTTTTCCCCGTTTCTTGTTTTCTAGCAAGGGTATAGTGGACACCTTTACAAGAAATTCCGAGCCTTTCTGCGATTTGACGTTCACTGTATCCTTCCTCGCGTAGAGTGCAAATAGCGCTTCGCTGTTCAAGCGTGATTTGCTTGCGTTTTGCCATTTTCAGAAGAAAAAATACGGTCAAAGTAGTAGCCGATATCTTTCGAATACAGACAATGTTAATATCACAACTTTCACGTGCCAATGCTCAAGTGCGACTGAATAAGGTCTAAAAAAGTTAAAACCAGCAAACATTATCAATAAAACTACACCATTGCATAGGATAAAGTAGCCGACGGATTAAGTCATAAAACACGTGTTTCGTCAATATTAAGGAATTCCATAAAACTTGATGAATGTAGGATAATAATCCTTTTGTGTTTGTGTAGACAGTCGTAAAAGGTTGTAAAACTTAAGATTATTGCTAATTTTTACCGCTATTAGTCGGCATTTATTTGTTTTGTTTGAAAACAGGTGTGCTTCCAAACTTTTGGACGGTAGTGTATATTGAAATGATATGAATGGAAAATTGGATGAATTGATTAACCATGTGCATCACAAGAATTTATAAACACACACAAAAACTCATATTATTTCTTATTCTTTCTTCTTTCTCTTATTATTTTATTTTATTCTATTTTTATATTCTTTTTTAACTACCATTGTCTAGTTATTAATGATAAATATATCATCAAATATTGACAACGGTTGATTACTTCAACATAGTATGCAACTAGGATAGGAACCAGGGAACTTGAAAATTTTGTATAAAATCTTACGTCGAATAAAGAATTATTAATATTATTATTACATTTGTCTATGTCACAATAAAATGTTAACTATATACGTATCATCATTCTCCTACTCTTATCCCAATTACTTGGGGTCGACACAATATGTACTCTTCTTTCATAGTACATATTGTAAACGTTATTGGCATTAGTTTCATGACCGGCCGCCTGCCAGACGTCAACTTTCCTTGGGAATGTAATTGTTGACCAAACGACATCCGATGGAGTTGACCCAGATCGTTATAAGGCTCTTAGTCCTCTTTCACGACGTCCACGAGTAAAGTAAGGGTTGGTAGTATATGTAGCCGCTGCCACACATACTATATGCTTATAAGGTATATTTAATATTCGTAACTTAGGTTTATAAATGAATTCGACCATCAATCTCTAATCACATATTTTTTATAAATTTGAAAAAAAAAGACATACACAATGTATGTATTTTTTTTCAACATAGATCATCCTATTATAAGAAGCGAACCGTCTTCATAATTTAAACAAAATTAAGTCGACATAAGCTTTTGAGTTTTCTTTTCTTTTAAAGACGGTTATCTTCTTACATTACATACTCAGCCTTCACAACACCAGTAAGTAATAAATCTATATTTTCAATGTGCATTGATGATGTAACTAAATATATATACATACATACATACATATCATCACGCCATATCCCTTGCAGGGTAGGCAGAGAGAACAGAGTGCCAGAGAACTCTATCTCTGCATACTTCACTCGCTTCCTCAACATTCATAGTTCTCTTCATACACGCTCGCCGGTTTCGGAGACTCTTGACTACACCTTCCTTCAGTACCTGACCGATCTGGTCTAGGTAGGTTAGTCTCGGTCTCCCTCGGTACCTACATCCTTCCACTTTCGCATTGTATATCTTCTTAACCAGACGTTCGTTCGGCATTCTTTCCACATGTCCGAACCTTCGGAGCATTCCCTTTCGCATCTTTACACCAATACTCTCTTTCATACCTACTCGCTCTCTTACGTCGTCGTTACGAATGCGGTCGGTCAGCCTAACTCCACAGATTTTCCGAAGAGATCGCATTTCGACCGCATTAATTTTACTTTCATACTCTTTTCTGCATACCCAACTCTCGCTTCCATATAGTAATGTTGGGACAAGCTAAATATATTTACTACGAATTTACTTCAGTTTAATTTGATGTGACATTTCGATTCGAATGATGAAGTTTTAAACCACAGTCATCACCGTGGAGCGGAGGAAACGTCCAAACCGCAAGGATGCGCGTGAGTCACCGTGGGAAGCTGCGCAGGTGACGAGGCGTTACGCATCTTATTTATATCTCGCCTATAATCACCAGGGTGTCCACGAAATATAGTACTAATCGGATAAAAAATGAAAGAAGCATTACCAACAGTAGACGATAAAATAAATCATTTCTCGCATTGCGACGAGATAAAAGCACCACTGTCACCACCCTTTACTTACTACATGGGAGTCATGAAATTCGACTGAGTGATCACCAGACGAATAAGGAACGCCCTCTCCTGAGAAAGGTATAACAAATTACTGCGTTAGCCAATACGATTGCCAAGTTAGTAATTATGTTAAATTCTAATAAATGACCAGGACACGACCTATACCGTTTGATTGCAAAGGACTATCAGTGGATAGCAAAAAGCAATGAAAATAAATGGATAATTTGTATTGTGACATAAAACCCTTTATCTATTCTTTACTGACTTATTAGTTAAGGCGTATACAAAAGTGATAAATCTGGTACAATTATTCGAAACCTAAGCGTTCGTTATTTTGTAAAAGTAGAATTTTATGATTTCAACGTTGAAGAAACTAATTGCTAGATAGAAATTTATCATAAAGATCTATTGTTTAACGTTAGAATTATAACCGAAACTATTATATTATAAAAATACACAATTGATGTAATGGCCTAAATAGCGACTTCCTGTACCATAGTGTTAGGTTCAATAATTCTTTGCACCTTCATTGCGTTAATTAGGCAATTTCCGGGTCAACTTCTGTCTGTTATTGTATATGTATATAAGTTATACTCCTCGTATACGAGTGCATATAAAAGACCACTATACCAAATGTTATTACTAACAAAAATCTGGTCACCCTACATAGCCAGTTAGCTAACTAATATTCTCACTCAACAGGATTTGTGATAGCTTTTTTACTGTGATTCCCGTCGTTAAAATATTCGATCTGTGCGATAAAATACCTATAACATTATTACGAATATTATTATTTGTTTCTTTTATATTGATACAAGTAAAATAAAATTATAACAAATAAAAACCTTTAAAACAATGTTTTCGAGATCAACCAAATATTATTGAGGATAAATCAAAAACTACAATTCAGATTTTGTTCAAATTCAAATTGTGGTCATATATTGGAAGCACAAGCCTTTGTTTAGTGGCTACAAATACTAACGACCCTTACTTTGCTCGTGGATGTCGTAAAAGTGATTAAAACATCGACCTAAGCCAATTCCACCTGCTGCCGCTTGGTCAACAATTACATTCCCAAGCAGGGTTGACGTCATCATTTTTGCTATATGTACGATGAAAGAGGAGTAAATGTTGCATCAACCACAAGTAATTGGGATAAAAGCAGGGACTACTACCTAATACTACTACTGAAAGTAACAGTTTTTAAATAAAGAAAAAATATCAAACGCTAGAACACAGTTTGAGGTAATACACGTAAAAATACAGATTAATTGAGAACATCCTCCTTTTTTGGCGGTTAAAAAATCTATCTATTGTGTGGTGTTAGAGTAGAAATATAATTGACAATCCTCTATTTATTTATGGTCATTGTAAGATTTAAGGTTGTAAGCAAATAAAATGCCTGCCAGAGAAGGAAAACTTGAAATGAAATAGTGTATTTGAACATCGTCAATAAAACCTAAATAGTTATATTATTATTATTACATACATACATATCATCACGCCATATCCCTTGTAGAGTAGGCAGAGAGAACAGAGTGCCAGAGAACTCTATCCTTGCATACTTCACTCGCTTCCTCAACATTCGTAATTCTCTTTATACACGCTCGCCGGTTTCGGCGACTCTTGACTCCATCTTACTTTAGTACGTAACCGATCTGGTCAAGATAGGTAAGTCTCGGTCTACCTAGTATCTACATCCTTCCACTTTCGCATTGTATATCTTCTTAATCAGACGTTCGTTTGGCATTCTTTCCACATGTCCGAACAATCGGAGCATTCCCTTTCGCATCTTTACACCAATACTCTCTTTCATACCTACTCGCTCTCTTATGTCGTCGTTTGCGGTAGGCTATGGACGTCGCACCCCGCCAAATCGGTCCGGGGTGACGGAAGAGGCGGCGCGCAACCTCATTGACCCACCCTGCAAGCACCTCTTCTTCGCCGTGCGAGCGGGCCACCGGTACCCGATCTTTGTCTTCAGTGGCCGCGGTCGGTCAGCCTAACTATACAGATTTTCCGTAGAGATCGCATTTCTGCCCGGCCTCCTCACCAGGGTCGTCGAGGATCTGTTCCCGCGACGGGCGGAACACACGCCCCCGGTCATGGCTCCGCCAGACACCGACCGGGAGGCCGACGATAACAGTGTTCCGCCCATCACGGAACCCGAGATGGGAGCGGCGGTGGCGCGCATGCGCGGAAAATCCACCGCCCCCGGGCCCGACGGTGTTCCCAACCGCGTGCTGGCCCTGGTCCTCGACCACCTGGGTCTCCGCCTCAGGGGGCTGTTCGACGCGTGCTTAGCGTCCGGGCGGTTCCCTGGGTGTTGGAAGGAGGGGAGGCTGGTGCTCCTGCCGAAGCCGGGACGGTCTCCAGAGTCGGCCTCGGCCTACAGGCCCATCGTGCTGCTCGACGATGCGGGCAAGCTATTGGAGAGGGTGCTGGCTGCCCGCATCGAGCGGCACCTCGTCGGCACGGGGCCCGATCTGTCGGATGCCCAGTTTGGGTTTAGGAGGGGTCGTTCGACGATCGCGGCTCTGTTGCGCCTGAGGGCCGTGGCGACTGAGGCCGTCACCGGCGGGGGAGTGCTGTTGGTGGTGTCCCTGGACATCGCCAACGCATTCAATAGTCTGCCATTTAGCTGCGTCAGGGAGGCGCTCCAATATCACGGAGTGCCAGTTTACCTGAGGCGGCTAGTGGCAGACTATTTGGAAGGGCGCAGCGTTCTCTACACCAACCGAGTAGGGGACGTTGTGCGAACGCCCATGACGTGCGGTGTTCCGCAGGGGTCGGTCCTCGGACCCACCCTGTGGAACATCGGCTACGACTGGGCGTTGAGGGGGAGCCTCCCGCCCGGGCTGGGCGTGATATGTTACGCCGACGACACGCTCGTCACAGCCCGTGGTGGGACGCTGGAGGAGGCGGCAAGCCTGGCGACTCTCGGCACCGAGGAGATCGTCAGGCGGATCGAGGCGCTGGGGTTGAGGGTGGCCCTGGACAAGACGGAGGCCCTCTTGTTCCATGGGCCCCGCATGGGCCCTCCCATCGGCGTCTCGATCACCGTCAATTCGGTTGATATCAGCATCCGGGCCCATATGAGGTATTTGGGCCTGGTGCTCGACGGGCGATGGTGGTTTCGGGAGCATTTCCGCAGACTCGCTCCACGGCTCGTCGGCGCGGCGTCCGCCCTATCATGGCTTATGCCGAATGTGGGCGGACCGAGCGCTACCTGCCGACAGCTGTACGCAGGGGTCATCCGGTCGATGGCCCTGTACGGCGCACCGGTGTGGGCGGGATCCCTGACCGTCCGACTCAGGGCTCTTCTGTGGCGACCACAGAGGGCCATGGCGGTCAGGGCCATACGCGGGTACCGCACGGTGTCGACGGAAGCAGCGTGTCTGTTGGCCGGGACCCCTCCATGGGACCTGGAAGCGGAAATGCTCGCCGGTTTGTATCGACGGATGTTGGGGGTGCGAGCGGAGGGCGGTGTGGTCTCGTTGAGGGAGCACACCGCCTGGCGCGTCGACGCCCGCCGCGACGTCATTGCCCGTTGGGCAGTCCGGCTGGAGAGGCCTCGGTTCGGTGTGCGGACCGTGGAGGCCTTCCGGCCGGTGCTGATGCAGTGGCTAAAACGGCGGCACGGGGTGCTCTCCTTCCGACTGGTGCAGGTTTTGACGGGGCATGGATGCTTCGCCAAATACCTGCACACGGTCGTAAGAAGGGAGAGTACACCGTCCTGCCACCACTGCGATTGCGACGAGGACACGGCGCAGCATACGCTCGAGGTTTGTGCCGCTTGGGCAGAGCAGCGTCGTGAACTCGTCGCAATCATCGGTGCTGACCTGACGCTGCCGACCATCGCCAGGGCGATGCTCGACAGCGTCAGGAACTGGGACGCGGTCGCATCCTTCTGCGAGGCAGTAGTCTCGCGGAAGGAGGTGGCGGAGCGCGTGCGCGAGGAGCGTCTCCTCGACGACGCGAGCCGCCGCCGGCGACTGGGGCGGCGCAGGCGCGATTACTTGCGCCTGATGCCGCCCTAGCCGAGGCCGCGGGTGACTGGATCGGGGAATTAGTCCGTCATCCGCCGAGAGGCCGACCGCGTGAGGAAAGACCGACATCCTACCCGAGGGGGGGACGTCGGTCGAGGAGAGGGTACTCCTCAGGGGTATTCCGTCGGGCCAACCACTGACGTCAAGTCACTCTGCTCCGGTGGTTGGCCCAACGACGAAGGCGACGTCACGGGTGGGTTACGGGTGTGCGCGCTTACGCCCCTCTGTCACCCCGGACGGAGTGGTGCGAGGAGTGTGCCGACCGTAACCCACCCTCCCAAAAAAAAAAAAAAAAAAAAGAGATCGCATTTCGACCGCATTAATTTTACTTTCTGCTTCTGCACTTTTATATTATTATTGTAATGTATTTATTGCTTATGGTGGTAAACGAGCAAGCATCACATTTGACGATAAGTATTACTGCCACTCACCTCTGCAACATCAACGGTACAGCTAGGCCGTTGCCTATCAACCCAAACTTACCCAAAAAGTTAAGCGTCTGACTCTTTCATTCACCAATCGAAGCGCAACAGCACCTTGCCACTACCCAATGTGATATTACCCCAGACGAGCCGGCCCGTGGTTGTAGACAGAAAACCTTCAACAGGGTCGTCCTACCACTATTCAAAACCACTTGTAACACTTTTTTCCCGAAGAAAATGACCGTTTTAAAATAAGGCCACTCGCATGGCGTAGAGAGGCGGCGAGGCGGATTTATGGGGTCACGCGCCGAGTCATCTGTCGCCGCGCACTGATTTAGCGGGGTGTGACCAGACCATAGCCAGCCCGAAAAAAAAGCCAATATAGGTATTATAGCCAAATATGATTAACCTGATATGACACTAGAAGAAAATGACCTAACTCGAAATAAAACCGTATGATAACACGTCTGACCTGCCTATTATATTAGGTTAAATTCCGACTCATTTCAGCTAATTACTAATTACTTATGTGCTATGTAGTGGCGGCTACGAATACTACCAACCCTTACATATCTTATGGATGTCGTAAAAGTCTACTGAAAACTTAACATCGACAAAAGCCAACTTTATCTTATGCCGTCAAATCAACAATTACCCTCCTAACCGGTCATAAAATTAATAACTATTATTTTTTTATTATTGCTTGTGATGGCAAACGAGCAGACAGCACACCTGATGGTAAGTGTCAGTGCCGTCCATGGACCTTCGCAATACTAAGGGTATAGCGAGGCCGCTACCTACCAATATAAACCCCAAACCCATCCCAGTTGGGCTGCCGGCTCTCTTGCTCACCGAACGAAGCGCAATAGCACATTGCCATTACTCAGACGTCGATTTTCTGCGAGAGTGTGATACTACCCCGGATGGACCGGCCCGCGTCTGTAGACAGAGAACTGTCCACAAAGTAGTCCTACAACTATTAGAGTAAAAATCAACGTCTGCGCAGTGACAATATGCCGTTTGCTTTTCGTTCGGCAAACGAGAGAGCCGGCTGTATAAATTTTGGGTACATAGGTAGCGGCCTAGCTGTGCCACTGGTATAAGAAGGTAAATGAGTAGCAGTAACGCTTACCATCAGGTAAGTTGCTTGCTCATTTGCCACCACAAGCAATAAAAAAACGTTCCAAACATTTTCAAAAAAATATGTGTGCGTTAAGCCCAAGTTCCAAGCTCAGATTACGGTTTGAACTTGCTAACTCATTAACAAAATCCTTATTTTAGTACTTTGCTATCACTGTTACAAATATTACTTTATGCTAGTAATCATGCCCATAAATCATTGCGATAGTTATATACAATTCGTTTGGCATTTTTCAAAACTTTTGCAAGAAGATTAATGTTAGTCATTATCAACGAAGCTTTTACGCACCTCAACATGGCTACAGTAATTACGTTATAACGCGATTTTAATGGATACACCTTTGATTAATTTTATTACAAATAATAAGACTGCCTTTTTTTATTTTTTTTTTTGTGGTGGACTGTGTTGTGGTTACGCCCCGCCAGATCGGTCCAGGGCAATGGAAGAGGCGACACGCGACCCTATAGACCCACCATGTAAAGCACCTCTCTTCACCGTGTGAGCGGGCCACCAGTACCCGATCTTTATCTTCGGTGGCATAATAAGACTGCCTCGAGAGTCTGGTGGTTGAAGAATACGGCAGTTAATCATAACCTCGTAGATACGAATCCCGTTTAAATATTATTGAGGTTCCAATAAAGTTGCAGGAAGCAATTGAATGCAATTTGCACAAAACCATTTTATATGGCATTTATGTCATCACTCCGAGAGAAAAAAAATAGTGAAGTAGCAAGCCACTTACCCTCGAATTATGGAGGCGAGTGTCTAATAGTGAAACCTCTATAGACTGAAAACGAAAGAAAATGAATAAATTACTGGACATATTCTTTCGCTATCTAGAAAATAAAAGTCAGGGCCACACGCATCGCTTACAACCGAGATCTGTGTTTTGTTACCTCCACTAAACTTAGTAGGTACAAACGATTTTCACGGCGGCATGCAGCATTAAGGCGTGTGCCTGCATCCACGCTTAATTTCCATAGCTTCGCAGTTAAATACTATTTGTTTGTTCTGAAAATACATTTACTCTTTGTTTGACGTCTGATGGAACTGTTTTAACTGTGGAAAAACATGTGCGTTACGAATTAAATCAATGTTTAATGTGTACGATTTACTTTCATGCGGTCGTTTACGCATTTAAATACGCATTTGAAGTATCTGTCTAAAGCTTCAAGTAACTGATTTACACAATATATTACTAATTTAGGTAGAGATATAAAACAGTAGAAAATAGTTAAATGATCTATAACGTTAGAGGCTCATTTTGAGTTAGATCGTCAAACGTAACGTGAATCAAATTTTCTTTTAGTTAATTAGGCCAATTTTATGCTCTCGTTAGTGGTTTTTTTTTATCTATTGTTTTGGTAATAGTATTAAATTGGTCAAATTATCTGTAACCACAATTTTCTTATCTTTACAAATGCATCATCCGTCACTGTAGAAAATTGTAAAGAACAGTTCACTAATAAAAAAAAAGTATAACAGGTAATAGCGGATTTGTTGGATAATTTATAGATAACAATGCAATGTTCCGCTTGAACTGTATCATAAATGAAGCTTGGAGGAGTCAGTGTTCGGTGCACTGGCCGAATGAATCGAGGATATCCTTTAATTTGTAACCCTCATTTAATAAAGTCATGGGAATACGTAATATTGTATGTAATATATGAGTTACGGTCTCGTTGTACTTAGATGAATACTTCCTATAATAAAACCAGTCCAGTTATTTCACACAATGTATACAAACATGCTTAAGACCACATAAAAGCAACTATAAAATGAGTTCGTTGTTAGTAGCCAATTTAGAAGCGTTTTTTTTTTATTTTTATTGCTTCTGGTGGCAGACGAGCTAGCAGCACACCTGATGGTAAGTATTACTGCCGCCCATGGACCTTTGCAATACCAAGCGTCCAGCTAGACCGCTGCCTACCAATAAAAATCACAAAATCACCCAGAAAGTTGGGCTTCCGGCTCTCTCGCTCACCGAACGAAGAACAAAGCACACTGCCACTGCTCAGGCGTCGATTTTCTGCGAGAGTGTGTATGCTACCACAGACCGGCCCATAGCTGTAGAAGGAAAACTGGCAACAGTGTGATCTTATCACTATTAAATCTTTTTAATGTGAATGTTAATATGATTTTTTTTATTATGAATGAATGAATGAACGACATCTTTTTAAAATATTTTTTGCCTTCTGGTATTAGTCCGCTATATCTATAAAGCACGTTTAAAATCTTATTTAATTATCTAGTGTTACTAAATATTAATATACCATACATTAATGTAGCGATAGTTCAGGGGGAAGACCAATAAAAACTGCTCAGAGTCAGGTTCGAACCACGGGTTGAGAGCCCTCAGCGCTCACCCACACTCCGGGTAAAGTTGTCATAGTCATCTGAGGCTAACAACTAAGTCACACAAAAAAAAAAAAAATAGGTTCGAACCAATGTGGTTGTGGCAATAGCAAAAAGTTGTATTTTACATTAAAAATGGTTAATGATTGTTTTAGGTCAATAAATATGTAATATTCTTATTTATATCCATCAATAAAAAAAATGGAACGAATTTCCAATAGGTGTGGGTTCGAGTGTGACATTCATTTTCCTCTCGTAATCAAGTTTTTATAAATTACCTAGCATGTTAAATGCTAAATTTCAGTAATTTGAATATATTCATCAATTTTAAGAAAATGGATTAAGAATATATTATTATGTCACCTACCGTCACTTTTGCGTGGATATAGTAAAATCGACTAAGAATAAGGGGCAATAAAATAAAATCGACTAAGACTGCCTACTGGCAGTAATACTCTCCTGAGAAATTCATAAATCTCTCCTTTTTTTTTTTTTTATTTTTTTTATTGGTGGGCTATGGGTGCGTCTCGCCCCGCTGAATCGGTCCGGGGTGACGGAAAGGCGGCGCGTGACCCCATAGACCCACCGTAAAACCTTCTCTCTTCGCCGTGCGAGCGGACCACCGGTACTCGATTTTAACTTCGGTGGCCTTCATAAATCTCTCCTAAGAAATTCATTTTTCTCCTTCGTAGGGAAGCCTACATGGCTGCCGAAAAAAAAGACCAGATTCCGGTGGCCCGCTCGGCGAAGAGAGGTACATGTAGGGCGGGTCTATGGGGTCGTACGCCGCTACTTCTGCCGCCCCGGACGGATTAGCGAGGCGAGACTACAGCATAGCCCGCCGCAAAAAAAAAAGGGCAGCCTACATCCTACAGATAGATAGATGTAAAACAGGTGTAACGGATTTCAATAGATATAGATTCAAGTTGCCTCATCACGTTTTTAAATGTTTAATCTCGTTTTGATATTTTTGTGCATGTAGGTTGTGTAATTGATTTCATATCAAGTTTCTGAACGGTGATACTCAAAATTACATATTCGATATACGTGGTAACTTTGTCATTCAAGTTGATTTATTGGTAAGTCAAGCTTTCCCTTAGCAAAGTGATAACTGTGCTATGCCATAAAGATTTATATGAAAACACTTTTAAAATGCTGTTATATATTATTTAGCACATTTTAGCACTTCTTTCTTCTATCTTTTTCCCCTATATAAATACTATCCTAATTATGTAATCTCAGCAGCATCGTCTGTCTAGATTGTTTAAGTAAAATACATAGATAGTAGTAATATTATGAACAGAGGATGAAATAATAAGTGTTGTATAGGATATAATATATATATAACATATCAGCAATCACAAGAGAAAGCATACCCGAAATAAAACCCTAGACGTCTTTCCGAGAATGTATTCGAAAGGGTAACCCGATGGACGGGCCACTGATGGTAAACACCGGGATCCAGTGGCCCACTTGCATGGGGTAGAGAGGTACCATGTTAAGGGATTGTGCACCGCCCCTTCCGTCACCCTGGACGGATTGAGCTGAAAGTGAACATAGACTATCACAAAAAAAAAACTGACCAGCGTGGTATAATAGGTCAATTTCCCTCATTTAGTGGAAAAGGCTCGAGTCCAACAGTGAGTTCGTATATAAGCTGGGATAATAAATAATGTTATGTTGCCGCAGTTACGCCAGTTTGTATCACAAAAGAGTTTTATCTACATATCATCAGTTACCTATAATTTCATACGAATTTGTCATCTCAGCAGTAGTTATGACAACGGTCATGACGTGCTACCGTTTTGCAGAGCATTGTGTTTTAAAGCCCATATATATCCTTGATAATCACGATATCTAATAAGATTAGATTTAAAAAATCCCTAGCTAGTTCATGAAATTAAGTCATTTTAAAATGTAAACAATGAATGCTTTAGTTTTTTAATATGAATATCTCTATTAGAAGAACCACTAAGGAATTAAAATAATTTATATTTATAACTTATTTGTATAAACGAGCTCACAGATTTCAAGTTCTATATAACTTTAACGCAAATGTTGATCAGAGCGGCACGGCAAGACAGGATCTTAGGAAACGATGCATCACAATCAGTGTGCTCACCCCGTGACCAATAGAGAGAGGGTGCGTTATGCTTTTTGCTTATACCTTAATCACATTGTCGGTTTGTGGTTAGTGACCACAGTTCCTCAAGAACCAATTTCTTTAAATATCTATTATTCATATATTTTTAGTTTCCACCTGTTGTTGCAATGTGTAACCAAGCCATACTAGGGTAAGACGAAATTAACGAGGCGTGTATCACGTAATTCTAACTAGAGAATAATTATTTCGATAAACTAAAAATAGTGTTTAATATTGAAATTATATTTCATAAAAAAATACTATGCTGTGTGGTAGCGGTTACGAATACTACCAATCCTTAATTTACTCGTGGATGTCGTAAAGGACGACTGAGAACCTTATATCAACTTGGGCCAACTCCACCTGATGCCGTTTGGTCAACGATTACATGCCCAAGGAGGGTTGACGTCTAGCAGGCGGCCGGTTATAAAACTATTGTCAATAACTTTTACAATATGTACTATGAAGGAAGACTGCATATTGTATCGACCCGATAAAAAATAACTAATACAGTTTCGGCGTAATTTCGCAGTTCATTCACTTCACTCATTTATTCATTTTTTGGAGTTTACTCCTTAAGAATCGATTTTCATATAAGGCGCCCGGTATGAGAAAAATTTAGTAAATTTAGTTAGGAGTAAAATCTAGTGAACGAATGACCTCGTTAAGTTTTTGGTGCGCAACTTATTCTGCGCACCTTTCACTTTCTGATGTGAGATAATACTTCACTGAACAGTTTTAATAAATGTAAATAAAAATATATATATTATTTTTAGTCAAATGAGCTTTTTTTGCGCCTGTTTTGATAATCGTACTTAAGGAGTAAACTCCAGTCGTGCGTCGGAGCTGACACACACACTTTTTTTTTATTTATTAGTGCATTAGATAGTAGATATAGATTATATAGATATTATTATTATTATTATATTTTCATTATATAGATTTATTAGTTCATTTAGCCGAGATGGAAGGTACACCACTGATATAGAGCGAAGAGTGAATGCGGGAAATAGAGTGAACGGAGCGTTGGGACAACTTCTCGGTAGCCACCACCACAGCCAGAAGGCACGTGTAGCAATACATAACACTGTGCTTGTCTCAACATTACTATATGGAAGCGAGAGTTGGGTATACAGAAAAGAGCATGAAAGCAAAATTAATGCGGTCGAAATGCGATCTCTACGGAAAATCTGTGGAGTTAGGCTGACCGACCGCATTCACAACGACGACGTAAGAGAGCGAGTAGGTATGAAAGAGAGTATTGGTGTAAAGATGTGAAAGGGAATGCTCCGATGGTTCGGACATGTGGAAAGAATGCCGAACGAACGTCTGGTTAAGAAGATATACAATGCGAAAGTGGAGGGATGTAGGTACGGGGGGGCGACGGAGACTCACCTACCTGGACCAGATTGCTCACGTACTGAAGGAAGGTGGAGTCAAGAGTCTCCGAAACCGGCGAGCGTGTATGAAGAGAATTATGAATGTTGAGGAAGCGAGTGAAGTATGCAAGGATAGAGTTCTCGGGTACTCTGTTCTCTCTGCCTACCCTGCCAGGGATATGGCGTGATGATATGTATGTATGTATGTTCATTACATAATCATCATCATCATTTTAAATCATATACGTCGTATTTCTAGTTTCGATGGTCTTCTACTGTAGAAAGGAAATTGACCTACTCTACGCTGATCAGACAGAATGGTATAGGGTTTTATTTCGAAATGCTTCCTTCTGTTGCTGTTTGCAATGTTATTTATTTTTTTCCTTTAGTGGTCTTTTACGATTAAACACAAGAAAGGAATGGGGTTTTATTTACAAACACTTCTCAATTTTAAAATAACGTCTAAGACAAACTTTTTAGCGGTCTGGTAGAATTTTCTATAGTAATTGTCTAAAGATTGTCTCAAAATTTAAAGATTGGTTTTTTGTCTTTAATCTTTGATAATACCATAAAATGTTTTTAACTGCAGAGATTTTAACTTAAAACCGTGATGAGTAGATCTGTTTTTCTTTAAAGTATCATAATACGGGTTAATTTCTTTTTTGCTTATAATTTAGCTTTAATATTGTGGTTTTATTAATTATTATTAGTATTTTTGTAATACGTATAATAAAAATGTATACTATTAGATTTTATACTAACGTTGCCTTAATGTATTCAGCTGTGTGGTGGCGGCTACGAATACTACCAACCCTTACTTTGCTCGTGGATGTCGTAAAAGACGACTAAGAGCCTTATAACCTGGGTCAACCGTATCTGATGCCGTTTGGTCAACAATTACATTCCCAAGGAGGGTTGACGTCTGGTAGGCGGCCGGTCATAAAACTATTGCCAATAACTTTTACAATATGTACTATGAAATAAGAGTACGTATTGTATCGACTCCAAGTAATTGGGATAGGAGTAGGAGAATGATGTTGCCTTAATGTATTCTTTTTATGATAAACTAAGTGTATTATTGCTTCCTTATTTCTAGTTTATCATCCAAATTTGCAGAGTGAAAGCAATATATACCGAGCTTATATAATCCGTCAATAAATTCTTAAACATTTATTCCCAATCGTATTGCAGCATTGTGATCTAATTTCGACAAAATATCGTTATTCTGTAGAGCGCTTCCTTAACAAACGGCTCGCTTACACTTGCAAGGCATGAATTCTTGGCCTAAATAAATAGAAAAATTTTGGCCTCACATATACGTGTTTCTTCTTCTCTCCCGAATTTATTAAACTTTATACATAATAAAATAGCAAATTAACGGTAAAAATGTGTAAGTATGTACTGTGCAGAGAATACTGTAAAAAGAGAGATCAATAGTCCATTGCTCTCTTACAGCAGCGATGGTAGTCGTGGCTGTTAATATCATTTTTTTTTTTCATTTAGGTTAGGATATAATTAATATCTCTATTATATTTTTCCGGTATTAGTGCAACAAAAACAAACATTTGTATAGAGTTTTTCAACAAGAACTTTGTTGTCTAAAAAAAAAACAAGAAATTTAGACGAAGATGATTCAAATTTTTATTGTATTACGAAGAGAAAAGTTTGGCAATTATGAATGAAAAATGATATCTGGAAAATGTCCACCACGACCACGCTGACAGATATCGATTCTTTCATCAAAGTTTTTAATCTCTTTTTGGCAAAATGCCGGGTCTATTTCGTTAATCACATCACTGATCATTTTATTACAAACCAAATTTCCCGATCGCATAATTTCACGAAAATCAGCTGTTATGTGGCCAGCCAGATCGTGTGATTTAACACCACTGGATTATTAAGGACTATGTTAAGGACGTCTAGGGGAGGACTAAGGAGTCTATACGAAGCCAATCGAATCGATTGCAGTCTTAAAACTTAAAATCTGTGATGTGATTAACGAAATAGATCCACCATTTTGCCAAAAAGTGATTAAAAACTTTGATGAAAGAATCGACGTCTGTCAGCGTGGTCGTGGTGGACATTGCCCAGATATCATTTTTCATTCATAATTGCCGAACCTTTCTCTTCGTAATACAATAAAAATTTGAATCATATAATTTCTTGTTTTGTTTTGTTTTAGAAAACAAAGTTCTTGTTGAAAAACCTTTTACACTTATTATTACCCGACTGCAAAGGAGTGGTATTGTGTTTAACAGGCTATGTATGTATGTATCTATGTATGTATGTATGTATG
Source organism: Lymantria monacha (assembly GCA_905163515.2). NCBI lineage: Eukaryota > Metazoa > Arthropoda > Insecta > Lepidoptera > Erebidae > Lymantria > Lymantria monacha. The sequence continues at coordinate 19,861,919 of LR991096.1, forward strand.
TTTGTATGTTCCTTTGAAGCACTATATATACCAAACGCCGGGGCCGATTTTTATGATTCGCACGTCAATCGATTCCTCTTAATCCGGCGAGTGTCACTAAAGACATGAAGTTATTGAAAATTCAATATGGCGACTACTGGACGCCAATTTGTGAAAATAAAAAAAATTAAAGTCATCAAACTATATCGAGTGGGGTATCGTTAAATAGGTATTTAAAAATCATTTTTAGTTTTCTCTCAACATTTTTCGATTTGACTGGCCGTTTAGGATCTATATCGATTTAAAGTTTCGTAAGAACCTTTCTCACATATACGTTTTTTAGACAGTAGAAATTTACGATGAAAAGACGAAAAATTCATATAACTGGATGTGGATGGACATATACTGAAGTATCTAGTAGGTATATTGTCCAATATACCATATGTAGTCCTACCTAAAGTATCTAATGGCTGACGCGGTCGCCCATCTCCAATTTCTAACGATTTAGTACATACTCAACTTCAGTCGAAAAACTATATATAGTTAGGTACTTACCTACTTATTAATAAATAAGATAACTATAGCTACCTAGGTATTTATAACTAAAAAATATAAAATAAAAAAATAATTAAAAAATCAAAAAATCCGACTGCGTAAAAGTCACCAAAACTACGTACATAATAAAAAAACTGAAAAGAAAAAAACAAGCACTTACTTCTCCGGTGGTCTAGAATTCCATAATATATTATTGAATAAATACTATTGCAGAAAATGAAATATATTTTAATAATAGAACATGACAACTGAACAGTCGGGATCCTTTATTCGACAGCAAATCTAATTTTTCAATGGATCCCCACTGTTCAGTTGTCAATTTGTCATGTTCTATTATTAAAATATATTTCATTTTCTGCAATAGTATTTATTCAATAATATATTATGGAATTCTAGACCACCGGACAACTAAGTGCTTGTTTTTTTCTTTTCAGTTTTTTTATTATGTACGTAGTTTTGGTGACTTTTTACGCAGTCGGGTTTTTTTGATTTTTTAATTATATGTATTAAGCTATAAGGATCAGAATACCTGATCTAATTTAAAAAATAAATCTATTATCGTTACATCTTAAATATAGTCAACAATGTCTTTAAATTAAATTACAAGAAGCACAATGACATGCAATATGCACTTAAGCTGCAGTAAATCTCGCTTGACATCTGCTGTTACTGTAATCACACAAATTGAACTTCCCGTGAGGGTGACTACACGTTACAGTACCTACCCAGACGACTTCACCCAATTGCTACGTGAATTACCGACCAGTTCGTCCTTACTGTGATTATCTTCCAGCCGTTTCCTTCAAGTAGGGTGTCTACACAGCGTGATTCCTCAACGCACCTTTTTATTCATAATTCTTCGTTTCGCTCTAATGCCTTTTGGTGAATGACCGGTGAGAGTTTAAAAAGTGAATCACAGGAATCACGGTGTCTAAGCATGGTGCAACGTCTAACTGATATTCTTCAACTGACAGATTTTAAGGGTGCCATTATAAAGACATTACTTGACTTTTGTACAATTCATATTTTATGATTATTCGAAATTGGAATTCCAAAATAGGAATTCTAATTTTGAATATTACTAAAATAACGGCTGATATGGAGTTTCACGTGACATTTATATCGGCCAATCGTCGAACAATTTCTGTAAATGACGTCCAATTACACGAAGGCGTCTCGGTATGCGCCAATTAGGTGTCGCTGCGCGCGCACCTGGTGCACGATTCGTATGGTCACGCGCGTATTCTGATCATAAATTGCTCCGATGTAAAAGCACATTGTTGTCTTTATTACGTAAATTTCTATTGATTGAGGTCATTGTTTATAGCTTATTGCAAAAATATAAACGTGGATATAAATAACGTTCATAATATCTTCACATTTATAGTCAAAATGGCTTCTATTATCTTAATGCATTTGACTTCAATGGCGCGATTGCTATTGAAGGTTGAAACAAATTAACCGATACCAAATTTGTAATCATGTTATTATTATATTGTGAAACTAATAGCTTAATTAACCCCATACCGTAAATAGAACTAGGATTAGTTCTGCATATCCTTACAACATGTACCCAAATTTGTACAAATATTTAATGTAAAATATTAAAGTCATATTGATTAGAACGCTAGCAATTTTTTGCGAGTTTTCTATTAATTATGCTAAAAATGGTCAATAATGGTAAGAAATGAAACGTTTTAATTCTCAATTGAGCGTGATTTGTACAATATATTTTGCAATTGCCGTTTCCCCCTATTGTGGAGACACTTGATCCCAGCAGACGTATGTGAGCTGCAATGATGATGATATTAGATATTCGACTACTCCAGCTGTCACAAGAGTTTCATAAAGCTTTAGCGTATACTTATTTATATACACTAATATTTCCCGCGAGAGCAGGTTAAGACGTGTGATCAATATTTAGTTGCCCGTAGACAGCGTAATAACCAAAGGAATGTCAAATGACAACAGAGCTCTCCTGGGGAATTCAATGATGACCAACCCACCTGCCTAGGTTATGAGTATAATGATACTGCTTTTGCGGGGACGCCGGCCCGTCTAATAGGCATGGCGATTGTTCAGCTGACCGGCGAGTCCCACACTCCCCCCCGTCTATCACCAGCGGGGGATAGTGCGTAAACGCGTATCCTCGACGAAAAAAAAAAAAAAAAAAATTGCATGGTGATTATGACATTAGCATTTATATAGGTAAGGAAGCCTATTATATCCAGCAGTGGACGTCAATGAGTTTTATAAACGTATATTATGTATGTATCTATATAAAATATATTTTGTATGTATATACAATAAAAATGTACTATTGATTATAATATTCATATATTATAGTTAAAATAATTTCAAATGTGGTGACGGAGTAAGAATACTATTCGCCACCCCATGTCTTGCCCGTGAGGTGATCGTACGAGACGACTAAGGGATATAAAACGCATATAACATCTATACGAGAGAAGGAAAACTCGAAACAAAACCCTATACCAACACGTCTCACCAGCGCGGTATAGTAGGTTAATTTCCCTCCCATTACGAAGGAGGCCCAAGCACAACAGTGGTACACTTATGGGCTGTGATGACGATAATGATGAAATCAAAGCATGAACCTAGAAATGGAATGTAAATTTTAGCTTATATGATGATGATGAAGATGTAACTTGAAAAACAAATTTGTGACGCTTCTTTTTTTTTTTTAAATGGCGTTTACAAGATTTCGCCAATAACTAGTTATAAATATCTTCACGTTTTTAGTCTTTCAGGTTAGTCATTGTCTAAGTCAAATTGTCGCCATCAACAGTGCTAGGGCCACACTGTTAATGGTATCTTGTGGGAATTTTGATGGAAAACGAAAATGTAAAAGTGCTTTAAAGCACTTTTATATGATTACTACATCCCAGTAGTTCCGCCGCATCACATTACATAAAATGCCATCAAAATTATCTAATATAACACGTTAAAACACTAATATATCGAATATAATACAAGAGCACCACATGACGTTTTCAAAGACGCGTCAAAAGTCCTTTGTGCCGCTTCCTAAAACAAAAGAAAAATATCTGTCAAATTCAATTCTCTTTGTAAATCACGGTCAATGTCCAAAGAGTTTTGTAAACAACATTTTTAAGTACCACTGAGTCTATTGTCAATTTACATCGTTTACCCGTAGCGTACGATATAACCGGAAATGACGATTACCACTTGTTAATGAGGAAGTAGTAATTGTGCTTGTAATGGCTGACCAACAATAACTCCTGCATACAGGATATGTATAGTTGTTATACGTAGGAAGCTTTTGTGCATTTAATTAAACTAATATAATGTATAAAGATTTCATTTCGTTCTCATTAGGTAAATATGATTATCATAATTCGTAAAAATATCAATGCAAATATTTCCCCCCTTTTGCACCCTTAGGAATTAATATGTCCTCTGAGGGGTTAATTTTCAGGACATAATTTTTAATAATCTTCTGTATTACAACTGAACCTTTTTTTTTTGGGGTGGGTTGTTTGCACCACTCCGTCCGGGGCGACAGAGGGGCGTAAGCACGCATACCCGTAACCCACCCGTGAACTTCGCCTTTGTCCTTGGACCGGCCACCGGAGCAGCGTGAACTTATCGTCAGTGGCCAGCCCGACGGAATACCGCCTGAGGGGTACCCTCTCTTTGAGCGACGTTCCCAGGGACGACGTCGGTCCCTCCTCGCGCGGTCAGCCTCTCGGCGGGTGACGGGCTAATCCCCAGTCCAGATTAATTCCACGGTCCAGAAAACCTAACTTAAAGACCCTGACAAATTTGTGCTTATATGTTAATTCAATAAGAAATCAAGTAAAAGTATGAATGCAAAATTTAATACCTTATTTCATATTTTTAGAAGATGAAAATTGACAAACCATGAAATATGAATTTATGTATTTACACGTATGAGTTATGAGAACACACGTTATGAGAATGTATGCTTGGAATTGAATTTTGTAAAATGATTGATTAGTTAATTGTCATATATATGTAACGTTGCAACAATTGTACTAAATAAAAATAAAAATCTACATTTTTAAATATCTACAATATGCACTCTTTCATAGTACATATTGTAAAAGTTATTGGCAATAGTTTTGTGACTGGCCACCCGCCAGACGTCAACCCTCCTTGGGAATGCAACTGCTGAGCAAAGGGCCCCCATTGGGTTTGTCCCAGGTCATTATAAGGCTCTTAGTCGTCTTTTACGACATCCACGAGCAAAGTAAGGGTTGATAGTATTCGTAGCAGCTACCACACAACTCATGTATTCAATAAATCATGTTTTATTATTTTTTTCAAATAGACAACTCCCTGCAATAATTCTTGTGGTACAGGGGTGTTGCAAAAACATGCAAATAATGAACAAAAATTACACCCAGACTCAGAACTACAATTTGTGGATCACACAAAGTGTTGTTCTACATTGGAATCGAATCCACGACATTTGGCACGATCGATATCATTCATAAATCATAACCATTATGCCGACTGTGCAGTTTTTTTGAATGCATACTTCATGTATAGATATGGTTATTATATTGATGTAGTATAGTTAGAATTTAATGATGAATAGGAATACTGTTCCACACCTCCTTCTTTAACCACAATCATTCTCCTGCACTCGTCTCAATTACTTGAGATCGACGCTATACGTACGAGTACAAAAGTTTTTGGCAATAGTTCTATAACCGGCCGCCAGCCTACCGTTAATCCTCCTTGGGAATATAATTTTTGACCAAACAACCTCCTTCCTTAACCATAGAGTAAGCGGTAATTTTTGTAAGAAAAAGATAATTCGAAATAAAACTCCACGCCTTCTGACTACCTCAGATACTCACTGGATATATCACCATCGTATTGTAACGTAATGAAATTATTGTTTTTATTAATAATCTTTTCTTTAATAAAAAATAAATAAAACGTATGACTTCTTCTTCTTCTTCTTATGTATTGGCAATCAGCTACATATACGAGCTATTGGTGCCAGTGTCAAGTAATAAATATTTTCACGTTTTTAGTCTTTCAAGTCAGTCGTTGTCTAAGTCAAATTGCCACCATTAACAGTGCAATGGCCACACTGTTAATGGTATCTTGTGGGAATTTTGATGGAAAACGAAAACGTTGTAAAGCACTTTTATATGATATTCACTACATCCCAGTATTTCCGCAAATCACATTACATAAAATGCCATCAAAATTATCTAATATAACACGTTAAAACACTAATATATCGAATATAATACAAGAGCACCACATGACGTTTTCAAATTCCCGTCAAAATTCCGTATGACTTCTAATGTTTGACGTCTGATGTCTGAAGTATGACGTATGATGTAAAACGTATGACGTATAACTATACGTTGTACGTGTGTGACGTGTGATATGATGTGATGTGATTGGATTTCAATACATCCATGATATGATACATTTATAAATATAATATAGATTAACATAAATACAACTAAATGTTCAACTAGTATTCTACATATATATTGCCTTCTCGTTTATATTAAAATATTAGCCTTTTTCTGTAGGCTATAGTCTGGACATACGTCGTCCGTTCCGTCCGGGGCGATGGAAGGACTGCGTATTCCCTACCCATCGCCATTGGACCGGCCTTTGCCGCTTCCTTGACATCCGTGGCCAGCCCAGCGGGAATATGTTAGTCCTACAGAACCTTTAAAAATTTCTAATTCTAAATTATAAAAAAAAATGATCAAAAGCAATTACTATTTAATTGGTTTTATTTTTAAAGACTAAAGTAAAAAGGTTAAAATAGGGAAATAATCTTTGTATTAACGAGTACTTTACAAATATATTATTAATCCTCAATAAATTATACCTAGACTCAGAACTAGAATCTGTACATTGGACAAAGTGTTTTTCTGCGTGGGAAACGAAACCTTGACTACTAGTACAGTAGGTCAGTTTCTTAACCACTACCTCATCTGTGCAGTTTATAATAATTTTCACTATAATAAAAACACTATTATATGGATTTAACCGTGTTTATTTTCGTTCTATAGTGCTTCAGATTTCGGCAACTTTAGCATTATGATAACTTCAATATTTTGAACATGAAATACTTTAGAATTCATATTCTACTGCCAAGTATTATGTATGGCTTCATATTCTATTGTAAAGTTTTAGTATTCTGCTAAGAAGTATCCTAAATATCAGGCAAGAAAAATGTTTTGTTTTTATTTTATTATAAACTCATAAAATAAATTTTCATGTTTTGATTTTTAACTATTAGATATAATTAAAAAAAAATAATAATATTTGTAAACGTTAAGCACCCTAGCTTAATTAAACATTAAATGATATGGTGGGGTGATCTTTATATTTGTTAATTCACAGATGTTTATTTAACTTGGAAGAATACAAAAAAAAATCCATGCATATTATAATAGAAACGGCCATCCATGGTCTAAAGAAGACGTGGCCGGTGACCCGTTGCACTGGGAACACTTTGGACTTTAATCAATGGACACCTGTGCGAGGGTTAAAGCTTCTTTGGGAATCTTGAACATGGGAACCATCGTTACCAAATGTCATGACATTTAGTAGACAGGTGTAATAAATATAAGTAATTTGTTTATTTTCAGTATACTTAAACTCTTTTTTTTTTGTTAATATGTTTAAAAAGAAAAGGCATAAATCTTCATCATCCTATTATCAGCGCCCGCTGTGGGATATAAATCTCCTTCCACATGAATAATACCATAATTGCTCTGCAGGCAGGTTTGTGATCGCCATTGGTGTTATATATTTCTCAAACGAGTGCTGCTACTCACTTTTTTTTTGTGTGCTATTGGCTATAATGCTTTAATTAATACGATTGGTTTAGTGGTTTATGATAGGTGTTATTTCCGTGTGGTGACGGAGTAAGATTACTATTCACCACCCCATATCTTACTCGTGGATGATCGTATCGACTAAGGGATATAAAACGCATATAACTTCTATGCGAGAGAAGAAAAAAAAACTCGAAACAAAATTCTATACCAACAAGTCTGACCAGCGCGGTATAGTAGGTAAATTTCTCTCCCATTACAGAGGAGGCTCGAGCCCAACAGTGGGACATTTATGGGCTGTGATGATGATGATGATGATAAGTGTTCGTGTTATAATTTTTCCAGGAATAAGTTAAATATTGATAGACAATTTTTAGGACTACTAACCGGTAAGTAAGGGGTGCTGAGAGATTGTATTCTTAACCTGTCATGTACATGTGGATTCAAGTCAAATTTGATATCATCATCATCATCACAGCCCATATATGTACCACTGTTGGGCTCGAGCCTCCTCCATAATGGGAGGCCAATTGACCTACTATACTACGCTAGTCAGACGTAATGGTATAGGGTTTTGTTTGGAGTTTTCCTTCCCTCGCATAGATTTTATATGCGTTTTATATCCTTTAGTCGTCCCGTACGATCACCCACGGGTAAGATAGGAGGTGGTGAATTATATTCTTACTCCGGCACCACGCGGAAAATTAGGCATATACCTAATATGAAGCAAGTTTTCTTATCTATATCTGCGAGGATTAAATCTTCACCAAAGAGAAAAAAAACTTATTTACACATTATAATTAACCATTTTACAATTACAGTATTAATAATTAATAATCTACTTTTTTCGTGTGATGACGGACTAAGAATACAATTTGCCATCCCCTATGTTAATTGATATCGTAAAAGACGATTAAGGAAATAATATATATATATATATATATATATATAATAATATATATATATAATATATATATATATATATATATATATATATATATATATATATATATATATATATATACATATATATATATATATATATTGTAGCAGACCGGGCCACGCGTTGCTGTGGCTTAGGTTCAAAGGGATGACTCCCTTTGAACCTAAAATGCAGATCATGCCTACACTGGATTTATCGGTACAAAAGAGATGGTGCTCTATTAAAGAATGAGACATAAGAAACACGTCACAGACGTCATCTTAAAAAAAAAAATTTGACAATTTAATCCATTATTTTACTCTATGATTTGACCATAATATTTCTTATTCTGTGTACTTGATAAGACTTGTTTGGATTTGCGTTCGGCGTTATTTCTATTTTAATATCTATTACTTCTTTGTAAATGTTAGTTTTGTAAGATAATTGTGATTTTAGAGGGTTTTCTATCATCAGTGACGAAATTGACGCTTTTAGTGTTGTGTTACAATAACTTATGAAATAAAAACTCCATTGTGAAATTTTGACGCTTTTGTGTTATAAGTATATTAAGGTCTTAAGAGATAGAGACTCATTATATTTGTGAGATACTGATACTTTTTGTTATTTTCTACAAACACTGGAAAGTAAATTGTAAAGTGCGTAAAATTGTGGTATGACTTTAAATAAATATCGTATAGAGAATGTCTGACATCATGTTTTATTTAACCATTGTAAATCTCTTTATAAAGTATTTTTGTTTGTTCTTTTTGCACAATTTTTATACATTCGAATACAAGTATGTACATCAATTGTATTGTGCAAAAACAGCAATCGGAAATTCGATAACTGAATATTGTTTTGAAATGAGCGGGATATTTAAAAATATAATTACATTTTTACATATCCCGCTCTACGAATGTTTTCGATGGAATAAACTGGCGCGCTAGTGTGCACCGTGTAAGCAATTCTAAAGTATGAACTTGTCGTTCTTCTCTCTGAGTATATTGTTCTGTGCTTAGGTTAGCCTCAGTAACACTTTTTGTTTATTCTAACAAATTTTAGCTTATATGAAGCGTTTGTACATTTAACATAGCGCCATCTATTAAATACTTACTGAATCCAGTCAACAGATTCCGCCATCTTTTAAAATTCTTTTGATATAACATATGATTTTGACTGTCAGATATAAGACAAATAATTTGCAATAAAATAATATTACTATAAATTGAGATTTAAGCTATCCTATCTTTTAAGTTGGATCAAACTACATATGCTGTGCAAATTTGGTTAAAATCGGTTAAGTACTTTATGAGTCCATCGCGGACAAACAACTTGACACGTAATTTATATATATTAAGAAGAAGATGATGGTGGTAGCGGCTACAAATACTACCAGTCCTTACTTTGCTCGTGGATGTCGTAAAAGACGCGTAAGAGCCTTATAACGAGAGATTTCCATCTGATGCCGTTTCGTCAACAATTGCATTTCCAAGTAGGGTTGGCGTCTGGCAGGCGGCCGGTCATTAAACTATTGCCAATAACTTTTACAATATGTACAATGAAAGAAGAATACATATTGTATCGACCCCAAGTAATTGGGATAAGAGTAGGAGATTGATGATGATATACGCACGAAAAGAAGAACTATAACCCATAACAATAAATCAATTCGTCTAACCAACTTGGTATATTTTTTTTTCTTCCTATTTCAGAGGGGACTCAATCCCAGGAGGCATGGCATATGAGCTGAGATTATAATGGCAATTATTATTTTTATTTATTTGTCTAATTGAGATTAACCATGTCGTCATTGCCTATACCTACCTAACTTAAAAGCCACAAGTGATTCATCTCATCGTCATCTCAGCTCAAATATATCCCATCGTTGGGCTCGAGCCTCCTCCATAATGGGAGGGAAATTGTCCTACTATATCACGCTGGTCATACGTGTTGGTATAGGGTTTTGTTTCGAGTTTTCCTTCTCTTGCATAGATGTTATATATATTTATTTTCAACTCCTCCTGTTTTTCTTTTCTAATTAAATTTGTTGCGGGTTTCAAGACAGTTAAAAGCGTTTCCCGGGACTTCCCGAAGGTCAAACCTCGGTGTCTTATATGGAGACCATTGTGGATCCTGGCTTACAGGAGTTACAGTGGTGGGAATGTGTGGTGAGATTAGTCCCATAAAAGAATATATATTTTATATTCCTTAGTCGTCTCTTACGATCACCCACGGGTAAGATAGGGGGTGGGGAATTGTATTCTTACTCCGTCACCACACGTGATTAATTGATTAAATATGCTTCTTGTTGAAGACTGACTTGATATTACCATATTGAAATTACGATTGGTAACTGTATACATTACTACTGTGAATTTGATGGTAACAAATCCAACGACTTGCTTGTTGCAATTTAGTAATTAAATCTTTGTCTTCCCCTCGTTTTTTACATAATATATCTATTCCTATTTACTATTTCACGTATTTTTTTTAAAGACACCACCCTGCACTAATAAAATAATCCTTGTGTCGCGAGGGACTTTACAAACACGCAATTAACGCAGACAAATTACACCCAGACTCAGAACAATACTTTGTAAATCACACAACGTATTTATAAATACCCGATTACGAAACGAAAAATGATGTCACAAGCGGGTTTCGAACCCGCACCTATTGGGAATCCGGCCCAATCGTGCTGCCACTTACACCATCGTGAACTATTTTAGGACATGCAAATTTCGCTTCATATTATTATATCTTACGTCTTCAAGGTGACGTATGCCATCTACCGGACAATGTTTACACATTGTATAGGCTTAATACTTCAAACTTTACAGTTAGAATTGTATTAAACGATGACACAACCTTGTTATTCAAATTACTAAAATATTTAGCATTTAATATGCTTAATTATTTATAAGTACCCGATTACGAAACGAAAAATGATGGTTCGAACCCCGCTTGTGACATCATTTGTGAACTATTTTAGGACATGCAAATTTCGCTTCATATTATTACATCTTACGTCTTCAAGGTGACGTATGCCATCTACCGGACAATGTTTACACATTGTATAGGCTTAATACTTCAAACTTTACAGTTAGAATTGTATTAAACGATGACACAACCTTGTTATTCAAATTACTAAAATATTTAGCATTTAATATGCTTAATTATTTATAAGTACCCGATTACGAAAAATGATGGTTCGAACCCCGCTTGTGACATCATTTTTCGTTTCGTAAAAAATAATAAATAATTAAGCATATTAAATGCTAAAAATTTCAGTAATTTGCACACAATGTATTGTCCCGTGTGGGAATCGAACCCACGGCACCGGCACGGCAGATCTTAACCAGAGGTATCTTAACCAGAGGTATCTTAACCATTACGCCATCTGTGCAGTTTTGGAATTGGAATTGCTACATTATGGAAGAAAAAGATCTGCCCTACTACACCAACGTCACATTGGTCAGAAAGTTTAGTGTAGAGCTTTATTTTAAAGGTTTTTGTTTAACTCTTTTAGTTATCTGTTATCAGTCATAGCACTCGCATAAAGGTAAGTAGAACAGAGAAGTAATAATACATAAATAATTTACATTAAAGATATACAAACTCGAAATCAATATCCCTACTAATGTCAACAAGAGCAAAGCATGTCGACTCGTTAGAATAAACAAACCCCTTTGTGTACAAAGTAATCCCGCCAAAATTACGCGCCAAATGCCAAACATTTGTCAATGGAGTGGCTAACAATAGAACCATTGATGTCAGGCACCCGGCACCTGTGGATATACGAGGGGTTCCCCAGTTCCCCACACGTGGTAGCAACATATGAGTAGTCTCACCTGGTAGTGGAAATCTCACCCCTCATCTGCGAGGGGTAGTTGTTTTACCCACATGTCAGCGGCGGCTGCTAGACAGATGCTAAAATACGTTGCCAACATTGATTTTATTATAATATCTTTATTATAATTGCCAAATAATAAACAAGAAATTGTTGTGTGTTGAAATGCTGATGAAGGAGTTTTTTGTATAAAGTTTTCTCAAAGGTTTATTTTTGAAAACGAATAATATCAAAAACTTAAGAATAAGCTATATTTCTGCCGATAAATCACAGTGAATTAAGTTGGAAATTCAGTGTTCATTGTTGAAAATATCTTAGTCATTTAGTTTGCGTATTACTACAACGATCTTCTGCAGGAAGAAGTAAGACGAATGGACCGTTGCTAAGTTAAAGTGATATAACTAATAAATTCTTTACCATGCGAAATATTCGCTAAGGTGTTCTAGTATTCATTTAATATATCTATACATGTATAATAAAATGATGAAAATTATTTTACTTTGAGAAATTACACGGGAAATTTTACTTTATAATTTCATTGTATTTTTGTTTTAACTTATAAAAGTTCTAGTGCTGAGCCTGAACTTGCTTCGCAATAGAACAGCTATTGCCTTTATCACACTATTTGGCTGGTTTGGTATAGGGTTTAATTTTGAGTTATCTTTGTTTTTCATGGCTTTTATCTACATATTATATATTACCATTACATGCGTTTTATGACACCCATGGCCAAAAGAATAGATGGTATTCCCACTCTGTCACCACACGGACAAATGCTATTGTATTTATTGTTATTAAATATCAATCTTATAATCAATTTAAAATATTAGCTAAAGATCGTTGACCTCCAGGTGTATTACTCGTGACATCTGCGCATACGCCGCATTGCGCAATTTCTATTGTTGCCCTTTAGTTATTGTTAGTTTTTGTATTCTATACCACATAATGCATTTAGTCACAATGAGGTTAGTATTGTCTTTCAATTGTTTACATATATAATTTATTATGAACGAGTCAAAGCTAATTCGAGATCAACCAAATGTTTATTTCATTATCAAGACTAATAAATCATCAATAGCTTATTCATTATAATCATCATCAGCTCATTTCATATACGTCCAACTGTTGACAAGCCTGCTCCATATTAGGAGCGCAATTAATCTATAATCCACGCTGATCAGATGTATTGATATAGAGTTTTATTAAGAGTTTTCTTCTCTTACATTCATGTTATATACATATTATCGCTTAGTCATCTGTTACGACGTCTACAAGCAAGATAGGGCTTAGTCATTTTTATACTTACTCCATCACCACACGGAAAGCAAATAGCTTATTGAATTGTTTAACCTAATGATATTGATAAACCTGCTGATAAAATGAAATTTATAAGCAGCAGTAATAAAATAGGACGGATAACTTATGACGGTCTAAACTTGTCATTTTTCTGCCCTTATTCCAATATATCATTATTCATCTTATCCCAATTACTTGGGGTTGAACCAATATTTCCTTTTCTTCTACGCAATCCTTTCAGATGTCATCCCTGCGTTCACGCCCTTACTATCCGTGTCATGTTTCACGCAATCCGTCTTTTCTTTGATTTTTTCTTACTTCTAAAATCAACATTCACCTTTTTTTTTGCGTTGGGCTATGGTAGTGGTCGCGCCCCGCCAAATCGGTCCGGGGCGACGAAAGAGGCGGCGCTCAACCCCATAGACCCACCCTGCAAGCACCTCTCTTCGCTGTGCGAGCGGGCCACCAGTACCCGATCTTTGTCTTCGGTGGCCTTTACAGTGATCATGGTCACAGGAGGACAGTCCTCCCGTGACCATGATCACTGTAAAGTGTTCGAAACGTCGGGAAATTAAATATCAAATACAAATGCGATCCGTAAAAGTAGTTTTATTTCAAATGTGTAATACTCGCGTAAACATTAGAAATTATTATATTCTCACATTACTTTCATCCCGTCTCATTACCTGTCCATATCAAGTCAGGAGTTCACTATTTAACTTATCAGTCCCTGGCGTCATTTTCAAACTCTATATTATATATTCATTATATGTAGGTATACGGATATATACTATAAAACATGAAGAAGAATAGCAACATACTGACTTAAATTCTTATTCAATATAATCCATCACATGACACTAGATGAGATTTGTCCATGTGGTTATAAAGTTCTTATTTACCTGTTACGACATTCTAGAGCAACACTAGATTATATAGTGTTTATGGCCATTACCAAACACATCATCATTTGCCTGCCCTCATCCCACGCTAAGTGGGGTCGGCACAACACGTTCTTGCCTTCCACAAACTTCTATCAGCCGTCATATCTGCATTCACAACTTTCATACACATATCCTCTTTTATACAATCCATCCATCTCTTCTTGGGTCTCCCACAATTCTTACGCCCATCCACAAGCATATTGATAACCCTCCTTGTCACATGCCTTTCATCCCTCCTCATCACATGTCCATACCAAGACAATCTCGCGCTACTAATCTTCTCTATCACTGGTGCTACTTTCAAACTTCCCCTAATATACTCATTTCGTATCTTATCTAATCTTGTCACCCCACACATCCATCTTAATATACGCATTTCAGTAACATGCAATCTTCTCTCATCCATCTTTTTCAATGCCCGGCATTCTGATCCCTACATAACGACAGGTCTAATGACGCTTTTGTAGATTTTCCCTTTAAGCTTATGGGGCATCCGCGTGTCACATATTGTTCCTGACCTGTCGCCATTTCATCCAGCCTGCATTCATTCTTCTACTAACTTCCTGGTCAATATTGCCATCGTTTTGGAGAAGCGAGCCTAAGTACTTAAAATTGGAGCAGACCGGTAGCGATACTCCATCTAAGGCAATATGAGAGAATTGGGAAGAGCCACTGAAGTTTAAGAACAAATGTTCAGTTTTGGTGCGGCTGATTTTAAAGCCAACTCTTTCCAACCTCTCCTGCCACTTTTCCAGTCTGCTCTGTACCTCAGCTGCGTCCTCTCCGACGAGAACAATGTCATCTGCAAACAGTATACACCAAGGTGCTTCCCCCTGAATGTCCGATGTCAGAGCATCCATCACCAGGAGGAACAGATAAGGACTTATAGCCGAAACCTGGTGCAAACCTACTTCCACATTACCAAACACAACATACCTTGTTTTTTGCCATAGTCCACCTATGGATGTAGTCTCGCCCCGCCAAGTCGGTCCGGGGTGACGGAAGAGGCGGCGCGTGACCCCATAATAGACCCACCATGCAAAACTTCTCTCTTTGCCATGCGAGCGGGCCACTGGTACCCGATTTTTGTCTTCGGTGGCAAACACATACATACCTAGTAATTATGCAGTTAGTTTCTATGATAACAGTAAGAGAATGTGCTGTCGTCGCTTCCCTTCTCACGGGTATCGTATAAAATGACCAGGGAATATGAGCAGATAATATCAATGTCAAGGCAGGTAATACTCTAATACTCGAAGGAAATTCTTTGCTACCTAGAGCAGATTGGTCACGTACTGAAGGAAGGTGGAGTCAAGAGTCTCCGAAACCGGCGAGCATGTATGAAGAGAATTATGAATGTTGAGGAAGCGAGTGAAGTATGCAAGGATAGAGTTCTCTGGCACTCTGTTCTTTCTGCCTACCCTGCAAGGCATATGGCGTGATGATATGTATGTATGTAAAATTCTTTGCCAACCCGGCTTACTGCATTGTAGTAGATATAGTAGGTATAGGTTACCATCTCATTGTGGCGAAAGTTCATAATATTAGGATATATATATACAAGCTGCAAATAAATATACTTATACTTATAGTAAAAAAATATACAGTTATAAATTTGAAGACATTCTATTTTTTCAAAGCCGATGCCTTTTTTTATAAGACAATTTGTATGTTTGTACGCTTATTCATTCACCATATTGTATTTTGTGCCTTCAAATAAGTAATAACATCATTCTCCTACTCTTATTCCAAATACTTGGGGTCGAAACAATATGTACTCTTCTTTCATAGTACATATTGTAAAAGTTATTGGCAATAGTTTCATGACCGGCCGCCTGCCAAACGTCAACCCTCCTTGGGAATGTAGTTTTTGACCGAACAGCATCAAATGGAGTTGGTCCAGGTCGTTATAAGGCTCTTAGTCGTCTTTTACGACATCCACGAGCAAAGTAAGGGTTGGTAGTATTTGTCGCCGCTACCACACAGCTTAAAATAAGTAATAACATATGAGTCTTATAATAAATTTGAATAAATAAAACACAAATATAAATAATACCTATATATAATTCACTTTTACAGTTCAAATAATTTTTAAACTATGAGTGACGTGTTCACAGTTCTTGTATGGCGCTGACGCAGTCTGCTCCAATTCACGATGAATTTGCTTTTTAATACATTCTACACACTGTTTTCTTAGTATTTTTAAAAGAAACACTCCTGTACTGAACAGCAATAATATCATTGCAAGTATAAGTAATATATCAGACGTAAGTAGTCCGTCCTTAACTTCTTCGTGTGCGTGGCCACCCATATTAACAAAAAGTCCGTGCTTCAAATAGTAATTTCTATATATTATGAAACATTCACAAGCATTACATAGGTGTGAAGGAAATTGTACTGACGTAGACATATTTTATAAATGCCATATCATATTAAAAGCGAGGCGATTCATTGCGACAAATATACAATTGATTGACGGCCACCCAGTATCTATACTCGAGCAAGGTACTTGATTACGGAAATATTACTTCTATGTGAGAGTAAAACTCACCACATACATCGACTGATTATATTAGTTAAATTAATCTTAAACCAATCTGCTGTCCATATGTTTTAATATGAGTATAAAAAAGGAGATAAATGGTCACTGTTTATTATTTTACAGTTAGTAGCAATTTCCGTGTGGTGACGGTATAAGAATACAATTCACCCCCCCCCCCCCAACCGTGGGTGATCGTAAAAAACGACTAAGGGATATAAAACGCATATAACGTCTATGCGAGAGAAGGCAAACTCGAAACAAAACCCTATACTAACACGTCTGACCAGCGTGGTATAGTAGGTCAATTAACCTTCCATTACGGAGGAGGCCCGAGCCCAACAGTGGGGCTATATATATAGTATGAGCTGAGATGATGATGATGATGAGTAGCAATTGTATTCATGAATTTATTTTAATATTAGTAATTATTTAGTAGTTCGCTACGCAAGATATTGTGGCTAGTATAGAGTTTGTTTGTCATTAAGAAATTGCTAAAGACTTGGCTGTAATAAAAAGACTACCTAGAAATTGTGTTATTCATTGAAAACAGATATAAAGCACTGTTAATTTTTATTAACTACACTTCAGTATTTTGTTTTCATTACATTCGCAAAATACAAAGTTATCTATTTAAACCTAATCTAAATATGTTGAAAGTGGTTCTTTTAACCGACTTCAAAAAGGAGGAGGTTCTATGTTTCATTGTATGTATTATTTTTTTTGATGTATGTTCAGCGATATTTTTGTCAATTGTTTCAATTAATTTAAACCTACACCTCTCATTCTCTCATGGATATTAGATGTATGTATCGCGCGGATTAATTTATAAACATAATTTTCAGCAGCAATTAACACTTAGAATATAAAAAAAATCGTGCATTTCACAAATAGGTACTGCTTGGATACTGAACTCGCTATAGTTGATGGAGGTCGTTACTTAGGTCGTAACCATACATACATATCTTTTTCATGTTCCGGACAATAGGCTACCCTTTCGGAGTATCATCACCTATCGGACTGTCTCTTGTAGGCGAACTAATCCCCAGTCCAACCACCCGCAACCTCAGCTATTATATTTAGCCCTAATGATAAGAACATATATAGGTAGGTATCTTCCACGTGTATACAATATCAATGCATGAAATTTTCTATTATTCAATCATTATTCATCATCTCATTTCAGCTTACATACATCTCAATGCTGGGCTCGAGTCTCCACCTCTCCACAATAGGAGGGCATTTGACCTACTGTAACACGCTGGTCAGACAAGTTGATATAGGGTTTTATCTCTAACTTTCTTTCTCTTACATAGATTTAAATACATATCTAATCCCTTGGTCGTATGTTACGGGACCCCACTAGTAAGATAAGAGATGATGAATTGTATTTTTATTCCCTTCACCATACAGTAAAATCACATTTAATAAACGATATAAAATCGCTTTATAATCAGTGGATAACATAATAATATAAATAAAATAATGTGGCTGGTGTCGTATTATTAGATGATTCAACAATACATACTCGGTTTATACAGAAGTTGTATTAATTCTAACTGGTTATTCCCAATACGGTTGCGACAAGAATTATAACATAGTTGGCATTTCTATCAGGTCGCGACGCCGGCGCCGGCGGCCATACTTGCAACTTATGCTTATGCAGTAATTTGAGTCTTGTTAAGGTAAATGAGTCGTACTTACACTAATTATTATTAATAATTACATACTTTATGTAGTGAATTACTAAGTTAATAATACAAAAAATAGTTTTTAAAATTGACTGCCTAAATGAGTAAAACCTAGTTAGGTCTTTAGGTATTTAGGTCGACTATGGACGGCCACCGATTGCAAAGACCAAATTTCAGTGGCCCACCCACATGGCGTAGTAAGGTACGTGTACAGCAGGTTATGGAGTAGAGCACAGTCCCTTTAGTCGCCCTGGGAAGATAACAATGGTGGGCATTTGTGATAAGATTTGTTCCAAAAATCTATATGAAACGATTCTATACAAATTTGCTAACGGATCAAACGCATTTATTTATTGCCCGCTTTTGTGCCTACTACCAGGTTAGGAATGGAAAAAATACTCGTGAAGGTAACACACCGGCGGGCCACCGTAGACATAGACCTGATACCGGTGGTCCGCTCGCACAGCGTTGATAGGTACTTGTAGGGCGAATCTATGAGGTCGCGCGTCGTTTCTTCTGCAGTTGTCACGGACCACACCATACTCATCATCTAAGAATACTAACCGAAAAGCACTACTTTATTTTATTTTATGATTCATTTGATATATATACATGTTTTCAACTTGATTCAATTGACTTGACTTGATTCATAGCAAATCGAGATTCTGATACTGCTTTTACTTCAACAAGACGACACGTCTCTGTTTGGTTATGTCCGGATTGGTATGCGTATTTAATGTATAAGCAAATAATAACACTAAAATAAAAGTATATTTTATTCGTAGTACCTTAAGCTATGCTCAAGGTAACCAGATTTCAATTGTTTATACATTTTGAGTCAAGCTCAACAAAGTTTAGTTCCTGATGTTAAATTTATTAAATACATACATATATACATATCATCACGCCATATCCCTTGCAGGGTAGGCAGAGAGAACAGAGTGCTAGAGAACTCTATCCTTGCATACTTCACTCGCTTCCTCAACATTCATAATTCTCTTCATACACGCTCGCCGGTTTCGGAGACTCTTGACTCCACCTTCCTTCAGTACGTGACCAATCTGGTCTAGGTAGGTGAGTCTCAGTCTCCCCTGGTACCTACATCCTCCCACTTATTATTTATTAAATAGCAACGCAATTCGTGTCAGAATGACCTCTGTTTTATTTAACATTATTTTCTTATCTTTACCTTATTACTTGAGGTCAACAATACATTATATTATTTTCCTACGCATTTTTTGATAAGTTCAATATTATACTTCTGTATTTCCGTCATCATCATCATCACAGTCCATAAATGTCCCACTGTTGGGCTCGGGCCTCCTCCGCAGTGGGAGAGAAATTAACCTACTGTACCGCGCTGGCCAGACGTGTTGGTATAGGGTTTTGTTTCGAGTTTTCCTTCTCTCGCATAGATGTTATATGCGTTTTATATCCCTTAGTCGTCTCGTACGATCACCCACGGGTAAGATATGGGGTGGTGAATAGTATTCTTACTCCGTCACCACACGGTATTTTCGTAATTCTGTCCAACCTCTTGCACATCATTTTTTTTTTAATTTAAATATATTTCAAAACGTTTTCATTTATTATATTGCTTTAAACTGTAAAACTTTCCTGTCATAATTTAATGTTTTTTGAATAATTTTAAACACATATTGATATTTTTCTTTTTAGTTATTTCTGGTTAGTAATTAAAATTTTAATTGATTAAGAATGGAATATAACATCTCTTTTTTTTCTCTTTAATATTGTAAAAGACGACTAGTGGCAACACAACTGCAATAAAGAGAAAACTGGCATTGAAACCTTATGAACAGGCAATATATAACGTGGTAAAACAGACCAATTTTCTCTCAAATAGAGGAAGTTCACGCCCAGTATTGAATCAAAAGTAAGAGGTATCTCTATAGAATTTAAATGAAATAATCTCTAACATCAATTTAAATTTAAGTTTCGGCTTCATGTCACGATAGAATAGATTCTTATTCTCGATCTGAACAGGAAACAAATGTAAATACAACAACAACAATTATTTAAAGAAATAGATATCAATGAAGCATTAGCGAGTTGTTATGTTGGCAGCTGTGTGCTGTGTCCATTGATCGCGGCGCAGCTGTGACCCGTGATAACCCGCGAGGCGCCAGTACCGTGGAGGCACCGTCTACATCGAGCTCTCCATTCATCTCTTATTATTACTAATAGGGTTGTAATATAATTTTGTATCTATATATGCCCTATCTATATTACTGTTATAAAACTAAGCAGCTTCTTAGAAGAGATCATCGTCATAATTTTAGTCCACATAAGTCCCATTATAAGGTTCGGACCTCCTCTACAATTGAGAACAATAGACCTATGATACAGCGCTGGTCAAACATATAGACATAGGGTTTTAAGTTGAGTTTTCCTTCTCTTTCGTTGATGTTATTTACATATCATATACATTGGCTGTGTGGTAGCGGCTACGAATACTACCAACCGTTACTTTGCTCGTGGATGTCGTAAAAGATGACTAAGAGCCTTATAACGACCTGGGCTAACTCCATCTGATGCCGTTTGGTCAACAATTACATTTCCAAGGAGGGTTGACGTCTGGCAGGCATCCGGTCATAAAACTATTGCCTATAACTTTTACAATATGTAGATATCTACTATGAAAGAAGACTACATATTGTATCGACGCCAAGTAATTAGGAGAAGAGTAGGAGAATGATGATGATACATTAGTGGTCTTTTACGATACCTACGGGCAAAAAGGGGGTGCTGAATCGTATTCTTACTTCATTGCCACAAGGGAACGAAAGATACTCTAAACTTGGGCATTTTTTTGGGGCGGGCTACTAAACTTGGGTAGACCGGATTCGAGATGTCTTTTTTTCATTATTGAATCTGTATAGTTGGTTTTTTAACGAGGATTAAAAATACAATGTGTCATAAATCATTATTTTCTACTTTCTCGTCAGATTCGTAAGTAACTGAGGGTTAGTAAGGGAATATGAGAGTGGCACTTTTCTGATAACTTTATAACAACTGTAATTTGAAATAAAACTATTTTTACGGATACTATCGCATCTGTATTTGACTTTTAATTTCCTGGCGTTCCGCTGCATTTTACAGCGTTTATGATCAAGGGGGGACTAGTTTTATTTCAAACAACAGTAATCACCACTCTGCTCAAAAAAAAACACAGCAAGCTTTGCATTATCACCGTTAGGAAAACGTTTGTTGAAATGGTCTTACATACATACATACACATACATATCATCACGCCATATCCCTTGCAGGGTAGGCAGAGAGAACAGAGTGCCAGAGAACTCTATCTCTGCATACTTCACTCGCTTCCTCAACATTCATAATTCTCTTCATACACGCTCGCCGGTTTCGGAGACTCTTGACTCCACCTTTCTTCAGTACCTGACCGATCTGGTCTAGGTAGGTTAGTCTCGGTCTCCCTCGGTACCTACATCCTTCCACTTTCGCATTGTATATCTTCTTAACCAGACGTTCGTTCGGCATTCTTTCCACATGTCCGAACCATCGGAGCATTCCCTTTCGCATCTTTACAGCAATACTCTCTTTCATACCTACTCGCTCTCTTACGTCGTCGTTACGAATGCGGTCGGTCAGCCTAACTCCACAGATTTTCGGCAGAGATCGCATTTCGACCGCATTAATTTTACTTTCATACTCTTTTCTGCATACCCAACTCTCGCTTCCATACAGTAATGTTGGGACAAGCACTGCGTTATGTATTGCTACACGTGCCTTCTGGCTGAGGTGGTGGCTGCCGAGAAGTTGCCCCAACGCTCCGTTCACTCTGAAATGGTCTTATAGACGTCAAAAGACTATTAGATAGTACGGTATAAATTCGAAACTATAGAATCGAAGTAGTGACTAACTGTTATACTCTCCCTATCCGTACAGATAAAGCTGCGTCGATTCTAACTTTATCTAAACGGGAATAGTGGCTTTATTCTACCACTTAGTGATGTGGTAGACACTTCTCAATCGCTGATGAAGGCATGATAAAACCATGACTAAATAGAAGGTCATTTGAAAGCATCAGCTGCTTGGATAAATGCTATTCAATAGTAGGATTGATGAACATAATTTGCGCTTAATACTGGACTCGATAAAGTCTGTCATCTATAATAACGTCTACTGCGTAGTAACGACGTCACGAAGTGCGTGGAGCGTTTTAGGTGTTTCAAACCCGTCACTGACAAAGATCGCGTTCTGGTAGCCCACCTACACGGCGTCGAGAGGTATATTGCGTGGTGGGTTTATTGGTTCGTGCGCCGCTTCTTCTGTTGCCTCGGACGGATTTAGTGGGGCGTGACCAGACCATAGCCCGCCGCAAAAAAAGGTGTTTAATACCCGAAAAAGTGAGCCGGTGTGCTTCCTGAAGTATTCCTAATACCAGCATTCCGCTCGAAAGCTGAAAAGAGATCATATAATGAACTATGATCCATGAGTTATCCTGATAATATACGCTATACTGCTAAGTACTGCTCTCCTGTACTTTGGAAATGAGTCAAACTTTCAAAAAAGGCTTTTGTTTAATTTCGAGTCTTCCATATTTTACAGTGATATTATCTGTTTACATTCCCTAATCATCATCTCAGCTCATATATGGCCAACTAACGGGCACAAGTCTTCTCCATAATAGTATCGAAATTGACCAACTCTACCACGTTGGTCAGATGGATTTGGATAGGGTTCTATTTCGAGTTTGACTTCCTTTTCATTGGTGTTATATGTATATTATATTCTTCTGAGATCTTATACGGGTTTTCCTTCTCATGCAGTGATATTATCTCCTTTATTCATATATTATATCCCTTATTCTTATATTTTCCCGTGTGGCGACGGGATAGAATACATGTGTCGCCACCCCTTGCTTGCCCGTGGGAATCGTAAAAATCGGCTGAGGATTCACCAGGAGAGTGGGCAGCAGCTCTCTCCTGGGATACGTATAACACCACACTGCGATCGCCAACCCGCCTGCCAAGCGTGGCGATTATGGCTTTAAACCCCTTAATGAATAACACAATTAAAAAAAAGGCCCCCAGTCACGGCAGTTCCAATATCCTACGGGCTCATTGTGGTAGCGGGCCTGGTAGCGATGGACTAGGGGGTGCTAAGAATCCCCGGCAGCGGCCCGGTTACCAATCAAAACGACCCTTGGCCCTGGTAACACACAACATTCGGACACTTAGGACCGACGAGAAGGTCATCGAGCTGGAAGATGAATTGAGCAAAATCCGCTGGGACATTGTAGGATTATCAGAAGTGCGAAGAGAGGGCGAAGGCACGATGATCCTCCGGTCTGGAAACTTGCTCTTCTACCGGGAGGGAGATCACCCGTCCCAAGGCGGTATAGGGTTTATCGTTCGCAAGTCTCTCGTAGGCAACGTGGAGAGGATCGAGAGTGTGTCAACAAGGGTATCATACCTTATACTCAGAATTACCAAACGGTATTCGTTGAAGGTCATACAGGTATACGCACCGACCTCGGCATACTCCGACGACGAGGTGGAGGCCTTTTACGAGGATATCTCGAAAGCCATACACGCGTCCAAAACCCACTTCACAGTGGTTATGGGGGACTTTAATGCGAAACTAGGCAAAGGGAGTGATGATGAGTTGAGAGTGGGGAAACATGGATATGGATAGAGAAACCAGAGGGGCCAGAAACTGGCTGAATTTCTGGATGAGGAAAGCCTCTTTATGATGAATTCCTTCTTCAGAAAGCAGCCACAAAGGAAATGGACCTGGATTAGCCCCGATGGTTCAACAAAAAATGAGATAGACTTCATCTTGTCGGACAAACGACATATATTTAATGTCTCAGTGATCAGCAGGATTAAAACTGGGAGCGATCACCGAATAGTACGAGGCACATTAAATATCCACACAAAAGTCGAACGGTCACGCTTAATGAAGTCTACTCTCCGACCTATACCTGTCCAATACCAGAACCTCGAAAGCTTTCAACTCGAACTACACAATCGTTTCCAATGTCTAGACGAGTGCGAATCTCCGAACGATATGAACAACAGGTTCGTGGAAACTGTCCACGCGGTTGGGTCGAAGTTTTTCAAGGCTCACCGCGCCAATAGACCTAAAAAACTTTCTGACCAGACTCTCAGTCTCATGGAGCGGAGAAAAGAAATGACAGTACAGTCTTCAGCTGATTGGTCCGAATACAGGTGGCTAAATAGTCAGATCTCCAGGTCTGTGCGTCGCGATATTCGCCAATTTAATACGCTCCGTGTTAAAGAAGCGATAGAGCGGAACCGAGGCTCAAAAGTGTTCGCACAAGATCTGTCTATTGGGCAAAGCCAAATGACTAAACTGAAGACCGATGACGGCATTGTCATTTCATCCCAAAGTGAGATCTTGGGAGAGGTCGAAAGGTTCTATGGACAGTTATATAAATCATCCCGAAATCCTGTTGTCGGTTTGGTCCAAGATCCCAGATCATGCTGGGGATTTCTCTGCGTGATAGAATCCATAATACGGAAATCCGCAGAAGAACGGGTGTAACCGACATAGCACGAAGAATTAGCACGCTGAAGTGGCAATGGGCAGGCCACATCGCTCGAAGAACCGACAACCGCTGGGTAAAAAAGGTTCTAGAGTGGCGACCACGTACCGGACGACGCAGTGTAGGACGCACCCACACTAGGTGGACAGACGACCTGGTGAAAGTTGCTGGGCGTCGATGGATGCAGACGACGGCACAGGACCACACTCTGTGGCGTACCATGAGGGAGGCCTACGTCCAGCAGAGGACGGTGATGGGCTGAAATGAAATGATGAATGATGATATCCCTTATTCATCTTTTATTACACAATCAGGTATTAAAGTGTGTTGTGAATTGTATTCTAAATCCGTCACCACATAGAACAAACATATTCTAATATATTTTTACAATACTCACTACTAAAACTGAATGCTTAGATAGGCATTGGTTAAAATACTATACTATCCTACAGTGTCAGTGCTGGTTTCGATTCCTATGCAAGATAATATGTTGTGCGATCCACCAATTCTTGTTATAAGTCTGGGTGTTATTTTTGTTCGTTAATTTTATGTCTATATGTCCCAGGAAAAACAAAGACTATTTCCGTAGTGCAGGGCGTTATCTTTGCCACGGATGTGAAGAAAGCTGTCCCAGTGGCTGGCCCAATGGCGATGAGGAGGGAATACGGTGGGTTAGGGGGCCACGCACTGCCCTTGCTGCTGACGGCATGTGTTCAGATCCATAGCCTACCAAAAAAAAAGGCGTCATCTTTAACAAAAAAAAAACGTAAGGGGTGGTAACTTATTTATTTTTACTCAATCGCTACATAGAGAAAATGGCAGCCCTATAGTGACATTATTGCGATAGCTAATAACAGCTGTTTGCGTTGCGCTTGCGACGCGATTACTCTTAATTGTGTGCTATCACGCGTTTCTATGATCGGGCGCTTATGCAATAAGACCTTAATAAACATAGTGTTACAGTTAACGCTCACTTTAATTGCCAACAAGTGACAGTTACATTAATTACTGGAAATATATGGTCCAATATCTAGGAATGCTGTTGGTATATTATCAAAAATCTATGAGATATTGGAAGCGTTTGAAATAAAAGTATTTTTACGGATTCTATCGCGTTTGTATTTGATTTTTAATTTCTCGACTTTTTGAACACTTTACAGTGATTATGGTCACGGGAGGACTAAAGTGTCTCATATCCAATCATCATCATCATCACAGCCCATAAATGTCCCACTGTTAGGCTCGGGCCTCCTCCGCAGTGGGAGGGAAATCAACCTACTATATCGCGCTAGTCAGACGTGTTGGTATAGGGTTTTGTTTGTTAGTTTTCCTTCTCTCGCGTAGATGTTATATGCGTTTTATATCCCTTAGTGGTCTCGTACGATCACCCACGGGTAAGATATGGGGTGGTGAATAGTATTCTACTCCGTCACCATACGGAGAATCATATCCAATAACTCATCGTTATTACTGAGATGTACAGAGAATCCATAAAAATAGTTTTATTTCAAATGTGTTATACTCGCGTAGACATTAGAATTGAATAGTGATAGGACCACGCTGTTGACAGTCTTCTGCCTGCAGCCGCGGGCTGAGGAGGAGGCTGAGGAGGAGGCTGAGGAGGAGGCTGAGGAGGCTCATGCTTAGCAATGAATCGTAAATTGTGGACAAAACGGAGGCCCTCTTGTTCCATGGGCCCCGCGTGGGCCCTCCCATCGACGTTTCGATCACCGTCAATTCGGTGATCGAAACGTCAGCATCCGGGCCCATATGAGGTATTTGGGCCTGGTGCTCGACGGGCATTGGTGGTTTCGGGTGCATTTCCGCAGGCTCGCTCCGCGGCTCGTCGGCGCGGCGTCCGCCCTTTCATGGCTTATGCCGAATATGGGCGGACCGAGCGCTACGTGCCGACAGCTGTACGCGGGGGTCGTCCGGTCGATGGCCTTGTACGGCGCACCAGTGTGGGCGGGGTCCCTAATCATCCGACTCAGGGCTCTTCTGTGACGACCACAGAGGGCCATGGCGGTCAGGGCCGTACGCGGGTACCGCACGGTGGTGACGAAGGCAGCGTGCCTGTTGGCCGGGAGTCCCCTGTGGGACCTGGAGGCGGAAATGCTCGCCGATTTGTATCGGCGGGTGTCAGGGGTGCTCGTGGAGGGTGGTGTGGTCTCATTGAGGGAACTCACCGCCTGGCGCGTCGACGCTCGCCTACACGTCATTGCCCGTTGGGCAGTCCGGCTGGAGAGGCCTCGGTTCGGTGTGCGGACCGTGGAGGCCTGCCGGCCGGTGCTGATGCAGTGGTTGGAACGGTTTTGACGGGGCATGGATGCTTCGCCAAATACCTGCACATGGTCGTCAGGAGGGAGAGTACACCGTCCTGCCACCACTGCGATTGCGACGAAGACACGGCGCAGCATACGCTCGAGGTTTGTGCCGCTTTGGCTGAGCAGCGTCGTGAACTCGTCGCAATCATCGGTGCCGACCTGACGCTGCCGACCATCGCCAGGGCGATGCTCGACAGCGTCAGGAACTGGGACGCGGTCACAACCTTCTGCGAGGCAGTAGTCTCGCGGAGGGAGGCGGCGGAGCGCGTGCGCGAGGAGCGTCTCCTCGACGACGCGAGCCACCGCCGGCGACTGGGGCGGCGCAGGCGCGATTACCTGCGCCTGAGGCATCGGACGGCAGTCCTAGCCGAGGCCGATATCATACTTTATAATTTATACTTTGGGACAGCGTTTGCAGTTTATATAATAAGTAGAGCCTTACTTTTAGGGATACCAAAACGCCCTAGCCGAGGCTGCGGGTGGCTGGATCGGGGAATTAGTCCGTCACCCGCCGAGAAGCCGACCGCGTGAGGAAAGACCGACATCCAGCCCGAGGGGGGGACGTCGGTCGAGGAGAGGGTACTCCTCAGAGGTATTCCGTCGAGGGCTCTGAACGCCCAGTTCAGGGCGGTGCTGTGGAGGCCACAGCGAGCCATGGCGGTCAGAGCCATTCGCGGGTACCGCACGGTGTCGACAGAGGCAGCGTGCCTATTGGCCGGGACACCCCCGTGGGACCTAGAGGCGGAGATGCTCTCCGACCTCTACCGGCGGGTTGCCTCAATGCGCGAAGAGGGTAGCTCCCCATCGTTTAACGAGATAGCCACCTGGCGCGAGGACGCCCGCCGAGAAGTCATCGCCCGTTGGGCTACGCGGCTGGAGAGGCCTAGACACGGTGTCACTACCGTCGAGGCCCTCCGGCCCGTACTGATGGAATGGATGGAGCGGCGGCACGGGGTCCTCACCTTCCGACTGGTGCAGGTGTTAACGGGGCACGGGAGTTTCGGGAAATACCTGCACACGGTCGTGTACAGGGAATGGACTCCGGGCTGCCATCATTGCAGTAGTGACGAGGACACGGCGCAACATACGCTCGAGGAATGCTCGGGCTGGGACGGGCAGCGCCGCGACCTCGTCGCTATTATCGGTGCCGACCTGACGTTGCCGGCTGTCGCGAGGGCGATGGTTGAAAGCGTCAGGAATTGGGACGCGGTCGCCGCCTTCTGCGAGGCTGTCATCTCGCAGAAGGAGGCGGCGGAACGGGCCCGGGAGGATTCCCGTGACCCGGGCCGCCGCCCGCGGCCGGGGCGGCGCAGGCGCGAATACCTGCGCCTGATGCCGCCCTAACCGAGGCTTCGGGTGATCGGACCGGGGAATTTTCCGGTCACCCGACGCGAGGCCACCGCGTGAGGACGACGCCTCGACGGCGAAATCTGTCGGGGCGTCGACAGGAGAGGAGCCCGAGAGGGCATACCGCCGAGCGGGCCACCGAAGACAAAGATCGGGTACCGGTGGCCCGCTCACACGGCGAAGAAGAGGTGCTTGCAAGGTGGGTCAATGGGGTTGCGCGCCGCCTCTTCCGTCACCCCGGACCGATTTGGCGGGGTGCGACGTCCATGGCCCACCACAAAAAAAAAAAAAAAAAAAAAAGGGGTATTCCGTCGGGCTGACCACTGACGTCAAGTCACTCTGCTCCGGTGGTCGGTCCAACGACGAAGGCGACGTCACGGGTGGGTTACGGATGTGCGTGCTTACGCCCCTCTGTCGCCCCGGACGGAGTGGTGCGAGGAGTGCGCCGACCGTAGCCCACCCCAAAAAAAAAATTCAATATTAAATAAAGTAACGTACCGTGACGCGACCGTGACTAGGTAACCTATTTTTTTTTACCATCATAAAAGAGGCTTCGGTGACCATGTGTGGTATGCGGTCAAGACTCAATTTTGTTCCAGTGTAATATTTTTTGACGACGGTCTCCTAAAGCTTTCTTGGGCATTTAATTGTAGACCAAAGGACTTCAGATTAATTTAGTCCCGCTCGAGGTAAAATTATGTACCTCTTTACACCGTTTGGGTGGGTCATTGGAACCCGGTCTTTTTCTTTGGTGGCCCACTCGTCGATTTACCCTCAAGGGTATCCCTCTTGAGTCAACGCCCAGATAGTTCGACTAATAAGTTTCACCATTCGGGCGTCGTCTTCACGCGGTGAATCTTTGCGACACCTATGAGCAATGTTATATGGGTATTAGGTGCCTACTAATATCACAACTACACAGTAAAAATTTTGTACAAATATATACTAATAAAATTTCGAAACCTCTAATCAGAGCGAGGCATACTAATAAAGCATATACACGCTAATCAAATTTCACCAAACAATCCATTCCAATGGTTATAGAATTCCGCAACATAACACCAAAGTCGGGATACGTGGAAACAAACAAAGCCTTTTGTTCCAGAGCCCGTGGTCGCGAATTCGTTTATAATACTTTTTTCTTACATTGCATTCCCAAAGTGCTGACCGAAGACGCTTAGACTTTAAAAACAGGTTTCCAGGCAATTTTAACCTTAAGTGGATCGTGTTTTTAAATATGTGACTCACAAAATATTTGTAAAATTCTTTCGATTTAAATTTTGACTTAAGTTTACAATCCTATTGTAAATTTTTGAACTAACATTACGTAATAGATGATATCATTATTGCAAGAGGAGGAAAAATAAAATAAAATCTAGAATACTAGAAATAAAACTTTACTTACTGGGTTTTATCGCGTTTTATGGTTACTATGAACGGTATAACTTTATAGCGTTCATAGTAACTTATTCCAAACGCCGGGAAATTAAAAATTAAATAAAAACGGGATAATTATCATCATCATCATTCTTCTGATCTTATCCCATTTACTTGGGGTTGACATAATATATACTCTGTTTCCATCGTACATACCTACTGCTAAAAGTTATTGGCAATAGTTTTATGACCGGCCACCTGGTTGATGTCAACCCTTCGTAGGAATGTAATTGTTGAGCAAACAACTTCAGATGGAATTGGTTCAAGTCGATATAAAGCTCTTAATCGCCTTTTATGACATCCAGCATAGTTTGTTAATATTCTTAGCCGAGCCAAGCCCTAAATAAAAACGAGATAAAAACCGTATAAATTGTTTTATTTCAAATGTACAATACTCGTGTTAACATCTGAATTCATTACATAGTAAGTCATTATTCCTTCATTTGTAGAGGTTAGTTCGCAAGAGTGGGACAACATAGACTGAGAAAAAGATAAGAAATTCTTGAAAATAATTTATCTTTGTTTCGTCTTGGTTTATCAAACATATAAGCAGAAGGACAGAAAACTCTGCTGACTTTATTGACTGCCTAGTTAACCGAATCTGATGTAAACGCGACTGCTGGTCGTAAAGTTCTAGAATTCAATCTTATATTGGCCAATAAGTAAACATTAATGACTTTTGTACAAGTATTTCTAAAAAATACTTTATCTTCTACTAATGAAATAAATAAATAAAAATATCATAATAAACTCTCGTAAGAGGACTTATGTTTAACAAGTTCTGTTCAAGAAAAAACAGTTTGTGATATAGTTTAAAACTGAATGAGCAATCATTGACTAAGAACCTAGACGTATTAACTAACAATTAAATTTCTTTGAATTAACTCAATCAATTACAACCACTAGACCTAGATGTCAACATAGCGTAGGAGTCTAAAAATGAATGAATTTATTCGCAGTTGGTCTACATTGAACGTACATATTCACATAGGTATCTACCTACATGTTCCGGTACAGTAAGCAGGTCAAGTTTCTCGCCAGGATGGCGCCAAAACAAGCTGCACAGCTGCGCATACGCAACTATTTGCGGAAATAAGTATCATATCGCTATTAAACCTACACTTAATTTGGACTTCATTTACTGTATCATCACCATCATAAATTTTTCTCATCACTAAGTTTGTAGAAGTAAAAAATTAATATAAATAAATATAATGTGTGATGTGATAATTATGTCTATACAAATATTTTATAAAATAATTCATTCAAATTGTTACTGCATTTATAATGCGATTGAATTTAGAAATAGAATTAACAGGGACGAATCCGCAGGCTTGTGTTATGACTCAAATTACATAGATTTATAGATGGCACTAATTATTTTGTATGGAAATCGAGCCCATGACTTGGCACGGGATGTTTAAACGACTGCGCAATTTAATTATTCTAACTTTATTCTAAAATTATTTTTAATTATTAACAACATTTCAGTATACTTATTTGATTAATCATCTTATTTACGTCCTACTTTTGGGCTCGAGCCTCCTCGAAGATGGGGTGAAATTGATTTACTATACCACGCTGGTGAGACGTGATGGTACAGGATTTTATTTCAAGTTTTCCATATCTATCAGCGACAATGTCTATTTGTATCCCTTACTCGTATTTTACAATCACCTATGGGCAATGAAGAAGTGTTTTTTTTGGGAGGCTATGCTTTGAACACAACCCGCCTATTTCTTCCGGAGCGATCGCAGTGACATGTGGCCTCATAACCCACCATGTTCCCTCCCCATCGCTATGAGGCCGACCACTGGTACCACTTCCTTGACATCTATAGCCGATCCAGCGTGTTACCCTTTCAGGTATCATCACCATCGACATCCCAGCAATAAACACTATCATACCACATATTATTCGTCTTGTCCGTGAGCTCTTCTGCACGTTAGTTCGTCCACGTAAAATCATGTGTAAAGAGAAGAGTAGAAAAACTATGAAGGTTGTTCATATATATTCAGTTTACAACTACTCGTTTGTATTGTATAAAGAAAAAAACTTTCATATCTCGTGTTTATTTGTGTTAAATTTAATTCAATAAAAAATCAAGTGAAAGTATCAAAGCAAAGTTTAATCGCCTATTTTACACCCTCAGAGAATGAAAATTGAGGAATGCAGAAACACGTGCTTGTTTATTTGTACTGGAAAAAAATTATTTGTACATATTTTTAAGACAACGGAACGTAAAGATTTTTTTCTCTTTATACAAACTTCGACACTATTTTTTCATCGCTTGTACACTACAAGCACAAAATTTCGTAAAATTTCCTTCCTCATTAGGTCTTTACGTTACAAAGTCAAATTTTCATGTCTAGCTTTAGTAATTTCGGTTCGGCGTTTGTGAATCAATCAGCCAGCTTCCTTATACATATATGCATATTTATCTATACATATACATACAATAAAAATGTATGAAAGATTCATGAGTTGGTTAGCATCAAATATAACCGTTATGTAAACTTAAATCTAAGTCACACGGTGATTAAACTTACCTATAAAGTTACCTACTTCGCTCTTAACTTAATTCCAACTAATCCATAGGACATCATTAGCAATCCAAACAAACTTAGCGGAAGCGGTTATAATTAAGAATATAACAGTTTTTGTATGTACGGATCAGTTTCATGAGATTGCCGGCGCCCGAGCAATGCAGCCGTCATCAAAATTAATTGTTTAGTAGAATACAGCTCTGCACGTGTTCGTTATTTAAACATAGACACTAAGTACAATACAAGTACGTAGGTAGGTACCAATTTTATGTACATACATATATTATTTTGCTTTATTATCTTTACTTTTGTATTTTTGTATTTATTATTTTAAGTTTTATAATTTATATTAGAGTTAAATGAGTGATTAATTAATGAACTAATAAATGAATTTATTTTATTGTATAAATTTTGCAGCGAGAAAGCAGTCTGCTTAATGTGAACTTACCCATTTACGGTTTTTAGAAAGGTATTGATCTTGTCTATAGATTTACAATAATAATAATTATAATAATAATTTATATTACCATAATAATATGAACATTACAAAAATATATGGGAATCTCTGGCTCCTACGCTAGTTAACAAACTGTGTTGCAGGAGCCAGTGTCCTCACTCACTACACATGACACATTTTTATAATAATTAAATACATATAATAATTAAATACAAATTAAATATAAAACAATGCAGATTGGGATACACGACGAGATAACTTGCTATTACATTCACGTATCACGGTCTACGCGTGAATGTGAGCAAAACCAAAATAATGGTCTTTGAAAGAGATAAAACCAGAACAGATGTAAGAGTAACAATAGGTAATGATGTACTAGAGCAAGTGGATGAATTTGTATATCTTGGATGTGGATTTAGCCGAGATGGAAGGTACACCACTGATATAGAGCGAAGAGTGAATGCGGGAAATAGAGTGAACGGAGCGTTGGGGCAACTTTTCGGCAGCCACCACCTCAGCCAGAAGGCACGTGTAGCAATACATAACGCAGTGCTTGTCCCAACATTACTGTATGGAAGCGAGAGTTGGGTATGCAGAAAAGAGTATGATAGTAAAATTAATGCGGTCGAAATGCGATCTCTGCGGAAAATCTGTGGAGTTAGGCTGACCGACCGCATTCGTAACGACGACGTAAGAGAGCGAGTAGGTATGAAAGAGAGTATTGGTGTAAAGATGCGAAAGGGAATGCTCCGATGGTTCGGACATGTGGAAAGAATGCCGAACGAACGCCTGGTTAAGAAGATATACAATGCGAAAGTGGAAGGATGTAGGTACCGAGGGAGACCGAGACTAACCTACCTAGACCAGATCGGTCATGTACTGAAGGAAGGTGGAGTCAAGAGTCTCCGAAACCGGCGAGCGTGTATGAAGAGAATTATGAATGTTGAGGAAGCGAGTGAAGTATGCAGAGATAGAGTTCTCTGGCACTCTGTTCTCTCTGCCTACCCTGCAAGGGATATGGCGTGATGATATGTATGTATGTATGTACATTCACGTATTATAAAATAGTTATTATCAATGTTAAAATTATATACATTGTTTTTTATATGATGCGACGTTATTGTGATCCATCATTAGTTTATGTTCTGTGTGTTCTCCATGTGGTGACGGAGTAATACAATTCACTACTCTATTTCTTACCCGTAAGTGTCGTAAAAGACGACTAAAAGAAATAATATGCACATAAGATGCAAGAAAAAGAAAGCAAAAGGATGGAAATAAACTTTCCTTGTATTGTACCCAACTATGAGACGTAAAAAAGGTAAAAAGAAGAGTGAATAATGTCCAAAAATCAATGAAGTATCTTTGCTCAATAAAATTATGCTCAATAACATTATGGTAACTAATATTTTCTAATTGTAGTATCTAATAACTAAACTACTAATTTTATTTTCGTTTCAGCCTTTAATCGTCCGCTAGTGGACATTTGCTAATTTTATATAGATAATCTATTTTGTAATTATCACACGCATTATGTCTACGAAAGCAGTTTCTGGCTATTAGTTATCTGAATTGGAAAAAGAAAAAACGTATGGTTTAAAATATTACAGAATGGAACGTTAAGCGTAAACATACATAAAAAAGAAACTCGTCGACTTGAGTGACTACCTTTTTTTATTGAGTCGGTGATCAAATATTTTTATTTTTATTAACTTTAACACTAATCACATATTTGGTTTATTGTAGGTGTATAATATAATTACTGAATGATTCGACCTTGCAAGGCTGGTCAAACAACATTGTGACTTCGTAAGCCGCCATCACTAATAAATTTTGTAAAACAACGTTATAACACTTTGTGGTTTCAATCATTATTTTTAATACATAATTAATATCAAAATATTCAAGTTCCCTAAATATACATACATGAGAACCATTTTTAATATTTTATGAGACTAAACTTATTAAAAAAAATAATATATTCATCATTGAGTGCACGTGCAAGTTTATATAGTCAAATTATTCTTAATTAATGTTTTTCTATATTTTTTTATTTTATTGCTTATGGTGGCTAACGAGCAAGCAGCACACCTGATGGTAAATGTTACTGCCGCCGATGGAGCTTTGCAATACCAAGGGTTATAGCTAGGCCGCTGCCTACCAATACAAACCCCAAACACACCCACTTGGGCTTCCGGCTCTCTCACTCACCGAAGAAGCGCAACAGCATATTGCTATTGCTCACTTGCTCAGACGTCGTTGTGGTACTACCTGGGACGAACCGGCCCGCGGCTGTAGACAGAAAACTGTCAACAGCGTGGGTCAACGGTCAACACCTCAAATAATATGAAATATATGTGACATGAATATTAACCCAAATATTTTACATACACTAATTTTAAAATGCATTATTTACTCTCTGGTTATTTATATGCAAAAAAAAAACAATTTATGTTTTAAGCATTTTGATAGTACATGAATTTAATTAACAATAATAAAACAAGTTCAATACGTCATCTTTAAGTTCTCTAGTAGCGATTACGAATCGAATGACACAGTATAGGACGTCCTTATCATCATCATTCTCCTACTCTTATCCCAATTACTTGGGTTCGATACAGTATGTACCTACTCTTCTTTCATAGTACATATTGTAAAAGTTATTGGCAATATTTATAAAATCCGATTACGAAATGAAAAATGATGTCACAAGCAGGATTCGAACCCGCGCCTATTG
Source organism: Lymantria monacha (assembly GCA_905163515.2). Taxonomy (NCBI): domain Eukaryota; kingdom Metazoa; phylum Arthropoda; class Insecta; order Lepidoptera; family Erebidae; genus Lymantria; species Lymantria monacha. The sequence continues at coordinate 19,897,926 of LR991096.1, forward strand.
GGATTCCGGCCCAATCGTGCTGCCACTACACCACCGTGACTAATTGTAGGACATGCAAATTTCACTTCGTATTATATTTACGTCTTAAGGTGATGCTATCTACCCGACAATGTTTACACATTGTTATAGGCTAATACTTAAAACTTTACAGTTAGAATTGTATTAAACGATGACACAACCTTGTTATTTAAATTACTGAAATTTAGCATTTAATATGCTTAATTATTTATAAAATCCGATTACGAAATGAAAAAAATATTGGCAATAGTTTTATGACCGGCCGCCTGCCAGACGTCAACCCTTCATGGAAATGTAATTATTGACCAAACGGCATCAGATGGAGTTGGCCCAAGTCGTTATAGAACGTCCTTATAATAAGTGGGATTAGAAAACAGTGACAAGGTGCCGTTCAATGCTAGAACATGATATTCAGTTCCCTGAGGTTATTCATTGCTTGTGCTATGCTGTTATTTTTATATAACAGAATGAACTCAATAATAGTTTACTATTCCTAACCAAGCTCGGTTTCCGTATGGTGACGGAGTAAGAATACAATTTATCCCTATCCTATCCGTGGATGATCGTAAGAGACGACTAAGGGATATAACTTGCATATAACATCTACGCAAGCGAAGGAAACCTCGAAACTAAGCCCTACACCAACACGTCTGACCAGCGTAGTATAGTAGGTCAAGTTCCTTCCCGTTGTGAAGGAGACTCGAGTCCAACAGTGGAACATATATGAGCTAAGATGAAGACGATGATGAAGAGCCAAGCCCCACATGATTGCAAGTAGATAATTGATGATTTGGGGAAAAAAGTTTTTGTATCTTTATTGCTTTCTTCTATGGCTCACAAAAACTTTTATTTATGTATGTTTTATTCATTTTAGGATACTGGCTAAATAATATTATAAAGAATATTACCAATGTAAAACCCCTGAGTGACATATAAACCGACTATAAGCTCTTCTTCTTCTTCTTATGTATTGGCAATCAGTTACTTATACGAGCTATTGGTGCCAGTGTCGAGTTATAAATATCTTCACGTTTTTAGTCTTTCAGGTTAGTCATTGTCTAAGTCAAATTGTCACCATCAACAGTGCTATGGCCACACTGTTAATGGTATCTTGTGGGAATTTTGATGGAAAACGAAAATGTTGTAAAGCACTTTTATATGATTACTACATCCCAGTAGTTCCGCCGCATCACATTACATAAAATGCCATCAAAATTATCTAATACATTAAAACACTAAAATATCGAATATAATACAAGAACGTTTCAAAATATCAATCAATACGTTTTCAAATTCCCGTCAAAAGTCGACTATAAGCTCTATATCTAGGCTAATTTCTGCTACTCATAGTGCTATGCGATCGTCGATAGCCTCCTCAGGCTGGTTAACGTGAGACAGGCGACCAATCAAAATATTTACCTGTGCAACAGGTATTACTTTCATCTAAATAAGCTATAGGAAGATAATATCATCTACCAACTACATATAAATTTAGATAAAGGGTAAGAAAGATTCCTCATCATTTAAGCTCATATATGTCCCACTCTTGGACTCGAGCCTGCTCCGTAACGGGTGAGAAATTGATCTACAACCTACTAAACCACGCTGGTCAGACTTACTCGTATAGGAATAAGAAGGGTTATGATTTTTTATATATACGTACAATATGAAAGTGGAAGGATGTAGGGACCGGGGAAGACCGAGACTAACCTACCTAGACCAGATTGGTCATGTACTGAAGGAAGGTGGAGGCAAGAGTCTCCGAAACCGGCGACCGTGTATGAAGAGAATTATGAATGTTGAGGAAGCGAGTAAAGTATGCAAGTATAGAGTTCTCTGGCACTCTGTTCTCTCTGCCTACCCTGCCAGGGATATGGCGTGATGATATGTATGTATGTATGATTTTATATATATACTACGACTTTATATATTGATTCAAAGAAATCGCAAGAATTTCATATTAATTCGCCTATTTTAGTTGCTATGGGAATAATATGCAAATTTAATTAATCTTATATTCGTAAGACATAGGTATATAACAAATAAGTTTAAAATCTCACACGACCTTGTCGTGTAACTGTTTTGCGACAAATTCGGAATAACCCAAGCTCATTATGTAAATCATAGAACATTTTTATATACGAATCTCATCTGTGACACAGCTGTTCGATATATATAGTTATTTTGTTTATCAATAAAAATATTTTGCAACTTAATACCTATGTTTTATATCAGTGACTCGCCAATGTCCAATTTGTACGCGGATGTAGAGAACAAGTCAAGCGCTTATAGAATTTATTTTTTACTATGTAATTATACTAACGATTGCAACGTCATTTTTTTTTTTTTTTTTTTTTTTGTGTGTCTTAGTTGTTAGCCTCAGATGGCTATGACAACTTTACGCGGACTGTGGGTGAGCGCTGAGGGCTCTCAACCCGTAAAAGTTAAGCGACCGTTCCCGAGGGCACCCCCTGTGGGGTACGGACCTCGGCTCGGGGGGTCGCTGGCAAAGTGGGTTCTCCCACGTTTAAGATTTGAACGCGACACGACTTCCGACCTCGACGGCGAGGACGGAATCGTGGATAATTATTTGTCAGGGCCGCGCGGGCTGTGTATGCCTCCGTTTGGGCGAGCGTGATTATGTCGTCGGGTTCGTCGAGTATTAATCGCGGTTGGCGGATCGCGGAAATTTTTGAAGGGGTATAACTAGACGCCCTAACCACTATGGGATTAGGGTGGGTGGCGGCAGAGTCGAAGTAGCGGCGAGAGCACTGCTTCATGTACTGCCGGATGGTCGGCAGGCCGAGATCTATGTGAAGATCCACATTGCGCATATACCACGGTGCTCCCGTCGCACGGCGCATGAACCTATTCTGTAATGTTTGCAAACGGTGTAACCGGAAGGGTTTCGCTTGTGTAAACACAACACTAGCGTACGTCATGATGGGACGTACGCAAGCGGTGTATAATCTAACTTTACTACTAAGTGATAGCTTGGCTTTGGCATGCAGCAAGCTGTGAAGGCGTCCTAACACTAAAGCTGCGCGCGCGCGAACTCGCTTTATGTGAGGACCGAAGGACAGACGATTGTCAAGGGTGACGCCGAGGTATTTGACCTGTTTCGTCCATGGGATGGACTGGTCGGACATTGTTATTGGAGGGAAGGAAGCCATTGGGTGTAGGCGATCCGTCCACCGGTGGAACATGATCGCTTGGCTTTTTATGGGGTTGATAGTAATTCTCCACTTCCTAGACCATTTATCTAGGGCGGTAGCCGCTCGTTGGAGATTACTGATCACTGTCTCTATAGAACGACCTGCATAGAAGATAGCAGTGTCGTCGGCGAATAGTGCAGTTTGCACATTCTTAAGCTGAGGGATATCGCTGGTGAACAGCGTGAACAAAATTGGTGAGAGCACCGATCCCTGGGGGACGCCGGCTTTTAATGAATGCGGTGCGGAGAGGGTACCTTCTACCCTGTAGCGGAAGCTACGGTCGGTTAGAAAGTCCCTAACTATTATAACTAAATAACGGGGGATACCTAACTTTAATAACTTGAAAATAAGGCCATTATGCCAGACTTTATCAAACGCTTTTTCTACATCGAATAGTAGCATACCAGTGAAATAGCTATGTTGTAGCTTAACACTGGCATACTCGACTATTCGATGTACTTGCTGTACGCAAGAGTGTTGCGTGCGAAAGCCGAATTGAATCGGCGGGATAAGGGCGTTAGCCTCTGCGTATGTTCTTAGGCGGCTAAGAATTACGCGTTCGTATATTTTTGCAAAACTATTGAGTAAGCTAATAGGGCGGTACGAGGAAGGTTCGGTACGCTTTTTGCCGGGTTTGTGTATACCAATTACCACGGCTTGTTTCCATTGAGATGGAAAGATACGGTTAGTTAATGCGGCGTTAAATATAGCTGTTAATATAACGAGTAATGAGAGGGGGAAGAGTTTAATTACTCTGTTTGTAATACCATCCGAACCTGGGGATTTCCTAGGGAGGAGGGCCTTAACAATCGTTCCCACCTCGTCAGTTGTTACTGGCGGAGGGGGGTCGTCGGGTGTGTCGGTAATGGTGGGTGTACGCGACGTACAACGCTCCACCTCGCTATTTACTAGTTCGGTGTGTCGCGCGTCTATGTTTTGTGTGCTCGACGTACATTGCTGCTCAAGGCTAGCTGCCAAGCATTCGGACTTTTCTTCGTCCTCGAACGCTGGCAGTTGATTAGGGCGGGTGAGTGGAGGCATAGTGGACACTGTGTCCTTTTTGAGTGAACGGGCTAGTTGCCAGTAGGCGAGGTGAGACGGCTCAAGCTCGCTTAGCGTGGCATCCCATCTGTTTTGCCGAACTTCTTGGACGGCCTGTTTGACCGCCCTCTGCAGTGACCGCATTCGAAGGCGGTTGTCTTCACAGGGGAAGCGGTCATAGGCTCGAATAGCTGCGTTCTTTTGCCTTAACAGATCACGTACGTCAGCGGGTAGGCGCCATAAACGATCGCTCGTGTCTGGTACCGTCCGTGAACAATCACTAACTAGTGATTGTACGTGATTTGTTAGGGAATCGATCGCGGACGTGACGTCCTCTTGGGAGTTTATATTGGTGGGGATTTGATCTAGGTGTACTGACGAGGAGGACTGAAGTTTGTCCTTCAGTTGATTCCAGTCCGTACACACTTTTGTGGTGGGAGGGTTTGGGCCTGAGGGGCCATAGCGCGGGGAGAGTTCTACTATCACCGGACGGTGATCCGAGTTAAGCTCGTGAAGTACTTCTATCGAACTTAAACGTAGGTTTATGTTCTTAAGAAGGGCTATGTCTAACACGTCGGGCCTGTGCTCGACGTTGTAGGGGTAATGCGTTGGTTCAATAGGCGCTATGATATCGAAACCAAGCCGGGTGGCGTAAGTCTCCAGGGCCCTGCCTCTGGCGTTGTTGGTGTGGCTATTCCACGACTTACTCTTGGCGTTTAGATCGCCTGCTATGAGCACGGCGTCGCCGAGGTTTAGTAGCGCTTGTAAATCGCTTTCTAGTAGAGGGTTGCTCCCGTTGTCGCGCGATGGAGCGAGATAGACTGATGCTACAATCAGTGGCTGGTGGCCCGTGAGGGCCAGCCGACAGACCGAGGCTTCAATGTACGTCATGGGTGGGGTGGGGATTGGCGTGCAGTGCAGCGACCTTTTATAATAAATGAGAGTCCCGCCTAGGGGGGAGTGTACCCGATCGTCGCGCACTATATTATAGTTTGCGATTTTCGGGTCTTTGTGATAGGGCTTCAAGAAGGTCTCCTGGACCAGAAGAAGGTCGAGCTGCTTGCAACGTCATTCTACTTGTTTGCTTATAAATGAGTTACGATTATATCTGGTATAATAACAGGTGCGTGTATAAGCCGATTGTAAGGTCCTAGATTCGATATATCAGTTGAACATAAATAAAATAATTAATTTTCTCAATTTTCGAGAATTTAAAGAAATATATTGAAAGGAAAGTAAAGCTTATTATGTATATATATATATACACTACCGTCCAAAAGTTTGGAAGCAGCAAGGTAAAATCGAATAAAACCAAACTAAGTCATTTAAATTTAAATGTATTGATAAAAAAATAAAGAACAAACAGAAACTAACTTAAACAAAATAAAAAAATAATATACAATGGTAAATTAGATTAAATTTTAGCTTCATCAAAGTGTCCACCTTTCTCCTTTATAATCTTCTCACATATTCTGGGCATTCTATTAATCAATTTTTTAAAATAATCTTTATCTAATTTGTTCCATTCGTTCTCTAATAGCTGCCACAAATGTTCTGAGCTCGTAGGACAACGACTTTTCACCCTCCTGTCAAGTTCATCCCAAACAAGTTCAATGGGAGAAAGATCAGGGGATTGAGATGGCCATTGCATGATGTTTAAAATGTTTTCAGCTTTTTTCTTGTTTAAAAAGTTCTGGCACAATTTAGACGAATGCTTAGGATCATTATCCTGTTGAAAAATGAATCCAGAACCAATGAGACTTAGTCCACTGGGTATGGCAGAATCTTGGAGAATTTTTAAATAGCCTTCCTTGTTTAATTTTCCGGTTATCCTCACAAGATTGCCGGGTTTACTGTTGCCAAAACACCCCCAAACCATGACATTACCACCACCATGTTTGATGGTAGGCACTGTACATGCCTCTGAAGCCCTCTCTTCTTTTGACCGGCGTACAAAGACACGTCTATTGGATCCGAAAATCTGAAATTTTGATTCGCCACTCCAAAGGACATTTTCCCATTGTTCTATAGTCCAGTTTTTATGCGCTTTTGCCCATTCTAGTCTATTTTTCTTATGTCGATTTGTTAGTTTGGGTTTTTTAGCAGCAACACATCCTCTTAATCCCGCAGACAGTAAGCGTCTTTTAACAGTAGTTGTTGAAATGGGTGTTTCTCGCGTATCATTCAGAGCTGCAGTGATCTGTGGTGCAGTTAAGCGTCGATTCCGTTTAGAAAGAACTCTAATGAAGTTGTCCTCTTGATTTGTTGTGGATTTGGGCCTACCAGATCTCTTTCTATCTTCATTTTTCCCCGTTTCTTGTTTTCTAGCAAGGGTATAGTGGACACCTTTACAAGAAATTCCGAGCCTTTCTGCGATTTGACGTTCACTGTATCCTTCCTCGCGTAGAGTGCAAATAGCGCTTCGCTGTTCAAGCGTGATTTGCTTGCGTTTTGCCATTTTCAGAAGAAAAAATACGGTCAAAGTAGTAGCCGATATCTTTCGAATACAGACAATGTTAATATCACAACTTTCACGTGCCAATGCTCAAGTGCGACTGAATAAGGTCTAAAAAAGTTAAAACCAGCAAACATTATCAATAAAACTACACCATTGCATAGGATAAAGTAGCCGACGGATTAAGTCATAAAACACGTGTTTCGTCAATATTAAGGAATTCCATAAAACTTGATGAATGTAGGATAATAATCCTTTTGTGTTTGTGTAGACAGTCGTAAAAGGTTGTAAAACTTAAGATTATTGCTAATTTTTACCGCTATTAGTCGGCATTTATTTGTTTTGTTTGAAAACAGGTGTGCTTCCAAACTTTTGGACGGTAGTGTATATATATACATATTTAAATTTTCCGTAGTGCCGTGATTCAGGAAACAACTTCCTACCCTTATATTCTTCTCTCGTCAAAGTGAGATAAACTAAATATATTGACAAATTTGAGGTCCAGCCGCTTGCCTGATTTCATACTTCTATTCATTAATAAAAACTTTATTCTTTTACATTCTATTTTTTTATATAGCATAATAAATCGGTAATAAATATTATTATATAAATTCTTAACTGCTTCAATAAAAATGCCAACTAGTATAATATATAACAAATAAATAAAGATGAATATTTGCTTGTATGATAACGAAGTGAAAATACAATGTGTTACCACACCTACATCCGCACTGATGGTCGTAAAAGACAACTAAAGGATATAAACAGATAACATTACTACAAAAGAAGGAAATTTCGAAATAAAACCCTATACCAACACAACCAGCGTAGTATATTAGGCTAATTCCTATGTCATTTTAGTAAATACTTGTATCTAGCGTGTGGGAGTAATAAAATTAGATATGATAATCATAAAAGCTTTCCGTGTAGTGACGGACTAAGAATACAATTCACCACCCCCTATCTTATCCGTGGGTGATCGTAAGAGATGACTAAGGGATATAAAACGCATATAACATATATGCAAGAGAAAGAAAACTGGAAACATAACCCATACATATACCAACACGTCTGACCAGCGTGATATAGTGACCACTCCATAACCCGCCGCAAAAAAAAGCATGATATAGTAGGTCAATTTCCCTGCCATTGTACAGACATACATACATACATATATATCATCACGCCATATCCCTTGCAGGGTAGACAGAGAGAACAGAGTGCCAGAGAACTCTATCTTTGCATACTTCACTCGCTTCCTCAACATTCATAATTCTCTTCATACACGCTCGCCGGTTTCAGAGACTCTTAACTCCACCTTCATTCAGTAAGTGACCAATCTGGTCTAGGTAGGTTAGTCTCGGCCTCTCCCGTTACCTACATCCTTCCACTTTCGCATTGTATTTCCCTCCCACTGTGGTCCTCCAAAATGGCTCGAACCCAATAGTGGGACATATATGAGCTGACATGCTGATGATGATGATAATGATCATAAAAGATCAATATGCAACGTATTTGAAAATATTCATTAAAATCTTTTTCATGTAATTTGTATTGTAATGACCAAATTATGACCAGACAGCTAAAATACTCAGGTGGTACAAAATATAGACGCGATCATTAGTATTACATGATTATATTTAAATTTATCTAATGAATAATGTAAATGGTGTTAACGAGGTCAAATTTTTGTTCCTCATCGAACGGCCTTACACCTGGCTGGCGTCGATGGCGCTATCTCGATCGTCTCGAGAACCCGGAACTCGCTAGCAAATTTACTCCTCTAGCACTAGTTGTAGTTATTGCAATCAGTTTCTTAAGAAATAATATAGTAAGGTGTAGAATTGTTCGTTGGAAATGTGAAAATGAATTGTTTTGTTGACAATTTATTGACGAACCATGGTATACAACGGAATATTATATTCTACTTTCATATTTAGCTACTGATTTCGTATCATCTCATTTTATATTTTAGGATTAATCTTTATTCTATATTCTTTTATTAATACTTTATACAGCCTTCTAAGATCTAATATTGATTCTTACTCTTTGTAACTGTAGACTCTGTATCGTAATATAAAGTCAGATGCTGGATACAACTCCAAAATCCGTATTGTTATTGATTTAATATTAAAATACCTAATAATCTTACGTAAAATATCTTACAATTAGTATTTATTTGTGACTAGCTTTTGCCCGCGACTTCGTCCACGCAGAAGTCATCTCTGACAGAGTTAAATAGAAAAAGCAATGCAAGGTGTTGAAGGTTTGTCGCTAAGACGATAATCAACAGCGTCAGAAACTGGGATGCGGTCGCCGCCTTCTGCGAGTTAGTTGTCTAACGGAATTAGGCAATAGAATTAGGGTGGGTTCGAGAGAAAATACTCTAGGTTGACACGCTCTATCGTCGGTGCTTTGGGCGGCGCAAGCGTAAGTATCTGTATTGAGGTTCACTGCATGAGGGCTTCGACTCAAGATGATACCCGGTTGCAGTGGCGCGCCCGCACAACGTAGATGTACGTGTACGGCGCGCATGTGTCTATATACCATAGCCGGTCACTAAAGAAAAAGGTGGTTCAAAAATCTATTCATTCTACAAATTATATTACCATTAATATACTATTTACGGTATGACCATGGGATAAAAATATAATTATCGCCACCATTTATTTGACTGTTTTGTTTCACCAGCAGAGTTGCGACCTCGTTAGATATGATTTATTATTTGAGTTATAGAGTGAACATTTTTGAAGCTAAACTTAACCTGTATCTTAAACCATTAGGCAAGAACCTATTGCCGCCCACTATGTGTATCGTGTGAGCTCTCACGTCGGCACTGGTCGCCACAAAGGCACTGGTGCGGGGTTGATGGAGAGTGAAGAGAAACACGTGTTTATTTATTTTTACCGAAGAATATTTGTACGTAATTTGAAAAGAATCGATAAAGAAATTTTCTCCCCATATACACTTTACTGCTTTATTACACCCCCTTAGGGGCGGAATTAATAAAATCCTTTCATATTGAATCTCTATGTCATAAATAAAAACGTGCTTCAAAATTTAATGTTTCTGGCTTTAATAGTTTCGGCTTGGCGGTAATGAGTCGATCAACCCGTTTCACAGGCCTAATTTACACAACCAGAGGGTGAAAATTGACAATTTATGCCGGATATTACCCTTTTTTTTTTATTTTTTTTTTATTGGTGGGCTATGGATGCGTCTCGCCCCGCCGAATCGGTCTAGGGTGACGGAAAGGCGGCGCGTGACCCCATAGACCCACCGTAAAACCTTCTCTCTTCGCCGTGCGAGTGGGCCACCGGTAGTACCGGTGGCCCACTCGCACGTAAAAAATCGGGTACCGGTCCGGTACCCGATTTTTGACTTCGGTGGCCCGCCCGGCGGTTTACCCTCGCGGGTTCCTCTCGTCGACGCCCCAACAGATTTCGCCGTCAGGGCGTCGCCCTCACGCGGTGGCCTCACGTCGGGTGACCGGACAATTCCCCGGTCCGATCACCCGAGGCCTCGGTTAGGGCGGCATCAGGCGCAGGTATTCGCGCCTGCGCCGTCCCGGCCGCTGACGGCGGCCCGGGTCGCGGGAATCCTCCCGGACTCGTTCCGCCGCCTCCTTCTGCGAGATGACAGCCTCGCAGAAGGCGGCAACCGCGTCCCAGTGCCTGACGCTGTCGACCATCGCCCTCGCGACAGCCGGCAGCGTCAGGTCGGCACCGATAACAGCGACGAGGTCACGGCGATGCCGGTCAAAGCCCGGACACACCTCCAGCGTGTGTTGCGCCGTGTCCTCGTCACTGCTGCAATGGTGGCAGGCCGGAGTCCACTCCCTATACGCGACCGTGTGCAGGTACAAGCCGAAGCATCCGTGCCCCGACAACACCTGCACCAGTCGAAAGGAGAGGACTCCGTGCCGCCGCTCCATCCACTTCATCAGTACGGGCCGGAGAGCCTCGACGGTGACGACACCGTGTCTAGGCCTCTCCAGCCGCGTAGCCCAACGGGCGATGACTTCTCGGCGGGCATCCTCGCGCCAGGTGGCTATCTCGCTCAGCGATGGGGAGCCACCTTCGTCGCGCAGTGAGGTCACCCGCCGGTAGAGGTCGGAGAGCATCTCCGCCTCTAGGTCCCACGGGGGTGTCCCGGCCAGTAGGCATGCCGCCTCGGTCGATACCGTGCAGTACCCGCGAATGGCTCTGACCGCCATGACTCTCTGGGGTCTCCACAGAACAGCCCTGAGCTGGGAGTTCAGAGCCCTCGCACACACGGGTGTGCCGTACATGGCCATCGAACGGATCTCCCCCGCATACAGCCGTCGGCCCTCGAAGCTGGGTCCGCCCACGTTCGGCATAAGCCGCGAAAGGGCGGACGCCACGCCGACCAGCCGGGGAGCAATTCGGCGAAAATGCTCCCGGAACCACCATCGCCCGTCGAGCACCAGACCCAGGTACTTCATATGGGCCTGGATGCTGATATGGACGGAGTTGACGACTAGCGAGGCGCCGATTGGCGGCCTTACGCGCGGCCCATGGAATAATAGGGCCTCCGTCTTATGCCGGATATTACCCTAGAATATTTGATTCGACTCATAATTTGAAAAGAATCAATAAAGCCTTTTTCTCCCCATACAAACTTTGCCACTCTGCTCGACCACCTTGGGGGTATAATTTCGTAAAATCCTTTCTCAGTAAATCTCTACGTCATATAAAGAAACCACTGTCAAAATTTCAAGTTGCCAGCTTCAATAATATCGGCTTGGCGCTAATGATTTAATGAGTTGTCCAACCCGCTTTGCAGGCCTAATTTACACCCCCAGAGGGTGAAAATCAACAAATTCTGAAACACGTGTTTATTTATTTTTACTGGAGAATATTTGTACGTAATTTGAAAAGAATCGATAAAGATTTTTTTCTCAGAACATTTTTTAAATTGACATAACTTTTTTATTTATAAACCAGTTGACATAAAATAAAGCCTAAATGTTAAGTGAAGCTTACCACAATATATTAGTGAAAATTGTTTTGGGTTCTATTAGCGTTGATAAAGGTCCCAGTAATATTTTTTCTCATATATCTTCCATGTACAGACAGCGATCCGTTACATTTTTATTATATGTATAGATATAGATAGAAGATTATGTTACCTTTACACCAACAGGGCAGTTTAAGTACCTTTAAATACGTTAACAACAAAATTACTCTTGTCTGTTTTTGTGCTTACATTTTCTAAAATACAAAATAGATTTTGATACGGTTTACACTGACATATTTATTGTTTTTTTTTTTTTACTAAAGATCTTTGTGCAATGATAATTAAACTTTTTTATAAGTTTAATAGAGAAATTCTATGTTTATTGATTAAGTAACCAAAACATGGCATGACTTAATTTAACTTAAATTTAAAATATAAATAATTACAAATGAATAATATGGTATAAAATAAGTATTCTTTATATTTTTACATGTAATTAATCATGTGTCCACACAAATGAAATTAAGAATACATGCCGTATTGATGACGTCATTAATAGATTATGTATTTGCTTAAAACTATAGGCGCCAATGTAAAATTGAGGTCAAATGGTAATTTTTTACGCTGCTGTTTACTACTTGCCTATACTCATTTTTATGATTTAATTGATTAATTTTTCACATTTCAAGATGTGAATTAATTATTAATTTAAGCCTTTAGGTATTAAATTAAATGAAAACAAATATAAACATGTAGTAGCGAGTTAAGATTATAGTGTTACAACACCTTTCTCTGCTCCTACGGGAAGCCGTGAAAAGCGACTGAGAGATCACTAAGAAATAACTGATCGCCAGCTAACAGTGTAAATCGGCTGATGGATAGTTGGATATTGTTATTTTTTAATTATCAACCTGTAATATCCTAGAATATGATTAGTGATTAAGGTACGGTGGTGCTAACTTATAACCAGTGGCCTGCTTGCACGGCGAAGAGAGGAGAGTTGCATGGTGGGTCTATGGGGTCACGCGCCGCCTCTTCCGTTACCCCGGACCGACTTGGCGGGGCGAGACCACGTCCATAGACCACTGCAACAAAAAAAATGGTGCTAACTTATTACATTGTAATAAAAGTCACCAAATAAATATAGATTTAAAAAAAAAGTTATACTTTCTACCCAATTCAGTAATCTCAAACATGTATTATATCGTTACACGATATGGAAAAATCAATGTTTCATTGTGAGATGTTATTCCAATTGCAATCAGCTTGGCCTTTACCATACAATACATACAGCTATACCAAAAGCAAGAAATAATAATTTTGTTTGTGAGATTTTAATTAATATCCCACGTAATAAGGGGATTGATAAATATCCATGAGTGATGTACTAGTCAAAGAAATCAATTCCCATGTTAAGGGTCTCATTCCCACATAAGGCAATCTATTGTAGGAGCTGAATGATTGTTCTAAGTGGTGTGATATGTGATATGTGTGTTCGTGAAGTTCTTTTCGATAAAGATTTACCATACTAAACAAGTCAATATATTAAATATCGCGTTTGCTAGGAAGATTTAAAAAAAAAAGGCAAAAATATTGGAAAAATTGCATGCAACTCCAACAACACTTTCTGCTTTGTTGGAAATAGAAACCGAAACCGAGTTTTTACAATATTTACATATCACTGAGCTATATTTATCTATATTTTTACAAAATACATTTTTATATAAATGTAAAAATCATATAAAACCATACGAAACATACAATTACATGCGTAGTTAAATACCTGACCTTTAAATGTGACTAAGTTAATCCCACCGCGGTGTTTCCGATCGTTAAAACTTGCAACAACGCGCCCTGTCATACACAACCTAATTTATGAAGCTTACTGAGAATACTAACATACCTTTTCAGTCAATAATTCTTTTTCTTATTCAATTTTCGCTTTTATCATATGATACATAAGAATTACGTTGTATTTCTATATGTGTAAATGAATTATTTGTAAGAATTTAACAACGACACACTCCTCTCGAATATGTTTGATGGTTATTTTACAACCCTGTTCTAATTACTTGGTTTCCTCTCGCTGGGATAGTAGGACATGACAAACCGATTGTTTGCGGGTCCATTAAAATCTCATGTATAAAAAATTTATGTTCGTTCTTTGTGTAACTCTTTGTTATAAAATTAGTTTCGCGATCATTCTTTAACTCGTTTGGACAAACTATGGGTAATAAAATTGTTCAACACGCCTGTTCTGCTGGTTATTAGAGTTTTAGAGAAACGACTTATGCAGCTGCCATGTATTTTATCGTGAATGAATTTAAGACAAATCTTTATATACATACACATTTACATATATATCTACTACATGCATGTGAAAGTTATAGTAACTAGAGGTAATCTATACTCTAAATGTTGCTACAATAGAAGGAAAAGTTAAAAATACAAGGTATGTGCATGCGTCAATTTAGTTTTCGACGTGAGTTTTTCAATTCTTATACTAAATGGTTTATAATATACATAATTAAACTAAGTACATATTTAAAAGTTAATTGTTCTGATAAATGCTTTTTTTTTCTTTTACGTATACCTTACTAAAACATAGTTAAAAAATGTGTTTTAAAGCAAAAAAAAAATGTATAAGATTTTGGCTAGGTTTTACACCAACTGCCTGTGTAACACGGCCTTGCTTGGAAACATAACTGTTAACCACAAGACAATCTTAAGAGAAAACAACCTAATAAAGATAATACCTCGAGTCATGGTGGCCTTTTCAAACTTACAATGATATATTTACATATATACATACTCGTACATACATACTATATCGATTATACATACTTTATCAATACCTCGCTTCGCTTATCCAAAGCAATAGCGACCTGGATCGCGCAGTGAAGCACATAATTGACGCGGGATGAATGAAATGGCGGCAGGTCACGGATACAAATTGTGATTCCAGAGTACCCCTTAAGTTAAAGAGAAAAATTTACAAAACTCTAATAAGAACTGTATGGGATCAGCATGTTGGGCTACAAAAGCGACGGATGAGAGACGATTGCATGTAGCGGAGATGCGAATGTTGAGATGAATGTACGGCGTGACGAGAATAGATAAGATAAGGAATGAGCGTATAAGAGAATATTTGAAAGTAGCACCAGTGACGGATAAGTTAAGGAGTGAACGTTTGACCTGGTATGGACGTGATATGAGACGGGATGAAAGTAATGTTGCGAGGAAGGTTTTAAGTATGAATGTTTAAGGCTTTAGGGGTAAAGGGAGACCAAAGAAAAGATGGATGGACTGCGTAAAGCATGATATGGATAGACAGGAAGTGACTACAGAGATGACGTCTGATAGGGCTGTATGAAAAAAGAGGACATATATTACGTCGGCCCCAAGTAGTTGGGATAAGAGCAAGACAATGATGATAATGACATACATACATACTCTAAGTATCATGCCTAATTCGTAGGTCGGTAGGTCCAGGCTAAGGATTACTGGCAGCTACGATCCTAGCATAACTCCCTCACTTCAGCAATACTTTTCACAATCTTCATACATGCTCGCCTTATTCCATCGAATTAACGGATACAATTAAAAATTCATAACAATAATTTATGAACAACAAGGGGCCGCATAAAGTCGGTTACACCCGTTCTTCTGTGGATTTCCGTATTATGGATTCTATCACGCAGATATATCCCGAGCATAGTCTGCTCTATAGCACGCTGAGCGCCTTTGAGCTTGATCATAAGGCCTATATTTAGGAACCACGTTTCCGGGCCATAAGTCATCACTAGTAATACAAAATAGTATGTTTTCAGACACTGAGGTATATTGGATGAGAAGATCCTCTTAAGTTGCCCGAATTAATTATTGATTAATGAAATTTAAAATTATTGATAAATTAAAAAAATATTCATATTCAATACCTTTCAAAACTGTTTTGACTTATTATTAGAGCCTTTTGTTTGTTTTTGAACCGATCTATCGTCAGTTCTTATCATTTAATAGGCTATTACTGCTTTGCTATTTTTATTACGTTATGTATTAACTTCAATTTTATATTTGCCTAAGATTGGTGATGTAATATTGGTATTTATGGCTTCTCTAAACTGTTAAATTGCGGGGTCTAACCGACAAATATATGCCGCGTAAATTTAGATATGTTTTCTCATAAATTACCCATTTTACGATTCATAATCCTGACACATGTCAAACAAATTGTTGACACGTTCGAAATTATGATAGCGACACTTAAATAATAGGTTTACTTTTTATGTGAGAGATGTTTAAGGTAATATTCGTTCAACTATGAGTAGCTTAAGTGATTCTTACGTAGCTTTTGTTGCTATTTGTGTCGTTTTTTTTTTATTTGACGACCTACACAAGTTCTGACGAACAACAGTAATATCTAGTTAAGGCTTTTATTTTTCAGACGTCAAAGATTCGGTATCAATTTTTGGCACAATGGCAATGTGGAGAGAATGCGATGTTTTATGGAGCCGCCCGCCGACCTTTCGTCACCCTCGATGGAACGTACG
Source organism: Lymantria monacha (assembly GCA_905163515.2). Classification (NCBI taxonomy): domain Eukaryota; kingdom Metazoa; phylum Arthropoda; class Insecta; order Lepidoptera; family Erebidae; genus Lymantria; species Lymantria monacha. Next base: position 19,914,185 of record LR991096.1, read on the forward strand.
GCGTGTGTCCAGGAAGCATAAGCTTGCCAAAAAAGACTTTAATTTTGAAATGAATAACTGTAGAAAAAATATTAAGTTAATAACTTATCAACAATAAGTATAACTTTATTATAATAGTCTATACGATTTCAATTTATAAAATTGAAAAACGCATGGATAGACTTTTCACAAAATCTAGATAAACTAGTTAGGCATAGGTTGTCACCTAACTAAGTGAGTACCCTTTTTTTTTGTTATCGCTGTGGAAATGCTTTTACGCACTATCCCCCGCCAGTGACAGACGGGAGGGTGTGTGGGACTCGCCGGCCATAGATGTTGGCGGCCGGAATACCCACTAAAACCAACAGCGGTCCCTTCCGCGCTTTTACGGGATGCCGGAGAGATCGTCTATTGATATTCTATCCCCGACACCCCTACGCTTAGCCATCTGGCCACGACCAGTCAGAGTGAGTACCCTGAAAAAAAATAAGACAACTATGTTAATTAGTCCTTCGCTATCTGGCAGTGCGGCGACGGGATAAGAACACAAGTGTCAGCCACAAACTTACCCGTGGGAGTCGTAAACATCGACCAGGGGAGTGGGTAATACTCTCTCTTGGGAAACGTACAAAGCTTTACTGCGATCTCCAACCCCAAACGTGGCGATTCCACTATCCTTTAACTTATGAGGAAAACCTACGTCCAGTAGGGGACGATGACAGACGATGATATGGAGCAAAGTCTATTATCACATAGTCATCTACCCACCAAAGATACACTTTTTGCTACAATTAATTTATTTCGCAGTAAATAGAGACTCACGGTCAGCATCTTATGTCACTAAGTAAAACAATAAATGCAACGAAATACTAACTTTCAAACATTACCTAATATATCACTCAATTTTATTAACTAATAAAATATAATATGAATGTTGTAGTAAGCGTATATTTAATGTCACTATTGACATTTCAATAACAATAAAATTCGCTTGTTGGTGGAGATTGGTCAAACCAAACGCAGCTGCCACTGACCACGTGCGATGGTCACGACAATCAAGAGGTTGCCTCACGGATTTTTGCTATCACGACTCATTAATATTCAACAGGCATTTTTAAGTCGTGGAAGGTCGTGAGTATGGGCCTGATATGCATCGATCACTTTATCTGGCGACGCTGTTCAGAATATATGAGAGACATTTTTACGGTTCGTATGTTAATGTTAGTTGAGGTATTTTTGTTGTGTAAGAGGTTTCTTTACTTGTTTTCTATGTATAAATTCAGCTGCATCGTTACTCTTATATGAATGCATTTGCCGATCGTAAGGTATTTTAGTATTATTGATGTTATTGAATTACCTAGGAGGTGACAATAGGTTCATCCGTAAAATACATGCTACTAAAAATATTATAAAATATATTTGTTAACCAGCTATGACTTTGTCGCCGAGTAACGATTCATCATCATCATCATCACAGCCCATATATGTCCGACTGTTGGGTTTGGGCCTCCTCCCTAATGGGAGCGAAATTAACCTACTATACCGCACTGGTCAGACGTGTTGGTATAAGGTTTTGTTTCGAGTTTTCCTTCTCTTGCATAGATGTTATATGCGTTTTATATCCCTTAGACGTCTCTTACGATCACCCACGGGTAAGACAGGGGGTGGTGAATTGTATTCTTACTCCGTCACCACACGGATAGGTATAGTACTTCGATAATAAACTTATGAAATAAATGTAAAAAAATATAAATATGTGATATCCACTGTCTCTTGACCGTCCAATAATGAAATTTATCTTCTAAAATATAACTTTTGTATTATATTATAATATAACTGTATTATACAATTCATCACCCATTTTTCCCCATGAATGTCGTGTGGATTGTATCTATAACTTTTTCTCCGTATGATGATGAATAACGAATAGGTAAAATATATCAACAACCTTCCTTTCCCGTAGATATCACTAGGGATATAAGCAGATAACTTCACTGCAAAATAGGAAATCGCCAAGTGCCCATATACCGTACCCGTATAGCCAGACTAATAGTAGACTTATTTTTTACTTTTAATTAGAATACTCGTGCCTAAAAATAGACTATATAAGGACTATTACAAAGAAAAATACGTACATATGTTTAACTATTGACTATTTGCCTGACCAGTGTAGAGCAGTCGAATTTACTCCTATTAAAGGGGAGACTTGTGACCAATGACGAGACATATAATAGCTAAAATAATAATGCTTCTCTTAACTATATTTTGTTCATAGTGGGCACATATTATTATTATACATAACTTATAGCTGCGCCATTGAATGTTATGTAATAACAACTCGAAATAAAAATGTCCCATCTGAGCTATACGATTGCGTTTGAGCTATACTAAGCTGTTTGATTGGTATAATAACTCAATTTCAAATAGAGGTAGGGCCACGCTGTTGACAGTTTTCTGTCTCCAGCCGCGGACCGATCCATCCGGGGTAATACCACACTCTCGCAGAAGATTGACGTCTGAGTAGTGCCAATGTGCTATTGCGCTTCATTCGGTAAGCGAGAGAGCCGGAAGCCTAACTGGATGGATTTGGGGTTTATATTGGCAGCCAGTGGCCTAGATATACTCCTGGTATTGCAAAGGTCTTTGAACAGCAGTAAGAATTACCATCAGATGTGCTGTTTGCTCTTTTACCACCATAAGCAATAAAAGAAAACCAAAAGTTGACGTTATAACTTATTGTTAGTTTTATTATTAGACGTAAGAACTTATATCTTGCTAAATATGCATTCCGTAAATACCCTTGATAGGTGTCGGCTCACATTTAATACACTGTAGTATTTATAGAGTGCGCAGGCGCAGGTCGAGAGGTTAGAGCCGTGTCTGCGTCACTCCATCAACTTGCTAATTCATGCCACCGTTGGCGACCAGCTGGCCGCTGGCAAAACAACAAATCGCCTTGTCTCATTCGGTATAATCCACATATTTGAATTGAATACCTATTTAAATACAAATATTAACATAGTTTTACCACCTGACTGGACATTTCTATTTATTTTATTCAATAGGTAGCTTAATCAAATTCTATGGGTATTTCTCAAATATTTTATATCTTGTTTCGTGTGTGTAAGCTACTAAAAATATGAAGTCCTGTCTGTGAAAACAATAGTAAGGATAATTAAATTTGACACTTGAAATTAACATTCTTTTGACTGCACATGTGGCATAGTGGTTTAAGGGTCAACCTTCTGCACCTGACACAGTAAAGGGTTTGATATCCCATATAGAACAATTGTTTGTGCAATCTACAATATTTATATATGTGTAATTTGAGTCATTTAATTGTATATTTTTATTATTTTATTTATTATAAAATATATTTTTTTAATTATATTGATGGGAGACTAATAACTATTCTTCGAAGTGATTCCACATTTCGAAGGTGCTTTTTTTATCGTTGACTAGTCTTTTCAAACTGATGCCCTACTAGTCTAAGTAAATGAGGTATAGTGGATGTATATTTATGTGATTTTTGTATACACTAATTTATTAAACATTTTATATAAATTAATATAAGAAATATGTGTGTCTTTCCGTGTGGTGACGGAGTAAGAATACTATTCACCACACCATATCTTACCCGTAGGTGATCGTAAGAGTCGACTAAGGGATATAAAACGCATACACCATCTATGTTAGAGAAGGAAAACGCGAAACAAAACCCTATACCAACACATCTGACCAGCACGGTATAGTAGGTTAATTTCCCTCTCATTACGGATGAGGCCCGAGCCCAACAGTGGGACATATATGAGCTGAGATGATATAAATTAATATAAGAAATATGAATATCGTTTCGTTTCATTTTCACTTGTTGAAAAACAAACATAAGTAAGATTGTTCTCGTGTCTTAAAATTACAATCAACTTGAATATTTATACCGCAGAGCTTACAAAAGGTTAATAAACACACACAGTTAACAGCACATGTTTTTAAACAAAATGAAACATATTTAGAACTATGTCTGGTAAACAGGCAAGAATTGAATTTGAGTATGCAAAACACTGGTACATACAACAGATGTTTACAAATGCATAAGCGTGGCTGCGCCTGCGACTCTTTAAGCCACGTGTGACAACCCTAACAGTAACCAGAACTACTATTGATGTTAGTGTCGTACTATAAAACTGTACATCTTCATCGCGTGACAGTAATAATGAACATTATTATCTGTGGCTTTGAAATTTAAAACTGTCAAGGTTTTATATAATACAAAATTTTAACAATAAAAAGGCGATATAGGCGAGGTCAACCAAATACGCGTTATTGGGAATAACTTTTCTTTTTTTTTTAATTTTTATTATCTATTAAATTATGGGGGTTTTTGTCCACATGGACACGTCAACCCCATTGTATCAAGGCACATTTATATCATATAAACTACCATAAAAACCAAGGCTAAAATTAGGACAGCAGAATTTTAGGGGAATAACTTAAAAACTACTGCTCAGATATTGAACTCATTCATCATAAATGGCACTACATGGAAAGCACAAGCTTTCAAATAATAAAATAATTATCAAAATCGGTTGACTTAGAAAAAAGTTCTAAGGTAGAAAAAAATACACTAAAATTGAGAGTCTCCTTCTTTTGAAGATGATTAACAAACTTCATTTATACAAAATACGTGCTACATAGAAATTAATCACTTGTGTACTTTTTTTTAAAAATTACCCGCCTTAAATAATATATTCCAGCATCACAATTAACTATGTTTTGAGAACCGCACCAATTTTAGCCCCATTTTTACTGACAGACTATACCTATTAAGTATATACTAGACGCTATCATCATCATCATCACAGCCCATAAATGTCCCACTGTTGGGCTCGGGCCTCCACCGTAATGGGAGAGAAATTAACCTACTATACCACGCTGACCAGACCTGTTGGTATATGGTTTTGTTTCTAGTTTTACTTCTCTCGCATAGATGTTAAATACGTTTTATATCTCTTAGTAGTCTCGTACGATCACTCACGGTTAAGATATGGATTGGTGAATCGAAGATGATGTGATGTGAAGATATGGACTGGTGAATGAAAGTAATCTTACTCCGTCACCACACGGAAATACTAGACGCTATATACTATTTTAATTGATTTATCACTTCTTTAATTAGGCCGTACCATGTATCAAACAATATATTCATCATTAGCCTGTTCTTATCCCTTTTAATATATTAGGTATACTTAAGTTATTTACATAATACAGTTTTGGCTTTATTTTTTAACATAATGTGCAAAAGGCACATGGTCAAAATCACCTCATCATCATCATCATCACAGCCCATATATGTCCCACTGTTGGACTTGGGCCTCCTCCGTAATGAGAGGGATAATTTCCCTCCCATTAACCTACTATACCGGGATGGTCAGACGTGTTGGTATAAGGTTTTGTTTCGAGTCTTCCTTCTCTCGCATAGATGTTATAGGCGTTTTATATCCCTTAGTCGTCTCGTACGATCACCCACGGGTAAGATATGGGGTAGTGAATAGTATTCTTACTGCGTCACCACACGGAGGCAAAATCACCTAAATCACCTAATTCTTTCTATTCAATCCAATCGCAACATAAAAATACTAAATATATTTCATCTTAATCAGAAATCTTAAAAAACTGTGACTGTGACATTAAGTTTTACTAGATACCTAGTTAAAATAATATCTATATAAACATTGCATGTTGTTTTAAAGTATGGATAGAAAAAAAGCTGAAAGAATTTGTATATAGCTTTATGAAATAATTTTTGTCAAATAATTTCGTTCGTACGGGATAGAAATACTCAATTTCGTTCGTATATCCCATACGAAAGCAGAAATATCGCGTATAACAGTATTTTTTTTACTATATATAAAAGATATCTTATAATTGATTAAGTAGTTATTTTAAACAAACAAATTAACGTACGCATTTAAATAGTAGTTAAATCATCATTTCAAGAAATGCCCTCCAAAGACACTAACCCCACTCTAAAGAATACACACTTATTTCATCGAGGACTTCACAGATATACAATTAACAGATATAAATTAAATCCAGACCCAGATCAACAATTTAATACCAACAAACTATTCACTGTCTTGCGTGAAAATTGAATCCTCGACACTCAGCAAGTTAATACCTGAACAACTAAGCCATCTATTACAACTACATGAAAAGAGATGACGCTCTCTTTATATTTTATCAATTTCAAGGTCTGTTAGTGAAGTTAAACTTAAGGCATAGCCTCGCCTTTAGAAATTTACAGATAAATATATCCAATAGGAGACCTAGATAAGCTGGATGGATGAAAAATTAACATGGCAAAATGTTATCTCGGCAAAATAATCACCAGGTGATTAATGACACCATATTTTTTGCAGAGACTGTTCAAGTAACACATTAGTTAATAAAAGCCATCTAATTTGCACGCAGACAAACCTTGGCCCCGGAAGCTCGTTTCCTTCTTTGCATATAACAATGGAAATCATTGTCCACTTGGAGTATTGCGTCATCGATTTTATTGACTAGTTGTATATACCTGGGTATTTTTTTAAATACGATTGAAGTTTGGAATGCAGTCCTTTTAGCGAAATCATAAAAGCATCTGTAGCACTCATAAATAATAGTCAATGTTTTTGGTGTTATATTAGAAAAGCACCGATGACCATCTATCGTTGTCATGTTCTTTAAGAACATAAGGTATACACATTTGAAATAAAACTAAGCTTCCGGATTTTATCGCGTTTGTATTTGATTTTTATTTTCCCGACGTTTCGAACAATTTACAGTGTTCATGGTCACGAAAGAACTGTTTGCTTGTCTGTCCTCCCGTAACAAAACAAATACAAATGCAATAGAATTGATAAAAATAGTTTTATTTCAAACATAGGTACTGTTTGAGACTCATAATATACGCTTTACAAGAAAACAAGAATTTTGTTTTTAAAAATTGTGTCTGTCCATTAGAATAAATCTCTAAAATTTACAAAAAAAGAATCATCTCTTTGTTCGTTGCACTGTCTGTATGAAAATAGTAAGGGAAACAATTAAAGTGTAATCAATCCAACATTACAGCGCTTTTGGTTAGTTTTATGCATTTTCCAAAACCCCAGGCAATATGCTTTAGTAACATAACCATTAATTACTATGGCATATGTAGTCATCTATAATGACTATTTAATTTTCAATGTTTTTTATTATCGTGATTTCGTACAAAATTCTACGAGAAATTAATGAAAATATGACAATAAATTAAATTAAAATGCCACAGCATTCAAAAATAACAACAATGCAATATTTTCTCATCAAATATTATATTATATATCGTCGAAATATTCTAAACTGTTTTATTGTATATAACTAATATATTGTTGTTTAATAATTCTGGCATGGCGGCATTTCGAGTATAAAGCACTGCTGTTTGGGATGCTTGTCACACACCGAAAAGTCCTAGATATTAAAAATTACAAACACGTCCATTAAAGCTCCAGCCCGAAGTAATATGAATGTTTTTCTTACTTTGTTACGTTTTCATGTCTTAAGTTCTCAAGTATATCATTATAAATAATTGCGTACACGTCATGTACAGAAAAGGCTATAGCGTACCTTTCATATAGAAAAAGTTACTGAGGAATAAAAAATAACTTGTAGAAGTAATGAATTCTTATGTTTACGCGAGTATTACACATTTGAAATAAAATTCACAGGACTCTCATGGTCACCATGAACGCTGTAAAGTGTTGAAAAAATTAAATACAAACGCGATAGAATCCATAAAAATAGTTTTATTTCAAACTTTAATACTGTTATTTAGTATTATATGCAAACAAGGTTTCTAATTAATAATCTCAGGACCATAAGTTTGTATACGCCAATTGAAGCAATATTCTAACGAGGCAGCATATGTACAAATATGATTATTTGTATATTGCAAGTGTTACGATTGTGTCCAGCTATTGTTAACATCTGTTAGAGCTTCGAGTTAAATAGTCGGCGAGTACAAAGGGTCGTATCGCGACATCGAGCCAGTCATTGTCTCCATTCGAGAGGCGCGTGCGTTATCTGCGATTCGTAGTTCGTTACATGCCTTCCAAACGTGACGTAGATCGCAAGATTATGTACAAAATTGACGTCATTATTAACTATTTAGATTGCACAATGAAAACATCTTAGCATTTTAAAGTAATGATGTGATACAATGTAAATATTTTGTTGTGATATTCATGAATGTATTTACAAATAAGTATTTTCAAGTGGGTACTCAAAAACATTTACGACAAGAATTCATTTCATTTTCTTGAAAAGGCAACAGGAATTATTTTGGTACTGTTGTTACGCAGAGCTAAAATCAGTAAACAGCAGTTACCTTCTGGGAGGATGTATACTCGTGCTCTATTTTCTCAATAAAAGACTCTATCACGACTGTCATTACTTTGCGCCTTAGCTTACTGCACAAATAACATATTATCAGTGGAAAACTTCTTTTTAGATATTATACAAGGGAACACATCATCATCATCTTAATCAATATACGTCCCAAAGCTAGACTTGAGTCTCCTATAAAATTGGAGGTTTGATCTACTATGCTACGCTGATCAATTGATCTATTATGCTACGCTGGTCTGTCTGACTATCGCCGTCTTTGTGGTTTATATTCAAAATGTTCCCGGTGTGGTAGCGGCTATGATTACTACCAATCCTTACTTGGCTCAAGAGAGAGGGTTCAGGTCATAAATAACGACTAAGAGATTTATATCGACCTGGGTCAACTTCACCTGATGCCGTCTGGTCAATAATTATATTTCCAAGGAGGGTTGACGTCAAGCAGGTCGTCATAGAACTAATGCAACTTGCACTTTTGCAATATGCATGATGGAAGAAGAGTACGTATTAAGTCAACCCCAAGTAATTGGAATAGGAGCAGGATAATGGTGATTTTGAATTTTCCCTCTCTTGCATAAACACGTGGGCAATCGTAAGAGACCACTAAGGGATACTAAACGCATATAACAAACACCTCTAACAAGAGAAGAAAAACTCAAAACAAAACCCTATACCAACACGTCTGACCAGCGTGGTATAGTAGGTCAATTTCACTTCCATTGTGGAGGAGGCTTGAGCCAAACAAGTGGGACATATATAAACTGTAATGATGATGATGATTCTTAAGTCACCTTTTATGACACCAATGGACAAAATAGGAGTGATGAATTACATTCTTACACAGTCACTACACGAAGAGGATTATTACAATCTCGAAATCCAGTTCAAAGAATAAATTTCACAAAAGCAATATTCATATTTGACGTGTCTGAACATGTAGCTAGGTAATCAAAGACAGTAAGATATTTGTCTGCAAGGAACACATGTGAGCATCAATCTGCAACGCACGTGGCTCTTACAGCCGCGGTGTCGCTGTCGCGTCTGCTCTGCGTTCAAAGCGCCCTTGTGAGCACACGCACATTTGATGCCCATATGCGCTAATATTTGAATCTTGCAGCCAAATTAATATAAACTTTAAAGAAATAAACACAGTAATTATAAATTAATGTATGACTGTGTGATTAGTTCAATGAAACCACAGATAATTTACAAAATCGTTACGTAATGTCTTATTTAGTATCGTTGGTTACTGATCTGTTGTCATTCAAGGATACATACGTATTATCATTCAGCCACTCTTCATCCACTATAAGACTTAGGCCTTCTCTATAAATAAGGCTATAGTACCATAATCACCAAGTTTCTTGGGCAGGTTGGTAATCGCAATAAGATGTCATATGTTATTCAGGACTGAAAACTGGTGCGCACTCCCCTAATGAGGCCCTTAGACGATTTTTAAGACTCAGCAGGTAGATATGGGATGACGACAATTTTGTTCTTATCATGCTGCTATACGGGTACATACCGTTGGTCGCATTTTTTTTCAGGAGGGACAAAATAAGTATTGCCTTTTTTTTCAGACCGTTTCAACAGCGATTCCAAATACACGAACGTCAGCATAATTTCCTTAAGAATGACGACAAAGAGTTGACAGGGGGTTTTAGACGTAAGTAGCATCATAAAGGTCTCTGTAGTCTACCGTATGTAATAGTTGGTATCTTCTAGTCTAGTATTCTACAATGCCTTATGGTACAGAAATGTGGTCCTCCTTTTTTTTTCCCGCAAGGTGGACCATGGATGTGGTCGCGCCCCGACAAAACGTCTGGGGTGACAGAAGAGGCGGCACGCAACCTCATGGACCCACCCTGCAAACTCCTCTCTTCGCCGTGCGAGCGGGCCACCGGTACCCGATCTTTAAATGTGGTCCTCCTAAGAAGCTACTGGCCATTTTCACCAACGACCTTTAAGATTTAGGTAATACTTAAAGCAATACAGATGCCCCATTAAATCAATATTACGTGTCAAATGTATCCACATAATTTATGTAATACGTTGGTCAGATGGATTGATTGATTGATGGATTGGCTTTAGTTTCATGTTTCCTTCATTTTTTAATTTAACTAATTTAATATAAACTGCCACTGAAAACAATGTCTCGACGGTTCGCCCAAATGGCAGTAGAAAGATATAATACGGCAAATTATAGGGTTGCCCGCCGTTCCTTACGCCCATTCGGATTTGGAGTAGTTAACCTACCAGGCCAGCCACAGACAGTCAAGGTAGTGATAACGTTAAAACACTTGGGGGATTGTGGGGCTCTACACAACCTTTTTCTTGCCCTGTATTGCTAGCATAGACGTGGTCAGATTACAAACCGCCAAAAGCAAGGATTAATATGCCGTAACCATTGTTTAACTCATATTGGCAATCCTTGAGTAAAGAGTGCACACCTTCATAACAAATTTGATCCATCTACCTGATGCAAATAAATAACCAAGGACAAAGTGAGCTTAAAAATATTTCTATATTATTATACAAAATCTCATATATTATTCAAAAGATAATATTATCTCTATATAGCGACAATAATTTATCTTATTTTTTTTAATGTTTATAATTAATTGATAAAAGGTTTTTTTTTTAATAGTAACACGTAAATTTACATTAAAGCAATTAAAACACTGATATCTAATTGTTCAAGTCGTATTACTAGTATTTTGATTATACATAGCTACTTACATCGTAATATAAAAACAGGCAAGAATTCCTGTCAATATATTCTTGTATTATTAATAACTAGCTGACTTATATAACAGAAGTATTTGCACAAATTAAAAAATCCTTACTAATATTATAAATGCGAAAGTTACTCTGTCTGTCTGTCTGTCTGACGCTCTTTCACGCCAAAACTACTGAACCGATCTAAATGAAATTTGATACACAGATAGACTAAAGCCTGATGAAGGATATAGATATAGGCTACTTTTTAAAGCAAAAAAAAGGGTTGTGAAAGGGGATGAAAAGATGTAAGGCAGTATCGTCATTTTTAAAGCCAGAAGCTTGAAACTTATTTTTAGGCTATTGATTAAATATAAATAAATATGACATTAAAATTTTGTAAAAAATTTATCCCTACGGGGTAAATTAAGAATAGGGGGTGAAAAACTTTAGTAAAGTAACCTTTTACGTGGGCGAAGCCGCGGGCAGAAGCTAGTAATATATAAATAGAATTTATTTAGCGAGAGTATAGTTAGAATCAAGACCACTTGACATAGAAAGTCATAACTTAGATTTACTATTACATTATTTTTGGAACCAACGGTTTTCCTGTAGCCAACTACTCATAATCTTCCACTGATAAATATAGGTCTCTGTAAGGCTACCCTTATCTATCTATCTCCATAGTGCCATACTTGTCTCGCTTAAAAGGTAGATAGTATTTCGTGTGGTAGACGGAGTAAGAATACAATTGACCACCCCCTGTCTTACCCGTGGGTGATCGTAAGAGCCGACTAAGGGATATAAAACGCATATAAAATCTATGCAAGAGAAGGAAAACTCGAAACAAAACCCTATACCAACTAGTCTGACCAGCGTATAGTACGTCAATTTACCTCACATTATGGAGGAGGCTCGAGCCCAACAGTGGGAAATATATGAGCTGAGATGATGATGATGAGAGGTAGATTGGCGACGCAGTAATTATAAATTTTTCAAGGAAGTGCTGCAGCTAATTCCCCTGGTAATCCTTCAGCCAATTTTTTAGTACTCCTACGACAGTGTAAATAGTGGTTATTATTATATTCCACAACTTGATCATTTTTGGTTGAATAGTATATATTCGTGCCGCTATATTCCTGAAAACTAATACTCCCCTAAATATATGCCCCTTGTTGGTGTTGAAATTTCCCCGAAATTCGTACCTAAGACCTCAAAATCAGCAAACCACTAACATACTTGAAGCAATTACAGTCAAAATAATAATCTTATTCTTCTTTTTCTATTTATAGATCTCTCACTATTTCGCATGAGCTCACTATTACGGATGGCAAGAACAGATGGCAAGGAAGCGGTATCAGTGGCCGGCCTAAAGGTGATGGGGAGGGAATACGGTGGGTTATGGGGCCACGCGCTGCCCGCGGCATGTCCGAACCATAGCCAATCCAAAAAAAAAATAAGCTCACTATTAGGGACGAAAAAGTTTACCTACATACAACACAGGTCGAATGAGTTGGTTTATACCACCAAACTATGGTTTACGTCTTATTTCAAGCTTTCTTTCTCGCAGTAATGTTATCTGCTTACATCGTACTATACTTGTGGAGAAGTAAGTTTGATGAATTATATTCATACTATGTCACTATATAAATAAATATATTAATAAACTACAGACTGTGTTGTTTGTAGAAGCGATATACTTCAACGGAGACTTGTGTCAAATTGCCGCTTGTCATCTGTCAACTCAAACCCCGCCAATTCTGACATTTTTAGGTGAACTTTAAATATAATTAGATTTATTAATAAGTCGCCACCGACACAGCCACTATTATTCTTCATAATTAGTTGAAAAATTTATTGCCTGGAAAGATCACATTTTATAACTGGTAACGAATTCTTTGAATTGACATCAATTATAATCCTTATTTATTTCTTTGAATAAGTATTTAAATTAAATATGTATGCGTATTTTAAATATTTTCGTAAATTAAATATATGTAAAAAAAGACTTCTAAGGCTTGTTGGATGAATATATCTACGGATTAATAAATAATAAAATATGTCATACAAATTCAATTTTGTCTTTAGTAGAAGTTAAGATTCATAAGAAGCCACCAACACCGCGACCATCTGCAAAGCAGATTCATCGTTTTCCATGACGACTGCCCAAAATTCTGTTGTACACATGGACGTGAGAACCAAAGAAACATTTGCTGGTGAAAGAAATATTTATATTTATTTTACAATATATTTTAACTACTTAGACATAGCACATGGTAGGATTTTAGCGTGCTCTTTACGGCTAAGCTATTGTTTTACAAAATAACTACAATAAAATATAATAAATATGAAAATAACATCTGTTTTTCTGGCAACATGAAAACGCTGTATTCTGAAATGCATGTTAAAACAATAGTAACTAACAGATGGTCAACATCTGAGAGCAATATCAAGGAAACTTTAACAGATTATAATTTTTGTCTAATCTATTGTGCGTCAATATACCTGAGTAGGTGCGTCTGTGCTTAAGACGATACAGATGACGGTAAACACGTGCACGCAGCTGTGCCAGTGCGTATATATGAACGCACGTGTGATACCAACGTACTGATATCCTTCGAATTATGCGCCCTATGTTCAATAATATCACTTTGTGATCATTATTCGTCGGTGTGATCATTGTTCATCCATATATATCTAACCACGATTCGTTTAACATACGGAACAGTATTTTATACGATCAATAAATTGTTATTCTGACTTTGAATGTAGTTTATGTCCGTTCATTGGAAATTTGTAAAAGCTCCTGCAATACAAGTATTAATGCAGAGTATTGAGTTTTCGTTTTTTTTTGTGTGTAACTTAGTTGTTAGCCGCAAATGGCTATGAGAACTTTAGCTGGACTGTGGTGTGTGTGTGTGTGTGAGCGTTGAGGGCTCTCAACCCGATAGAGACAAGCGACTAATCCCGAGGGCACCGCGCGGCATGATTTCCGTCCTCGGCAGCGTGGGTGGAGTTGTGGATATTTACTTGTCAGGAGCTCGCGGACTATGTATGCTTCAATCTGGGTGAACGTAATAGAATCATCGGGTTTCTCGAGTATTAAACGCGGTTATCCGATCACGGATATTTTTGATGGGGTATAGCTAGAAGCCCTGACCACTATGCGATTAGGGTGAGTGGCGGCAAAGTCGAGGTAGCGGCAGGAGCACTGCTTTATCTACTGCCTGATGGTCGTCAGGCCTAGATCTATATGAAGACGTTCATTAATTAGTACCGAAGAGGGCTTTAACCCCCACGCATGGTATATGGGTGCTTATCAGATCGCAGTTGATTTTATTAGTGTCGGCGTTACAATGCTGCAACCTATTCATCTAATGATCCTTCAGCCAGATTTTACGATGCCCACGGGCAAGTAATGCGAAGCGTGAAGAGTCACGATATATTCTCATCCCATCAACATCCTTAACACCACACTAGTGTGATATAAAAAAAAAAATTTTTTGTTACAATTTATCAAATTAAACAATTACTGTCTCGTTGCTTGCATCAGGGTAATAGCCATTCGCATTTTTATATAGCCCTTCGCTATGCATTACTGGGCGGTAGGCCATAGAAAACATACATCGAGTGATCATCCATTGAAGGAGTTATAGCCGTTATTGCCACGCTTGGCAAACGGATTGGCAACTGCTGTAATATGTAAGTGTCCTAAGAAAGCGCTGCTATTTATGTTAGCCCTAAGCCGATTTTTACGACTTCCAAGGACAAGTAAGTGATAAAAATATTATTCTTATCCAATCGCCACTCAGATAACGGCTCATCATCTTAGCTTATATATATACAACTACTAGGCACCTTCTCCACAATAGGAGGCAAATCGCCAAACTATACTACGCCGGTAAAACAGGTTAGTACAGGGATTTTATTTTCACTTTTTCTTCTCTTCCTTAGATGTTTTATGCATATTACATCAATTAGTCATCTTAACGACACGAGAAAGAAACAGAGTAATGAATTGTAGTTTTATTCCGTCACCACATGGATAAGGGAACAACTTAACTGTACTCTAATCAATACTTTCCGGTCAGCAAAGGGATTAACTAGCGAGATAATTACCCCATAAAGGTGCACATACCAGTACACTGATAACATTTCAAGTACTGATTCAACAATATGGTATAACTAATTACGGTAGTATCGCATATTACGAATATCGTAACAGTTGCTACAATATCTAATTACTTAGATAAGTTATCGTTGAACATCTGTCGAATAATATCACGGTTATTACATTCAGTTGGATAAAGCTGATGCGATTTGTATTGGTGATGTGTGATGTTTATATGTTCGTAATAAAATCCATCTTATTTTTGTCGTGTGGAATCTTAAGTCCAAAATAATTTGTTTTAGAATTGATTATTTTATTTATTTGTTTAGGACTAGTACACTAGACGTAGAAGTACTAGACACTAGCTGATCCGTGAAACTTCGTTTGAACAAATAAGAGAAAAAAAGAGAGAAAGAGTTGGATAGCAACGTAATTTTTGTACCTACTCGTATGTTGGCTGGGTCTACAGGATCGCGCGCCGCTTCTTCATCGCCCCGGATGGATTAGCGGGGGTGTAACTAGACCGTAGCCCACCGCCAAAAAAAAGGTAGTTATAACACGTAGCGCACTCAATAGAAGCTTTGAAAAGAATAAAATCTACCCGTTTTTGCAACATTTTTCATTGATGTTTCTCTCTTATTGGTCGTAGAGTGATTTTGTATAGTCTATAGCCTTCCTCGATAAGTAGGCTATCGAAAACTAATAGAATTTTTCAATTTTAACCAATAGTTCTTGAGATTAGCACAGTCAACCAAACAAAAAAACTCTTCAGCTTTATAATATACAGTTGTATGATAACAATAGTATTTGAAAAGACAAATGATTAATCAACAGCATCATCCACGTATTAATAATTTATTAGAGTAAGTTTCGTACACAAAAGTATCAACATCCTTTTTATTTTTATTGCTTATGGTGGTATAAACGAGCAAGCACGCCTGATGGTAAGTGTTACTGCCGCTCATGGACCTTTGCAATACCAAGGGTGCTACTGCCGACCAATCAAATCCCAGCCAGAAAGTTGGACTTCTGGTTTTCTCGTTTACCGTGCGGAGCACAACAGCATATTGTCACCGATGAGAGTCCGATTATCTGCTAGAGTGTGTGAGGGTCTGGTACTACCCAGATGGACCGGCCCACTACTGTAGAAGAAAATATATCAACAGTGTAACCCTACCTATCATTACTAAATCTCCTCACCTCTCCAAGTAATTCTGCATTGAATAAAGCTTTAACTATTAATTATTTACTAATTATTTATAATTATTTATGATATATAAAACCGACTTTTAGAAATGTGTTTCATACATACATATCATCACGCCATATCCCTTGCAGGGTAGGCAGAGAGAACAGAGTGCCAGAGAACTCTATCTCTGCATACTTCACTCGCTTCCTCAACATTCATAATTCTCTTCATACACGCTCGCCGGTTTCGGAGACTCTTGACTCCACCTTCCTTCAGTATATGACCGATCTGGTCTAGGTAGGTTAGTCTCGGTCTCCCTCGGTACCTACATCCTTCCACTTTCGCATTGTATATCTTCTTAACCAGACATTCGTTCGGCATTCTTTCCATATGTCCGAACCAACGGGGCAATATGTTTCAGACATGATGAATAGATCTAAGTCAGTAACGAATCAAGTGTTTATGTGGTCGTCATCCTATTCAGAGGTGATTGCAATCCAACATTAGTTCGACACAATAATATTATGCTAAATAAAAGGCAAGCCCACACTGTACGTACATGGAAAGTACGTGGGACAGCGTTGCACAATTGATTAGTATTATAGGCGCAATCAAATTTATGATGGTTGAGCTTATACAAAAATATAATATCGAGTAATGTCTATCTATGTTTAGGGATGTCAATTTGTATTTTTCATGTAAATCTGTCTATGTAAGAGATTTAAGGTTACATTTGTAATGTATATATTTTAAATGACACTGTTAACTACACGGTTATATAAAGAAGCTGGTTAACTAACTTATTAATGGTGAAATAACCTACAGATATTATATACCTAAATACCTATGTATTTTAATTTCTTTCTATGGTGTAGAGAATTATTCACAAAAAGAAATTACTGTTCAATTCATATTCCTATACACATATATACACATGTATTGTTTCGAAAGATTTTAAGAAATTCAACTGAATTAAATGATGTTCATTTGGACAGAACAACAAACTTTTTCCATAGTCTTCAAATTAATTACAAATACTCCTCAGTTAAATTAAAAAAAAAACAAGTGTTTCATTATTTTTTATTCTCTGAGGATATAAAGTAAAGAATTATTTTTTTTTTCTTATGGAACTAAAAATTAGCACAAGTAGGTACGAGAAAACGTCTTGCCGAGACTCACTAAAAAGCAATAGGTATTTTGAAAATTAGAGCTAGTATTATATATATATATATATATATATGTATATATATATATATATATATATATATATATATATATATATATATATATATATATATATATATATATTAGAGGGAAAACACTTACGCTTAATTCTAATGTTACATCTCAAGTCAAAACATCTTTACTTCTTAAAATTATTTCTTCTAATCGGCTCAAAATTATGCTCTTCCTTAGCAAGTCTCTGAATAATAGAAGAAACTAGCGTATTATAACTACATTAAGTAGAGGAGTTTATTACAGAATGCGGTTAAATTGTCTAAAACTAAATCTAAACAGTGTAGTGTATTAGGACAATTTTCTTTTGCTGTGGAGAAGGCTCGATCATAGTATAACATACAAGAGCCAATATGACGATGATATATCCATTAATACCCGCACTAGGGGTGTCCGCTTTGAAAAAACATCGATGTTTATTTCGATTCGAAAAATCGAAACTGTACATCGATGTCTTTCGATGTATCGGATGAAAACATCGATGTTTTTAAACATCGAGTACTTTTTCTAAAGTCATATCAAAAGTGTTACTTCTAACAAAAAAAAAAGGTTCTTTTTTGTGGCATTTATACCTATTCCAATCCCTTAAAAAACTGACTTATAAAAAAAAGGTCCTTTTTGTGGCATTTATACCTATTCCAGTCCCTTATAAAACAGATTTCTAAAAAAAAAAAGGTCTTTTTTGTGGCATTTACTGGTTATCATCGTTTCGATGTTTTATGAAAAAACATCGATACATCGAGTATTTCGATAGCTCTTCAAAACATCGGATCGATTCGATGTATCGCATTGTAAACATCGATGTTTTCGATGCATCGATGTATATCGAATATCCCTAACCCGCACTACTAAAACGAATCTAATGATACATCAAAATCTATAAATAATAACAATATAAATGGCCAGAAATATATACAGGTGAAAGACTTAACATTCCTTTCGCACTTCACCACGGTCGAGAGAAAATTAAAAGAACAAAATTTTCAATGAACACCTAAACTATTATAACTTCAAGTTAATTACAAAGTCACAATGTTATCATCACATCCCCATGTGCCAACTGATAACTGCGCCAATGTGTCGCACAGATTTGCGAACAAACGCTTGCTTCCTCACACGTGCGTTGCCGGTATGGGAACCAAGCACCCGGTGCAGTTGCACCACACATGGTGTGATAACAAACGTTTTATGAAACATTTTACAACTAACGCTTATGACTTTCTAAAGAAAGGTGATCGCCAAATGTGACCAAATGTTTCCGTCAAATACAGCAACGGCCGGGCTACCAATAAAATACAGCAATAAACTTATTGTTTCTTTATACTCAGTAATTATTAAAATGGTAGAAATATGACCATCTGTGCTGGGTTACAACACGTGTAAACAATATGACAACAAATGTTTACTGTCGTGCAATTATCTTATCGCTCCATAATATAATGCTATGTGTAACGAAATTATCGGCATTAACATTGTCGTTATTATTTATGTATATTTTCTTATTCGATTTCTGTGAATTCATTGTGGGAGATAATATCACTGCAAAAAAATAAGCAAAATTATATAGAAAGCCTATTAATTCAGCCAGCATGTATATTACATCAAGCTCTTTCATAGTCTGTATACTTATGCCTTTTCCGTGTGGTGACGGAATAAGAATACAAATCATCACCCCCTGTCTTACCTGTGGGTGATCGTACGAGACGACTAAGGGATAAAAACGCATATAATATCTATGTGAGAGAAGGAAAACTCGAAATAAAACCCTATACCAACACGTCTGACCAGCGTGGTATAGTAGGTCAATTACTCTCCCATTAACTAAATCTACAAATATGGTCAAATTATATTATATTAGCTTTTTAAGAAATTTTATCTTAATTCAGGCAATATCTAATTATTTTGGTCTATGTATGAACTCTTAGTAGCTCCGTACGTTTCAAACACTTTACAGCGATCTTAAAATTAAGAGTCAAATACAAATGCGATAGAATCCATAAAAATACTTTTATTTCAACATTACTAATATATATTGCAATATTACAACATTAATATTAGAACCACGCTGAGGACAGTTCTCTGTGTACAGCAACGGGGTGGTCCGTCCGGGGTAGTACCACAATCTTGCAGAAGATCGACGTCTGATTAATGCCTGTTTGCTATTGCCCTTCGTTCGGTGAGTGAGAGAGCCGGAAACACAACTTGGGGTTTGTATAGGTAGGCAGCGGCCTAGCTATTACAAAGGTCCATAGGCGACAGTGACACTTACCATCAGGTGTGCTGTCTGCTCGTTTGCCACCATAAGCAAAAAAAAAAAATTATCAGTGCTACATCCTACTTCAAATTAATTCTGTGATTATGTACATCCAATTTCGCATCTTAATCTAGTACAGTATTTAATATCTACTGTATGTTTCAGTACTATTACCAGACTGTGTGAATCTACCACCGAATACAAAAACTTCGTTCTGATGTTCCGCCCCAAAAACCAGAAATAATACGACAGGTTGTAAGACTGCGCGCGATCTATTTCCCACTCCGAATGATTTGGACTAGATATGACCTGAACATAGCAGAGAAAAGGAAAGGCTGCATGAATTCGCTTATCCCATAATACATTAAGAAAGACATCTACGCCCTAATTTATTAAAACTAATATAAAATTCTTCATATTTTATAAAAAAAAAACCTTCAGGGAGATTAATGATGAAAATGATGACAATCCGGAAAAAAAAATTGTATTTTTTATATATTTGTTCTGGTTACTTTATCTTTCTGTCTTGTTAATGAACCGAGGAAGAAAATTTATAACAGTATCAAAATTTAGAACGATACACTCGTTCTAAGTTCTAAGCGTGATGTTTAAAAATAATAGCTATTTGACATGAACAAATGAGTGTAGGACAGATAGACGGAGCCTACGGATCCCTTGGCTCGGGAAATTAGACGACAAATCATTCGCTATGATGGATGTTAGCCGCGCCATCATTTATCGTTTGACCAGCTTGTTAGTAGCTCAATATCAATAGTAAATGACCAAGTAATTGACAATCGGCATATATTCTATGTATTGTTATATTAATATATATTAATGATAGAGAATATTTTTATATGTTTACATAATTCCTCTATAGGTAGATGTATATTTAAAGCTGCGTGGTAGCGGCTACGTTTTTTTTTTTTTTTTTTTTTTTTTTTGTGTGTGTCTTAGTTGTTAGCCTCAGATGGCTATGACAACTTTACCCGGACTGTGGGTGAGCGCTGAGGGCTCTCAACCCGTCGGTAGCGGCTACGGATACTACCAACCCTTACTATGCTCTTGGATGTCGTAGAAGACGACTAAGAGCTTTATAACGACCTACGACCTAGGCCAACTCCATTTGATGCCGTTTGGTCAACAATTACATTCCCAAGGAGGGTTGACGTCTGGCAGGCGGTCGGTCATAAAACTATTGACAATAACTTTTACAATATGTACCATGAAAGAAGAGTACATATTGTATCGATCCCAAGTAAATGGGATACGAGTAGGAGAATGATAAGGTAGATGTATATTTATTTTACAATTAATCAAATTAAACAATTTCAATATCTTCAATGCAGTGACCTATGAATTAACAAGTTGACTCCTAAAAATAAGACGTAGATAAATGAATATCTTTTCAGATATCATACGCGGGGTAACAAAATGGCACATCTCCCCATCTGGTGGTCAACAAAGAAGTTCACAGCATTACAGTGATCCGGTTCAAACACGTACATATTAAATTATGCAAGTAATAAAATTCTATTCTACGTTCGCTACAAAGCCGTCCCTATGAAGCACGCAATTTCTCAAAACATTGTCGCGTCATATTTCATTGCATCAATCAGCCGGCTTATGTGAACAAGTATTAGATATATTAGGGGTGGCACAAAAAATATATAATATAAAAAAAAACATAAAATAATAAATTATAATTTATACTAATATTACAGTAATCTATGAACTGTTGATCTGACTTTCATATAAGTCCAAGGTGCTATAATAAATTTTTCATTTCAGTAAATGTATCATTTACGCGTGAATAGAAAAACCATGCACAAAGCAGTAATTGAAATTTAGTCATAATTCTTGATTAATTCAAAGATAAATTAATTATTCTACTGTATTGTACAAAAACCAGTGCCTAACATATCTTTTCTGTTGCCTTTACAGTGAAAAAAAAAAAATATATACATAAATTTTATTGCTTGGATATAAAATTATGAAAGCAAATCACGATTTGTGATATCATCTTCACGTACATAACCTAAAACGTTAAGTACGTTTTTATTGTTAGCTTCAAGAAATTATATCTAGCACATCCTTGATGTTCTCGCAGGGTTGTCTCATCAACTGTTAAATAGAGTGTGAGCCAATGAATATTTTTATTGACGTGAATGACGGGTTTACATCGGTTCTGGACGTCTGCGTTGCATTGTATACATCAAACATTTACAACAATTTGCATCTTGATACAGTAAACGAAGATTGAATTTTGTATGTTTACACTAACTGATTACTTGTCAAATAATAATATATTTTATACTACTTGTAAATAGAATTCAAAATACTTCAATATACCTGAATGTAATCTCAGACGAAAGTCATCAACGCAGGCAATGGAGATCTACGGAATGATATGTTCTTTTCTTGTCCATTTCTTATGCAAATATTGAGACAATGTTGCCATCATTAATCATGCAGATTGCCAGGGGGGGCAACAATGAGCATTGATTGTAGTCAGATGTAATATGCTTCACGTGTAGCCTTTGGTCGGCAGATATCAATCATGGCATTTATTACCGCGGTAGCTCCTTTGGTGGAACATTATTAAAAAAAATTGCTACTTTTTATTAATTAGATTGCTTTAACTATTTTGGAATACATCACCATACTCCAGCCTCCTTATATCTACTGTATGATAGGCCTCTAAATAGGAGGGAAAACGCTTATTTTTTTTAGGTTTTGTAACCGATTCTCGTGAGAATTGTCTCATAAAAAAACAAACATTTTGGCGTTATCGAAAATAAATATCAAGTCTTTCATCGCCACTTTTTAGTCGACAACCGCATATATTTATCTTTCCGTGTGGTGACGGAGTAAGAATACCTACCTTACCCGTGGGTGATCGTAAGAGACGACTAAGGGATATAAAAACGCATATAACATCTATGCAAGAGAAAGAAAACTCGAAACAAAACCCTATACCAACACGTCTGACCAGCGTGGTATAATAGTTCAATTTCCCTCCCATTACAGAGGAGACCCGAGCCCAACAGTGGGACATATATGCTCTGAGATGATGATATATTTATCACTATGTATTAGATATAGAACTCTACTTGCTGTATGGTAGCGTCTACAAATACTACCAACCCATACTACTCGTGGATGTCGTAAAAACGATTAAGAGCTTTATACCTATTGTCCTGAGCCAACTCCTCTTGATGCCGTTTTATCAACAAATACATCCCCAAAGAGGGTTGACGTCAGGCGGCCAGTCGTAAAACTATTGCCAATAACTTTTACAATAAGTACGATGGAAGAAATTGCGTCGGCCCAGGTAATTGGATAAAAGCAGGCGAATGATGATGATGAGACATCAATCTCTCCAAGGTAGTTAACGCCATCAGCTCTATGCTTTGTAAGTAGTTGTTACAATTCTATCTAAAGACTGTTACTACCTATGCACCTGGTGATCTTACAGCCGGTATATACGACTTTCGCGAGTAGGGAAATGATGGCGACAACTATATTCTGATCTCATTGTCACACAGGTAAATGTCACATGTAATTTGTGTGCTATCTAAAAATCGTACTTACAATTATTACCAATAAATGGTGAGACCGAAGTACTATTTGGGGATGAATTATATGTAGAATGCATTACTACTACTTTCTTTCCCGCAGATGTTATATCAGATGAGTAAAGAACTGAATAGATAACATCACTGCTAAAGAAGGAAATCTCGAAATCATAAAACTTTATCAACTTGTTTATCCTACGTTCCGACTAGAAAAGAAGTATGGTTCAACCAGATCATGTATCTGGAACCGATCAGGATAGAATGAGGCATGCCGGATCCGGCAAACCCTATCAGGACCAGGTCTGGTCCTGATCAGGATAGCCTGATGTGAAATAACATCAAGTATGGTAAGGCATACCGGTTCAGGACCAAATAAGGATAGCCTGATGTGAAATATCATCAAGTATGGTAAGGCATACCGGATCAGGACCAGGTCAGGACCAAATAAGGATAGCCTGATGTGAAATATCATCAAGTATGGATAGGAATACCGGATCAGGACCAGGTCAGGACCAAATAAAGATAACCTGATGTGTAATATCATCAAGTATGGTAAGGCATACCGGATCAGGACCCGATCAGGATAGAATGAGGCATACCGGATCCAGAAAACCCTATCAGGACCAGGTCTGGTCCTGATCAGGATAGCCTGATGTGAAATAATATCAAGTATAGTAAGGCATACCGGATCAGGACCAGATAAGGACCAAATCAGGATAGCCTGATGTGAAATATCATCAAGTATGGTAAGTCATTCCCGATCAGGACCAGGTCTATACCAAATAGGGACAGCCTGATGTAAAATATAATCAAGTATATGGTAAGGTATGTAGTATATCAGGACCAGAAACAGTTTTCGTAACACAAAAAAAAATATCAATCAAAATTCAAAAAAGTATCATATCATGATTGTCATATTTATGCCACGGTGTAAATTGTATTTGCATCAGAGGAGATTAATCTGAAATCTTTAATTAATTATATGTATTTAATAATAATAACAATGTTTAATTAATAATATAAAAATAATTTCTATTTAAAGTAAAAACAAAAATAAATAATAGGTACATTTGAAAACATAGACAGTAATAAATATAATAATATTGTAACAATCATTCTAACATCTAATGTTTTGGGTCATAAACTGTTGGTGGCGTTAGTAAAATGACGTCATTATCTGAATCGCGGTGTTAAGATTCTCCGAAGCGTAATGACATCGCCTAATATAATTGTTTTATCGAATCAGATCAAAACAGATCGATCAGGTCATGAATGAAGAATTCAGGCGACAGTTGAAGTCGTTAGCATCTGGTGGTTGCGCCCTAATTGGAACGGCTCACTGGGACTCTTTATGATAAGAATATAGCACTGCATTCGCTGCCTACGTCATATATTAATTTATATTATTAACTATTAAACATGTTCTTTAAGATATTCATGTTTTTTAAAAGGACCGGACTGGGCATACTCGTTTTGGATCAGGCAAGATATATAACGCAGATGATTGATTTGGTGCCGATCAGTAAAATTTCACCCGGACCCGATCAGAAATGCCTAATCTGGACCCGATAAGGTTTTCCTGATCGGGTCCAGATATATCTTCTGCGTTACATAACTTATCTGGTCCAGATCGGGCATGCCCGGTCCGGTCCTGCTAAGGAAGACGAAAAAATTTCTAGTCGGGGTGGTAGAATAGTTTAATTAGGATTATATTGTAGAGGAAATACCTGCTTCACAGTGGAATTTCTGTGCCCTATAAAGAAAGTAACAAATGCTAGATATTTAATGAGCTTGTACATAATGATGTTAATCTCAAAATAAAGAATTTTCCATACGTGTTTTCGTAATAGAAATGTTTTAAGTTAAAATGAAATGATGCATGTCATAGATAAGCAGAGAAATGTGACTCATTCGTTTCATTAACTTTGAATATGTTATGTTAAATGATATTAAAATGATATTAAGTTTCTTTATAAAGACGGCATTTTTTTTATCTGAAGACATTCCGCCCTAAAGTTTAGAAGCAATGGAGGGGTGGCAAGCGTGGCCACCGAAGACAAAGATCGGGTACAGGTGGCCCGCTCGCACGGCAAAGAGAAGTGTTTGCAGGGTGGGTCTATGGGGTTGCGCGCCGCCTCTTCCGTCGCCCCGGACTGATTTGGCGGGGCGCGACCACGTACATAGCCAACCGCAAAAAAAAGGGGTGGCAAGCGTCCCAAAACCTTCATTATTATTATTTATCATCATCATCGTCGTCACAGCCCATAACTGACTGACTATAGAAATATAGAAATTACACCTAGAATTCTAGAATTCGAACAATAATTGCAGATTTACGCAAACAATACGTGCGCATTGAACTCGATATATGGCATTGAAGATCAATACTTACGACCATTACACCATCAAAGACATATGATATAGGATATTTTATTTAATTTTAATTATATAGTTAATCCATAGGTCATCCATAGGTACTTTACCTATTGCCGGGGGGGCCACCGAAGACAAAGATTGGGTAC
Source organism: Lymantria monacha (assembly GCA_905163515.2). Lineage (NCBI taxonomy): Eukaryota > Metazoa > Arthropoda > Insecta > Lepidoptera > Erebidae > Lymantria > Lymantria monacha. The sequence continues at coordinate 19,940,193 of LR991096.1, forward strand.
CGGTGGCCCGCTCGCACGGCGAAGAAGAGGTGCTTGCAGGGTGGGTTAATGGGGTTGCGCGCCGCCTCTTCCGTCGCCCCGGACCGATTTGGCGTGGTGCGACGTCCATAGCCTACCGCAAAAAAAAAAAACGTTACTTTACCTATTACAAATTTAAATAAATCAAATATAATTCACGTATAAACATTTTCCAATTACGAATAGACCAGCATTCATTCTCCTACTCTTATCCCAATTACTTGGGGTTGATACAATATGTAGTCTTCTTTCATTGTACATATTGTAAAAGTTGTTGGCAATAGTTTTATGACCGGCCGCCTGCCAAACGTCAACCCTCCTTGGGAATATAATTGTTGAGCAAATGGCATCATCATCACCATTGGCCCAGATAAAGAGAATAAGGTTCTTAGTCGTCTTTTATGACATCCACGAGTAAAGTAAGGGTTAGTAGTATTCGTAGTCGCTACCACACAGCACGCATGAAGTAATGTGTCATAGTAAAAATACATACATACATATCATCACGCCATATCCCTTGCAGGGTAGGCAGAGAGAACAGAGTGCCAGAGAACCCTATCCTTGCATACTTTACTCGCTTCCTCAACATTCATAATTCTCTTCATACATGCTCGCCGGTTTCGGAGACTCTTGACTCCACCTTCCTTCAGTACGTGACCAATCTGGTCTAGGTAGGTGAGTCTCGGTCTCCCCCGGTACCTACATCCTTCCACATAGTAAAAATAATTATCGTAATGTTTTGAATTATTTATTAATTTTAGATCAAGATCCTATAACCTTACCGTATTCCCTCCCCATCGCCATTGGACTAACCACTGGTACCGCTTCCTCGACATCCGTGGCTACAACAAGACTACTTCATGTTCCCATAAATAAAAAGAAAAAGCTCCAAAAAACAATACAAGTTATAATCTAGTACCAAGTACTGAATTGCAAGTACTAGAGTTCAAAGCAAATCATCACCGAGTCCTTTTCTTTTTGATGGCTAGCTATGGTGTAGTCACACCTCGCTAAATCCGTCCGGGGTAACAGAAAAACCCTATAACAAACTTATTAATCATCGAACAAAATACGTTTACGTAAATACAGTGATATAAATGTTAGCATATTTTTTATTCATGCAAATGTATAATATTATCATAAAGGACAATAAGCAAACTAATGAGCTAAAGATTGCAAGCTTACATCATCACAAAAATCTTCCCTCTTATTCTCCATTTGCCCATGCTTCTGGATATTTCTTAACCGGTTTTTATAACTCCCACGAAAAGTATGTGTATGTGCAAGTTCGTCGTAAATTGTACATCTGATAAATCGTTTGGCACTTTCGGTGAAGACCTTTACTAAAATTGGATCATGAGCATTCTTAGATAGAATATCTATAATACTTAAAAGAAACTTTGTATATATCAATGCTGTTTTTAAATATAAAACGTCACGGAGTGGTATAGACTGTCACTCAGTGAATTGTAACCGAAAGGGCTAACCCGCCAGGCTATAAAAAATATTGCCGAGAGTCAGTTTAAAAATTCGAATCCCAGAAAAATCGCATGGTAGTTTAAGATAATTTCGAACGACTGTCTTCCTATTAAGCTATAGGATATACTAACCATATATTCCTTAAAGGTATAAATTTAGTCTATAACTTCATTCACTGTGAACCTTCATTACATCCAATCGTATTGGTTCTACTTTCTCGCCTAATTAGTTTTGATATATAGTTATATCCTACTAGTCCTACTAATATTATAAACGCAAAAGTTTGTAATAATGTATGGATGTGAACATCTTTGTTGCTCTTTCACGTAAAAACTAGGGAATGGATTTTGATGAAACTTTATAGTAATACAGCTTACACATCATAATAACACATAGGCTATAATTTATAGAGATATTTTGTAAATAGGCTAAAATATAACGATAAAAATTGCTTAAGTCAGAAAAAAAACGCCCATCTGCGAGCTATTTTTGCATACGCTGCAAAAATCTTGAAACTCAGACTAATATTATGTATTGTGGAAATGTACCTCTTAAATAGTTCTACAAAAAAGTCCGCGACAGCATATATCTATTTTTAATATGTAAGCATTTATCGTTAAAATAGTAAATTAAAAATTCAAAATAATTTGGTATTTATTGCCGATGCACATTTTATAGTAACGAATTGATTCTTATGCAAACAAATGTTTTTATTACTTTCGATATTTAAAGTACATATTTTTTGCCTTTTACCGTGTGTCGTTTGGTACAGTATTTCAAAAGTTAGGACAATAAGAGTGCGCAGTGCTGTGGTCAGGCAGCAACCGGGCGCACTACAGAAATATGGCAAGAAAGAAGATCGCCGATTGTGCGACCCGAACACAAGTAAAGACGTGAGAGCAGTCATCGTTGATGATTGTTGTATTTTTGACAGCACTATCGATTTGTAAATAACATACTATACCTGTATATAATAGATAGGTATTGAAAGTTTGTGATATGAAATATCTTTTTGCGCGCCTTGGCAGTAAAATTGTGTCGACTACTGGAAATGATAGATTGGGTAGGTACTAAGGCAAATGTGGTCATGCTGTGATACTACGCCGCTCTTCTCTATTCATTTGTGTATGCGGGAGTATGACAGGGGTAGCTGTCTAACATAAATGTGACACTAAATAATTAAATATTACCTAATCCTTACTAATGTCATAAATGCGAAAGTATCTCTGTCTGTCTGTCGCTCTTTCACGCCAAAACTACTGAACCGATCTAAGTGAAATGTGGTACACAGATAGTCTAGAGCCTGATAAAGGACATAGGCTACTTTTTAATACAAAAAAAGGGTTGTAAAGGGGGATGAAAAGTTGTAAGGAATTATCGTCATTTTTAAAGCCAGAAGCTTGAAACTTATTTTTAGGCTATTGATTAGATATAAATAAATATGACATTAACATGTAAAAATTTATCCTTAAAGGGAAAAATAAAAATAGGGGATGAAAAACTTTAGGAAAGTAACCTTTTACGCGGGCGAAGCCGCGGGCAGAAGCTAGTATAATATATATATGAATATTATTTTACACGAAATGACTGCTATCTGACCTTCGCAATCAAAGAGATTCGATATTCTAGGATAGGATCAAATGTTAGAACACTGACCATTCACATATCGACGGGCATAGGTGCTTTTAACCATCGGGATAAACGCTCTTTATGGCATTCTGATATCTACTAAACATATTATGCAGGTTTCTTCAGTTTTTCTTTACTAAAATGAAGAAATATTTAACAATATACAATTTATAGAGCATCGTATAATCAAAGTGAAAGGGCGGGCCGCCCTATGCGAGTGCCACAACACGTGCGCGTACAGATATAGCTGGCGACGACTTACTGACGTAGGTAAGTACAAGGAGCTCGGTGTTACTCTCAACCATGTGGACCTCGTCCATCGGGACACATGCCCAACATCTGAAAACATTCACTTTCACATTACTGCAAGTTTATGACTTGATACGAATTGGATTATGCACACTCTTTAATGTTTCTAGAGATAAATCTATATACATAAAAATAATTGCTGTTCATTAGTCTCTTAAAACTTATTTTTTTAATCGATCAAGCTATGTTCTGTATAAATAATGGAATATTTGATTTTCAGGTCTACCTAGACCATCCCGACTAGAAAAAAAGTATGGTTCAACCAGATCATGTATCTGGACCCGATCAGGATAGAATAAGGCATGCCCGATCCGGCAAACCCGATCAGGACCAGGTCTGGTCCTGATCAGGATAGCCTGATGTGAAATAACATCAAGTATGGTAAGGCATACCGGATCAGGACCAGATCAGGACCAAATAAGGATAGCCTGATGTGAAATATCATTAAGTATGGTAAGGAATACCGGATCAGGTCCAGATCAGGACCAAATAAGGATAGCCTGATGTGAAATATCATTATGTATGGTAAGGCATACCGGATCAGGACCAGATCAGGACCAAATAAGGATAGCCTGATGTGAAATATCATTAAGTATGGTAAGGCATACCGGATCAGGACCAGGTCAGGGCCAAATAAGGATAGCCTGATGTGAAATATCATCAATTATGGTAAGGCATACCGAATCAGGACCAGGTCAGGACCAAATAAGGATAGCCTGATGTGTAATATCATCAAGTATGGTAAGGCATACCGGATCAGGACCCGATCAGGACAGAATGAGGTATGCCGGATCTGGCAAACCCTATCAGGACCAGGTCTGGTCCTGATCAGGATAGCCTGATGTGAAATAACATCAAGTATGGTAAGGCATACCGGATCAGGACCAGATCAGGACCAAATAAGGATAGCCTGATGTGAAATATCATCAAATATATAGTAAGGCTTGTAGTATATCAGAACCAGAAACAGTTTTCGTAACACAAAAAAAATATCAATCAAAATTCAAAAAAGTGACATGATTGTCATATTTATGCCACCACGAAATTGTATTTGCATCAGAGGAGATTAATCTGAAATCTTTAATTAATCATATGTATTTAATAATAATAATAATTTTTAATTAATAATATAAAAATAATTTATATTTAAAGTAAAAAACAAAAATAAATAATATATATATAAATGTACCTAACATTTGAAAACATAGATAGAAATATTATATATTCGATCGATATGTAATCTATACTCGATACTACGACTCGATATGTAATCTATATTTGAAACGAATCATATTGTCTTAAAATCTTTGTGCCAGTAAAAATAAAACAAAATAAAAGAAACATGCCTAAAAAAAACCTAATAAATACGGATTATTACCTAATAATACGGTTACGCATCTAGCGTATTCCTTTTATTAGATTAAGAATTATTTATTTTATTTTACTAGAAATAATAAAATAATAATGATATACAATACCATCGATTAAGTACAATTTAAAAAAAAACTAATTATTCATTGACCCCACATTTCTTTCATCATCATCATTTTAATAAATTTAATTCTTCTTTGCTTTCTCTCTTTATAATTCGCATTCATATAAGTGATTAACAAAAATGTCCTCCATAGTAGAAAATATTTAGTAGAAGCCACCAAATAAACTTCTAAATATTTTATAGTATAATTTATCCTGCAAACAATAACGAGTTAGCATAATATTTAATAATGCACGTAGAAGATAATACCACTAGTTAGACTTTTAAAAAGCGCATTAATTGAATTTGACCTTAACAACATTAAAAAGATGTAAAAATAATACAGTTTCTTCATGGAATGCCCTACAGAAAATATTCAAAATATGTAAGTCTACAGTAGGTAATCTTGGACGCAAACTCTCAAAATACCATGAAGTAATTCAGCTAAGGACAGCATAAACTCCATATAAACTAACGGGTATTATATCATAATTATAATATGAACAATTATTATAATAGGGAAAGGAACAAACAGTTTCGTGGGTATCCAATTTTTTTATAAGTGAACGACGCTTAGAACATTTCTTAAGCAGCCGCATAAATATACCGCATCTTATCTGTTGGGATTAGTACCATAATCTACGACGTGATATTTACACCCATAGTGTCGAACTGAGTAATAAAAAGTACTATTTTATTAGGGCGTTTACATACATTGCTACTATTTAGTGGCAGCTGTATGCGCGACTGTCCGTCACAGCTGCGATTTGCGTCTCGGTGTGAAAAGCGCCGTACCGTGATTCACATACGCGCCAACTGTTCTACTGACTTTATAGGGGAGTTATAGCATAGCACCTTGCCTAATATAAATGCTACCAACATTATTAATATTTCTGGTCTATAAAATTAAGCTACTTTAAAAAATCTTAGCGTTTCATTGTATTTTAAAACTTTGATATTGGAAATCCCTTATAGCTTTCATAGTCATCACGATAATAAAATTAAACACGACGAAACACCTAAAAACAGTATTAGTTAACCTATAATATATAAATTAAAATATTTTTTAAGTGTCTTAGTGTTGCTTTAACTATTTGTATCTAATTTTGTATTTAAATAGTTTGTCAAATTTATCAATATTATTATATTTGTTCATAGAAAATGTGATTTTATTAAGAATTAATATATCTTTACATCAGAATCCAAACCGGCTGAGCAGCGTTCGAGAACTTAGATCATCCAATATTCTCCAATATCTGAATACATATCCTATACGTAGAATGGACCCCAACCAGGTTAACTGAGGACATCGACTATGCAAGGCACCGTTGAGCACACGATCACGAGGATGGAGAGGTCACCATCCTGTCACTTCTGCAATTGCGATGTGATGAAGACACCATACTGAATGACCTAAGTAAAGCAGCGTCATGAACTCGTCGTAATCATCATTGCCGACCTGACGCTGTCGATCACTGTTATGACGATGCAACAGGAACTAGTACACGCTGGCCGCCTTCTGCGAGGCAGTAATCGAAGGAGGTAGTGGTACTTGAAAGTGTAACCCACTGGCCCAGCACTGGATGTCAAGAAACCAGTGGTCAGCAACCAATGGCGATGGGGAAGGGACACGGTGGCTTAAGGAACCGAGTTATGAAGGGGTGTTTCCAGATCATAGCCTGCTACAAAAAAGGACACCATTCGATACAGGTATCTTAAGTCTAAGTAGAATTCTCGTGAGGCAATATATCTATTTACGTTCATCGATAGGATGAGGCATGCATGAAACTAATTTGAAACCAAGCTCCATTGCCAATAACCAAAAAAAAATATAAATTGATGATTCATAGGTCAAATTAGACAATTAAGAAGCGCCTAGTGCCGCTATTATTAGATGTAACAGCTGCCCAATTTATTTATTAATTGGGTCAATGTCTTAAAAAAAATACTGGAAAATGAAGATTAAAACTTGTACTATGTGTATTACAATAACGTACATACTGTAACATCAAAAAATTTAACAATAGTAAACAAACTTAAAAACCCTAAACAACTTCTTTATCAAAGAACTAGAGATGAAAGAACTACACAAATAATGCAATAACGCCGTCAATTCCATTACAATGCAGCCATATCACATCATCTGCAATTAGGGTCACAAATAATTGACGCCAAAGGTTTAAGGGTGTTCCTTTACTCAAAAAACCGACATTCATAAAGCCCTCATAAGTGAATCAAGATATCGTACCCCGATACACCTGGCTTTCACCCCGAAGTTTAACATTTCATTATCGCATTCAAAGGTGCTTGAAAAAAATTCAATAATGCTTTCCATGGCTCATTGGTTTTGTGAATTGAGCACATAGTTTTGCGAACACAAGCTTGTATTGCGGATTTTTTTAATTCTCATATGCATGCTAGAGTATTGATAATAATCTTGAGTTGTTTTCTATTGTATGAACATCCAGTGAGAAATTTAAAGAGGAATTCAAAACCAACGATTATTTTATAAAATACTAAAAAAGAGAGACTCAGAGTATCATCAAATAGGTACACCAACTTGCTTGCTTTGCTCTCTTTGTTTTGAGTAATAAAAAAGATACAAAACGAAAGAAGTTATACACTTCAACAAAATGAGTGTTGGTTATGATAGTAGTCCAATATCCTAATTTAATTCTGCATTTACATATTTAAAGAAAAGACACATTTTTTACTTGCATTTAACTTTAATTTAAGTTAACTTTCACGCAGTTTTACATCATTTTCTGCTAAATAAAATTACGTGATATTTGCCAAGACAACCAAGTGGGATTTAGTAAGATTCGCCTCGACCAGCTACCTAATACCTCACGTAATTAATGGACGCCCCTTAGACTAAAAAGCTAACCACAATATAATTATTAATAATAAAACATTTTGTCTTTAGCTCCGCACTCGTGTTTTCTCCCTTTTCGTGAAAATAAAAAAAAAATACCAATATAAAAGGTACTGGTATACGCATTCTATAACAAATAATAATGCTATATATTTCGTATATATTCTTCAAAGCTAATATAGTATTGTTTCCTCTCTATATTCTATGGATACCTAAAGATTTACTTTAACACTGTAACGTGATTACAGTCTCTCACAATCCATCTGCATGCTCGTCACAATCCACCTACATGCATGACTCTTCACAATCCATTTGCATGCTCTTCAGCTAATAATTACTTTTAGTCTAGCCATTCATTGGTATATTATCAATTTGCTCAGAAAACGTTCAACGCAGGTTGATTACAAGTCTCCCACTGTCGAATTGTCGCCCGTAGCGAATCTCTGGCGCGAGGGGGGGTTCCCCAGCAATGGGTTGAGCCCCAATTCGCTCCTGACCCTCTATTTGTAGAGGATACAGGAGGCGAAATTTCGGACGGGCCCGGTCACTCATTCATTTGAGGGCTGGGCAGGCTTATGCCACCGCCGACATATCGTAAACCTGATATCTTGCTTCAAGACAAGTGGTCGTGAGGCGTAGTATCAGGAACGAGGGTCTTGGCTTAACCGCCCGGACCGCGAGGAAGACAACCTCTATAAAGAGTTCGAATTAACATTCGAATTCGGAAATTACCCAGAATCCTAAGTTCTGGCGTGCGGCGAGAGGATGCATGGCAGATGGGCTGTTCTGTTCCTAGCACGCTCCAGCCAGGGTACCAGCCGACCCCCTGGTTGGTAAATGTAGGCTTGCCCGGGTACAGGGATCTCTGCCCGGGTCGACCGTTTATTTCTCCCATAATCGTGGGACCAAAATGGAATTGCCTATTATAAATATTGAAGACGGGGAAGCTTCGGATTCCCAACTGACGGCCTTGCCAAGGCAAAATAAAACTGGCATAAACGACGCCTCGTCCTCGGGACTTGAGGCGTCCGCCGAGGGCCCGGCACAGACTACGGAGGCCCAAAAGAAGAAGCCGAGGAAGTACCGGAAACGGGCCAACTGGACTACGGGAAAGGCTTCTCCTACAGAAAGGAAGCGTATGGCGGAGCGGAGGGCGCAGAAGGAGGCCGCCGCTGCCGCCCAACTGGAGGAAGACGGCGGGAGAGCCGTCCAGAGACGAGGGCAGTGGATCTGCCAATATAATGGACGAGGGCGGTAGTTCCGCAGAGCCGTCCAAAGAGGCTAGCGGGTCGGCGCAGGAAACCGCCGCCGCCAGGTCGTCGCCGCGTCTTGCGGCTGCGGCTCCGACGACAAGGGAGGAGGCCCTCCCCTCGAAGGTGCGGAAGCGCCCCCTGAACAGGGATGGCAGCTCGAGCGCCGATTCCGAGGGGAGTGTGACGATCATGCCTCCCCCCAAAGTGCCGGCCTCTCGCAGAGGGCGAGGGGTTGCGGTGTCGGGAAGGGCGACCCACTCCCCGGCCGGCAAAGTGCGTGGAGGGGCTGAGGCTGGCAGGCAGACCGACAACGAGGCGGCCGCCGCGAGGGTGCTGGGGGTGTTGTCCAGCATCCCTCCCACCGAAGTGGTGGCCGCTGGTGCCCGCGCGAGCGCCCCAGCCGCAAATATGGAGGCCCTGCAGGCCGAAAACGCCCGCCTTGGTGGCGAGGTGTCAGGTCTGCGGGCCCAGAACCGCCGGCTGGAGTCGGAGCTGGCCGCAGTGCGGAGGACCAATCGCGCCCTCGCCAAGGACGTGGCCGAGCTGAGGGCTCAAATGGGGCGGCTCGTGCCGCCTGCGCCAACTGCGCCGGCTGCGCCAACTGCGCCGGCTGCGCCAACTGCGCCGCCTGCGCCAACTGCGCCGCCGGCCAGTGCTAGCCGCCGAGGAGCTGTCGCCGTCGTCGCCGCTCCGAAACCGCCCCGAGGCGCCGGCCGTCCAGTGGCTGCCGCCGCACAGAGGAAGACGCCTCTGACCGCGGAGCGTGCGCCGCCGACCAACACGCCAATTGTCGCCGTCGTGGAGCAGGTCCCGGCAGAGGTCCAGCCGGTGACACCGACCCCGCTGCCCGCGGTGGGGGGTGTGTCGGACGAGGCCTTGCGCGCCATTATCGACGCCGTCGGTAATATGGTCAATGCGCGCTTGGCCGTTCTGGAGGCAAGGCTGCCTCCAGAACCACGTGTTCGGCCGCCTCTCGCCGCGGACAAGCGCCCATATGCGGCACCAGCCCCCGCCCCGCTACCTTGTCAGGGTGGCCGCGTGGGGGTGAGCTACGCCGCAGCCGCGGCTGGGCCAAAGAAGAAGGGGCCTGCTCCGAAGAGGAAGACAGCACCGGCTCCTGCCGGACTGCAGTCGTCGCCAGCACCAACACCGCCAGCGACGACTAGCGCAGCCGCGACTACGCCCTCAGCGCCCGGCACGCCCGCTACGCCCGAACAGGGTTGGCAGGTGGCCGAGCGCGGCAGAAAGAGTCGCGGCCAGAGGAGGAGAGCGGCGGCCAAGCGCGCCGCTGAGGTCGTCGCCCCCCAGGCAGGAGCCGGAGGAGGCGGCACGACGAAGAAGAAGAGGTCGCGCAAGGGGCTCCGGCCGCCGAAGACAGCCGCAGTGGTGATCACTGTGCTGCCTGAGGCGGCAGAAAGGGGCCTCAGCTATGAGGCCGTTCTGAGGAAAGCCCGGCGGGAGCTCGACGTCTCCGACATAGGAGGCGTCGAAGCCAGGACCCGCAAGGCCCGGACAGGGGCTCGGATTCTAGAGTTCCCTGGGGCCGAGGGCACCAGGACGGCCGATAGCGTGGCGTCGAAGTTGAGAGGTCTGTTCGCCGAGGAGGGTGGCGTTAAAATCGCCAGACCCGTGAAGTGCGCCGAAATGCGCATTGCGGGTCTGGACGACTCCGTGACGGTGGAAGACATCCGGGAGGCCATTGCCTCGAAAACCGGGTGTCCCATGGACACCGTCCGGGTTGGCGCCATCCGGCCCGGTCCGGGCGGCGTAGGTGCTGCCTGGGTGCAGTGCCCAGTGGAGTCGGTCAGGCAACTGGCCGACTCAGGCAGGCTCCTCGTGGGCTGGAGCTCAGCGCGAGTCACCGTGCTGGAGCACCGGCCTGCGAGGTGTTTCAAGTGCATGGCGGTCGGGCACACCCGGCCAACATGCACTAATTGCTTTGACTGCGGCGGACTCTGTTTCCGCTGCGGTCAGACTGGGCATATGGCGGCATCTTGCGCCGCCCCGCCCCACTGCCCCGCGTGTGCGGCGGGCAATAAGCCCGCCAAGCACTCCATGGGCTCTGGGGCGTGCAGACCTCCGGCTTCGGCTCCAAAGGGGCGGAGCGGCCCTTCGACTCCGGCCGCTCCCGCTCCTAGCGCGGTCCGATCACCCGCAGCAAGCCAGGAGGTGATGATGGACACGGCCCATTAATGGCTGCCCAGTCCACTCACCTCCTGCAGGCCAACATCAACCATTCCGCCGGTGCGCAGGATCTCCTCCTGCAATCCATGGCGGAGTGGTCGATCGGTGAAGCCGTAGTCGCGGAACCGTACGTCGTGCCTGATCGCCCCAATTGGGTGGTCAGCCGAAACGGAACCGCGGCAATCGTCACCTCCACGCAGCGGCGCTTCCCGTCCTTATCCCTCTTGGATAGGGGCGAGGAATTTGTCGCGGCGGATTGGGGAGGGGTCACGCTCTACAGTGTATACCTCTCCCCTAATAGGAGGATGGACGATTTCGGGGCCTCCCTCACCACCTTGGAGGCTTCGATACGGCGACTGGCACCGGGCCTCGTCCTGGTCCTGGGGGACTTCAACGCCAAATCCACGGCGTGGGGGTCCCCGATGACGGACGATCGTGGGCGGGCGATCGTGGAGTGGGCGGCGTCACTGGGCCTCTGTGTCCTAAACAGAGGCTCAGTGAACACGTGTGTGCGACAGCAGGGTGGGTCGATAGTGGACTTGTCGTTCGCTAGCCCCGCTGTCGCACCACGAGTGAGGAACTGGCGTGTCCTGGAGGAGGCGGAGACCCTGTCGGATCACCGATACATCCGGATGGAGGTCTCCCCTCTCCGGGACCCCAGCAGGGGTCACAGGGCGGACCGGGCTCCCGCATTTCCGCGGTGGGCTGTGGGGCGTCTAGATAGGGACCTACTGGCGGAGGCGGCCATCGTGAACACGTGGCTGTCCTCACCACCCCCAGCGGACGGAGTGGACGTTGAGGCTGTCCGCATCCGCAGTGCGTTAACGCAAGTCTGCGATGCGGCCATGCCCAGGGTGCGGCGTCTACCTCTGAGGCAGGGGGTCTACTGGTGGTCCCCAAGACTGGCGGACCTTCGTGCGGCGTGCATTAGTGCCCGAAGGTCCTACACCCGCAGTCGGCGGCGTCGCCGCGATGTTGAGCGGGAGGGCCAGCTGTACGAGGCGTACCGCAGTGCGCGTACCGCCTTTCGGCTGGCCATCCGGTCCGCCAAGGACGCAAGTTGGCAGGAGATGCTGGACGGTCTCGACCGTGACCTCTGGGGTCGCCCGTATCGCGCGTCGCTGAATAAGCTTCGCGCGCAGGGCCCCCCCCTCACCGAGACCCTCCAGCCCGACCTCCTTCGTAGAGTGGTCAAGGAGCTGTTCCCGCGGCAGTCGGAGCACACGCCCCCGGTCATGGCTTCGCCAGATCTCGACCGGGAGGCCGTCGAGAGTGTTCCGCCCGTGACGGAGTCGGAAGTGGGGGCAGCCGTGGCGAAGATTCGATCCGCCACCACGGCCCCCGGCCCGGACGGAGTCCCAGTCCGGGTGTTGACGTTGCTCCTCGAGCATCTCGAACCTCGCCTCAGGCGACTGTTCAACGCCTGTCTGACGTCTGGACAGTTCCCTGAGTGCTGGAAGGAAGGGAGGTTGGTTCTCCTGCCAAAGCCGGGACGGCCCCCGGATTCGCCGTCGGCCTACAGGCCCATTGTGCTTCTGGACGATGTGGGTAAGCTGCTGGAGCGTGTCCTCGCAGCCCGCATCGTCCAGCACCTGGAGGAGGTGGGGCCCGATCTGTCGGACGCTCAATTTGGGTTTCGGAAGGGGCGTTCGACCATCGGGGCCCTGCTACGCCTGAGGCAGACGGCCGCGGAGGCTGTCGCCGGCAAAGGAGTGTTGTTGGCGGTGTCGTTGGACATCGCCAACGCCTTCAATAGTCTGCCATTCAGCTGCATCAGGGAGGCGCTCCGGTTCCATGGAGTGCCCCTGTACCTCAGGCAGCTGGTGGCAGACTATCTGGAGGGGCGCAGTGTTCTCTACGCGAGCCCCGCAGGGGACATTGTGCGGACGCCCATGTCGTGCGGTGTTCCGCAGGGGTCGGTTCTGGGGCCGACTCTGTGGGACATCGGGTACGACTGGGCGTTGAGAGGGAGTCTCCCCCCCGGGCTGAGCGTTATTTGCTATGCTGACGACACGCTCGTCACAGCCCGAGGCAGGACACTCGAAGAGGCGGCGAGCCTGGCCACTCTCGGCACCGAGGAGATGGTCAGGCGAATCGAGGCGCTGGGGCTCAGGGTGGCCCTAAACAAGACGGAGGCCCTACTATTCCATGGGCCCCGTGTGAGGCTGCCCATCGGCGCCTCGTTAGTCGTCAACTCCATCCACATCAGTATCCAGGCCCATATGAGGTACTTGGGTCTGGTGCTCGACGGGCGATGGTGGTTCCGGGAGCATTTTCGCCAAATTGCTCCCCGGCTGGTCGGCGCGGCGTCCGCCCTTTCTCGGCTCATGCCGAATGTGGGCGGACCCAGTTTCGAGGGCCGACGGCTGTATGCGGGGGTGATCCGCTCAATGGCCATGTACGGCGCACCCGTGTGGGCGAGGGCTCTGAACGCCCAGCTCAGGGCGGTGCTGTGGAGGCCACAGCGAGCCATGGCGGTCAGAGCCATTCGCGGCTACCGCACGGTGTCGACAGAGGCGGCGTGCCTATTGGCCGGGACACCCCCGTGGGACCTAGAGGCGGAGATGCTCTCCGACCTCTACCGGCGGGTTACCTCAATGCGCGAAGAGGGTGGCTCCCCATCGTTTAACGAGATAGCCACCTGGCGCGAGGACGCCCGCCGAGAAGTCATCGCCCGTTGGGCTACGCGGCTGGAGAGGCCTAGACACGGTGTCATTACCGTTGAGGCCCTCCGGCCCGTACTGATGGAATGGATGGAGCGGCGGCACGGGGTCCTCACCTTCCGACTGGTGCAGGTGTTAACGGGGCACGGGTGTTTCGGGAAATACCTGCACACGGTCGTGCACAGGGAATGGACTCCGGGCTGCCATCATTGCAGTAGTGACGAGGACACGGCGCAACATACGCTCGAGGAATGCTCGGGCTGGGACGGGCAGCGCCGCGACCTCGTCGCTATTATCGGTGCCGACCTGACGCTGCCGGCTGTCGCGAGGGCGATGGTCGACAGCGTCAGGAATTGGGACGCGGTCGCCGCCTTCTGCGAGGCTGTCATCTCGCAGAAGGAGGCGGCGGAACGGGCCCGGGAGGATTCCCGTGACCCGGGCCGCCGCCCGCGGCCGGGGCGGCGCAGGCGCGAATACCTGCGCCTGATGCCGCCCTAACCGAGGCTTCGGGTGATCGGACCGGGGAATTGTCCGGTCACCCGACGCGAGGCCACCGCGTGAGGCCGACGCCTCGACGACGAAATCTGTCGGGGCGTCAACAGGAGAGGAGCCCGAGAGGGCATACCGCCGAGCGGGCCACCGAAGACAAAGATCGGGTACCGGTGGCCCGCTCGCATGGCGAAGAAGAGGTGCTTGCAGGGTGGGTCAATGGGGTTGCGCGCCGCCTCTTCCGTCACCCCGGACCGATTTGGCGGGGTGCGACGTCCATGGCCCACCACAAAAAAAAAAAAAAAAAAAAAAGGTTGATTACAAGTCATTAATATATTTCGTACTCTTACTCGTACAACTTGTTGACGCAGTTCTAAGTTTGATTTTTCTGTTTACAGCTATCCGAATAGAAATCTGTACATTATAAACACCAATACAACTAGCCTGCTCTCTTAATTTATTTCATTTCTAATAGTCTTGATTTAAATGACCATTGGTAATGGATATTTAATGCATTAGCATATAATCGAAATCTATATTGCTGACGAAATCCATCTCCGCAAGAAAAATGTAGTTAAACACGAATGGTTGTGTATAATATATCGGAATGTCTATTATATATAGGTAAAAATGACTAACATATTGAACATTAAAAGAAAATAAGAGCCACACCGGGTACATGCAAATGTCATATGTTTGAACAGTAAATTAAGAAAGAAACGAAGAAAGTTTAAAAAATTGAGTAGTGTAGTCATATTTTCTATGTAGTAACAGAGTAAGAATACAATTCACCATGCTTTATTTTGCTCATGGATGACGTAGAAGACGACTAAAGGATAATGCAAGAGAAGAAATGTTCGTATAAAACCCTATACCAACCCGTTTGACCAGCGTGGTTTAATAGGTCAAATTTCCTCCTTCTGTAAAATAAACACGCCGGTGGGCCCACCACCAATAGGAGATATATAAGCTGTTATAAGAGCAATGATTAAAATGAAAGAGAGGGTGAGAGAGAGATAAAGGAAGAAAACATGTATAATTATATATTAACAAATTCATTTGTCATATTTTGAACATTAAACATAGTAATAGTCTCTTACCATTTGTTCCAATCTCGCGTCGCCATCTAAATCTCTTTACGAATCATAATCCAATGTCCATTCATCAACGACAACGAATGAGCAAAACGAATCCGGTTAATGGTCCTATAGTTCCTTTATCAAAGTTAAGTACCTATACAATAGAGGCGGCTCCCACGCATGTCAAAATACCCCAAACGAATAATGCAACTGCGCCATTTTACTAAGACCCGTTGCAAATATATCACCCTTACAATTATATTGAAAGGCAAAGGCTCATTGAATATATTTTGAGGTCTGCATTCATTGGTCTTTTGAGATGACGTCACAACTTGGCGATCGGGGTGATCCTATCCATTTGATTCAGTGTTCATTATAACAATGATTGTGGGAAAATCGACACAATGTTATAAATCTGTGGGAGTTTCGTTTTGACTTCGCAATGAGTCTTTATTTAATTGTAGTAAGCTCATCGTATAATTATTGTTTCTAAAAAGAAAAAAAATGAGAATCCTTGCTATGTGTTCACACATACATAACTATATTTTGAAAGAAGTTCCAAGGGAATGTTTCCATTACTTATAAGTTAAATAATATAATAACCTATATAAAGTTGCAATCACAGTCTCTCACTGGTATTACTGTGTATGAGGCTTTCTTTTGGCGGTAGGCTACAGTACGTCACGCCCCGCTAATCCGTCCGGGGCAACAGGAAAAGCGGCGCACGACCCCGTAGACCCGCCTTACAATATACGTCTCGACGCCGTGCGGGTGGTTCACTGGAACGCGGTCTTTTTCTTTAGTGGCCCACCCGGCGGTCTACACTGTGTATGAGGCTAAAGGTTAATTTTAACTTTAGCAACCTTAAGCTTTTTCTATCCATCTCTCCATTCATCCTTTTCACCTCTATGTCAACGAAGTATATCTTATAATCCATAACAGTTTATATAACTGAAATTAGGCCCATAGCATACATATCGTATATTGCCTCATTAACTCGTATATTGCCTCATTAATTAAAATAATAAAATCTAAAATTCGAAACACAAAAGAAGCATTTTCTTTAACAAATAAAATACAAAAATATCTGTTATAGTATTTTAAACCATCCAATCGATTTAACCCAAATCGAAGTCATTAAAAGGTAATTCGAAAATGGTTTTGGATTTATAAAACAAATTAAGAACCAGTAGGTTGGAGTGCGATCGATTTAAATGAATTCTATTCTTATTTTTTTTAGTTTGTACAGAACAGAGTAGGATCACACTGTTGACAGTTTTCTGTCTACAGCCGCGGGCCGGTCCGCCCGGGATAATACCACACTCCCGCAGAAAATCAAGGTCTGAGTAGTAGCAATGTGCTGCTATGTATTGTTTGCTGTGTGAGAGAGGTGATCCAGCTTTCTGGATAGGTTTGGGGTTTTCATTGGTAGCTATACATTGGTTTTACAAAGGTCCATGGGCGATAGTAACACTTACCATCATGAGTGCTGCTTGCTCGTTTGCTACCAAGAGCAATAACAAAAAACAGGATCTTTTGGATCAACTAGTAATGTTAAGTTTGTAATAGAAGTATCCTTGGTTACTTATTACCCGCATAAAAGTTACAAAGAAACAGATATTTATATTTATGGGCTGTACTTGTAGTACCTTTTAGATTGCATAATAGTTGAAGCACTGATATGCATTGTCGAATAATGTGAATTTTTCCATTCATCATAAATGATTATCTGAGTACCTATGGGTGATTTTCATCTATTATTCACATATGTATTTATGAAGTCTCAAAGAAATCACTTTTAGCGAAATGAATAAAAAAATTGACGGGAAATGTTCCATTATTTAATAGAACCAACATACTATCGTTGCATTAGCATGTATATTTGCTTGCTCTTTGTTGGTGGCTATGACACTGTTCTTAGGTATCGTTACAGTCGCCTAAGAGCTTAACATAGAACTGAGACAAATCTATAATATTTAATACCGTCAAGTCAACAATTACATTTGACGTCAGGCAGGCGGGCGATCACAAAATTGCCAAATTTTTAGCAATATGTAGGTACTTTACATATTGCATCGACCCTAAGTAGTTAAGATAAGAACAGAATGATATTAATGGTGAAGAGTAAAGACTTATTTTATTGAGCATAGACCATGGGAGGGAAAATAATATGTTTTACGATGCTAAATAGACGGGTTGAAATAAAGTACTGTTTCGAATTTGGCGTGTTTGTGATATCGTTATCTGGTTACCAGGAAGGTATAATGTTCGTAATCTTTTATGACTCCCACAAGAAGAAAAGAAGGATTGATTGTATTCTGACTACATCACTGCAATCTTATATTCATATCAATTTGATATAGTAGTCTCATTTACCAACCCTGCCCAGAGATTAATAGCGTGGCCTCCCTTGTAGTCGGAGGGTCTTAATTCGCAATAAGCGTAAAAGGCATTTAATAATGCAGACGTCCGTCCACGTGCGTGTATTGTGAACAAATACCTAGCAATCGTAGTAATGAAGGCGAGGGGGTGTGGCGTGGGGTGCGGAGGGGTGGTGTCGCGTGCCGATCACGTGACTGTTTTACATTACCGCCCGCGGCTTAGGGTGACTTACATTACGTTTTTGTGTAACATTTTTACTAATTAAAAGACAACGTTTTTCATGGTGGAAATATTTTAATATAATAACCAGCAGCAGTGTTGGGTAGTAAATCCGAATTTTATTACAAAGTTATCATTTACTCTCTGTCCGTAATCTGAAATTAGGGATAATCCTAGTCTCTTGGCAGTCACATTGAACGCAGTTAATTAAATAAAAAACGAATAATAAAAACATACATACGTACATGACATAATCCAAAAAGCATTTACCAATAATCCAAACTGTTAAAGTGAGATTTTATTTATACGATCTGTGATAAAATCAACAAGAAATGTTTTGTAGAAGAAATATTTTTATCAATATTTTTTATTTAACTTCAATAATTAAACACGTAACTTAATGTAAAAATAACAAATAATAGAATAACTGCACAGATGGCGTAGTGGTTAAAATATTACTAAAGTTGTCTAAAGTTCTATCTAAATTTAGACGTAATTCGTGTTCGTTAATTATGTCTGTAAAGTTCCCCACAATACATTGTATATTGTATATAATGTTGACTTAGAAAACAATTATACAGCCTACGACTATTATTTCGAAAAATAACCTAAATAACCATAAATTTATATTTAATTAATTACAACAAATGTTCGTGACCCATGTCCGCCTATAAGGTCCCACGGGCAAACGGTTCACACAAGATCACCTACACTCTCACGGGCCAAACTAAATTATACTGCGATTTACTTTGGGAAAACCATCAGTCTCACGATCGCTACATAACTTCGTAATTCTCGGTTAATAAGGGGCATTTTGTATGAACTTTACATATCCATAGTCCATACGACTGGCTCGTTAATTTTATGATATAAATATAAGACTGCTGACCAGGAAATTGTAGTTTCCAAGCTAGAATCGAGCAAGTATTATAAGATATATCTAAAAAAGCCTGTAGTCAACTTTAACAAGACTTAAAGGTTATGATTATCGTAGAGATTCCCTTCCTTGTCTTTCTCCCTCTTATCAGTTATATTATATTGGAAAACTCATCTCAAATGGTTGGTACAGGGTTTTATTCTAAAAAAAACATAATTTATCTTTTTGTTTTGTTTGTCATGAATGTATTTGAATAATTTATTTGTTGAATGTATTGGAATAATAATGTATATAAATAATTAATGTATTTGAAATGTATTTGTAGTTTTGTTTGAAATACGAAAAAAAAATATTTTGGTTATGCTTTCACCGCCTCTCATTCAACAGATATCCCTCTCATTATGAAGAAGGCTCCAGCCTAGTAGTGAGAACATCCAGACGAGCCGAGATGATAATGAACTGATGAAATAGGACTAGCACAGTAGCCATCTTTTTCCGCGCATTATTATCATATAAGTGAACAAAAAAAAAGGAAGGCGGTCTTTGACCTGTGCAGATTTGTTTATTTACACCATTCCGTAAAATATAATAATTGAGAAAGAAGCTCACATCAAAAGCATCATGTATGGGTAGAAAAATATAGTGACCATAAATTTTTAGTGCATTGCATTCAATCAGCTATTGACGTCCATTGATAGCCGATCCGATGGTGACGGAGTAGGAATACAATTCACCACCTCCTATCTTACCTGTGGGTAATCTTACGAGATGACTAAGGGATATAAAACGCATATAACATCTATGCGAGAAAAGGAAAACTAGAAACAAAACACTATACAATTCAACCAATCAATTACCCTCAATTACCCTCCCATTATGGAGGAGTCTCGAGCCCAACAGTGGGACATATATATTAGCTGAGATGAGATGAGTTGGTGTTATAATTTTCCCTCTGCGAGTTTTTATGACTCCTAAGATTTCCAAAGCTGTTCAGGAATTAACAAACATACAAATTTTTCATTTTTATTATTAGGATTACAATTTACAATATTAATATTGGATTAGTAGAGGTCAAAACACGAACTCGTTTCCCGTAGCAATGCTATGCGCGTGCTCAAGCGATTCAAGCACTGGTCCGCCCGACTCGCCCGTAATTATCCCGACCTGTGACCCGAGCAGCACCGCTCCCACGACCGATGTTCACACGAGAAATCACCGCTTCCCATCGGAACCACAACTTTACCATCCTTATTCGGAATTTTTGTGGCTTCGGTCCAACCAACAACGTGAGAACTTGTGAGTACTACCCAAAACTCGTGAACCGAGGGCAAATAATAATCATTTATTTTCAAGAGTTTTCAAGATACCGTTTTTTTTACAACAAGCTTCTGCCCGCGACTTCGTCCTCGTGGGATAGTTGCAAGTTAGCGTTAATCCAAAGTAGCTATTCCACGCGGACGAAGTCCTGAACAGAAGCTAGTCATAAATATCCACGTGATCTTGATCATTATTTTGCTGTGATGTTATTTTAAAGTTGTGATATCTCATAAGATGTTCATTGTAATAAAATAAAAAACAACCGTAAATGTGTTATCTCTTATGTTTTATTAAACCCTTTTAAGAGTACCTTTTTTAGAAACTTTGAATACCATATTTATTTATATCTAATTAACAGCCTAAAAAATAATTGTTATTCTTCTAGTTCTGAAAATGACAATACTTTCATACAATCTTTCATTCCTCCTTTTCAAACCTTTACAACGATTTTTTCCAATTAAAAAGTAGCCTATGTCCTTTCTAGGGTTTTAGAATATCTGTGTACCAAATTTCATTTAAATTGGTTCAATAGTTTTGCCGTGAAAGCAAGACAGACAGAGTTACTTTCGCATTTATAATATTAGAGTTACTTTCGCATTTATAAATCCTTAGATTTATATATAAGTCTAAATAAATCTATTCTTAAGAATACAATTCACCACCACCTATTTCTTACCCTTGGGTTTCCTAAAAGACGAAAAGTTTCACATGAAGATAATATCTATTTTTTTTTTGTTTTGCGGTGGGCTATGGACGTG
The DNA here is from genome assembly GCA_905163515.2 of Lymantria monacha. Classification (NCBI taxonomy): domain Eukaryota; kingdom Metazoa; phylum Arthropoda; class Insecta; order Lepidoptera; family Erebidae; genus Lymantria; species Lymantria monacha. The sequence continues at coordinate 19,961,198 of LR991096.1, forward strand.
GTCGACCCCCGCCAAATTGGTCCGGGGCGACCGAAGAGGCGGCGCGAAACCCCATAGACCCACCCTGCAAACACCCCTCTTCGCCATGCGAGCGGGCCACCGGTACCCGATCTTTGTCTTCGGTGGCCCGCTCGGCGGTTTACCCTCGCGGGTTCCTCTCAAGTCGACTATCCTATAATATCTATGCAAAAAAAAGGGAAAAGTCGAAATAAAACCAAAATGCCAACGTGGTATATTAAGTCAATTTCCCTCCCATTGAAGAGGAGCCTCCGGCTCGAGCTCAGCAGTGGAATGTATATGATGATATGGCATAATAGTTGGCATATTGGTCTAAGCAGCGTTCTCCTATGGCAAGTGTTCAATCCTTAGTATAATTCTTTGTGGCATCCACAAATGTTATCTGAGTGTTATTTGTGTCCGTCAATTGTATATTTGCAAAGTCCCCCACAATAGAAGGATTTATTAATTATGTTATCTTTATAATAAATAATGTATTTTTACAACTTTCATTTAATATTTTGCTAATACACGTTTAAATGAAATGGAAAAAAATGCGATCTCTACGGAAAATCTGTGGAGTTAGGCTGACCGACCGCATTCGTAACAACGACGTAAGAGAGCGAGTAGTTATGAAAGAGAGCATTGGTGTAAAGATGCGAAAGGGAATGCTCCGATGGTTCAGACATGTGGAAAGAATGCAGAACGAACGTCTGGTTAAGAAGATATACAATGCGAAAGTGGAGGGATGTAGGTACCGAGGGAGACCAAGACTCGCCTACCTAGACCAGATCGGTCATGTACTGAAGGAAGGTGGAGTCAAGAGTCTCCGAAACCGGCGAGCGTGTATGAAGAGAATTATGAATGTTGAGGAAGCGAGTGAAGTATGCAAGGATAGAGTTCTCTGGCACTCTGTTCTCTCTGCCTACCCTGCAAGGGATATGGCGTGATTATATGTATGTATGGAAAAAATATATGTACTAGATTGAATCTAAGTAACAGTTGTCCGTAGTCCTAAAACGCAAGTTTGAATATCTATGTTCACCTTTCTCAATCGAGAATAGCCATTCTATCTGCAATTAACTAATTAAGTGCAAATTACTTAAAGATGAAACTAAAATCGTATTTAACTGACAAAGCATACTATGACATAGCGGCATTTCTGGGAGATCCAAATTTAAATTAAATATTGCTTGATGTATTACTATTTTTGATTATTGTTATACAGTTAGATCAATTAATAATATGAAACAAAGTAACTTTGATCGTGGAATAATCAAACTTGTCAATGTTTCGAGCCAAATTGAATATGTACAATGTACATACTCGTACATTTAAATAATTACTTTTACTTTTCTTATTAAAGACATAATTATTGTTATCATTTGTGATGACACAGGACATGTGATGAGACGAGATGAAAGTAATGTTGCGAGGAAGGTTTTAAGTATGAATGCTGAAAGGCTTTAGGGGTAAAGGGAGACCAAAGAAAAGATGGATGGACTGAATAAAGCATGATATGGATAGACAAGGAGTGACTACAGAAATTACATCTGATAGGGTAGTATGGAAAAAGTCAAAATATGTCCTATATTGCATCGACCCCAAATAGTTAGGATAAGAGCAAGAGAATGATGAATTATTATTATTATTTCTTTTACTAATTTGTAACAATATACTAGTTGATACGTACGAAAAAAATATTATAAGTTTACTCGACACGTTTGATCTAGAATCTATAATTGATATGTGATATTGCAAGCGGGGCTCGGCACGTGACCGAAAAGCGCATAATGAGCCCGCACCTGCACTGTCCGAATTAAGGGATTTATCGCGCCCTCCCGTGGGAGCGGAGGGAACGTATCACACGAATCGAACTGTTTGCTCTGTCAATAAGCACACGCTAAGTTACAATAACGGCTAGGCAATATCGTTAGTAGGGTTCATTATGGCCGCTAGCTATATTATTACTTGCCTTGCAATTTTTATGAGGATTTGGTAACAATATCTAGAGATTAGTGTATTATTAGATTAAAAACACATTATTGTATTGAGAATTTTGTTTCGGCTTTAGAACATATAGGTATGTATTTTTATGAAAGAGATTTGAAACGCTTCTGTACAGATGTCAGTCATATGCTAATATTTTTTTGAAGTTTGACTGCGCCGTATACCAACGTTTTGGATGATAGCTGGACATATACAATAAGTATTTCAACTTCAATATTGACCAGACTATTGGCGTTGTGAATATAATATTAGACTTGATCTTATATGACTGCCTTGTCCAAGTGAGTAAAACCTCCTAGACCATGCTACCCAGATTGTTAGGAATAGGATTTCAATTCAATTTCCTACCACTTGCAATGATCTTATTTATTAACTTATATCGTGATTGTACTATGTGGTAGCTGCTACGAATACTACCAACCCCTACTTTGCTCGGAGATGTCGTAGAAGACGAATAAGTACTTTATATCGACCTGGGCCAACTTCACCTGATGCCTTTTGGTCAATAGTTACATTCCCAAAGAAAGTTGACATCAGGCAGGTGGCTGATCATAAAACTTTTACAATATATAAGAGTAGATAGGTACATATTGCGTCGACCTCAAGTAATTGGAATATGAGCAGAAGAATGATGGTGATATCCCTTAATCGATTATTGCGATACCCACATGAAACAAGAAGAGATGATGCCTATTACACTTTTTTTGCGCTGTGGAAAATGTATTTACGCATCCCCTTTATATGTAATAGCGTAGGGGTATGAAGGACTCGCTGACACAGTATCGTTTTACTGCGTCAGAATACCTACTAAAAACCACAGCGGCCTCGCGTCTTCGCCGGTTGTGGAACGCCAAAGGTTCGCCTTTTGGGAGTACGACTATGACGTATGACTATTATACTTATTCCGAATACACGAATAAACTTTTCTATAAATGAGACAATTAAACCCTCATGTCATACGTGTTCACATTAGTAGAAGTAAATAACTACTAATCCATTGACATCAGGGGGTTCATTGAAAATTCAAAACAATTGTTTTGAAGTGCACTTAACCGCGTGAACACAATGAGTACACTAATATCAGCACAAATAACACTGATCAATCAAGGGTATCACGCGATGGGAGCGGCACGCGTCCGGCACTCCCACGCCACGCGCTAGGGTAAATACACACACCCTGGTCCCTCACGAATCCTTATACCCTAATGAAACTTACTTTATCTACATTATTGATCGCTCCAGCAAAATACATCATTACTATCCTTTCAGCTTTAATAGGCCATATACGCCTTCGTGACAGCCCCATGGCTGAGCATAAACTTCATCCAGGTAAAAATTACTCAACTATATTACACTGATCAATCTTGAAATAAAACTACTTTTTCGGATTATATCGCGTTTGTATTTGATTTTTAATTTCCCGACGTTTCGAGCACTTTACAGTGATCATGGCCACGGAAGGACTAAGGTGTCTTACGTTCAATATGTCATTGTTATTACAGGAATTTATATCTACCCTATAAGATATTAAATTTTGACCCACATTTTTAATACAAATTTATTGCCAGTACAAAAAGAAAATGTACTAATAACCTAAACTGTGATTGCGGTCATTCTTATATAGGCCAAACAAAAAGATCTGTAAGAACTCGGATCAAAGAACATATAGCTGATGTGATGTACCGCCGTTACAGTAAGTCTGCAGTCTGTGAGCATAGTCAGGACCGCACCCACCATTACATCAGGTTTGATAAACCACAAATCCTTGCAAAAAAGCACCGATACCTGCCTAGAACGGTTCGGAAGGCTATTGAAATTAACGCGTTAGAATCCGTAAAAATAGTTATTTTTCAAATGTCTAACACTTGCGTAAACGTCAGAAAACTGATCAATCTTCTTCCCTTTAACAACAAAACCCATAGACATACAAGACATTTACTTAATTAATAATTAAGGATATCTTTTTTATTAGCTTTTGTATATATTTACAACAAGGTATATAATCATAATATATAATGATATAATTAGCAGATAAGTAGGCAATCTTTATTTTAAATATGTTTATGACGCAGTAATATTTAGTAATAAGCGAAATATAAGCTTTTAATACCGTAACATACATGTTTGAGTCCGCCATTTGGGGGCGTTCATTAATTATGTGAGGCATTATTAACGATTTTTTGAATTCACGTCATTAATGGACGTCCCTATGACTAAAATATATAAGATATTTTAAAAGTTTTCAAATGATCCTACTGTTTACATCACCAGCAATTATTTTACCAGAGTATAGCTTCAACTCCGTCACCTATAGAGGCCAATAACACTTCCATCGTCCATCTACATCTCAGCTCATATATATCCCACTCCTGGGCTCGGGTCTCCTTCACAATAGGAGGGTATCCGACGGGTTAATATAAAATTTTATTTTTGCGGTTTACCTTATTTTTTATTATTACTTTATGGTGGCAAACGAGCAAACAGCACACCTGATGGTAAGTGTCTCTGCTGCCCATGGACCTTTGCAATACCAAGGGTATAATAGCTAGGCCGCTGCCTACCAATACAAACTCCAATCCCACCCCAGTTGGGCTTCCTTACCTTCTATTACATAGATTTTGTATGCACTTTATATGCATGCCTTAGTTTCTTTTTTATGACACCCATAGACAAGAAGGAGAGTGATGAAAAACATTATAATCCGCTTACGTTTCTTAGCTATGTCATACCACACCAACAAAAATGATACGATAACATGTCCTCGAAGATTATATTATTTCACATTAGATAGTAAATATTGCCGGACTGGCCACGGATGTCAAGGAAGCGGTACCAGTGGCCGGCTCAATGGCGATGGGGAGGGAATACGGTGGGTTATGGGGCCTTGCACTGCCCTTTCGTCACCCCGAATGGAATGAGCAGCGTGTATCCAGACTAAAATCTACCAAAAGAAAACAAAAAAAAAGCTGTGTCATACCACACCAACAAAAATGGCACGATAACACAGGTCGTCTACGAAGATTATATTATTTCGCATTAGATGGTAAATATAACTATCTAATGCGAAATAAGATAATCAAAAAACATATTTACTATCCGAAGCAAGATAAATGACATAATTAATAGCGATTTATTTAAAAGGTAATTGAATTTAAGCCCTTCTGGCTAATTTGATTGCAATTATATAAAGATTTATAGAATTTTTGCATTTATTTTTAATTACATTTTCTCAGCGGCCGGAGTATAGAATAGTTATTTTTTTATTGCTTATGGTGGCAAACGATCAAGCAGCACACATGATGGTAAGTGTCACTGCTGACCATGGGCCTTTGCTATAGCTAGAGTAGGTATAGCTAGGCCGCTGCCTACCAGTACAATCCCTAAACCCACCCAGTTGGCTTCCGGTTCTCCTGCTCACCGAATGAAACGCAATAGCATATTGCCATTACGCAGACGTCGATCTTCTGCGAGAGTGTGGTACTACCCCGGACCGACTGGCCCGCGGATGTAAACAGAAAACTGTCAATAGCGTGGTGAAAAACCACTAAAAAAAGTTTAACAAAAATGTTATAGTAAAATTTTTATAAACGCGTCTATTACGAATAATATGGCAATTCTTTCTAAATTACGTCTCTCCCAGCACAGTAAAGTCCTCGGTAAAGAACAAGAAGAAAGATTATTGATGATTCTTTTTTTATTATTGTACGAAAAGTATTATTATAATTAACTTTAAATTTCAACCTGACTTTTAAATATAAAATTATAATTTATTGGAAATAATAACATTACCGTTATATTTATAACAAATTTCACAACTTCAGTATACAATTGCCTAGACACTTGCGAGCACAAAGGCCTGTTGACAATTTTTTTTGTCTATGGTGCGCATTTATAATTTACGCAGTCATAAAAACACTTTGCGCTTTGTCATCGAACGAAGGTGTCTGTAACTATTGCTTCATTTCCCTTGAATATTTTTTTAACGTCTACGATTTTAGAATTCTGTATAATTTAACAATTTACTTCATGAATAAATGATTTTATCGAACATGTTCATGCCCATACATTCGTAGATATATTTTCAGTTCATTATCTCAAATCCTAGTTATATATATATAATTAATAGGTTGATGATGTTAGTTCGTATATGTTCGTTACTATAGATATATTATGTTGATTCTTTGCAAGAACTTAGGTTTATTTCGAGAATTCATCCATTCATCACTGGCTGTACAGATGGCGTAGTGGTTAAGATCGTTAAGACCGACCTTTCGAGCCAGTGTCGTGGGTGTGATTCTTATGCAGGACAATACTTTGTGCAATCCAGAAGGATTATTCCGAGTCTGGTGTGATTATTCTGTGTTAATTGTCATCATTCATCATTACAGCCCATATATGTCCCACTGTTGGGCTCGGGCCTCCTCCGTGATGGGAGGGAATTAACCTACTATAGCACGCTGGTCAGACGTGTTGGTATAGGGTTTTGTTTCGAGTTTTCCTTCTCTTACATAGATGTTATATGCGTTTTATATCCCTTAGTCGTCTCGTACGATCACCCACGGGTAAGACAGGGGGTTGTGAATTGTTAATTGAATTGTGTAGTATATGGAATTGTGTTAATTGTATGTTTGTAAAAAAAACCTAAAACCAAAATTCAACCAAATTTCTAAACGGTGAACTGTTCAGAAATTTTAAGTGAGTCTATCCTGTCCATATCTACGGATATCCATGCCCGATGCCTATCTTACATGAAAGTGTAATGCTATGTAAGCGAAATGTACTTATATTTAGCACTGGACATGTTCCGCTTAACGGGTTTCGACATCTTATGGGAAAAAGTTCTACTCCGAACTGTTCAGAGTGCGGCACCCCTGAGGATGTCCATCACCTGTTGGTGGAATGTGTAAAACCATACTTTTAAGAGAAATGTTAGTCAATGATATGATGAATAGATGAATAGATATGTACCAAAGATGTTGGCATATTTGTAAGTATACTATCATTACTATCAAAACCTACTTCTGAGATGGCTCTTTTACTTTATAGGTTAGTAAATAGAATTAGTCTGAGTTAGTATAAGGCATTATGTTAAGTTTAGGGTATAATGGAGCTGGCATGGCCTTGAGGCTAAAAGCTCCTAAATAAATAAAGATTAAAAAAAAATGTACTTATATTTTATCTGTATACTATTAGACAGATTAAAAAACGTGCAACATTCAATAGGGTTTTCAATTTAATTTAAACCAAAAAAATATTAATAATACTCCAGCGTCGTTATATATTTATATATCTAAATACGGAACCCATAAAACATAAACCAAAATCGCACCTGTTTTTTTTTCAAATCACTTCTCAAGAGATTATAAAAGATACTTGACCAGGTATATTTTATGTTTTTATGAGTTAAAACAATATTCTGTCAATTGCTCTGCAAGGTGCTTAGACGATTGGTCTCGAACGATAGATCTAAACGTGATAGAGACAAAGCAAGCGCTGGTGTAATATCTGTTGTCGTTAATGTCACAGGTAGCCGTGACGACACGTCCACTACGTTATTTATCATTGTGGACACAATGTATATATATTTATGTACTATGAGAACACATCTGTCAGGCAATCAGATTTTTTTTTTTTATTGCTTATGGCGGCAAACGAGCAGACAGCACACCTGATGGTAAGTGTCACTGCCGCCCATGGACCTTTGCATGGTATAGCTAGGCCGCTGCCTACCAATACAACCCTGAACCCACCCCAGTTAGGCTTCCGGCTCTCTCGCTCACCGAACGAAGCGCAATAGCACATTGCTATTACTCAGACGTCGATCTTCTGCGAGAGTGTGGTACTACCCCGGACGGACCGGCCCGCTGCTGTAGACAGAGAACTGTCCACAGCGTGGTCCTACCACAATCAAAGATTTGTTCGTCTATCTAGATATATATCGTGATATCTAGTAGTAATTCTGTTAATATGAAATAGTGAAATACTAACTTTAAGCGCCGTAGTAAAGAAAAACACAAAGCGGACACGAGGACTGCCGACAGATTTGAAACTTAAACTTAAACCTATGAAAAAATAATACAAAAAAAAAATAAAAAGCGTGCCCCAGGGAGTATGTATGGGTGTGATCATACAATATATACGCATAATAAATATATTATACACATATTATATCATTACGTCCTCTCTTACGGTCTACTCAATCTCCGTCTTACAAATTTTTTATTCAGGTCACGTGTCCTGACGCGAGTTTAATATTTTTTACCCATCCCAAAAAGGATACAACGCCATAGAGAGAGAGAAGTTTTAGAGAAGTTGTCACGTCAAAATAAAAAATTGTTAAGAATATTATGGGAATATATGATTAGAAATTAAGTGGCAAGATTTTGGTAATTTTAAAAATAAATATAATATACCTATGTTAGTAGCGAAATGAGAAAACCCCGTATTATTAATACATACATACATATCATCACGCCATATCCCTTGCAGGGTAGGCAGAGAGAACAGAGTGCCAGAGAACTCTATCTCTGCATACTTCACTCGCTTCCTCAACATTCATAATTCTCTTTATACACGCTCGCCGGTTTCGGAGACTCTTGACTCCACCTTCCTTCAGTACATGACCGATCTAGTCTAGGTAGGTTAGTCTCGGTCTCCCTCGGTACCTACATCCTTCCACTTTCGCATTGTATATCTTCCTAACCATCTTCGTATTATTAAAATATGTACTAAATAGATTTTTATAAAACTTATAGACTATATAATAGGATAACTATATACATACATCGCCTTTCATAACGGATCTTTTATCAGGATATCTCTCACAGGTGTTCAGTAGGCAACAATTATTTTTAAATTTCTATCGAGTCACATAGAGAACTAAAAAATATTCTGTTAATTTATTACTTACAAAGAAAAATATAATTATCCATAGAACTGAGTACTATATTGTAGTTACCGATATCTCATATAAAAAAAAATAGTATCTACATACTTATATTACATAAGATTATTAAGACTTGTAGAAGAATATAATTATATCTATTGTAAATCTATAGATACATTTTGTAATTTCTCGCTAGCAGCATCACTCCAAATCTGTTCTAAGTAAAATTAATGACAATCATATTGTTACAACTAAAGCTATTAACAAGTCACAACATTAATAAATTAATAAAAATAAAATGTTTCGAAGACAATTTCACGCTACTAAATAAAAATCGATGCGTTGATTCGAAAACTTTTTCAACATACTTTTACGTTACTTATTACTTGTTCATCGACCACAACGTACGTTCCAATTTATCGAACTATATTATAACGTTAAATGGTGTTCCAAATAACTCAAAATGAAGCAATTCACTACCTGAGTTCCTTACTCTCGCGTCCAAGGTGACTCAAGACTTTTGCCCAGTTGTTTTTTATACCACCGTATTATTGCGATTCCGACATCTGTGACTGTGTGGTCGGTTCAATAAAGCGGTTGAATAAATACCTTAACTACTTTTAGCGCCATATCTTAATTAATTTATAGAGTACATAAATCTTATATCGTTACTCGTTTCTGACGGGTTTGTCATACATCCGTTTCAAATCGGGTAAAAAAAAATGTCGGCATAATCTGTGCTGCGAAATGATATAGCGATATTAACTCTAGTTGTACTTATGTAGATATTTCGTTTTTTTTTTGTAGTCAGAGTACTTAACATTCGCTAACGCCTCGATTTCACCTAAAGCTTTTTTTTTTAATATGTTGATTTATTACCGCCAAATAAACGTTGCTTGCTTTTATTATCAATATAATAAATAGACAAATAGTAATACATGAAGAGACTAGGTCTAAAATTTCAATGTATTTATTTCAAACATAATATCTTATCTTTTAAAATACTAACACGACATGTAGCTTAGATAGAACTATTTTGTAAGAGCAATTACGTGTTTTGATAGTTGAATCAACGATGACATATCTAAATTGCTAATATTTGAGTAGTGCTCAATATCGAGTTTGTTTATTAAAGAATAGTCTTACTGCACTTGAAAAAAAAATTGCTTGAAAAATTAATAATTAATCAGCACATTCTAATCTACTTCTGTCACACAGCATCTCTATTTAATTATTTTCTAAAGTTTTATTTCTACTAATTTGGATTAACAAATTTTCTGTGTGGTGACGGAATAAAAATACAATTCACCACCCACTTTCTAACCCATCGGTGATAACAAAAGATGGTAAAGGAACGCAAGCAGATAACTTCACTGCAAGAGAAGGACAACTCGAAATAAAATCCTATATCAGCTATTCTCAGCGTACATAATAAGGTTTATTCTTCTCCCATTGTGAAGGAGTCCCGAACCCAGCAGTGGAACAGTTCTGCCTGAGATGTGGATTAGGATAATGATGAGAAGCGTTAGGTAACGCATGTTATATAGATTTATATAATCTGCCACAGAGTTTAACTAATCATTTCCAACATAATTTCATTTTATTGTCATAAATTTAAGACTGATAAGATTGATTCATGATATCAAGCTATTAGTAGGTACATGATAAAAGAATATAATACAAATTTAACTTCAAGTTGTAGTAACTGAAAGAATATATGCAAATACACTACAAAATTATTCATTTTAAATAATTGACTTATTGATTAAGTATAATAATATTATATAATTATCCGTGTGGTGATGGAGTAAGAATATATATATATATATATAATCACCACCCCTTATCTTACCCGCGGGTGATCGTAAGAGACGACTAAGGGATATAAAAACGCATATAACATCTATGCTAGAGATGGAAACCTCGAAACAAAACCCTATACCAACACGTCTGACCAGCGTGGTATAATAGGTTAATTTCTCTCCCGTTACGGAGGAGGCCCGAGGCCCGATTTTCAATATCGATGACAAAATGGAGATGTATTCTTTTTTTAAAAAAGAACATCACCTCGGTCTAAGGAATAAATTCTTGAATCGCGGGAAACTTAACAAACAACGAACATTATACCCTTACCACTACACCTAGAAATCAGTCATTTTTTATTTGATCATAGTCATAGTTAGTATAACAACCATGAAAGTAAATTATAAGATAGTAATAGATTCCATAGATGAATTTTAAGGCCTCAATCTTTTAGAAATCTGTACCAAGTATCAAATAATTACACTGTGCCTTTTACTTCACTTCTTTATGAAAAACAATTATCATGGATACTTATGACGTCTAGTGCTAACACAACTGTCTGGCCAGCAGAGTGTAATAAGTTAATTTCCCTCATCTAGAATTAACAGTGTTCTCTCTGCCTACCCTGCAAGGGATATGGCGTGATAATATGTATCTATGTTTTTTTTTTTTTTTTTTTTTTTTTTTTTTTTTTTTTTTTTTTGGTAACGCAGTGGTTAAAAATGCATTTGTCGCATACCCGCCCCGGGCGGGGTATGTGGGACTCACAGGCCCTGAAGGGGACACTGAATACCCACTAAAACATACCAACTGCGAGCTGTTAGCCGAAGGGGCTTTTACAGCTTAACCGGACTGCGGGCGAGCCCGAAGGCTCTCAACCCGATAGACGTGAATTAGGCGACTTCGCCCGAGGGCTCCCCCTGTGGGGAACGGGCCTCGGCTCGGGGCGTCGCTGGGGGTAAGGTGGACGTGGACGTGTCCATCTTGGGGTCGGTGATTTTTGCTCGCCGTGTTTTCGTACCTCGACGTCGAGGACGGAAACGCGGATGTTTGTGCGCGATGGCCTCGCGCGCGGCGTAGGCTTTGGTCTGGGCGAGCGTAATAACGTCGTCATCGTCGTTGAGGACGTGATGTGGACGTCGGACTTTATCTGTATCTATGTATGTAGAAGTAACACTTTATCCGTGTGGTGACGGAGTAAAAATACAATTCACCACCCCCCCCCCCCCCCCCCTATCCCTCCCATTATGGAGGAGGCTCGAGCCCAACAGTGGGACAAATATGAGCTGAGATGATGATGATGAGATGAGAGTAAACACTTAGCAGTAGGGCTAGCTATAATGAGAATAAGAAAAAAGTACTCAAATACTTTAAAAATAGAATTCATCTCTTATCTATTCACTAACGTCTAATTATAAAATCAATTGCTTACTTCAATAATCGGTAATTTTGAACCTTGTTTTGTCATGTGATAAGAAATATATTTAATCAAAAGCAAATCTACCTTTAAGACAAAAGATGAACATTAGTTTCTGCACAGAAAGGTCTTATAATAATTCGATTTTTTTTTAATAGAGGGACCATTATAGAGATCTTCCAGTAAATCAATAAAAAAAGATCTATGTAATTTTATTTAAGGCAAATGTATTATTATTAATATTGAATGTAACTTCGAAGTTAAAAGGTTTTCTTCATACGCAGCCTCTGGGACCTGTCGCCGTGGGAGCGCGACAAGTGGATGCCTTCACGTACGGCTATTGTTCGTCACCCTGGGACCCTATACCCCTCTACCGCGCCTCTTATACCGTAAACAGTATACATCTTCTCGCTACCCTGAAACACTTTTGATTCCATAACTAACTAGAGTAATGAAATTACAATTTTTATTTGTCACATACTATTCACATATAATTAATTACTAAATATTGTTTAATTAATCAAACGGTAGTGTTTCGTTTTTGCAAGCTAGTAATTTATTGATTACTTTCACTTTTAAATAATTAAAAATCTAGTTTAAACACATATAAATTTAGCATTTAAATGTTTTATCGCATCATCAATCAAGTCGCACAGTAACCAACTATATCTCTATTATAGTAATATATAAATTTGAAATCATCAAATGACCTGCAAAGAGATATTTTATTGTTTATATAAGATGTTGTTATCATATTAAACAAATATATCGTAACAATTAAAAATACAGAAATAAACAAGTTTACGGACAGGACAAAGTGCATGTCACGAGCGCAACGGCCTTACTCAGGGCCGCCCAGCGCAGGCAGACGCGGCGCCCACAGGCGACCGCCATGGGAAAAATCAGGCTTTGCCGCCCCCGCCTCCGCCCCCCGCCCCGCGCGCCTATTGGACCGCCCTAGCCCGCCCCGCGCCCCACCAGCGGCCATAAATACTACGCCAGTACGCGCATCTCCTCATTCCTCGCTTGCAATTCGCGGTAGACGCACGTAACGCGTTCGTGTATACGTCCAACCCAGTGTTCGTGTTAGTGACAGTCATAATGAAAGCAATAACGGCAGTGTGCGCTACTGGCGCCTCCGTCCCGGCGATCGCCAGCGGTCGAGTACAGCGGCATCGCGATGGAGAGAACGCTGAAATCCAAATGTATCTTTCCAAACTACAGGACTTGGTGCCTTTTATGCCCAAGAACAGAAAAATCTCCAAGTTAGAAGTGATTCAGCACGTCATCGACTATATCTGTGACTTGCAATCGGCGTTAGAAAATCACCCTGCCATGGATCAATTCGATGCTGAAGGAGCCCTGGCGTCTCCTCCGTGTGCAACGGCGCCACAACCGCGCCCACAAAGGCGACCATTGGGCCCTCGCTCAGCGCCCAACACCATCCTACGCAAATCACTTCCAACTCTTCCAAGTCAAGAACACAGGCACCAAACTGTAAGTTTTCCCATATCTATAATGATTTTTATTATCTTAATGCACTAACCGTCCATATAAAAAAATGAAAATAATTATGTTTTTGTTAATTTTACATGGTTCTCTTTTCACATAACTATAATATAGTCGGATAACTTAATTCATCAGCTTGTTGAGATCCAGTGTTGGACATAATGAACATGTTAAACAAAAGGATAATGCGATAATCGCCATGTTTGCCAGGCGAGTTGGAGATTGCAGTAGATATTATAAATTCGCAAATAGTGCGACTGCTTTTTTCTTAGTTATTTTACGTCTCTCACGAAAAAATAAGGGACGGTGATATATTCTATTCGTAACCCGTCAACAAACGGAGGTCAAATAACTAATAGTTATTGATTATTTATAAAATATCCTTGAATTTTAAAGTAATAATATACAATATGTTCGATGAGGAAATCTTAAAATTTAACCGCACCTTGTAGCCTACTACAATATTTAATTAATAATACCTTTATATAAATGTAATTAGTTTGATACTTTAGCTCGCACTTGTACTAGCCTGTAATAAAAGATACCAACTATTGCATAAAAAGTTAATGAAATCGGCCGTGTCGTGTTTTTGCGGCGCGCGCGCACCTGCGTGTTTCGCAAGCGCGGGAACGTAAAAGTAGAGATGCAAAGTGTCACAACACTACGACTTACGCATCACTATGTCAATAATTATAAGCAAACAATTTATTTGACATATTTATGTAGTTATACTTGAGGTGAATAATGAAATATTAAATTTCATAATTTTCTGTAACCTCCATATTCAATTCACAGCCCTACCTGATAATTTTATGTTTAATAATATTAATACCAAATGAATGAACAAAAAAGCAATGATAGAGAGATGTAAAGATATTCACACACTTAATATTAAACACAACAATGAAATCGTAATATTCGGTAATAAGCCAGTCATAGACAACAGCGCTGTTCACGCATGCGTGTCTGCTGTTTTGAATTTCAGCCTTGAAGCTCAGCCACCTGCGCCGGCGCCGCGTAAGCGACCGTGTACTGACACACAATCTGAATATTCAACACATATTTATCTTACTCGTTTAACATTCCGGCTGACACCTGTGTGTGATTGCCATTTGACCATTCCTATGTACCATGACGGCACATTAACAAAGCAAATCACAGCCAATGTCTAAAAGATATACGTATTTCTAGTGAACAACTAAAATTGTAATGTACGAATGAGATTGTCGTCGCATAGCAGGTGCATCTTACAGGATTTATTCGTACGCTTTGCGATTACGAGCCTCAAGCGCAATGCGCGCTCGTTAATACTTGGTCGCGCCACGTAAATTTTAATCACTGCCAGTTGTTGGAACCGAGGGAAATGTTCAAAACAAACGTGATTTAAGAGAGTACATGTTCGCCAGTATTCACTCAGACACAGAAAACGATTATATAGTGAAACTGTAATATATGACTCTCCACATGTTTTGTAAAGGGTTTTGCTTTATTTATTCTGATATGTATATCGATGGTATGATTTTATATGTACCTTGCAGTATACCACGATTTTCAGAGACCGCAAATTATTATAAAAAAATCCAATCTACTTTGTGCGTAATATATCTAATACTTTTAAAATGTCTTCTATCGCGACAGAAAAGTCCGTCATCAAACGTATATTCCCTTTATGCTTATTTCTGCCTTTATGCTAGTCTATATAGAATAACCCCAGGATATTTTTAATTGAAAAGATAAATATTTTGATGCTGCAAGCGTTAAGGACTTATTTTAAGACCAAGATTTCTGCAAAAACGCCTTTGTTAATTTTATTTCACAACAATTTACGTATTTTATTAAAAATTAAATCTTATATTTCAAAACATATCTGTGGATCATATATTAATATTCATATATATATATATTTAGCAGTTAGCATCCATAAAGAAACAAAAAACAACAAATAACATCTATTAATTAGGGTCGGGCGCCGGTTGTATCGCGATACGCATAGATATTTACTAATATACCGCCTACCACAAAATCGGAATGTCGACTAATCGAGCCGCATTCTTGAATACAAAATGGAATATCCATTCGCAAGGACATTACAACACAATCTAATAGATCTTCGTATTCTAAAACATGAAATAGCATCGGATTTGATTGTTAGCAAAGGCTAGGAAGAATAACAACGCCCGAGGCGTTCGTGCCGGAATTCGTATTTCTATCGTGCTCGTCGTGAGGCGGCATTTCACGACGGTATCTCGTGGGCCATCGAGCGCTGTTCGCTACAAAACTCCAGTCACGAGCATACGCCACGAACTACCATAGCGACCGTAATTGATGCCTGCAGCTGCTTGCCATCAGCCATAAACGTGAGATCAATCCATTCTGCTTAGATAGTACTCTTTACAATGCTGTCATTAAAAAAGCTTGACTCGACTTACGCGTATCCTATTGGTTGTTTTGCTTGTTTGACTTTTCACTTCAACCATAATAAGCTGTTAAGTAACGTAATGACGATTGTTAAGCGTGTAATCCGTTGCGGCTGCGCCCTCTACTTTATTTCACATAAAGGGTCCAACCCTTATATCCATAACCATATCTTTGATACAATAATGAGAGTATATTTAATCTATGGTTTTTACATTCGTTTTAAAAACAAAGATACATTTTTCCCGTATGTACCATACTATAAGTTGTCAATATCACTTAAGCATTCAATTACCGGCCCGCATGCTACATTTTGTTAACAATTTATGGACCCTATAGTTAATTGAGTCAATGTCGTCATCAGTAAATAATATTATGTACTTTACTATTATATGTAAAATATATAATAAAGATTTTGCAAATAGTTATGAAATGTGTGGAGCCAGATTGCCCGAGAGCACACCCACGCTCGATGCGATGGCGTCTATCCGACAGGCGACGCTAACGAGCCGCCAGGTGTCCGCTTCTCCGCGCCTACGCTCTCCGCTCCTCTGAATATCTTTGTGACCGCGCACCTCGTACATAAATCGTGCACGTGAAAGTTTTACGAGCACCTTTACGCTTCTCCGTACTAATAAACCGCACGACGTCGGTGAGTAGACAATGCAACTCCACCGCAAAATGTCTCAGCTCAGACGTGCACACGTGCAGCGATTTCGCCGATCGCTTGGATTCCATCGACGACGGATCGATCGAGGGCATTGTGCGGGTAACGGTCGCTCGCAGCTGCGTGTGAACACACGTGACGGCGTCGGTGGCCGGATAGCTAAATAAATGTGATGAACACTGAACATACCTATTCATTATCCGAGCGACAATGCTCCTCTCATAAAGGGATTTCACGTGTGCGCACTCGCCAAGTCCCGATCCGTTCAGGACATGTGTGCTCTCCCTTTGGTATGTGTCCGTAAATAGGGTGTGGCCACGTGCCGCCGTTCAGCTGTGTCACGGATGTGCACGGACGGGAAGTGGTAATCGTTGATACACAGTTATGCTTAAACTGCTAACATTTTCCATCTGTTGAAAAACCAAGCCTGATCTGATATCAATATGTTAGCCCCATTATCAAATACAAATGCAAAGGAATCAAGTAAAAAACCCATTGTCCTGACAATAATTAATTAAAACATCGTCGAAAAAGGGCATATGTGATGACAGATGGCCGGACGCGGGCGGGATGCGCATGTGCTACACGATATAATTAGTCGCAATCACTAATAAAACTACATAAATGTACGACGTGATTTCATTGTCTATAATAAAGAGAAAATATTTGTTTAACTCATAAATAAAAACTAATATTACCATAAATTTTTAAAATATAAATTAGGGCTGTGACATTTGCGCGCGCACTGTTCTATGATTGGTAGAGCTGCACCCTAATATTACATAATATTTATCCTATATTCTCAATCCAGAAAATTACTTTGATATTAATTGTTATATATTACAATTTCACTTATTTAGTTTTCTTACTTGTTACAGACAGCAGAAAAGCAAAACCAAGTGGATAGGCCCTCGTGTTAAGTGGGTATTAGGTTAAGAGAGACAATGTTATTTATGGTAATGTTTATATACCTCGTGGTGGCAGCGATGGCGTCGCCGCGGGTTGCTCTACTCGGTCCTCAAAGAGTACGAGAAGCCCCGGCATGAGTCCCAGTGAAGATCATCCGTCACGATGATATCCTATGCACGATCTCGTTACGATCAGTAATACTACTTTAATATATTTTTTTTTGTGGCATTACACGCAGAAGACTTTAGCATTACAATGCAATTGGCCGCGATCTGTGGCATTTTTGTTATGTTTTGTGTAAAAAGCTTTACTAGAAAGTTTTAATGAATGTAAATTTTTCATGTTTGTAAATAAGTATGTTGAGTGGTTTGTACTATAATTAGATCCTTCCTGTTTCGAAATAAATTATATATTTTGTAATAATTAAATACAAATTCAGACACGTCACGTACAAAATGTTGTAGATTTCGTTTCTTCCTATTTTTAATTGTAATATCTTAATAAAATGTCAACAACTTATCTTTTAATTATATTAACTAATGCTTCCAATTATATCAAAGAAAGTGAACCAATTAAAAGTTGGTTCACATATATAATTATTTTAAGTTATTTCATGAGTGTGATTTTGCATGGCGATTTTGTTTCTAATAAAATATTATAATAAATATTATTATGTATATGCTTCACGCAATTTTTTTTATAATTAACTTATGATTTGTGTTGAGCATATAATTTTATGTAAATAATGTAAGTTTAAGATATCAAAAGGAAAAAAAATACAAATACTGAAAATTATGAATGATAGATACATTTTATTATATTATTTTGAATGTAAGGTGAAGATGCTTTAATTATCATTATATCAATAACTAATTAATTATGGTGTATTATAATTTTAAATAGACTGTTATAGTTTTTAAATTGAAGTGTGTTAATAATGAACAAAATATGAGTTGTTAATTAAGTATGTGATGATTGGTTGTAGCGTTTGTTGTCTGTAATGTTTTAATGAATCTAACCCCAATTGGTCATTGAGGCAGCTAAATTTTAACTTGATGTCACAAATTGTATATTGATTACATTGCATGGCGTCCATCACTCATTATTTCCTTTATTATTTAGTTTTTATAAATTGTGCACTGATTTTATTAAGTACCAGTACAATGAAAAGGATAATAAAAAATATTAAGATTGAATTTAACGTTTTATTTTAATACTCATGAATTATATTATATATATAATTTAGGAATGCTGAACGAACGTCTAGTTAAGAAGATATACAATGCGAAAGTGAAAGGATGTAGGTACCGGGGGAGACTAACCTACCTAGACCAGATCGGTCATGTACTGAAGGAAGGTAGAGTCAAGAATCTCCGAAACCGGCGAGCGTGTATGAAGAGAATTATGAATGTTGAGTAAGCGAGTGAAGTATGCAAAGATAGAGTTCTCTGGCACTCTGTTCTCTCTGCCTACCCTGCAAGGGATATGGCGTGATGATATGTATGTATGTATGTATGTAATTTAGGAATCCATGATTGGTTCCGTATTTTTGTAGAGTAGCAGCGGCTATAAATACTACCAACCCTTACTATGTTCGTGGATGTCGTAAAAGACGACTAAGAGCTTTATATTGACCTGAGCCAACATCACCTTTTAGTCAACAATTACATTCCCAAGGTGGGTTAACAGTCAGACAGGCGGCCGATAATTAAACTATTGCCAATATCTTTCACAATATGTACAAGTATATATGGCGTCGACCCTAAATAATTGGTATAAGAGCAGGAGAACGATGGTCGGTTTCATATTTATCACTACAAAAAAGTTTACAATTATATTTGTCAATACTAATACACATCTATTAATGCTATTAATCAGAATGTTATCTTCCTCAATTAATTTCACTTCTCATTAATTTTTATACCACGTCTTTAACTCAGTACTTATTTGAAAATATCAAAAGACATAATATCATATATTTAAATATCCAGTAAACCTTTAATTTGTTTTAATGCATTAAATAATATGTTTACTAATTATTATGCCAATTGGCAAAATAAAATAGTTTCATTATCATCATCTCGGCTCATAAATGTCCCACTGTTGAGCTCGGGCCTCCTCCGTAATGGGAGGAAAATTAACCTACTATACCGCGCTGGTTTGACGTGTTGGTATAGGATTTTGTCTCAAGTTTTCCTTCTTTCGCATAGATTTTATATGCGTTTTATATCCCTTAGTCTCATACGATCACCCACGGGTATGATATGAGGTGGTGAATAGTATTCTTACTCCATCGCCACACGGTAAGTCTTTAACTCAGTAGTTGAAAATATCAAAAGGACGCCATTTCATATATTGAAACATCCGGTAAACCTTTAATTTGTTTTAAAATGGATTAAATAATCTGTTTACTAATTGGCAAAATAAATAGTTTCGTTAACCAATAGCGTAGATAATATAGGCGGTATACCTGATCTTTGCAGGTAGTATGTTGTATAGAATACCGAGGTCCTGACTCCTGATAATACGTGCACTTAAATTTAATTTAGCAAATACAAAGGTCACCGCTGTGATATTATATATTTTTCAATATAGGTATCTTCTTAAGTTACGTAAAATCATTGATATTGGATATTGGTAGCCTTGTTTGAAAATTGAAACTTAGAGACTGTGTTTGTAGAAGAACATAATATAGGACTTTATTATGTTATAGTTTATAGTGCTGTGTGGTAGCGGCTACGAATACTACCAACCCTTACTTTGCTCATCGGATGTCGTAAAAGACGACTAAGAGCTTTATAACGACCTGGGCTAACTCCACCTGATGCTGTTTGATCAACAATTATATTCCCGAGGAAGTTTGACGTCAGACAAGTGGATGATTATAAAACTTTTGCAATATGTACGATGGAGAAGATGGAAGACATATTGCGTTGAACCAAAGTAATTGGGATAAGAGCAGGAAAATGCTGAATGATGAACAAAAAGTACGAATAAATTATTAAAAAATCGAATTACATTCCCTCTAATGCGGAGGGAAGTCATGGCTGTTTTATAATAGTTAACCTTGTGATTAGATGTCTCATGTAGGATCTTGACCATAATCTTTTACCAAAAATTATATAAATTAAGAAAGATTTTTTTTTATCAAAAACTGTACAACGCATAGATATGTGACAACAGCGATTCCGGCTCATATACCGACATTAATCGAAGGGTTCTATTGTCTGTTCCCTACTTTAACACTGTCTCGAGGATATTTACTCCAAATGATGCACCTACTCATTTAATTTGATTGATTCTTTATCAATTAACAATTTATCTAGAAAAATATTTTAATATAATTGCTAAATAGTTACAAATGATATCTGTATTTATTACGTTAGTTATTTACAGGTAAATAAGAATTCCAAACAAGATCTGGATTAAAAATTTATATTCCTTGCTACACAACCTTAAATTTTTGGGATAAATAGTTTTTTTTTTTGTTTGTTTTCGTACATGTTATCTGTCGTATTCTTATAAAAACAAAGCTATCGAAGTATTCTATGCATTGTTTTTAAACTCGCATTGTTATCTTTTTTTTTTGTATTATTGAATTTATTAAATTACTCTATGGTTGATAATCCTTATAGTTTACTATTTTTTAAGTAATTTGCTAACAAAACTATTGAAATATTAAACGTATGTTTTAACGTTTTTATGTCAAAAATAATTTATTTTTTATGTGATTGTAGATACCTCTGTATGTAAACAATCTTAAAATGTAAATTTTGACGATGTTGAAGGATTGTAACAACATAGAATCATTGTATAATTGAGTTTTCCAAGCGTGACTATTATCCGAGTCGGCCACGGACGGCAAGGAATTGGTACTAGTGCGTTATGGGGCTGCACGCCGTTCTTCAATCACCCCGGACGGAACGGGCGGGTAGTGTCCAAACCGTAGCCAGCCAAAAACAAAAGAGCGTAACGTTTATATTATCAACGATTGGGAAATCTGATTTCGAAAAAATTAAATATCAAAACGCTAATGGATAAATGCATCAATGGAATAAAATAAGATCCACCTGGAAGAGGTAATATTTCCAAATAAGCCAGAAATTAGCTCAGAGTACTTACCCGTGGGTGACCGTAAGAGACGACTAAAGGATATAAAACGTATATAACATATATGCAAGAGAAGAAAAACTCGAAACCAAAATCCTATACCAACACGTCTGACCAGCGTGATGTAGTAGGTCAATCTTTCTCTTATCATGGAAGAGGCTCAAGTAGGACATATATGAGCTGAGATGATAGGTAAATAAAAGTATCAGTTATTCAAGAAACGGTCACATAACATATTGTAAGGCCTCGTAAAGCCCCTCTGTCAGCTAGAGCTGCTAAACAGTATAAGTATTTATATAATTTAAAACACAAATTTTCATTATTTCACAGACCTCCACAATAAAAGTGAATCGTTATGTCACAGTAGACAAACGTTACACCCCGACTAGAAATTTTTTCGTCTTCCTTAGCAGGACCGGACCGGGCATGCCCGATCTGGACCAGATAAGGTATGTAACGCAAAAGATATATCTGGACCCGATCAGGAAAACCTTATCGGGTCCAGATCAGGCATTCCTGATCGGGTCCAGATCAGGCGTTCCTGATCGGGTCCGGATGAAATTTTACTGATCGGAACCAAATCAATCATCTGCGTTATATATATATCTTGCCTGATCCAAAACGAGTACGCCCAGTCCGATCCTATTAAAAAAACATGAATATCTTAAAGAACATGTTTAATAGGTAAAAATATAAATTAATATATGACGTAGGCACCGAATGCAGTGCTATATTCTTATCATAGAGAGTCCCAGTGAGCCGTTCCGATTATGGCGCAACCACCAGATGCTAACGACTGCAACTGTCGCCTGAATTTTTCATTCATGACCTGATCGATCTGTTTTAATCTGATTCGATAACAACTAATTTAATATTAGGCCATGTCATTACGCTTCGGAGAATCTTAACACCGCGATTCAAATAATGACGTCATTTTACTAACGCCATCTATTTATTATGACCCAAAACAATAAATGTTAGAATGGTTGTTACAATATAATATTTCTATCTATCTATGTTTTCAAATGTTAGGTACATTTATATATATTATTTTTATATTATTAATTAAACATTATTATTATTATTAAATACATATGATTAATTAAAGATTACAGATTAATCTCCTCTGATGCAAATACAATTTCGTCGTGGCATAAATATGACAATCATGTCACTTTTTTGAATTTTGATTGATATTTTTTTCGTGTTACGAAAACTGTTTCTGGTTCTGATATACTACAAGCCTTACTATATACTTGATGATATTTCACATCAGGCTATCCTTATTTGGTCCTGATCTGGTCCTGATCCGGTATGCCTTACCATACTTGATGTTATTTCACATCAGGCTATCCTGATCAGGACCAGACCTGGTCCTGATAGGGTTTGCCGGATCCGGCATGCCTCATTCTGTCCTGATCGGGTCCTGATCCGGTATGCCTTACCATACTTGATGATATTACACATCAGGCTATCCTTATTTGGTCCTGACCTGGTCCTGATCCGGTATGCCTTACCATACTTAATGATATTTCACATCAGGCTATCCTTATTTGGTCCTGATCTGGTCCTGATCCGGTATGCCTTACCATACTTAATGATATTTCACATCAGGCTATCCTTATTTGGTCCTGATCCGGTATGCCTTACCATACTTGATGTTATTTCACATAAGGCTATCCTGATCAGGACCAGACCTGGTCCTGATAGGGTTTGCCGGATCCGGCATGCCTCATTCTGTCCTGATCGGGTCCTGATCCGGTATGCCTTACCATACTTGATGCTATTTTACATCAGGCTATCCTTATTTGGTCCTGACCTGGTCCTGATCCGGTATGCCTTACCATATTTAATGATATTTCACATCAGGCTATCCTTATTTGGTCCTGATCTGGTCCTGATCCGGTATGCCTTACCATACTTAATGATATTTCACATCAGGCTATCCTTATTTGGTCCTGATCTGGTCCTGATCCGGTATGCCTTACCATACTTAATGATATTTCACATCAGGCTATCCTTATTTGGTCCTGATCTGGTCCTGATCCGGTATGCCTTACCATACTTGATGTTATTTCACATCAGGCTATCCTGATCAGGACCAGACCAGGTCCTGATCGGGTTTGCCGGATCCGGCATGCCTGATTCTATCCTGATCGGGTCCAGATACATGATCTGGTTGAACATATATTTTTTTTTCTAGTCGGGACCCAGACTCAAATCCAGCAATTGCTTAATTCACATAGAATTGTCTTACGAGGGAACTAAAACGACGACATGAAGGTCGCTTGATTACTCGCTACGTATTACATTTAAGCTATCTGTCCATTCTGTAATAGCAAACAATTCGCAATTCTCTGTCCTGCTAAGTTTACTTCTTTGCCTAAATTCAGTCTGAAATGTTGAGTATTTGTCTAAAGCAATTGTAAAACTATTTAAAAGCTGATAGTTTTTTTTTCAATAAAGTGTTTAAAGTAGAACCACACACTATACGAAAAAGAGGCTATGCTCAAATCTATAAGTAGAATATTTTGTTAAGGGATTGATTAACCATAATAATTTACCATTTGCCCGATGTTCTTGGTTATTAAAAGAGGTCATAAAAAACACCTCTTACATATACCGTATGTGATAATACGAAATGAGTTATTGGCGGGAACGTGAAAGTCTCGTGTGGTGCTTGTATTTTATTCAATATCTTAATGTTTTAAAGTCAAAATCAATCAAATTTTGATGTAATTTTCTATAATGTAATTAAATAAAGGGATAAAGAACGTTACTAAATAACATCACTATACGACAAAGAAAACTCCAATTACAATGTACCTTACATCTAACGCCGTACAGTAGGCAAATTTCTTTATTTTAAGAAAAACGATTTTGCCCCATATCAATTGTATATGGGTTGTGAAGAAAAATAAGCAATATAGACAAATAATTCATAAATATCAACTATTACTATTTAAAAGTTCCATACGAACACGGATCCGTCGAGATCACGCGATTACATCACGACCAATTATCGCAACTACAATATTTGGTCAGCTGCGTACATAATGTACTGTAAACTTCAATAACAAAGATCGACTATTCCATTTTCTACTTAAATTTTACTGCAACAGAAATGAATTTTCCTCGGCAAAATAATATGTCATTAACAAAGCAATTTGTACTGTGAGGCTAAAGCAGTAAGTTGAATACGGTGTACAGGGAAAAAATACATAATAATTGAACTCGTGAATGTTAGTTTGCTAAACATTAACTGCATTCCATCACACGAACAATACTACTAATTACTAAATGAAGTAAATAAATATCAAAATATTTCCCAAAAAGATTACTTGCGACCCTGCCAGGATTCGAACCTGGAATCTTCTGATCCGTAGTCAGACGCGTTATCCGTTGCGCCACAGGGCCACTGTTTTGGGATGACGAAACATATATTCGGGATCCTGGTATTATTTTAAATATTTAAAAGAAAAACATCAAGATATAAATAAAAAACAATATACATATTATAGTACAGTCCCACTATAATTTGTACTAAACTAGTGACCGCTTCGCTTCTCTTCGGTTTTAGTCGCTCTGACCGCGTTTATTAAATTTTTGGTAACTTCTGAGGTATTCATTTTAATAATAAGAGCAATTTCGATCTTCATTAAGTGGACCGCGTATCTAATCTATTTAATTGAATAATAAATAATACTGTATTCTACAAAAATAGTTCCATAAATAACCCATTTTGGTTTAGTAGGTAATAAGTAATAGATAAACTTGGTAATAGCGGGTTATTCTTAAAAGATAGACATATACTATCACCGACTATTTAATAAACACTTTTAAGATATACAATTTTCTGGTACATTATTTTGATTTATCTCGTAATGTTTAATTAGCGTCGATGTTATATTACAAATCTTTTAAATTGCCGGCTTTTCTCTACTATAATACATATTATATCTACATATAAACCTTCCTCTTGAATCCCTCTATCTATTGATAAAAATCGCATTAAAATTGGTTGCGTAGTTTAAAAGATCTAAACGTACAATCATTGGGAAGCGTCTTTGTTATCCATTATGTAAAGATACATCTATATATAAAGCTACATTCTCAATAGAAATATTTTTACTTCCACTACTACTTAGTGATAGGACCACGCTCTTGACAATTTTCTGTCTACAGCCGCGGTCCGGTCCGTTCGGGGTAGTACCACACTCGCGCAGAAAATTGACGTCTGAGTAATGGCCATGTGCTATTGCGCTTTGTTCGGTGAGCGAGAGAACCGTAAACCCGATTGGTTTTGGGGTTTGTATTGGTAAGCAGCGGCCTAGCTATACCCTTGGTATTGCAAAGGCGGCGGGTTACCTCAGTGCGCGAGGAGGGTGGCTCCCCATCGTTGAGCGAGATAGCCACCTGGCGCGAGGACGCCCGCCGAGACGTCATCGCCCGTTGGGTTACGCGGCTGGAGAGGCCTAGACACGGTATCGTGACCGTCGAAGCCTTCCGGCCCGTATTGATGAAATGGATGGAGCGGCGGCACGGGGTCCTCACCTTCCGACTGGTGCAGGTGTTGACGGGGCACGGGTGCTTCGGGAAATACCTGCACACGGTCGTGTACAGGGAGTGGACTCCGGGCTGCCATCATTGCAGTAGTGACGAGGACACGGCGCAACATACGCTCGAGGAATGCTCGGGCTGGGACGGGCTGGGACGGGCAGCGCCGCGACCTCGTCGCTATTATCGGTGCCGACCTGTCACTGCCGGCTGTCGCGAGGGCGATGGTCGACAGCGTCAGGAATTGGGACGCGGTCGCCGCCTTCTGCGAGGCTGTCATCTCGCGGAAGGAGGCGGTGGAACGAGTCAGGGAGGACTCCCGCTACCCGGGCCGCCGCCAGCGGCCGGGGCGGCGCAGGCGCGAATACCTGCGCCTGATGCCGCCCTAACCCAGGCCTCGGGTGATCGGACCGGGGAATTGTCCGGTCACCCGACGCGAGGCCACCGCGTGAGGGCGACGCCCCGACGGCGAAATCTGTCGGGGCGTCGACGAGAGGAACCCGCGAGGGTAAACCGCCGAGCGGACCACCGAAGACAAAGATCGGGTACCGGTGGTCCGCTCGCACGGCGAAGAGAGAGGATTTTACGGTGGGTCTATGGGATCACGCGCCGCCTTCTCAGTCACCCCGGACCGATTTGGCGGGGCGAGACGCACCCATAGCCCACCAATAAAAAAAAAAAAAAAAAAATGGTATTGCAAAGGTCCATGGGCGGCAGTGACATCGGCCATCAGGTGTACTGCATGCTCGTTTGCCACCATATGCCAAGAAAAAAATCTCGCATCACTCGAGCTTAGAGCAATATACTGAAGAAATTGACATAGCCAGTTATACAAATAATAATAATAACGGTTTTATTTCAAGTTTTTCTTCTATTGCATAAGTGTTATATGCATATTTTACCCTTGCATTACCTCTTAATCGTTTTTTGCGTCGCTCACTGGTAAGGAAAGGGGTACAGAATAGTGTGCTCACTGTCACCACACAGAAATGTACATTTTCTTGTATACCTGCCTATTATCTATCATTATTAATTCTATATATAGTTTATATTGATTAGTATGTGTAATAATTACTAAGTAATATAGCTAAAAGATAATAGAGTCCAGTTCTTGTGTTATGTGTGCGTGTTCCTGTCGTAAAATGCAACTAAATTTCTACATCGACCTGGAACAAATCTGTCTTTATAATGTTGTCTTTACAGATTGCCCAGGTGAAAACAGCTACGCACTTCCTAGTTCCCTTGGGTTTCACTCCCTTCCCATTCCTTTGGGTTTTTATGAAAACCACGGGTAAGTATGAAGTGGCGATATGTATTGTAATCTTAAGCCCCAGATATTTTTTTATATTTAAAAAGACAACACCTTCTATACTAAGGAAGCAATTCTTGTATTGCAGATGACTTACATCATCATCATCATCACAGCCCACAAAAGTCCCATTGCTGGGCTTGGGCCTCCTCCGTAATGGGGAAATTAACCTACTATACCGCGCTGGTCAGACGTGTTGGTATAAGGTTTTGTTTCGAGTTTTCCTTCTCTCGCATAGATGTTACATGCGTTTTATATCCCTTAGTCGTCTCGTACGATCACCCACGGCTAAGATATGGGAGATGACTTTACAGACATATAATTAACACAGACGATTTACACTCGAGACAACAATTTGTGAATCGCACAAAATATTGTCTTGTGTGGAAATCGAACTCATGGCACTTGGCATGGTAGGTTGGTACCTTAACCGCTACATCATCTATGTAATCAGCTGGGTGACAGCAAGATAGTACCATTCGATTGTTTAAAGTAAATTTTAGACGTATCTTAATATTTCTTCTTCTTCTTCTTATATATTGGCAATCAGCTACATATACGAGCTATTGGTGCCAGTGTCAAGTTATAAATATTTTCACGTTTTTAGTCTTTCAAGTTAGTCATTGTCTAAGTCAAATTGTCGACATTAACAGTGCAATGGCCACACTGTTAATGGTATCTTGTGGGAATTTTGATGGATAAAGCACTTTTATATGATATTCCCTACATCCCAGTAGTTCCGCCGCTTCATATTACATAAAATGCCATCAAAATTATCTAATATAACACGTTAAAACACTAAGATATCGAATATAATATAAGAGCACCATATGACGTTTTCAAATTCCCGTCAAAAGTCCCCTTAATATTTCTCCTTGAAGTTCATTGTTGTAAGCAAGACAACTGTCACTCTCCTTTCGTATAGAGCCAAATATTAAACAAAGGCTGCTTAAATTTTAATTTTCGTAATTTTTATCATATATGTATACAATTTCACTGTTGAGCTCGCACACAAAATGGTGTTTTTTTATATACCTAAATATCATAGAGAACTTAATATTATTTCAATCATTTAAAACCAAACAAAATCTTCGTATTTATTCAAATAAGACAATAGAGAGACACATAATAACAGGAAAATCAACCCGACTGCCATTGTTTAAATCCTTTAAATTTCCTTCTCATTATATGTATCAACTTGTTAACATAATGATTTCTAATGTTTATGCGAGCATGACACATTTGAAATAAAACTATTTTTACGGATTCTATCGCGTTTGTATTTGATTTCTTATTTCTCGACGTTTTCAGCACGGTTCGTTTGATTTTTAATTTCGCAACGTTTCGAACAGCGTTCATGAGCACGAGAAGACAATACAGTAAAGCGTTCGGAAGGTCGGGGAATTAAATATCAAAAACAAACGCGATAGAATCCGTAGAAATAGTTTTATATGAAAAAATTTCTTAAGCCAAATAATTGAACGTATCTATTTACCTATATAGGCTAAGTTCTTGAACATATCTTCGAATATAGCTATCTTTACTTAGAAGATATAAAAAAAATATGTGTTTTTGGTGCGCTATTATGTATTGTAGTTGTTAGATAAAATGTTTGTACCAACCAAGGACATGCGCTAGCGCACCTGCATGATGGAATAATCGCCACATTTGCCGCTACTCGTGTGTTATCGCTGCGATAACGGTACTGAAACGTAATGAGAACTAACGTTAATGACGTCAATTGTAGCACAAACAAAAAACAAACCAAGTGCTAGTTCCGACACGATTACGAAGGTCATAATCGTAAAATATTTGACACTATCCAACCATCTATATATTTATCGATGTCCAGTATTTGACAGGGAACTCCAAAAGGATTATTCTCCCTTGCCACAATTGTTACACTTGGCAAGCGGGTTGGCGATTGTATTTCACAGAAGTGTACTACTGTCTATTGAAGAGAAGCTTTTATACGGACGCTCGGGGACTGGGCAATCACTCCATATTAAGCCTAATTATCGCTATCGTCATATGAGCGGTACACGATATAAATATGTAAATGTATATAATAATGATACATCATATATTATTTTTGCTGTGTGGTAAGCCACGAATATTACCAACCCAACCCTTACTTCACTTGTGGATGTTATTAAAGATGACTAAGAAAGAGCTTTATATCGACATGGGCCAACTACACTTGATTTCGTTTCGTCAACAATTACGTAATTGTATTACATTCCCAAGGAGGGTTAACATATACGACCCACTATGGGGCTCGAGCTTCTTCCACAATAGTTCAGAAAATTAACCGACTATACTATACTAGACGGGTTGGTACATGGTTTTATTTCCAGTTGCCCATTCTTGCACCTATGTTATATGCATGTTATATCTTTTAATCGTCTTTTACGACACCCACTCGCAAGATTTGTATTATTATTCCGTCACCAAGAAGATAAAACAATATTTACTTTTGATTATCAACTATTTATATATAAGTAGCTCTCAGTACTAAAGTTTATATGAAATAAAACATGTTCTACGAATATTATCAATTTTTAAATTTTGGGTTTATTATTCTAATGTGTCGGATACTTTTTAGGAATCCTAGTCACGGGAGGACTTTTAATATTTGAAACCAGGATCGTTCCATCGTTGTTCAAAGATTTTTTCAACTACCCACGACTTTAGTAATTAATTTCGACACCACATCTTTCAATGAATTCTTCTTATTTTTATGTATTGGCAATCAGCTACTTAAATGAGCCATTGTTGCCAGTGTCGAGTTATAATTATCTTCAAGTTTTTAGTGTCTTCAGATTAGTCATTGTCTAAGTCAAATTGTCGCCATCAACAGTGCTATGGCCACACTGTTAATGGTATCTTGTGAGAATTTTGATGAAAAACGAAAACGTTGTAAAGCACTTTTATATGATATTCACTATATCTCAGCAGTTCCGTCACATCACATTACATAAAATGTCATCAAAATTATCTAATATAACACGTTAAAACACTAAGATAACGAATATAATACAAGAGCACCACATGACGTTTTAGATTCCCGCCAAAAACCTCTTTCAATGAATTGCCATTTTAAAAACTTATTATAGAACACTATATTATAGTGATTATTATGATATGGCAATTTATTAAATTAAAATACTTTACCACCTAACACATAGACCGGCGAACATACGCGAGCCCATGACCATTCCTTAGCTGACTTATATGACACCTGCAGGAAAAACGGCATAGTGATATTATATTCTTAGTCGATAACTATCTGAGGAAATAAACTAAAGTTTTTTGTTATTTGTATTAATTAATAGTATCTTAATGCCCACTATTGAATATAAGCCTCCATATAAATGCTAGCTCTGTTCTCTCTGCCTACCCTGCAAGGGATATGGCGTGATGATATATATGTGTATGTGTATAAAAGCTATAACGCCATTCTGATGTCTAGGCGAGTATTACACATTCGGCATAAAACTATTTTTTATGGATTCTATCGCGTAACATTTTTAATTTTCCGTAGTTTCATATTCACAGAAGGACTGTTCTCCCGTTTTTTTTAATGGGATAATGCCATAATCACTACGCTTCTTTTTTTAATAAGCTAACTTAACTAACATATGAGATGAGGTGTGACGATAACGATGAATAGACTTTATTTATACATATTTGGGACACTTAAATAGCAACTACTACCTATCCATAATGAACAATCAATTATTAAAAAAAAATGTAATGCCTTGCACAAATATCGAAAACAAAATACTATTTACAGACTTAGAACAACAATTTCTGAACCGCATAAAGTGTTGTCTTGTACTTGCACCCGTGATCATCGACATTATATCTTAACCACTATGCCATATATGTCATCATTTTGGCTTTACACAAGAAAATACTGAAGCAGATTCTACTGATTCATTACAGTTCTAGTTGTGCAACTAATTGAAATTTTTACACATGGCAATGAAGCGATAACGAGACAGAATATTAATGAATTAATTTCGTAATTTACATATCATCTAAATATCTTAATTTTGTTTTTCATTTCACTGATAATATTTTCCACTGTTGGGCTCAAGCTTCCTCTGACTCTCTTTCTCTTTCTGGAAAATAATTGATCCGATATACCACGTTGCTCAGATGAGGTGAATAACCCACTCCCCACCAAATGAACTGACGATATCTTGAGAGAGTCGTGGGAAGCCATTGAATGGAGATAGACTAGGACCGTTCTGAGTGGCATTCTCGTAGAGGTCTATATCCAACAAGAGTCGTCTAGGAGCTGAGCTGAGTTAATATAGAAGGTAAGGCCTTACCTTCCAGATAAACGTAAAAATCGTATGATGAATCACCAGGGCCACCCATTAAACATCCATTTTAGATTCATTAATCAACTGTATTTTTTTTTAATAAAAGCATGGAGTGAGATTTGTGTTAATGAATAAATTATAACACTACTCTGTGGAAATAAGTTAATGTGTACACTGTGAATGTATAATCAATCTTGTACATTTTTTTTATAATCATTATCAAGTTTCTAGGATTGAATTATTTTCGAATTGTGCGGACTGTTCGTATATGTGAGACTTTGAAGTTGAATGTACTGATTGTGACTTCTAATGTTTACGCGAGTATTACACATTTGAAATAAAACTACTTTTACGGATTCTATCGCGTTTGTATTTGATTTATAATTTCCCGACGTTTCGAATAATTTACAGTGATCATGGTCACGGGAGGACTGAGGTGTCTTACGTCCAATATGTCATTGTTATTACAGAAATTTATGTATATCTACCATATAAGATGTGTGTACTGATTGTATTTATATCAGCCTTATGATCATGAACTAACACTACATATATGCCTGCAAGAGAAAAAAGGCTATATCGATTCCATTAATGTAATTTAAAAAGAATATAATTCACCAGACTTTCCTTTAATATGGATGTCAAAAAGATGGGTTGGTGTTGAGGTATGGAAAGAAGGGATGTATAAAAACAAATACTATCAATGTCACAGAAGGAAAATTTGAAATAAAATCCTGTACCAACCCGTCTAATCAACGTGATATACATATGCTAATTCAATGTCCCTTAATTTCTGGAAGAGACTCGAGGCCAGTAGTGGGACATAGGTGTATGAGCTGAGACAGTAATGATGATGATAGAAAGCATTATTATTTGCTTTTATTGCACATGGCAAACGAGCAAGCAGCACACCTGATGGTAAGTGTTACTGCCGCCCATGAACCTTTGCAATACCAAGGGCATAGCTAGGCCGCTGCCTACCCATACACACACCAAGCCCATCCAGTTGGGCTTCCGGCTCTCTCGCTCACCGAACGAAGCGCATTAGCACATTGCCATTACTCAGACGTCGATCTTCTGCGAGGGTGTGATACTAACCCGGACGGACCGGCCCAGAAAAACAGAAAACTGTCAACAATGTAGTCCTAGCACTAAGAATTATATTTTCTGAGGTTTACGCGAATATTACACATTTGAAATATCATATTCGTGATCACTGTTCGTGTGGTGACGGAGTAAGAATACAATTCACCACCCCCTATCTTACCGGTGGGTGACCGTAAGAGGTCGTCTCTTGGGGTATAGTATGTATGGGGTATAAAACGCATATAATATCTATGCAAGAGAAGGAAATCTCGAAACAAAACCCTATACCAACACGTCTGACCAGCTTGATATAGTAGGTAAATTTCCCTCCCATTATGAAGGACGCTTGAGCCTAACAGTGGGACATATATGAGCTGAGATGATGATGATGATGATGGTGATTCATGATCACTGGAGGACAAACAGCCCACCCTTGACCATAAACGCTGTAAAATGTTAGAAACGTTAGGAAATATAAAATCAAATACAAATGCTATAGAATTCGTAAAAGTATTTATAAAACCAGATTACGAAGTGAAAAATGATGTCACAAGCGGGATTTGAACCCGCACCTATTGGGATTCCAGCCCAATCGTGCTGCCAGTACACCACCGTGACTAATTGTAGGACATGCAAATTTCACTTCGTATCATATTTACGTCTTAAGGTGACGGTATGCTATCTACCCGACAATGTTTATACATTGTTATAGGCCATTATATTTATACATTGTATGGTTTATACATTGTTATATACTTAAAACTTTACAGTTAGAATTGTATTAAACGATGACACAACCTTGTTATTTAAATTACTGAAATTTAGCATTTAATATGCTTAATTATTTATAAAACTAGATTACGAAGTGAAAAATGAATGTAGTGGCAGCACGATTGGGCCGGAATCCCAATGGGCGCGGGTTCGAATCCCGCTTGTGACATCATTTTTCACTTCGTAATCTGGTTTTATAAATAATTAAGCATATTAAATGCTAAATTTCAGTAATTCGTAAAAGTAATTTTATTTTAAATATGTCATGAGTGACGCGAAGCTGCGTAAATACCTAATGATTTGGAAATATATCACGGAAATACACTTAAAATAATAAATGAATAATAACATAATTATCAGATAGAGTGGTAGATATCAGTGTACTGGTGTAGTGACACGTCGTTGGACAGGTGTTTGCACTTGTTCGGTGTACGAGCACTCAACTGATAAGATTACTGATAACACATATATCATATAGTTACCCGGTCGTAGTGCCTGTGTACCTACTTCGCACAATCATATCCGTCCATACATACATATAATCACGCCATATCCTTTGCAGGGTAAGCAGAGAGAACAGAATGCCAGAAAACTCTATCTTTGCATACTTCACTCGCTTCCTCAACATTCATAATTCTCTTCATACACGCTCGCCGGTTTCGGATACTCTTGACTCCACCTTCCTTCAGTACATGACCGATCTGGTCTAGGTAGGTTAGTCTCGGTCTCCCCCGGTATCTACATCTTTCCACTTTCGCATTGTATATCTTAACCAGACGTTCGTTCGGCATTCTTTCCACATGTCCGAACCATCGGAACATTCCTTTTTTTTTCCATTCCGTCCATACAGTTTTAAAATAAATTTAAACTTAAATTAATTAAACAGTAACAGAAATCTAATCACTAACACTATCTGTGTGGTGATGGAATAAGAATGCAATTCACCACCCCCGTGGGTGACCATCTTACCCTTGGGTGATCGTAAGAGACGACTAAGGGATATAAAACGCATATAACATCTATGCAAGAAAAGAAAACTCGAAACAAAACCCTATAGGTACCAACACGTCTGACCAGCGTGGTATAGTAAGTTAATATCCCTGCCATTGTGCAGGAGGCCCTAGCCCAACAGTGGGACATATATGGGTTGTGATGATGATGATGATGATAACAGAAATTGCTACGTAATATGTAACCCATTTCTTATCATCATCATGGCATACACGTCCTATTCTTGAGCCTTTGTATTCCTTGAATATTCCTCGACCCTCCTCCACAATGAGATGGAAATCATAACATCCCAGCGCAATATGAAGCACAATATCTAGACGGTAAACCGTATTGCAGGCGTTAGACTACAGTGGTTCTGTACTCGAGATTTGAGTAGGAGAATATTTAATTCAGCTATTCACCTATAAGTTTCCCCAGGTACGGCAGACTTTAAAGGTCTAATATATTGAACAATAAACAAAGAAACTGGAAATTTCAACCGCCCCTCATCATAATAGTTCATTATTCACCAAAGTAAGCATTACGTTTTCAGACAAACAAAAGTTAACGAAGAACTCAATCTTCATACAATAACACGCGACTGCTTTATTGGATATTGTTAGAGATAGGTGAATTATCCACAATCCACCTCTGATGATTAAAGGAGAATAATTATACAATACATCTAAAGCACGTACTCTTCCAAGTATTAGTTACAGCTTGAAAAATACTAACTGACCGCTTCTTAATAAAGATGTAGGCAAGTATTCATGTGAAACTAAAGGATATATTGTAGTCTTAAATCCTAACAAAATATGAATGTGAAAATGGGAACCCTTTTCTATGATATAATAATTATTGTGTGGTTTTCGACTTCACCAACAAAATATTAGAGATCTAAATGCGTGCCAAGTTCTATAGGCAATCATGAAATTTATTTATTAGAAGAACGCATAACATTTTATAGTATGTAATTATAAAATATAATTGCTTGTTCATTTTCTACTAAAATGTTTTATTTATTGTGACTCTTTAAATTCTCATAGACGAATACTCACACATTAAAGTCGATTATGTCAACCCGGGTTTCGAGCATATCCGATTCTCATCATCAGTGCGAGTGCACAGCCGCTTCTGCGAGCCATTATACATAATATGTATGTATATAATATGTATGTATTACATATTATTTATGTTAAATAGTTTTTAAGTTATGAAAAGGTCAAAAATGGCTGAAAATGATGCGTGTTATTCATGTGTGATTAGTGTAAAATACACTCGATGTGCGACTAGCCAGTTCACTTTGCTTGAACTTAGCTTGACACTACCATGTATCTAGATAGCCATCACAAGGGCTTCTAGAAACTATGCAATTTAAAAACTACATAGACGTAATATGAATGACAATGGCGCTCCTTAAAACTATATATCAATTATAAAATCGTGACCATAAAACAAACTTTATCCTACTAGTCCTACTAATATTATAAACGCGAAAGTTTGTAATAATGTATGGATTTTTTTTTTTTTTTTTTTGTGGGTGGGTTACGGTCGGCACACTCCTCGCACCACTCCGTCCGGGGTGACAGAGGGGCGTAAGCACGCGCACCCGTAACCCACCCGTGACGTCGCCTTCGTCGTTGGGCCAACCACCGGAGCAGAGTGACTTGACGTCAGTGGTTGGCCCGACGGAATACCCCTGAGGAGTACCCTCTCCTCGACCGACGTCCCCCCCTTTGGGTAGGATGTCGGTCTTTCCTCACGCGGTCGGCCTCTCGGCGGGTGACGGACTAATTCCCCGATCCAGTCACCCGCGGCCTCGGCTAGGGCGGCATCAGGCGCAAGTAATCGCGCCTGCGCCGCCCCAGTCGCCGGCGGCGGCTCGCGTCGTCGAGGAGACGCTCCTCGCGCACGCGTTCCGCCGCCTCCTTCCGCGAGACTACTGCCTCGCAGAAGGATGCGACCGCGTCCCAGTTCCTGACGCTGTCGAGCATCGCCCTGGCGATGGTCGGCAGCGTCAGGTCAGCACCGATGATTGCGACGAGTTCACGACGCTGCTCTGCCCAAGCAGCACAAACCTCGAGCGTATGCTGCGCCGTGTCCTCGTCGCAATCGCAGTGGTGGCAGGACGGTGTACTCTCCCTCCTTACGACCGTGTGCAGGTATTTGGCGAAGCATCCATGCCCCGTCAAAACCTGCAACAGTCGGAAGGAGAGCACCCCGTGCCGCCGTTTTAGCCACTGCATCAGCACCGGCCGGAAGGCCTCCACGGTCCGCACACCGAACCGAGGCCTCTCCAGCCGGACTGCCCAACGGGCAATGACGTCGCGGCGGGCGTCGACGCGCCAGGTGGTGTGCTCCCTCAACGAGACCACACCGCCCTCCGCTCGCACCCCCAACATCCGCCGATACAAACCGGCGAGCATTTCCGCTTCCAGGTCCCATGGAGGGGTCCCGGCCAACAGACACGCTGCCTCCGTCGACACCGTGCGGTACCCGCGTATGGCCCTGACCGCCATGGCCCTCTGTGGTCGCCACAGAAGAGCCCTGAGTCGGACGGTCAGGGACCCCGCCCACACCGGTGCGCCGTACAGGGCCATCGACCGGATGACCCCTGCGTACAGCTGTCGGCAGGTAGCGCTCGGTCCGCCCACATTCGGCATAAGCCATGATAGGGCGGACGCCGCGCCGACGAGCCGTGGAGCGAGTCTGCGGAAATGCTCCCGGAACCACCATCGCCCGTCGAGCACCAGGCCCAAATACCTCATATGGGCCCGGATGCTGATATCAACGTAATAATGTATGGATGTGAACATCTTTGTTGCTCTTTCACGCAAAAACTACCGAATGGATTTTGATGAAACTTTATAGTAATACAGCTTACACATCAAAATAACACATAGGCTATAATTTGTAAAGATATTTTGTAAATTGGCTAAAATATAACGATAAAAATTGCTTAAGACAGAAAAAATCGCCCATCTGCGAGCTATTTTTGCATACGCTGCAAAGATCTTGAAACTCAGACGAATGTTATGTATTGTGGAAATGTAACCTCTTAAATAGTTCTACAAAAAAGTCCCCGACAGCATATATCAATTTTTAATATGTAAGCATTTATCTTTAAAATAGTACATTAAAAATACAAAATAATTTGGTATTTATTGTCCTACTAATATTATAAACGCGAAAGTTTGTAATAATGTATGGATGTGAACATCTTTGTTGCTCTTTCACGCAAAAACTACCGAATGGATTTTGTTGAAACTTTATAGTAATACAGCTTACACATCAGAATAACACATAGGCTGTAATTTGTAAAGATATTTTGTAAATTGGCTAAAATATAACGATAAATTGCTTAAGACAGAAAAAATCGCCCATCTGCGAGCTATTTTTGCATACGCTGCAAAGATCTTGAAACTCGGACGAATGTTATGTATTGTGGAAATGTACCTCTTAAATAGTTCTACAAAAAGTCCGCGACAGCATATATCTATTTTTAATATGTAAGCATTTATCTTTAAAATAGTACATTAAAAATACAAAATCATTTGGTATTTATTGCCGATGCACATTTTATAGTAACTAATTGATTCTTATGCAAACAAATGCTTTTATTGCTTTCGATATTTAAAGTACATATTTTTTGCCATTTACCGTGTGTCGTTTGGTACAATATTTCAAAAGGTAGGACAATAAGAATGCGCAGTGCTGTGGTCAGGCAGGCAGCAACCGGGCGCACTACAGAAATATGGCTAGAAATCTATGATCGGCGATTGTGCGACCCGAACACAAATAAAGGAGTGAGAGCAGTCATCGTTGATGATTGTTGTATTTTTGACAGCACTATCGATTTGTTAATAACATACTATACCTGTATATATAGATAGGTTAAAGTTTGTGAAACATCTTTGTGCGCCTTGGCAGTAAAATTGTGTCGACTACAGGAAATGATAGATTGGGTAGGTACTAAGGTAAATGTGTCATGCCGTGATTCTACGCCGCTATTCTCTACTCATTTCTGTGTGCGCGCGTATGCCAGGGATAGCTGTCTAACATAAGTGTGACATTAAAAATTAAATATTAATCTTAAATTAAATTCACTCTTTTTTATATGTAAAATGTCAATTATAATAATAAACAGAAATAACAAGTTACTTTAGAGACCGGCTTTATTTTTAGTTTTTAGTATTTACAATAATACCTATTTGTTATTAAGCAATATAATATAATTCTTGCCATCTGAATTACATTGGCGAGCGCTACCTAAACTGTAGAATTCACACGAAGATAACGTATAGTTTATTTTAAATAGTTCTGATCAAAAAAATAGTGACAGTTTAGTCTTTATATGGAAGCCAATATATCCTAAATTATAAGCTCATATATGTCCCTTTGTTGGGTTCGAGCCTCCTTCACACTAAAAAAGAAATTGACCTACTACACCACGTTGGTGTGTTAGTATAAGATAATTTAGTTGAGTTTTCCTTCTCTTGCATACATGTTATATGCATGTGTATACCTTAGTCATCTTTTATGATCTCCCACAGGTACAGAGGGTGGCGAATTGTATTCTTACTCCGGCTCCGTTACCACGCGGAATTAGAGCATTTAGTCAATTCTTATCTAAATAGTGATATTTGTCGCTTTCAATATTTAATGTAGATTTCATTCATTCATTTCATTCATTTGCATCAATATTTGGGAAAATATCACGATAAGATGGGAAGGGCGTATTGTGGGCCTAAGCAATGACGTTTCAACATCGAATGCGCGACTGAAGCCTGGGGAAGGTGTGTCCTTCCTTTATCAACAAACACGCGGGCGAAGGCGCGGGCGAAAGCTAGTTATACATAAATGTGTCAATAAACCAATAATATGTACGAAATACATCATTCTACATTATTATAACAAACAAAATTCCAACATGATAACTAACAGCATAAACAAATCAACACAAAGACTGCTTGTCGCGTCAAATTATATTAGGTATTTGCATTTGCAAATAAAACATAGTACAATATCCAAAGGAAAATATATTTTACACTGAAAGGTTTACAGTACTTGATAACTGCAGGTACAGTGTTGTATTAACAAGAAATTACTACACGAACCGCGAATGATTGCAACAAGAGAAGTAACTAGGCAACGCGGTTATGCTAACCATAACAATAAGCCGTTGTTAGCTGACGATACGCTCGGTAACATAAGTTTACATACTGAATCTGTGGCCAAACAATACTTCGTAATGCCTAACTCCGCATTGTAATGACCAAACAATTCACGCAATAATGCCGATTTCATAAAATTAACGCGTAAATTTGTTTTTTTTTTTTTTATGATTTCTGATGTTTACGCGAACGCTAAACATTTGAAGTAAAACTATTTTTACGGAGTCTTACGCGTTTGTATTTGATTTTTAATTTCTCGACGTTTCGAACACGTTACAGTGATCATGGTCTCGGGAGGACTTATTTTTTTTTGCATATTGTGTTTATTTATAAATTAACTTACAATGTAAATTACATTTTTCTTTTGTTATGAGTTTCAATATTTTCGTGTTGTGACGAAGGAAGAAAAATAAGTTTGAGGGCTAATTTCATAATCTTTTGTGGTAGGACTACGCTGTTAACAGTTTTCTGTCTACAGCCGCGGGTCAGTCCGTCCAGAGTAGTATCACACTCTCGGAGAAGATCGACGTCTAAGTAATGGCCATGTGCTATTGCACTTCGTTCGGTGAGCGAGAGAGCCGGAAGTCCAACTGGGTGGGTTTGGAGTTTGTATTGGTAAGCAGCGGCCTAGCTATAGCCAAGGCTATATACATAATACCTATGTAGTATAATACCAAGGCATTGCAAAGGTCTATAGACGGCAGTAACACTTACCATCAGGGGTGCTGCTTGTTCGTTTGCCACCATGAGCAATAAAAAAAAATGTAGTAATTATAACACTACACTTTTCTTTTCAAATGGTATTATTATACCAAATGTCTAGAAGACGTATCAATGACATGAATATAATTGATTGAATTAGGCGATACATGGCGAAAATCCATTATTATTATAAAATGGAGGAGAGGAAGGCAAACCCACCAATTTCCCACGGTTAATCAATATACCGTACACCTCGGAAGGAATACGGGATGGGATCAAGGTGGAATAGGATATAAGGAAATCTTAATCCTGTGATGAGCACCGCCTCCAGAACTTCTACTTGCAATTTTCCTCTTTCTTATACAACTTTGAATAAAGATTCGACACGTGTTTCGCCTCTAAACGAGGCATCCTCAGGACGGTTCGGCTTCAAATGCGCATTTGAAATCCCCTTTAAGGGTGGAATTTTTAAAAATCCGTTCTTAGTTTACCTCTGTATGGTTACACAAATATGGCTACTGCAATTCAAGTCTGTAGGAGCTATATTTAAAAAAATGAGATTTTTACACCCCAGTAAAGCCCCCTTGCGGGTGAGATTTCATAAAATCCGTTCTTAGCTGACCTTTACTCGGCGAAAGGAATATTCTTACCAAATTAAAAGTCTGAAGGCCTTATGGTACTAGAGATATCGTGATGAGTCAATACATAGGTGGAAATCTCTTATATATGTATATATAGAATATAGATATAGATTACATAGACAAAGGAACTAAACACTGACAAAACAAAACCGCATTTATTTTCCTTAACGTTCTTTACGAAGCAAATACGTTTATTTTCCTTACCTTACTTATGTATATATTTAATTGCATATTATTATGCAACTTAATTTTTTTCAATATACCATAAGGTAACGATGATTTTATAGTTGTACTAGATAAAAAATAAGATGGAATTCCTTGAAATCAATCACAGTTCCAGTTAGCGAGTACAATTGCAAATCTAAACTATTCTGAAGTCCACTTAAACACACAGAAAAATTCATAAAAATCGGGCCAGTCGTTTAAAAGTTCTGTCATGTATATGACGTAAAGAAGAATTATAATATACCTATATAAAGTTGTTTACACAATGCAAGGCTATGTTTTTGTTCCAAGGACATAAATCTACAACTGACGATCGTAAAGTTTTGAGTTTAAATAGTTCGAGAGTCTCGCACACAGATTGTTCAAAAACTATTATTGCATTATTTTTAAAGATATTCTTAATAGCAAGAACGAAAGTTATGGCACGATTTATCTAAGGTTAAATTTGAGCGCCACTTTTGCTTGCTCTTTTAATTAGAAGGTCTTTTCTTTTACTCTTTTGAAATATTGTCAGCATTCACGAACATGCTCTAAATATACCTATTTTTTTATATACAAAAGACAATATTCACCTTTTTTTATTGCTTATAGTGGCAAACGAGCAAGCAGCGCACTTGATGGTGTCACTGCCGCAATACTAAGGGTATAGCTTCAGCCACTGCCTACCAATAAACTCCCCAAACCCACCCAGTTGGGCTTCCGGCTCTCTCGCTCACCGACCGAAGCGCAATAGCACATTGCCATCACTCAAACCTTGATCTTCTGCGGGAGTGTAGTACTACCCCAGACGAACCGGCCCGCGGCTGTAGACAGAAAAATGTCAAAAGCGTGGTCCTACCACTATTATTTTTTGTGGCGGACCAACTTCTGGACACAGCTCGCCCAATCTGTCCAAGGCAACGGAAGGGCGGATGCGGTACCACAACCTATTGTACCTACTCCATTCGCATCGTCATTGGACCGATACTGGTACTGATTTCTTGAACTCGGTGATAAACACCACACACTAAATAAATAGGGGCATAGGCAAGGCGTGATGGGTGGCGGCCCCCATCGCCGCAACTGCCAAAGTTCGTACCGACGGGGGCGGGTCGGTACGCGTCGCCTCCGGGGGACGCCCTAACCCGCATTGCGGTACGCATATCGAGCCGGATTAGCAGTCTAATTAGACTGGCAGGGGACGCGAACGAGCACGCTCCGGACTATGCCCCCCAAAAAGCAAAATATTGGACGCAAGAGCCTACAGGGGCCCCACAGTTGATACGGACCACTATCTAACTACGGACACTATCTACTAGTGAAAGAGAAACGTCATAGAGCAAATATGAGTGCAGAAGATAGGCTGACTAAAAACTTCGAGGGTAACACTAAACTCTTTTGGAGGGAGGTGAAGAAGTCTCGGGGTGGTTGGTCAGCCTTCAGAATGAATAAAATAAGGTCTAAATGTGGAGACATTCTTACACAAACACAAGACGTGTTAAGCCGATGGAGTGAATATTTTGGCGATATGTATGCGGATGCTACGGTTGGCGCCGGTGTCGCATGTGATCTAGTAGATCAACATTCGGCGACGGCGTCCTCCGATGGCATCAGTTTGGATGAAGTTGAATGGGCGATAAGAAGTTTGAGAAATGGTAAGGCAGCGGGCATTGATATGGTGTCTGCCGAGATGATCAAGCTTGGTGGCTCCTGTGTCTGGGAGGCGTTCCTGTTGCTCCTCAATTTATGTTGGAGCTCGGGAATGGTTCCCGGGGACTGGAATAGCGCAGTCATCGTGCCTTTGTTTAAAAACAAGGGTTCACGCTATGACTGCGCAAATTACAGAGCCATAAGCTTGACCAGTTTGGCAGCAAAAGTGTATGGTAAAATTATTGAAAGGAGAATGAGGATGGTGTCCGATGGTTTACTGTGTGAGACACAAGGAGGTTTCAGGAGTGGAAGGAGATGCATGGATCAAGTGTTCTCTCTGCGCAACATTATGGAGAAGCATCTGGCTCTAGGTCAGAGGGTTTTCTGCAGTTTTGTGGATCTGGAGAGAGCATTTGACACGGTTGTACGAAAGGAACTTTGGGACATTTTACCGGAGTATGGTATTAACGGTAAACTGCTACGGGCTGTGCAGTCCAGTTACATGGGCTGTAGAGCCTGTGTGCGGCTGGATGATGGAATGTCGCCTTGGTTTGATGTCAATATCGGCGTTAAGCAGGGGTGCGTTCTGTCAACCATGCTGTTTATCATATATCTGGATAAATGTCTCCAAAGGTTGAACGATATGAATGTGGGAGTCCAGATGGGCGACGCAGTGGTCACTGCTCTGCTTTATGCAGATGATGCAGTCCTGCTGGCACAATCAGCGACTGACCTGCAGACCCTAGTCGGCACAATGACAGAAGATTGTAAGAAAAGGGGTCTACGCGTGAATGTGAACAAAACCAAAATAATGGTCTTTGAAAGAGATGAAGCCAGAACAGATGTAAGAGTAACAATAGGTAATGATATACTAGAGCAAGTGGATGAATTTGTATATCTTGGATGTGGATTTAGCCGAGATGGAAAGTACACCACTGATATAGAGCGAAGAGTGAATGCGGGAAATAGAGTGAACGGAGCGTTGGGGCAACTTCTCGGCAGCCACCACCTCAGCCAGAAGGCACGTGTAGCAATACATAACGCAGTGCTTGTCCCAACATTACTGTATGGAAGCGAGAGTTGGGTATGCAGAAAAGAGTATGAAAGTAAAATTAATGCGGTCGAAATGCGATCTCTGCGGAAAATCTGTGGAGTTAGGCTGACCGA
This sequence comes from Lymantria monacha, assembly GCA_905163515.2. Lineage (NCBI taxonomy): Eukaryota > Metazoa > Arthropoda > Insecta > Lepidoptera > Erebidae > Lymantria > Lymantria monacha. The sequence continues at coordinate 20,005,506 of LR991096.1, forward strand.
CCGCATTCGTAACGACGACGTAAGAGAGCGAGTAGGTATGAAAGAGAGTATTGGTGTAAAGATGCGAAAGGGAATGCTCCGATGGTTCGGACATGTGGAAAGAATGCCGAACGAACGTCTGGTTAAGAAGATATACAATGCGAAAGTGGAAGGATGTAGGTACCGAGGGAGACCGAGACTAACCTACCTAGACCAGATCGGTCATGTACTAAAGGAAGGTGGAGTTGACTCCACCTTCCTTCAAAAGAGTCTCCGAAACCGGCGAGCGTGTATGAAGAGAATTATGAATGTTGAGGAAGCGAGTGAAGTATGCAGAGATAGAGTTCTCTGGCACTCTGTTCACTCTGCCTACCCTGCAAGGGATATGGCGTGATGATATGTATGTATGTACTAAATCAATAATCCTTGTAATGTGGATAACTTATATAATTAACGGAACACAAATTACACCCAGACTCTGAACAACAATTTATTGATCCGAACCAAAGTATTATTGGCACAATAGGTTCGTATCAGTTCGGTATCTTAACCATTACGGCATCTATGCAGTCAAAATAAATGTTATTACAATATTTGTATTCCAATAGTTGCAATGTTTCCTAACTTATCGATCTGCACCGATGGAGAAGCCTTCCACTACAAAATGAGATAATAATTTAATTGTTACGTCTGGGAACCGGGTTGGTGATCAAAGTTGGTGTTATAAACCTAAAAGAAACGTACCAAGAGAGTACTGCTGATCAATCTGTTGGTAACCTTTATTTTTTTCTACTCCCGTGGGAAAGCAAGCAATGGTAACATCATCATCACAGCCCATAAATGTCCCACTGTTGGGCTCGGGCCTCCTCCGTATGGGAGGGAAATTAACCTACTATACCGCGCTGGACAGACGTGTTGGTATAGGATTTTGTTTCGAGTTTTCCTTCTCTCGCAACTATGCGAGAGAAGAAAAACTCGAAACAAAACCCTATATGCGTTTTATATCCCTTAGTCGTCTCGTACGATCACCCACGGGTAAGATATGGGGTGGTGAATTGTATTCTTACTCCGTCACCACACGGAATATGGTAACATATTGTATTTATAACCCAAACGGGGTATTATTCTAATATTTAATAGATGTGTAATATTTTTAGATTGTTGTTTTCAATAAAAATAAGTCGCAAATGTCTTCTGATAAAATTGATAAATAACGTTTGTTCTAATACAGGTGTATGAACTAAGTTTGTACTGATTGCACTGAAACCTTAAATGCCTCGTGCCTCGCCAAAATAAATATATACCTACCTACCTAAGTTTTTATCTATCAATTCTAATGTTATTGGACTTTTATCCGTATGTACAGTAATGTTCTGACTTCTATGATTTCCAGAAAAGCTATTGTGCCCCATGCTTACCATATTATGACGGAATTAAAATATAATTCACTATATTCAATCTTGCCCCTGGATTTTATAAAAGACGACTTAAGGATATTTTATGTAGATAACGTCCTCAAAATAAAACCCTATACTAACCTGTTTAATCAGCTTAGTATAGAGTAGGTCAATTTTCTTACAAATGTGAACGAAACTCAAACTGTGCAGTGGGACATTATAAGTTGAGATCATGATGATGATGTATTTGCCCTAATTCCAATAGCTTTTGTTTTGATTTTTTTATAAAAGATATTCTAAAAAATACATCTTTGAAGTAATTGTCGTTAAATTAAGTTTTGATGTCGACAGAAGCCCTAACCAACCGTGTCAACTTTAGTTAAAAATTTTACAATTAAATATAAACATACAAAAAAAATCTTAAAAATCAGTCAAATTATTTATGTGAATGAAGATTACGAGTATTCATTCATACACCGACATTTTACATATTACATATAAAGTATACTTTATATGTAATATGTAAAAACTAGTTTATAGATATATATAAACTAGTCGTACCTATAGCAAATTGTATTAACAAAAAGTAAAGAGGTGTTAAATTTCTGTTCGTCATCGTTATGGCGCTTAAATCAACATACATTTTGGCAAATAGTAATCAGTACGTATATTAGATTTGTGAAAACTTTGTTATCCGTGTGGTGATGGAGTAAGAATAAAATTCACCACTCCCTATCTAACCCGTGGGTGATCGTAAAAGAGGACTAAGGGATATAAAACGCATATAACATCTATGCAAGAGAAACAAAACCCTACACCAACACGTCTATCCAGCGTAGGTCAATTTCCCTCCCATTACGGAGGAGGCTCGAGCCCAACAGTGAGACGTGTGCATGAGCTGAAATGGTGATGATGAAACTTTGTTAAGCGAAAACAACGACATACTACAATTAAATAAAAGAAGTAAATTTTTTTGTGTTATTTAAATTTTAAATACAGTAATTTTAATTATTATTTACATACGAGCTATATGAGTCCTTCATCTTCTATTTCTAATCGTATAACATATAATAGCAACTTCCCAGAATACCAAATAGCGTTCAATGACTCTCTATGATTTTCAGTGAAGCATCTGATAGAAGAATATTTTACACTGAATCTTTTGAGTCGTGGTCGCCTTTTGAGAACCTTTTGATCTCAACGTCATAAGTAGAATAGATCGCTCAAACTATGAGCGATCTATTCTACTTATTGGCACTTCCGCCATTGCTAAATCTTCTATGACGGTTACTAGTCCTTCTATGGATTAATGTAACGAACGAGGTGTGCCATTTTCAACTTGTTATGAATCCAGTGCTTGTAGATTATATTTGTGCACCGAAAGTTATCGCTCAAAAATATATTATTTCTTTATAATATTATACGATTACTTGCGATTGTATTATTAATAATAATGGTGATAACATTACTTGTAACACAGGTGTGTGAACTTTGTTATATATAAATACTCGTATCTTGTCTTTAATATTCCCTTATCAAGACTTATCATATCTTTTTAAACGCTATGAATTCTAGGTCTAATATAAATAATATATTAGTTATGCCAACAGCTTCGCTTAGGTGAATTAATTACCTAGGTATTTAATGATATTATTTAGTTTAAACACTTACGTTTTCCCAGGGCTTGAATAATAAGGATGTAGGTACCGGGGGAGACCGATACTAGCCTACCTAGACCAGATTGGTCACGTACTGAAGGAAGGTGGAGTCAAGAGTCTCCGAAACCGGCGAGCGTCTATGAAGAGAATTATGAATGTTGAGAAAGCGAGTGCAAGGATAGAGTTCTCTGGCACTCTGTACTCTCTGCCTACCCTGCAAGGGATATGGCGTGATGATATGCATGTATGTGTTTAATAATAATATCAACATTAATAACATTCATAATAAATCATTCACTGTTTCTGTAATTTCAGCAAGTTGCGCAGTTTTGCAGTCAATTCTCATGGTCATTTAATGCTGTGGACACAGACTATTAAATTATTTTATTTTAAATGAAAATTTGATAAAATTACATATTTTAAATTGTTTAATCAATGTAATTTTAAGTCAATTGAAATTGTATAAGTATCATAGAAGAATAGACTCATATTAAACTTTAGTTGTATGATTAACGTTTAAATTCGTGTTATTCTCTCCCGATACTGCTGGAATTTACAGAGAAGTATATTGAAAACTCGTGCTAATACTTCGCAAAATTAGTTGACAATATTTCACCTATACTTATAATTTTGTAACTTAGTTACAGCACATTTATCCACTTAGATAAAAATACGTTTTTATAAGTAACTTAATTATAATTATTAAAGACATATGAGATAATCAATCGTTTTATTTTTGAAATAAAAACATTAATTTAAAAGACTTATTTTTCATCATTTGAAGAATAAATATTCTTTTAAAGAACGTATTAACAAAAACTCTTTTGAGAAAGAACATATACGATTGAAAAACATAAACCTCCTTCGGCAAACCGTATAAAAATACTACGTAAAAAACAATCATAAATACAAAAACACTAGCTTACCTACATAGAATAGGTAGGTATATGTAGAAGCAAAATATTCTATTGAATACACGCACGAGGGCACGACGTCTTGTTAACCTTTCAAGACACCCACACTTATATATTATTCATGCCATAATTGAAGCAAACTGACGAATTTTTCAAAATAATGGGTGATTTCCATCTACAAACATATTATAAGCTCCAAGAATACAGGTGCTCATACTACAAGAACATTCACCCAAGATAATATTGAGTTCATTATCATACATTTCAACGATAGTATAAATGGAATATAACAGATTTTTGTATAAACTAATACATTTTTCATGACTATTTGAAATTCAATAACATAATTTTCAAGTCACGATACCAAAACATTAAAACAAAATCTTGTAACATCTGGCACATCTCATAAATATTATAATGGTATACAAGTATCTTTACTTTTTAATATACTAATTTCATTCTATCGATATTTTATACAATAACTAGCTTTCTCCTAAGGCCTCGCCTGAATGGAATTTTAAGAGTTATTTGAACAATCGGGGATCTTAAGTAAAAATGTATGTCCACGTGTCTAGTTAGTCTTATATAAAATTCTTCATAGTTGTTTAAGACGTCGAAACTTCATTAAGAAAAAGAAAATCAAATATTTTCTTTATTTACAACCAGCTGTTACAGCAGCATCGCTAGCGTAGGTTAACTTAATTATATATATTATTACTATTTCATCCCACACAAATACAAATTTTAAACTACCGTGTTTTTTTTATATTAGAATAATATAATTTGATTTTGTTATTCTAACAGTTATTATGACAACATTTAACCAGAAGTGAAAGTATTGCCTAGTAAGCTAACCGAGCTGCTTAATAGAGAACATTATTTTTAAATTCAAGTTACAGTTTACAAGATTAGCGCGTTCAAACCAAAAACATAAATACAAGAAAGTTTTTTAACTTAATTTATAGATTTTTGCATCTTAATCTGCGTAGTTCTAAATAAATTCGAACAGTTTCAAGATTTAACTAATATAATTCTTTCTTTTGAAAAAATCGAATCCACGGTTATCTACCATGTCGTTTTAGAGTTTATTTGAAACGCAGGTATTAGGACATCAATTTATTTACATTTAACAAGCATCCTTCCAGACTTCCTATAGTTCTAGAAAATTTCCTAACGCCAAATTCAATAACGTGCTCTTCCGACTGGGAAACTTATGATAGCTAACCGAAGATGTGACTGATTTAGTGGCCAAGGAATTCTGTGTCAAAAACGCTTTAAAACTAGCCTAATTCATTAAACAAGAATAAAAATTTAAAAAAATGCGTTCAATAAGTACATAATAAATTCTCTGTATTGTTTATTCATATACAAGATATGTGAAAGGATATTTGGAACAATACACTAATATTCCTTCGTACTCCCTTGGGTCAAACGTGAGTGAAACTGACGTGAAGACTTTAAATATTCAAAGGGTGTAAAGGGCAACACTCGCATATTTCCCTTGGGCTAGCTGTATAAAGTTTACGTAACCCTCCACTTTTATTAAAACTACCTTGTATTAGTAGATTAATTCAAAAAACTTTGGCATATTTGTTTTTTGTTACAGTGTTACCAGCCTTTAACTTATAGCAAGTTCACTCGCTAGATGTTTAATTAATCGTATTAAACCTTTTTCTGCCCGATTTCTGTAAACCAAATAAGGCGTTAATGCTTTACCAGAGTGGTGATTGATCTGTTATATCCTATGCTATCCCTTTTGACCAGCAAACCCGTGGTATAGTAAGTTAATTGCCTGTATTTAAAAGAGACCAATGTCGAACAGTGGGTTGTGTTTGATAAGATTACTCTATTATAAGTCTTTTAGGAATTTGGTAGATATATAAAACAACATTAATATCACATTTAATAATATAAAAACCACATTCCAATTTGGAATCTATTGCAACGGGTTGCCAATAGGTGTGGGTTCAAGGTTCCATTATTCGACAGCAAATCTAATTTTTCAATTGGACAGCAAATCTAATTTTCAATGGATCCCGACTGTTCAGTTGTTATGTTCCATTATTAAAATATATTTTATTTTCTGTAATAGTATTCATCCAATAATATATTATAGAATTCTAGACCACCGGACATCTCAGTGCTTGTTTTTTTCTTTTCGTTTTTTTTTTTTATTATGTACGTAGTTTGGTTTACTTTTTACGCAGTCGGGATTTTTGATTTTTTTAATTATTTTTTTTATTTTATACTTTTTAGTTATGAATACCTAGTTCACTATAGTTATTTTATTTATGAATAAGTAGATAAGTACATAACTATATATAGTTTTTCGACTGAAGTTGAGTATTAAATCGTTAGAAATTGGAGATAGATAGCTACCGCGTCAGACATTAGATACTTTAGGTAGGAGCACCTATGGTATATTGGAAAATATACCCACTACATACTTTAGTATATGTCCATCCACATTCACACGCACAGTTATATGAATTTTTCATCATCTTTATCGTAAATTTCTACTGTCTAAAAAACCTATATGTGAGAAAGGTTGTTACGAAATTTTAAATCGATATAGATCCTAAACAGCCAGTCGAATCGAAAAATGTTTATAGAAAATTAAAAATAATTTTTAAATACCTATTCAACGATACCCCAATCGACATAGTTTGCTGACTTTAATTTTTTTCATTTTCACAATATGGCGTCCAGTAGTCGCCATATTGAATTTTCACTAACGTCATATCTTTAGTGACACTCGCCGGACTAAGAGGAATCGATTGACGTATGAATTATAAAAATCGGTGCAGGCGTTTGGTCTATATAGTGCTTCAAAGGAACATACATACATAGACTATTAAACACAGTACCACTCCTTTGCGTCGCGCAGTCGGGTAAAAATTAAAACGGTTAGAAAATATTAGAATGTAACAATCATCTTGACATTAGCTCCAAAATTCTTTATCAATATTAAAAATAACTCGTTTTGATATACCTACCTATACATAATTGAATAAAAAATTAACGTTTATTAATCATTATTTGGGGAAGGAATTCTCATTGCGGCGTCATAAATGAGATATATATTTAAAAATTAAAACACTTAAATAATTAAACTCGCAATATCGTTAAATAACGTAAACGCTAATAGGATATTAAATAAGAATAAAAATGTCGTGGTAAAATGATGCGCTATGCTTTCCTTAAGGATGTTCAATTAGAGATAGACTGACCCTTAAAAAAATCTTCACTCAATCTTTAGCTAATGCCTTGCAAATTTTTAAATATTTTTGAAGTGAAAACTTCTTTAGGCCGCGTTGAGCGTTTTTGGAGGGGAAAAACTTATAGATTCGCGTCACCGACATGCTAGTGCTAATAGTACATCTATAGCTATGTGAAAACTTCTTTAGGCGCGTTGAGCGTTTTTGGAGGGGAAAAACTTATAGGTTCGCGTCACCGACATGCTAATGCTAATAATATTTTTTATTTTTATATAAAAATTAAATAATATTTTTTATTTTTATATAAAAATTAGAAAATTATTATTATTTCAATTAGTCTTAAGTTAATAGTTTTCACTTCTATCGGCAGTCCCCATGACTGCCTGTTGTTTTTTTTTATATCTACTTGAGTGTAACTCTGCTCTAGTAATTCTTTATTGTTATATAGGCCTCAGAAACTTATATAGTACCTACACTGATTATTTTTTAGTAAAAAAATCTTTAGTAATAAATAACAACAAAACGGTATCATCTATTAAAACTACACCTAAATATACAAATTTATAACGTAAATTGATAGTAGTAGGACCACGCTATTGACAGTTTTCTGTCTACAGCCACGGGCCGATCCGTCCGGGGTAGTACCCATCGATTACTAATAATACGATCGACGTCTGAGTAATGGCAATGTGCTATTGCGCTTCGTTCGGTGAGCGAGAGTGCCGGCAGCCCAACTGGGTGGGTTTGGGGACAGTAATAGTAGGCCTACGGCCTAACGGCCTAGCTATAGGGCTATACCCTGATATGTCAAAGGTCCATGGGCAGCAATGACACTTACCATCAGGTGTGCTGCTTGCTCGTTTGTCACCATAAGCAAAAAAAAAAATAACTTAACAATACACAAATCCTATAAACACAAACCTTTATTTTTTCCTTCTATCTGATTATTCTATTTAACAAAATCTGCGTAGTATAAGCCTTATAAATAATATGTACTACAAACTGTAAAAACAACGGACATTTCAACCAATATAAGTGTTATAATCATGAATGTTATGTTCGACATAGTAGAGTGGATTTATAAACACTTGCTTCCACCTCAACCGTAGAATTACAAAGCGGATGTGATGCCCCAGTCACCTCATGGATTAGTACAATATATGTACCTACAACGCACGCGCACTATTGCCTTCTCTGACATAGCCAATCTATTTTTAGATTATTCACGATGATGTTAAGTTGAAATTGTAATTGTATTCTACACAAGTTGTTTTCTATCATGAATACTGAATACCGACGTGATTTTTGCTAACTGAACTTGATAGATAGAGACACGGGATTTTAATTGATTATTCGGTTACTGAGTATAGGACATAATTAATTATATTTTCTTTTCGTCGAAGTTTTTATTTGTGTGGGAGCCTAGTGAGTATATAATAATTCCCCCACCTTTTTCTTCCTTTCCGGAAATGGTCGTAAAATGCAATGGAATACAAACAGACAATATCTCTTGCAGAATAGAATAACTCGTAAGTAAGCTAGCATCCCGTCTTACTAACATGGTGAATTTCATTGTAACTATAGAAAAGGCTCGAAACTAGCTGAGAAAATGATGATGATATATATTTTTGAGCGACTTTGAGCCTTTTTATAAGGCCGACATTTAGCCCATGAAACACTGCACCATAGTATAAATGTGAAAGTAATTCAATTTTTACTTACAAATACACGAAACGTGTACTCGATATAGGCTAATTAATTATCTCTAACTAATGTACCATGAATAAGAAAGTAAACCAATAAGATTATAAATATAAAAGAGCAATCAGGTAACATTAATTAATGAGATCGTATTCGATGCGACAGCGCACGTCGAAGCATCGAGTTAAATTCGCAAACAAAAAGTATTCAATGCATGTCGTGTGTCGCCAGTTCTAAATTTAAAACCGCTTAGTTCACGGCATCACTATTGTCATGCACAATACAGCAACTGTTTTAAATACGATTGTAAAAGTATGCAACTGTCTGGTAAAGCGCAGTCATTTGTGTTTTATGATCTAGGGTTGTCACGACGTGAATAGTTGCAAAAGATATTTATGGCTAACTATATGGATTTTTAGCGAGAATGTGAAAGTGCAATGCGGTATCTTGTATTATATTCAATATCTTAGTATTTTAACGTGTTATATTAAATAATTTTGATGATATTTTATGTTTGTAAAAAATGTAAATATACACCCCAAAAATAGATTCGAGTGCAAAAATGAAAAAGGCTGTCACAAAATGGCTGTTTAGTCTAAGTTATACTGAAACCGAAAATATTATCAATACTCAAAAATAACACACACACGCACACGCGCGCACGCACAACACACACATAATTAAATAATCTGAGATTAAGTTTATTACCTCAATATTGAAGTTGCCCTGTATATATTAATAAGTTTCTTTTAACTACTAAGTATCTTTGCGTATCATAAAAAGAAGAGAGCCTGGAGATCTGTCATACAGGTTTTGAACCTATTTCAGACTCCAGCTCACACAAGGTTAATTTAAGAAAAATCGTGTACTAAGTATATTTAAGAAACCACTGTAACCTTTTGAGAGAAATAAATTATTTTATTATTATTATTATTATGTAATGTGATGCGGAGGAACTCCGTATAGTGAATATATATCTATAAAAGACGATGTTTGTGTATATGACATCGCTAAACTCGAAAACTATTTCACTGATCAATATGAAAATCGGTATGTATATGTATTTTTTCACAGAGAAGGCGTATAAGCTATCCCAATCGATGTAATTCGCCACCAGACGGCGCTGCGATATATCGACTTCTACAAACAAAGCAACGGGCTGACTTTGTTAGTATGATATAAGAATGCTTTACAACGTTTTCGTTTGCCACAAAATTTTCAGAAAATAGCATTGAACAATGTGACTATAGTAACTGTTGAAAACGACGATTTGACTTAATGACAATCAAAGACTAATAATGAAGAGGCTAAGGCCTTTTGTCCATCGCCGCAATCAGTTACAGCCATTGCCAATACAGAAAAGAAAAAGAAGAAGACTAACTACATCCTTAGTTTACTAATAGAATCTATTCCACGAGTATTTTAAATATGTCTAGTGAAATCGTAGCTCGTACTCAATTATACTGAAATCCGTCCAGTCATTTATAGTAATTTGAATAACAATTACCTACATAGATATCGTCTTATTAACGACCTCATGATCAGACTATCCCAATATCCAAGGAGGACAATACTTTCTGGTATTCACAAATAATTGTTCCGAGTCTGACTATAATTTATATCCATTAAGAAATATGTTTATTAAGTCACCCAATGTATTATTTCGTAGTAGGTACACGGTGTTTTCTTTAGATAAATAAAAGCGTATACAAAAACAGACATCTGTCCATTCAATCGCATATATAATAAAAGTAATATTACACTATAAGCCACTTCATCGCATTGGAAAATTGATTACTAGTTTCTACCCGTGGCTTCACCTGCGCAAAAAGTAACTTTGCCAAAATTGAACTATTATTCCAAGGGATCACATTACTGCGATAAA